>CM029657.1:33392058-33992058 GCA_017311315.1 Dendrocalamus latiflorus
TTTTTGAAACAAGAAAATTACGAAGGCGCTCATACCAAGCTCTAGGAGCTTGCTTTAAACCATATAACACCTTTGAAAGTTTATACACATGATTAGGATATTTTGCATCTTCAAAACCCGGGGGTTGTTCTACATATACTAGTTCGGAGATTTTTCATTTAGAAATGCACTTTTGGCATCCATTTGAAATAACTTAATATCAAAGCATGATGCAAAAGCAAGCAAGATTTTAATTGACTCAAGTCTAGCTACGGGTGCAAATGTCTCATCATAATCTAGCCCCTCGACTTAAGTATAACCTTGAGCAACTAACCTTGCTTTATTTCTTACCACAACTCCGTTCTCATCTTGTTTATTCCGGAAGACCCATTTTGTGCCAATTACGTTGTGCTCTGTGGGTCTTTTCACCAAAGTCCAAACTTCATTTTGAGCGAAGTTGTTCAACTCTTCATGCATGGCATTTACCCAATCCGGGTCATCTAGGGCTTCATCTACACGTTTAGGCTCAAAAGAAGACACAAAAGAGTAATGTTCACAAAATGAAGCTACTCTAGAGCAAGTTTGGACACCCTTACTCACGTCACCCAAAATTTGATCTATTGGATGATCCTTGGCGATTGCATTGAATCTTCAAAGAATTTGGTTGTTGACTCTTTTCTTCATCTTATATGACTTGAATGTCATTTGTTGTAGAAGAGGTGGGTGGTTCCACTTGTCTTGATGAGCTTGGTGAGGATGGATCTTCGTTTGGCTTTATGTCACCAATTTGCATATTTTCCATTGCTTTGCGTAATCCCTCATCTCCTACATCATCCAAATTCTCATGCTCTTCTTGAGAGTCGTTAGTCTCATCAAATTGAACATCACAAGACTCTTCTACTAAACCGAATTTTGTTAAACACTCTATAAGCTTTACTATTTGAAGATAACCTAAAAGGAAACCTTCATCACATCGACTTTGGAATTTTGAGAGCCGAACACCCTTTCTTAGAATATGCATTTACATCCAAATACTCTAAAATAGGAAATGTTCGGTTTTCTTTCAATGAGAAGCTCATAGGAAGTCTTTTTCAAAAGACGATGCAAATAAAGGCGATTTATGGCATGACAAGCGGTGTTAATAGCTTCCGCCCAAAATTTATCGGAAGTATTATATTCATCAAGCATTGTCCTAGCCATTCAATTAATGTACGATTTTTCCTCTCTACAACTCCATTTTGCTCCGGAGTGTAGGTTGTGGAAAGTTCATGCTTTATTCCAAGTTCATCACAAAAATCTTCAATTTTAGTGTCTTGAACTCGGAACCATTGTCACTCCTATTTTCTTTATTTTAAAATCAAATTTATTTTGAGCCCTTTTGAAAAACTTTTGAAAATCCCGGAGGTTTCACTTTGTCATTTAGGAAGAAAATCCATATGTATCTAGAGTAATCATCCACAATGACTAAACAATAGCTATTACCTCCAATGCTCTTATAGGTTGTTGGCCCAAACAAATCCATGTGTAAGAGCTCTAATGGCCTAGAGGTTGACATGATACTTTTGGAAGTGTGAGAATTAGCGACTTGTTTTCCGGCTTGACAAGCACTACAAAGTCGATTTTTCTCAAACTTCACATCCTTCAAGGCCAACTACTAAGTCATGTTTGAAAAGCTTTTTGAGTTGTACCATACCCACATGACCTAGTCTCCAATGCCATAACCAACCTAAAGAGGTTTTTGCCATTAAATAAGTTTTTAAACAAGACTCATTTGAAGAAAAATCTACCAAATAGAGATTTCCAAATCTAAAGCCTTTGAAAACAAGTTCATTAGAATTTTCTTTTGAAATGATTACATTTCTTTTGAGAATGAGCAAGTTAATCCTAAATCACATAATTGGGCAACGGATAGCAAATTGAAATTTAATGTTTCAACTAAGGATACATTAGAAATGGAAAGATCGTTTGAGATAGCACATTTACCTAAACCAAATACCTTTCCTTTGATATTGTCTCCAAAGGTGATCTTGTCATTGCTTCCACTCTCAAAGTAGTGAACATTTTCCAGTCTCCGGTCATGTGTTGAGTGCATCCACTATCCAACACCCAATGCCTTCCACCGGTTTTGTAGTTCATCTACAAAAGAAGATCAAGCTCTTTTAGGTACCCAAATTTGCTTGGGTCCTTGGAGGTTAGTAACCAAGGTTTTGGGCACCCAAATGGATTTTCTTTTATCACCCAAAATCGAGGTGCCAATAAAATGAGCAATAACATTTCCATTTGAGGTTTTCTTAAGCATATAACATGAATCATATAAACCAATAGAATGTATCTTGTTCTTAACACAATCATTTTGTATATGTCCTACATTTTGTCATTTGGTGCAAAACTTATCATTCTCTTTTACAAACCTTGGAGGTTTGTATGCCATCTTCTTACCTTTCTTGGGAACATACCCAAGTCCTTCTTTGTTAAATGAACATCTTTGATTACTTAGCAATTTATCAAGGGTATCCTTTCCCATGTAAGCTCTTTCTAAACTCTTGTTCAATTTAAGCACTTGTTCCTTTAAATTTTCATTTTCTTTAACAAGTACACAATCATTTGCACAATTTAAAACATTTATAGAATCAACACTAGATGAACAAGGCATGGCAAGTAAATCATCACAACATGTAGATAAGCTAGATTTTGAAATTTCTGTACTAGGCATTTTATTCAAGATATCACAAGTGATTCCAATGCTAGTGCTAGATTTTTTATTTTCTTGGAGAAGCAAATCATGAGCTTCCTTTAGGTCCTTATAAGATTCTTGGAGAGATGTGTGTTCTCTCTTCAAGACCTTAAACTTTGATTTTTCTTTTCCAAGAAATTCATTCAATTCAACTAACATATCCATCAAGTTATCATATGAGGGCTCATCATCATCATCAAGCAATTTTACCTTTTCTCGTTTAGCCATAAGGCATGTAGGAGTGGAGAATAGCGATGGAACTTCCTTGATGGCGATGCCCACAAGCCCCTTCTTTTTGGGAGATTCGTCCTCGCTTGAGTCGGAGTCGGAATACTCCTCCTCGGAGTCCCACTCACCAATGTGGGCTTGGTTCTTCCCGTCTTTGTGAAGCTTCTTGAAAAGCTTCTTCTTGCCTTGATAGCCCTTCTTCTTGGATGACTTCTCCTTGTCATCCTTCTTCGTGGGACATTGGGATGCAATGTGCTCTTTTTCATCACATTCATACCAACAGATGTTGCTATACTTCTTGTTGGAGTTGGAATACACCTTTTTATCCTTCTCATAGCTTGCGCTTCGGTTTGAGCATCATATGCTTTAGGGTTTGATTTGAGCGAGATTGATGAATGTTTAGAAATAGGTATGTTTTTAGGGTTTGATTTGAGCGAGATTGATGAATGTTTAGAAATAGGTATGTTTTTAGGGTTTGATTTGAGCGAGATTGATGAATGTTTAGAAATAGGTATGTTTTTAGGGTTTGATTTGAGCGAGATTCATGAATGTTTAGAAATAGGTATGTTTTTAGGGTTTGATTTGAGCGAGATTCATGAATGTTTAGAAATAGGTATGTTTTTAGGGTTTGATTTGAGCGAGATTGTTATTCTTATTATTAACGTATTTTTGAATGCACAGGATGGCGAGGTACTGGCTGCTAGACGAGTTCTACGAGAGGGAGCACCGCGGCAGGCTCACGAAGGATGACCAGGTACGTGTGTTGTCGAAATATACATGTGTTTTCATCACGCAGCTAACTTTTATAGCAATTTTCAGGAGATTCACATACTTCATCCTCGAACCCATGATGGGTTCCACTTGATGGTCTATGACGACCGCTATACCCCACTGCTTCGCCGTGCTGGGCTTCACACGGTGGCCAACCTACTATGGCGGGGCATGCCGGTCTTCAACCCCGCAGCTTTGACCGCACTTGTCGACATGTGCATTTTCTCTATCGGGTCTATTTGTTTTCGTTTCTATATTCTTACGTACGTAACTAATTCTTTTCTCCGTGTACTATTAACAGGTGGAGGCCAAAGATACACATGTTCCACCTTCCCTGTGGGGAGATGACCGTCACACTGCAGGACGTGGCGATGATACTTGGACTTCCCATAAGGGGACAGCCAGTGGTCGGCCTGGCGGTCTCTGAGGGTTGGAGGGCACGTGTGGAGGCCTTCCTGGGCACGCCATTGCCTCCTGTCGCATAGAATGCTAAGCGAGGCCGTGTCTCGGGGGTCCACATTAGATGGTTGCGGGATACCTTTGGTGTATGCCCTGCGGGCGCGGACGACGCCACGGTGACCTACCACTACTGCGCTTGGGTCCTCCACATGTTCAGGGCTGTGCTTTTCCCAGACGCCACGGGGGACGCCACTTCGTGGATGTACATCCACTGCCTCCAGGACTGGGTCAACGCTGGATAGTTTAGCTGGGGCTCGGCGGTCCTCGTGTTCATCTACCACCAGCTTTGCGAGGTCTGCAGGCGCAAGGCGCCCACGTCGACACTCGGTGGCTGCGTCTTCCTCCTGCAGGTGTGGATGTGGACACCCATTCCTATGGGGCGCCCTCAAGTGTTCCAGGCGCAGCCTTGGCATCCACAGGGTGTGGATGACCTCGGCCCCACTGTGGCGTACCTGTGGGATAGCGTCTCAGTCCCGTTCGCGACCACTCGGTGAGCGTACGTGGATTACAGCAACAAGTTGGACACCTTGTCTCCCACGATGGTAAGAAATTGGTAATGCATTTATTTTTCCTACAGTTCTTGGTTTTTATACAAGGCTAATCGTGTGTTTGCCCATGTGTTCACTTACTAGGTCTCCTGGGAGCCTTACTTCGAACCACAGGCTGTAGCTCTACTGCTCAGCACCATGTGCCGCAGGGACTACCATATTTGGCCTCGTGCAGTTCTACCCCCCCTGAGGAGGTGTCGACCTCTATTGATTTGCACCAGTAAGTTACAATTTTTGTTTCATTTAGAATTCTATTGGTTCTTACTCTAACACCTATTGTTAACATCTGCTATATGTAAAGTCGACAGGGTCCGCTAGCGAAAGGTGACGGACTTCGCTCATCACCACCGAGACTACGTCCAGTGGTGGAGGAGGATGGAGGACAACTGCGAGCGGGACAATACCCCCCACAACAACGCCAGCTTCCAGGATTACTTGACCTGGTACCACACTGCCACCCGCTACAAGCTGAGGTAGCAGTGGACTGATGTTGACTACGCGGACCTCGCTTTGTCCGAGGACGAGGACACTGCGTACGACAGGCGTGCGAGGGAGGGCACAATGGTCGAGGCCGCTCCGATTCTCGATCGAGTGGTACGGAAAGCATGATATTTACAATACTTTGGTTCAATACGTTTATCTCGCACTTATGTTTCCTTATTTCTTTAGGGACTTCTTTCCAAACCTCGGTGCGTGAGATCGACGAGGCTCTCAGCTACCCAGTTGGCGACCTGGACAGCGAGAGCCACCGCCTGAGGGACTTCCTGAAGGTACGAAGATAATTCGTTAAGTTAGATCCATTCAGCATGTATGCAATTGTGACATATCATTACTTGTAGAGACTTCAATGTCGGCTCAGTCGGGCGGCAGGTCGTTGTGGTTGCCGCGCACGCTCGGACATGATCATATCGGCGGCCTCCCAGCGCTCAGGTGCCTCAGCCGCTGCAGCCTCGTCATCACACGCTGGCAGGCGCCAGTCCACGAGGAGCTCGTCACGCACTCCGACTTTCAGTCAGGGCGATGACGACGACAACGACGACGAGGCGGAGCAGGATGACGAGGAGGAGGAGCACGAGGACGAGGAGGCATCTAACCACAACGAGATTGGGATGTCGCAGATGCCCGACGTACCATCTACTCAGGCTTCGCAGCGGCCTTGTCGTTCGGCCCGTCCCCCGAGCACGTACACTCCAGGGACTGATGCCCTGGCCAAGGGCAAGGGAAGGGCCAAGACGCAGTGACTTATTGATGTTTTGAGATTTTGATAGTTATGTGATGTTTTGAAACTTTTGATAGTTATGTGATGTTTTGAGACTTTTGATAGTTATGTGATGTTATGTCATATTTTGAGACTTATTGATAATTATGCGATGTTGTCATTTACGTTTTCAGATATTTTATGTGTGAATGTATATGTGTATGTGCATATGTTTTGCAGAAAAAACAGCAAAATTTGTTGTTTTTTCTGCAGGTGTAGCTAGCACGGCGCCAAAGCTGCTGGCGCCGTACATAAACAGCTCAGCGCCAAAGGGGCTGGGGCCGTGATAGGTACATACGGCGCCAGAATGTTTGGCGCCGTGATACGTGGACTTGCACCAAAACTTCAAGTTCGGGCTAAGTCCCAGAGCACGGCGCCACGACCGTTAGCGCCGTTGTTGCATAGCACAGTGCCATGGGCTTTGGCGCCGTGCTATGCCACCGTGGATCCTACGTGTCCACACACGGCACCAAAGAATATGGCGCCGTGCTATGTACCCTGGGCGCCATATCCTTTGGTGCCGTGCTAAGGGTCTATTTTTGCAAATCTTTTCTTCAGGGGTCTATATGTAAAAAACTTTCAAATTTTGGGCTAAAAAGCAAAAATTTTACCTACAATTGTTGGTCTTCAAATTCTACTTTTAACGGATAATAAGTGGAATAACATATGCAAGTGTTTTGTTTGCGAGGATCTACAATAAAATTCCACATCAGAAGACCTGATTAAATGCATCTCTTTATATTTGAGGGAGAAAGAGAATAATCTACTATGTTTATTTGACGCAATCTGATTATCCATTATAACTATTATAGTTCTATACTCTATCCATTTGAAAATATAAGAATATTGTTTCAAAATATAAGGCACACATGGAGATTTAAGGACGTTTCTCTCATTAGTTCTCATTTATCTTCCGTGATTCCGTCTCTCTTTAGTATTTATGAGAAAAAAACATCCATGGTAACTATTTTGATATTTTCTCTCTTTTTTCAAAGACATTAACACTATGGATATCATGGTCATTTCTCTAAACATCGTACTCTTGAGTGTAGTTACTCCCATCCGTGATATATCACCTAACAAACCTAACATATTTCTTTATCACCTTAAGTATAGTCATATATTAATTCTAAGATACCCTAATGTCAACCACATGAAAAAATTACAAGAAAGCACATAGTTTTTGGTAGATTTTACTACAACCTTTATATTTGTACAAAAAAAGGAATATATTAAAAAAGAGTAAAAAAAATACATACCACCTTAAAAAAGTATATATACCACTTAAATTATTTTATATACTCATATACTGCACGTACATACCCTTTGTTGCGCGAAAAACTCCTTATTTTATAGGATATGATATAAGAAGTAACTATATATATATATATATATATATATATATATATATATATATATATATATATATATATATATATATATATATATATATATATATATATATATATATATATATATATATATATATATATGTGTGTGTGTGTGTGTGTGTGTGTGTGTGTGTGTGTGTGTGTGTGTGTGTGTGTGTGTGTGTGTGTGTACGTTATATATGTGTATGTAAAGATACTCCACCGTCCGTCGTAATCGTCAGCTCTCAGTCTCAGTTACGTAATCTTTGATTGACTGAACAGTCTTCAAAGGACCATGATTCCAACAATTGAAAGATTCAATGCCCGCGTATGCGTAGGAAGTCTTTTTCGTATTATTAGAAATACGTACTCTCACTTCTTATATATTCTCTCTATCCTATAATATAAGCTCAAAGCCTATCATACGCACAAACCAAAAAATATTAAATTTAAGAAAAAAATTAATACCATTGAATTATGCATACCCATATTTAATGATATATGGCCTGTTTGGCTGCGGCTGCGGTTTATGGCTGAAATTTTTGAATTTTGACTGTTTACGGTACATATTACGGAGAGACAGATACTCACTTGTGATTTTGGCTGGTACAGATATTGAGCTTTTAACGTGTAGATCGTTTAACTTGTAGACCCCGTCTTGAGAAAAATACTCCGTTTGAAAGTTAGGTACTGTAGCAAAAGCCAAAAGCTGCCAATTTCGGAGGAAAAGAACAAGCCCATACTATAACTACTCATTTATTTTTTTCAGTATTAAAGTATAGGTATATGGTGGAAATATTAAATAACTACACTTTTGATCTCCGCAATGGACTTATATTGTGGGACGATGTTTTCCAATAATGCGGACTTATATTGTGGGACGAATGGAGTACCACTTAAACAAATATGCTATACTTCATTATCACTTTTCATATGAAAAGCCTTTTTCGGTACTCCTAAGGTATATACTCCCACTTTTCCAATACACTATTTAAATGAATATGTTATACTTCTCTATAATTTTTCCTATAGCATTTTCCATATTTATGTTAGTACATACTCTCATTTTTAGTATACTATTTAATTGAATATTATGTATGTATGTATGTATGTATGTATGTATGTATGTATGTATGTATGTATGTATGTATGTATGTATGTATGTATGTATGTATGTATACGCGTGCGCGCACGAACATACTCCACCGTCTGTCGTAATCATCACCCCTATCTCCAGCTACGCAATCTTTGATTGACTGAACAAGTCTTCCTGGGACCATGATTCAAACAATTGAAAATTTCAATGCGTAGAGCGTGCCGTGTTCGATCATTCCCCGGGCCGCTTTGCATACCCGCAGGCAGGGTTCTATGTCCCAGTTCCATTGAAGAAACTAACAGGCGCTCGATATGATATTTTCTTAATAAAGAACTATCTTGTAATGGATATCAATATTTTGGATGGCATGCTTTAAGAACCACGCTTCTTTTATTTTGTTTGCTAGACTCAAGGTGTTGCCGCTAGTTGCTGGTTGCTGCAGCCTTGCAGGCTGGCTCTGTGGCTCTGTGGCTCAAGCCTCACGAAACGTCGAAACGGAATGGCAGACAAGAAGCGAAAACTCAGCCAAGCAGGTAGCTGAAGTACTGAACAATTGGCTTTGCTATTGAGTAGTAAATTTTACTCTTGATCAGTTGATTTTACGATTTTACTCAATGTTGCTTGGCACTTTTATGGAATTATGGTTTTACTGACAGACTGAATGTCCATGTCCTAATTGCTTATCTATTTTCTTTCAGGAATGAGGCGTTTCTTAGTTGACACGAAGAATCAGCATGCCGACCCTGGTCTTGGTGGGAGTCAGGAAACTCAAAGAAACTCTAATAGAGATGAGCCACGCGAAGTACCAGTACCAGATCATCCAGAGACAGAACGAAATTTGGGTAATGTTGTGACTGAGTTTAATCCGAATGAAATCCTATGTGACCCAGCTCTTAGGAAGCAAATCAATGAGTATGCCCCTGAAATTCAAGAACAAGTTAGGAGAGCATATATTCTAAAAGGTCCGACACAACCAACTAATCTGGTTTTTCCTCGCACAAATTATGGGTCTAGTAGTTCAAGAGCCTTTTCAAGATCGTGGTATAAGAAATATAGTTGGTTAGAATACAGTGAATCCAAAGATGCTGGATTTTGCTTTTACTGCTTCCTTTTTAAAGAGCCAGGAAGGCCGGAACACTTTGGTTATGATGTTTTCAGTAAAACAGGGTGGAGGGATTGGAAGCATGCATATAAATCACTACCTGATCATGTTGGTGGTGTAGGTAGTGCTCATAACAACTGTGTTAAGAAATGTGATGATTTTAAAAATCAAAGGCAAAGCGTGTTAAATGTATTCCATAAAGCTAGTCAACGTTCAGAAGAATTATACCAAATTCGTTTGGCTTCTACTCTACGCTGTTCAAGATATCTCTTAAAGCAAGGCATGGCTTTTCGTGGGCATGATGAGTCCTCTAGCTCTTTGAACAAAGGTAATCTTCTGGAGTTGGTAGATTTTCTCAAAGATAACAATGATGAAGTGAGAGATGCCTATGACCGTGGTGGGTTAAATTGCAAGATGACTTCACATAAGGTTCAAAAGGATCTAGCAAGATCTTGTGCAGAAGAAATAACTGAAAAGATTATGGCAGAGATTGGTGATAGAAATTTCTCTGTGCTTATTGATGAATCACGCGATATATCGGTAAAAGAGCAAATGGCAATAATTATAAGGTCAGTAGCAGGTTTATTATGCCCTTTGTCTTTACTCTGGTATTTGGTACCCTATTTAATTTTTTCTTGCTATACATTGCAGGTATGTGAACTCTCAAGGAAATGTTGTTGAACGATTTCTTGCTCTCGTACATGTCAGCGACACTACATCTGGTGCATTGAAGGAAGCATTATTTGGTGTTCTTGATAGGCACAAATTATCTATTTCTAGGATAAGAGGGCAAGGATATGATGGGGCTTCGAATATGAGAGGTGAATTTAATGGCCTACAAAAAAAGATTCTAGATGAAAACCCATATGCGTTCTATGTCCATTGCTTTGCCCATCAGTTGCAACTGGTAGTTGTTTCTACCGCAAATTGTTGTTCATCTGTTCATGATTTCTTTGAATATGTCTCATTAATTGTGATGACAACAAGTGCATCTTGCAAGAGGAGGGATGCACTGATTGAAAGCCACCACCAAAATATTTTGGATAGGCTCATAAATGGTGAGGCATCTACAGGAAGGGGCTTGAATCAAGAAACGATCCTTGCTAGACCTGGAGATACTAGATGGGGTTCACATCACACTACTTTGGTTCGATTGTCTCAAATGTGGGATTCAGTGATAGAGGTACTTCGTATGGTTCATGAAGATGCACGAGCGCCAACTCAAGCTGCTGGTTTGATAGAGAAAATGGAGTGCTTTCAGTTTGTTTTCATTTTGAAGCTAATGCTAAGGTTGCTTGGTATCACAAATGAGCTCTCACATCTCCTACAGAGAAAAGATATTAACATTGTTAATGCTCTTGAGGTCAGTACTTAGCCCAACACTTCATTTTTCCTTATCCCATTGTTGGTTTTAATCTTTTTTTGGTTTATTGCATATATGCAGCTTGTTCATGATGTAAAAGCTCGCCTGAACACCATGAGAGAAAGTGGCTGGGATGACTTATTTGATGAGGTGAGGCAATTTTGTGAACTGAAGGGTATTCCTATTCCAAATATGTCCGAAGAAATACCAGTGCGGGGTCGTTCAAGGCGTGATGGATTTACTATCACTAATCTTCACTATTATCGTGCTGAGATTTTCTATATCGTTGTAGACAAAATATGTGCTGAAATGAATCATCGGTTTGCTGAAGCAACTACAGAGTTATTGATGTGCTTCTCTTGTCTTGATCCAAAAAACTCGTTCTCCAAGTTTGATGTCGATAAGCTTGCTCGGCTTGCTGAAATTTATGTTGAGGATTTTTCTGATCATGATCGTGGGATAATAAGGGAACAACTTAAGAATTACATTACTCATGTGAGGAGGCATGCTGCATTTGGTTCTTGTACAGATATTGCAAGTCTAGCCACAAAGATGGTTGAAACTGAGAAGCATTTGTTTTTTCCATTGGTCTACAAGCTCATTGAGTTGGCCCTGTTACTTCCTGTGTCAACAGCAACAGTAGAAAGATGTTTCTCGGCAATGAAAATAATCAAGTCTAAATTGCGGAACAAGATTGCCGATGATTGGTTCAACAACTTGATGGTTTGCTATATTGAGCGGGAACTATTTAGATCACTTGATGAAGCTGCCATTCTTCGACGGTTTCAGAACATCAAGAAAAGGAAAAATGCAGCTGCCTCGTGCTCGTAGGTTTGCATAGTGTCTCCTTTGAAGTTATATTATTGGATTTTTGGTGGTAATTTTAGTACCCTAGTCTATGTTATGTACTTTTTTTCTAATGTATGCATTTTCATATGTGTACTAAAACAATGGTTTTATTTATAAAACTATTAAGCACGCCAGCTTTGCTTATATAGGTCGATGTGAACTTGTTATTGATTGTTACTTGTTAGCTTGCCCAGGCTCTAGAAAATTTCTGGGTCCGCCACTGCCCGCAGCTTGCCAGTCGGAGCAAAGAAAATGCATGAACTGCATATGCTGCGAAACAGGTATAAATAGAAGCTCTCTCGTCTTATTGGGATATACATGGTAGCAGTAATTAATTTGTATCATATAGATCATCTAAATATTGAGTTGTGTAACAGTTACTCCGATTGTGTGATCGTCTTAAGAAACATTAATGTTGGCTCACTGTTTAGGAATTGTTAACAAGTCGTTAGCATTGCCGACGACAGCGGAGGACACGCAAGTTTTCCAGACTGATTTAATTTCCAGGCAGGTACCGAGTAAATCATGCTTACACGTCAGTCATTGTCCATCGATGCTTTCACTGTGGTAGCTCTCAACGAATTTTGGACACTGTTGGACCCCCTGTGCACACAAAATTCCCGTTTTGGCCCCCGAACAAAAATAATTCCGGTTTTGGACCCCTGTTGAGCGCGCGATCACCAGACGCCGCCACGTGCCCCGGTCGTGCGGTCTGGTACCGTACGACCGCACTGTTCACGGGTCGTGCGGTACCAGACCGCACGACCTCCGCGCCAACCGCACGATACATTTGCCCGACCGCACGACTGCGCGGATGCCGTCCCGATCGCGCATCTCCAGTCCCGAGCGCGCGACCGCCGCTCCGACCGCGCGACTACCTTCTCCGACCGCGCGTTTGATTCCCCGAGCGCGCCTTCGCACTGTAGAATGTTAGGGTTTTGGGCTGGTGTTAGGGTTCACTGTTTTAACTTAGATGTATATATATTTATGCATTTGTAAAGCTATATTTATATAAAAAATATATATGTCTATATATGAAAGGACCATTAAAAAAATATGAAATTGAAGTGGAGTCCACTTGACTGCTTGTGTAATTTTTGGTGCAATTTTGAAAATTTTAAATTTTGGTTGGTAGAGTACGAACGAAATTTGTGAGAAGTAACGATTATTGTATTTGTGATTTTCATATATTGCTGCCTGTGAAAAATGTGTTCAAGTGACAGTAACAAATTTCGATCATGGTATATTGTTTTAATGGAAGCAATTTAATGAAATTTTTTTTGAGCACAAATGTGATATGAACAATTGGACGAAATGAAGGAAAGTGATATTGAGCACGTGGGAATGAGTGCAGGAACTGTAATGATTATAAGTTTTGTTAATTTTGTAGTTGTGAATCAGAAAAAAATCTGATAAAATTGTAAAACACGTTTATGTTGATTATATGTTGTAGATGCATAAAAAATTTTGGTAATTTGTTTTAGGAACGATTGTGCGTAAACGATCGATATATAAAGTGGTAAGTGACTTTTAGGGTTTGGTATGTTTTTAGGGTTTGCAATCCGCGTGATTTTTGTATGTTTTGTCAATTTTGTAGTTATAAACTGCGTAAAAATCAGATAAAGTTGTAATAGAAGTTTATGTTGAATGTAAGTTGTAGATGCATAAAAAATTTGGGTAAATTTTTTTAGGAACGATTGACTGTAGAATGGTCGATACATAAAGTGGTAAGTGATATTTTGAAGGTTAGTGAGAATTCGTGTACGGTGAGAACCGGTATGTTAATATTGGTAAATGAGGTGCTACGTGAATCGTTGTATGCGAAAAGACGAGATATTAAACTTCATAATAGAGCTGGGCTTAACATGCCGCGTACATTTTTATTACATGCATAAGATATAGCATGATATGCGACTAACCCACCCAACTGCGCGTACCAACTACTGTGTGGACCGGGGCCACTTGCCCTTCCTTGGCCGCTCGGCGTAGAACTCCTCCGTGGACCGGATCAACCTAGCTCTTGATTTGAAAAATTTTCACATTTAGACACCTGGACATCTTAATTCCGTTTTTGGACCCTAGGCTCGGCGCTGGGTCTATTACATTTTGTCTACTGGGTGTAGCGTGGTTGTTTCCCCTTTTTCTCGCGCCCTGAAGATGGCTCCGCTGCATCCTTCTTCCTGTCACTCTTGGTCTTGAGAGCTGCCTCACGAGCTTGAAGCTCTTCACGCAGACTTAACTACTCCCGCCTCCTTTGCAGCTCATCCTCCTTGCCCTTCAAACGGATTTGGTCCACCCTGACGCGGCACACTTGCTCAAGCCACATCTGTTGTTCCACCTCGCGAGCCTGAGTCATCTTGACAAAGTATTGTCCTTTGTTTTCCACCTCCATTGGCCGGTTCCGTGGCCATGCCGGCGGCACCTGATCCACCCATTGGCGTTGGCATCCCGAAAATAGCGCTGAGCCATTGGGTCGACGACGGATCCATGTGCTGCTGAGATGGTACAAGTGAATTAGGACATGGGCAGCGATGTTTGTAATGAATCTTAATATCACAAGGCAATTACCTGGGTACTCTGAAAAGCGGATGACCCACCGTGAACGTCATGACCCTGTTGCTCCGAGTAAACCTGCATTTTTTGCGAGTGCGATTAGATGGCTTTTAAATAGACATGTTTAGCTTAGTACGTTACTGCATACCGGGGTATGTGGCTGTTGAAATGACGATGTCGACGGGTAGTCGCGCATGTACTCCTGCGATGTGAAGCCTTGATAGGTCTGCCCAAACCACCTGTCCCGGTCTTCTAGGTTGGACTGGATGCTATGGGTTGATGGGGCGATGAACGATGGCGTCCCCCCTCTGGTTGATGGGGCGAGTTAGGGTCGCTCTCTGGAGTGGGCCCCTGTCTGCCTGGAGAGCGCAGTCGCTCCTCCGTCGGCCTCCGTGATGACGATGCCCGTAGCAATGTGCTATCCTGTCGCAATTGCTGCAAGACGAACATGTGGTTAGACATAAATGGTAAATGAGTGGATGAACAAATAGTTGGCAATTGTCCAACCGCCGGTCCGAAGCGCGTGGAGGCCGAGCGAGCGTAGCTGGGCCGACTCTCGGACTGGGATGGACACGACGAGGATGGACGTGCTGATGGTGGTGCTGACGGCGGCGTGGAGGGGGGTGGTGGTCCCTGGCCACGTCCGCCACCGCGTGTAGCAACAACGTCATCTTGGTGGCGACCACAACTCAAGGACCGTATCGCAGCCCTTGCCTCATCGTAGATGCTGCGCATCGAACTGACCCACCGCTCAGTCGTATTTGACTTCCTACAGCGTATAGACTCAGCAGCCTCGTCCTCGATACGATGCAGGCGGTCCATCTGCAGTGAAACAAGCAGTCAGTTAAAACGTAATCCTGCACTGTTTAATGACATACTAATCTCGTACCGATTGGTCGTGCCGTGCCGCTAGATGACGGTCTGGACCTGCCTGTAGAGCGGCCTCGTTAACGACCTCAAGTGGATGATGTGGCGGCTCCCCAGTAAGCCTAGTGCGGGTGCGTGGAGCGTACCACTCAAGGTATGTCCTATGCGTCGCGGGGTCGTCCGGCCGTGTCTCGTCCACAACCATCGTATCCGCCTGGTCACGCCACTGGTCTATCCACCGTCGCTGTGTGGCTCTCCAGTCTTCTGTCGCTCGCCCTCTCCTCGATTGCCTGCAAGTTCATTGAGACATTACACAATTAGAAGGGGCACAGACTACTCCATTAATTAAATTTATGGTGTAATGACATACCGGTGGGTGCTGTCTGCAAGAGGGCGTTCTGCCAGGGGGGACATGCTGGTACAGTCCGAACTGTCTCATGACTCGGTGTGGGTTGTAGGGCTCGACGCAGTGCGAGAACACCAAGTGGCAGGTCGTCAACCAGTAGCTGTGATCTTGCCCGCACTGTGATGACAACGAGTGGGGGGCCATGTCCATAATGAACCGTGCAGTCCATGGCCACCAGACTATGTGGGCGTCGGGCAGAATATCGAACCTGTTGTGGAAATATGTGTACGCACGTCTCGGTCTGTCCCTTGCCCACCTCAACTAACCATGTGTCCAACGTGTACCCATTGTGGGCCCATCAACGGGGTTGTCGCCACCATCGAGGCCGTAGAACTGCGGGCTGAGGTCATAAGGGTGCACAACACGACCAAACTCATGCCTGCCAACGGAGAAGTGTTCCCACGACCACAGCTGAAGGAGAAGGTAGCAGACGGCTAGGACCGGCTCGCTGGCCGCGCTACGCTGCGAGGCGTCGCACAAGCCGCGGTATGTGGCGCTAAGAACTGCTGATCCCCAGCTAAACTGTGGCACCTGACCAGGCCAGCCATCCGCCAATGACTCCACTAGGTGTATGTAGCTAGGCTGCACGGAGTCTCCAGTGGTGCTAGGGAACAAGATCCACCCGAACAGATATAGCAGGTACGCAACGAAGTGCGTCCGCACCACGTCCTCATGTGCGTATGCAGGACAGGTCATGTAGCGACGAAGCCATCCATGTGGCACACTAGCTGCGTTGTCTGCGATCGGATGACCGAACCGGTGACCCAGACAGACCTTCCAATCCGCTGCCTTTGGGGGTGGCACTACAGCAGCACCACAGACGAGTAGACCTGTAAGCATCGTCACGTCCTGCAGAGTAATCGTCATCTCCCCCCACCGGAAGTGGAAGGTGTGAGTCTCCGGCCTCCATCGATCAACGAGAGCGGATAGCAGCGGCGCATCATACTGGAACGCATGCGGTAGATCCAACATGCAGGCAATGGGCAGCATCCCGGTGTCCCGCAGTAGTGGGATGTACCGCTGGTCGAGACGCCAGTTCTCTCGGGGGCCCCTAAGTACGAAGCAAGGAGGCCCTCGTGCGTCTCCCGACGACCACGCATGGCATCGGTGGTGCTCATCCCAACGGGGGTCTAGCAACTCGAACGCCATGTCCTGCCAAAGAAGGATAACAAGTGAGTCTACATTTATAACAAAATGTGCAACAAATGACAACATAATTAACAACAAATGTAACGATAGGGAAACGTACGAAATGTACCAAAACATACATACATAAAATGTGCACACGAATATGACCCACACGGCAAGGAAACATATGGAATGTACGAAAACATACATAACATGGTAATATGCACGACATACATACATGGAGCCAACAATGCAGCGTACACCTCCTAAATAATGCATGGTACATCGCAACGCACATAACACATGGAAGCAACAATGGGTACAACAAAACACTGTGGTTGGTACTACGGAGCGTTGCTTGATGACGGCCTGTTTGGGCACTGACTGAGGGAGTGGCCAATCGTCTTGCATAGCCTACACTTCGGGTGCCGAACACGATCCCCTCGCTGGCTGTCATCCATGTCGTTGCGGATGCGATGGCTTTATCGTCTTCCACGACCGACATGCTTCAGTGCATCGTTGGGCACCCACTTTATCTCCCCTGGCCATAATTCTCTGTAGTGCATGTCTACCCTGTAGGAATGGAACTCTGCACTCCAGGTTGCATACAAGTGCTGCATGTCGTAGTACTTGGAGATGTACTGTGTCGACGCCTGGTTCCATACAGCGCAGGCCACGTACACATGGGAGCATGGCTTGTGCAGAAGCTGGGGCTTGTTGCAGGTGCAAGATGCTTCATCACCAATCGTGCATACCTGCTTGCGCTCCCCTCTAATGTGATCCATGACATACTTCTACCTTAGGCGGACCTCAAACTTCCTCCTTAAGCCATCAATGGGCTGAGCAATGTGGGATCGACCCTTCTCCATCTTCCTATCCATGAAGGCCTGCATGACCTCAGAGTATTGATTGTTTTCGTCAAGGTGCTTCTGCGCCATCATGGCTCTATTCACAAAGTACCCGACGGTACGGTTCCAAGTCTCGGCCACGATTGCCGTGATCGGCAAGGATCTGACGCCCTTCAAGACACCATTGTAAACCTCGGACATGTTGGTTGTCATGATCCCATACCTTGCTCCACCGGTGTCGTGCAACAAAGACCACATTTCCAAGTCAGGTGCATTGGACTGAACCCATTGTGTGAATACCCCGACTCTTGTGGAGCCCCCCTCCACGGCGCCTGCTTCTGTATGCACATGCTTGCTAGCCTTCTGATCGATCTGCCTCCACAAGGTGTCAAACTTCCGCTTCTGGTTCTGCATGCATAGCTTCTTGAACATCTTCATTAGGTCCTTGCTACGGAACCTTCTATGGAAGTTCGCTGCAATATGCCTCATGCACCAGCGGTTCTTCACACCATTCCACTAGAAGGGGGGCTGCGTCCCATTCTGCAACGTTCGCAACGCAGACAGCAAGCCTGCATTGCGATCGGAGATAAGGCACACTTCAGGGCGTTCTTGCACTACGGCATGCTTCAAATTGCAAAGGAACCAAAGCCAGCTATCTGTATTCTCGTTCTCCACAATTGCAAATGCCACTTGGAGTAACTGGTCATTTGCATCGGCTGCAACTGCGGTAAGAATAGTACCCTTGTACTTGCTGGATAGGAACGTCCCATCTATGGTTAGCATTGGACGGCACCACCTGAAACCTTGTATGGCCTGATGGAAGGCCCAGAACACTCTGTCAAGAATGAAATAATTCGGGCCCTCCGTAGGATGGACCCTCTCCTGCCTGTTTATGTACGTGCCTGGGTTTGATTGTGCAATTTGGTGCAGCATTCTTGGGACCAGGTCGTACGCCTCCTCGTACGTCCCATACATACGGTGCAGCACCTTTCGCTTCGCCCGCCATACCTTCTTGTAGCTCACTTCGAAGCCCACCGTGTTCGCTACTTCTGCCATTAGAACATTTGGGGCAATGGACACATCCGCCTGGATGAGGTGCGTGACCAGCTCCGCAACATAGGATGATGTCATGTTGCGGTGTCTATGTACTGGCCCCGCAAGCTCGCAACTGTGATCTTGCAACACCGTTATCTAGAACTCCGTGCCAACGTCCTTGTACCGTTGTGCACGAACTTTGCCACCACAGGACCCGTCGACACACTTCACGACGTACGTGTCCGACTTTGACTTGTGGACCCGATACGTCCGGCTTATGTTGACGGTATATCTAGCAATAGCCTGCTGGACATCACTCTTATTACGGAAGCACTGCCCCAAAAAGAGTGCGCCCTCACTGAACCCCCATTCTCCCTCCTCCGCCTGTGGCAGAACTAGGGCTGCCGCTGCGTTGTCGTCCAGTCTGGACGACATGTACGCACCGTCCGTGGTCACAACACGACCTACCACCCCTCTAGTTGCACCTTCGCCATCCTCGTCCTCTCCTGAACTGCCTGTTTCCACCTCCTCATCCTCCTCGCTGCCCTCTTCTTCCACCTGGTCCCCAAGATACTCACGACAGTCAATACGGGCGGCCCACCACCTCTCGTCCACACCTTCGTTGGGCTGGAAATTCTGCGCACGCCTCCTGTCGTCTTCATCACCCACTTCCTCGCCCACATGTTCTCCCGCAGAAGCGTCTTCATGACTGCCGGAGATGAACCCAGGCACTACATCTCCCCCAGCGCCATCTGAACCAACCATGGCGGATGATTCTGCCCTCTCCACGAACTCGACATACACCATTGGCCTGCCATATATCGCAGCATCAGGGTTGCACACGACCTCCATGTAGTTCGCCCATGAGGCGTCATTGGTCACCTTTAGAAGTTGCCATATGCTCTCCCTTCCATCATCCACCATTGAGGCATAGACTGCCTCGATCCGTAACTTCTTCCTTGCGGTGTGTCGATCGAACGCTGAACGGACACACCTCCGTAGCTCAGACAAGCTCATGGCGCTCAGACCGGGTGCCCGGATCATGGTCTGCTCGCAATTTGACAGGTCCGCCCCATACGGCCCATCACGTACGAGACCACTCCCATAAAACACGAACAATTGTTGAATGTCAGCCATTGCGTACCTACCATAAGTGCATAATCAACCATTTTAGTACACAGCATGTAACAATCGTACCATTAAACAAATTCCAACATACATCACATTACACATTCATTTCATTTTTATTTGCATTGGTCTTATTTATAAAATTTCTTTCGTTGAATTTTACTTAACGCCGGCTTCCACTAACCAATTTCAGTTCCATTTTTTCTCGATTACTGCAAAATTTCCATTACTTAATTATCTTCCTAATGCGGCTTTCACTTAAAAAATCGTACATAAATCAACAAAATAAATCCTTGTAATTTCATGTCCTCAGTTTATTTATTTTTACTATACCTTCGTACTACTTTCCTGGTATTCCCAATTTTAATTTTACATGTTGCCTACGGGCATTCACTAACCCTACTAATTATCCAAATTGTCTCTGATCTAACTTCTGTTCCTATCACCTACAAATGCTCCAATATAAATATGTACTTTTTCAACACCTACACATGTAAGCACATATGTTCACCAAAAGCTAACTACATTACAATACGTAACTTCAACATAAAATACGACATTATCTACACTACAATAAAGCATGCATTATATGTGGATTTTTACCTACACATACACGCCGTATGACACATTGGCTTATAATACATATGTTCACATAAAGATTAGCTACAAATACATAACGTACCAAATATTGACATGACGTATTCTCACACATTCACATAAAATAACATTACAAAACGATGGTTTGTGCTAATGGACTAATTATGGACTAATCACGTACATAAAAATTTAGTTTTGTGGGCACAAGACTTACCTCTTCTTGAAGCTCACGACACGATCTACAACTTTTATACTTGCAAAATCCGCTGATTCCAAACAAAAACAACTCAAATCTGCGTGTTTTCACTCCTCACTTCCCTTCACTTTCTCCCTCGCTCTATCTTCACTTCAGCTGCAAATGAGCGTTCTGGCTTCGACAGCAGCTCTTCTCCGCCCTTGTGCTGTGGTTCCAGTTTTTTAAGTGTGCATCCAGCACTCATGGAGAGGGGGTCGTTCCTGCGCTGAAGACGCGTGTGCGAGCGGACAGGAGAAAGCAGTGCACGCGGTGCTGCTTTCCTTCTTTCGGCGGACGGACGGGACGCGACGGAGACGTGCGGTCGGCAGAGCGAATCCCGCGGTCGGGCAATTAATCGCGCGCTGGGGACGGCAGTCGCGCGGGGGGCCAGTAGGTCGCGCGCTCGGGCCATCGATCGTGCGCTCGGGCGTAGAATCCCGCGGTCGGAGCGAAGCCACGCCGGTCGTGCGGTCTGGTACCGCACGACCCGTGAACAGTGCGGTCGTGCGGTACCAGACCGCACGACCGAGGCACGTGGCGGCGTCTAGTGATCGCGCGCTCAACAGGGGTCCAAAACCGGAATTATTTTCGTTCGGGAGCCAAAACGGAAATTTTGGATGCACAGGGGTCCAACAGTGTCCAAAATTCGCTCTCAACCACTTGGCTCGAGGCCTTTATTCGTTGATGCACGAGCGGGTGAAATTTCCACCTTCTTCCGATTCCCACAAAAATTTATTGGCCGATCACCTACGATAGATCGAATCGATCTAATCTAGATAACTAGAATCTAGAGCAGCCGAAGTACGAAAATGATCAGTCGCGTTGGCTCTTCGCCTTGCAAGATGTCAGAGAGCCTGTCCCGTCACCTACCCTAGGTGTCACACTCATAGTTAATCTTTGTACGTAATAATTCAGATTTGTCAAAGTTTACAG
This sequence comes from Dendrocalamus latiflorus, assembly GCA_017311315.1. Taxonomy (NCBI): domain Eukaryota; kingdom Viridiplantae; phylum Streptophyta; class Magnoliopsida; order Poales; family Poaceae; genus Dendrocalamus; species Dendrocalamus latiflorus. The sequence continues at coordinate 33,413,546 of CM029657.1, forward strand.
TGATCACGGAATGTCTATACCTTACACGACAAGATAGATGATAGAGTTCACATATAAATTCACATTAAATTACTTTATTTTTTATTTTAGTTATTTTATAGATAAATCTATGCATATGCTATAAATACTAGCTTTAAGATTAAGATGAAGCAGAGAAATACAGAGAAAAAATTGCCCTAAAAACATCTGTGTTCCCTTGTATGCAGTTCTATGGTTGAAATCAACAAGTGGTATTAAAACCCTGGGTTTAATCCCAATCTCTGGGCGGTACGCATGGTAGTAAGAACATGACAAAGTCGTCATTAAGAAGCAGAGCATGTTTCTCTTCCGCGCGTCTCATGCATGCATCATCCCGAGGCCTTTGGTCCAATACACGACAGAAAGCAACGCTCTCGAGCATAGCAAAGCCTTCGATCTTTACCCTTCGGTCCTTCAATCTTTTTCTCAAATTGGCACACAGCACAAAAAGCAACAAGCAATAGGCGTTCTCATTCGGTAGCAGACAACAGTGAGTCACGTGGAGTGGGTCACTTAAAGCAGGCAGCAACACCAGACAGGAGAGAGAAAAAGAGAATCAAAGCCAGAGGAGCATGCTGAAGTAGATGTTGAGGCGCATGCAATCCGAGTCACCAATTCGACACTTCGACGAAGGTTCCATCAATGGGGTGATGGTAAAAAAGGACAACAATATTTCACTACAATATCTTTTGCTCATATGAAACAACTATGCCACGTGATCGTTAAAGATGTGTGTCAACCTTCAGGTGTAAGGCGTGTGGAACGCCATAGCAAAAGATGACATTGACGAATGAAGGAATACAATGGCTATCGCCGCCATCTATCAAAGCATACCGGAGGACATGCTCCTGACGTTGGCTGAGAAGGACTCTACTAAGGATGCGTGAGAGACACTTAGGACGATGCACATGGGCATAGATCGTGTTAAGGAGGCAAATATCCTAACTTTGAGGAATGACTTTCGAGGTGAAGTGGTGGATCATTTTGCCATGAAGCTGACGACGATCGCTAATAGCATCCGAGCGTTGGGGCAACAGGTGGAGGAGACCACCATCATCCGTAAATTTCTCTGAGCAATTTTGGCAAAATTCTTGTCAATCGTAATGTTGATCGAGCAATTCAGTGATCTAAAGAGGAACTGGTTAGTCGCCTTAAAGCCTTTGAGGAGAGGGTTCAAAGCTACGGTGATAAAGAGGAGAAGCAGCATTTATTGCTCATACACTTGGAGTGAATGGTATGCATGAAGAATAAAAGAGGAGGGGAATCTTCCTTCAACTCGAAGGGACACGGCGGTAGTGGCAGCAAAAGGCGTGGGCACAGAAGAGGATGTGGTAGTGGCCGTGGACACTGCAAGGGTGGCTATGTTGACAACTCACCATCTGCTAATGTCAACCGTGGCTTTGGAGGTGGCAAGGATAAAAGCAAGATCAAGTGCTTTTACTGTGATGTTTACAGCTACTATACATCTGAGTGTTGTAAACCTTGCCACAAACATGATCAGAATGAGGAAGCTAATCTAACCTGAGCACAGGACAATGACCTTGCCTTACTCCTTTTCGTATGTATGCAGAGGCCGCGTGACATGGTACTGATGAATGAGGAGAAGGTGACACCAAGGCCGCGCATTGATGGCGAGGCGCATCTCATGTCCAACGAGTGGTACCTAGGCAACGGTGCCAGCAACCACATGATGGGTCAGCGGTCCGTGTTCAATGAGCTAGATGAAAGACTATATGGACAAGTTTGATTTGGTGACAGATCAATAGTGGATATCAAAGAGAAGGTGCCAATCCTTCTCCAGTGCAAAAATAGATAACAACGTGTATTGTTTGAGGTATATTTCATTCTAAGCCTTTGCAACAACATCATTAGCCTTAGACAGCTTGCAGAAGATGGTTGTAAGGTGGTTTTGTACTATGCACAGTTGTGGATCTACGAGCGTAGCACCAGACTCCTCATGAAGGTAAAAAGATCTAATAACCAGCTATACAAGATTATGATAGAGTCAAGAAACCTGATGTGTCTGATGGCCGGTTTGAAGGAGCCTATAAGGCAGTGGCATGCACAGTTAGGGCATGTGAACTTTCATGCCCTAAAGCAAATGGTAGAATAGGAGATGGCACTAGGCTTGCCCAAAATTGACCACCTAACAAAACTGTGTGAAAGTCGTTTGGTGGCCAAGCAAACGAGAAGTTGATTCCGTTATAGGCGTACCATCGAGTGGAGAAGTAGTTGGAACTTGTACACATGGATTTATGAGGGTCCACAACTCCACATACACATGTTGGTAACAAGTACTTTATACTCTTCGTTGATGATTTTAGCAAATATATGTCGGTGCACATGTCAAGAACGAGCATGTGCTCAAGGTGAAGGTCCTCATATCAAATTGTAGAGGCGAGTTTCTGTTACGCGAATTCGGCACATTCGGCAAGGCGTACAGCCGTTCGGCCGCGCGAAATCACATTCGGCCGCTCGAAATCGCATTCGGTTGCACGAACGACTGTTCGGCTGCGCCCTGGCCACCGGTTACCGGTCACTGCCAGTCGCCGACCATTGCCACGCGCCGCCATCGGTCGGCCACCGCCGCTGCACCGCGTTGCTGCCGACGCCGCACCGCCGGCCACTGCTGCGCCTACGGTCGCCACCGCGCTCACAGTCGTGTGTGCGTTCGCATGCGCGCTGCTGGACGCCGCCGTGCCCACGGTCGTGTGTGCGTGCGCGTGCGCGCTACCGTCGGCTGGCCGCTTGCCGTCGACGCCGCGCCACCGGCCGCCGCCGCGCCCACAATCGTGCGACGCCGCCATAGTCACTGTTGTCGCACGCGTGAGAGAGGAGAGAGAGAAATAGTAGATGGAAAAGACCTAAATTTGGAAAAGCTGCGTACGGAAAAGAATAGGGTGGTCCTTTTTAAGGCCATGTCTAGGGTTTTATTTTTTATTTTATTATTTTTTGTTTTTATTTTATTTTTTCTGAGTGCTACAACACCGCACGATGGCCGTCTCTAGCCGTGCCTTGATTTGAAATCTCGTACTCTGATACCATTTATTATAAAACATATGATAAAAAGTAGAGGATCAAAAGAACATGAGATATAGATTTAATGTGGAAACCTTTACAGAAAAAACCACAGATGAACGAAGGTGGAATATCACTATATAAGGAGATATTACAATAAGACTCTTGTCTTCCATATGGTCTACATGGTATATTTATATTGATTACTATATGAAAAGAATTCCTTGTTGGAAGTGAAAAGAAACAAGCTTCGGATCAGAAACTCAATAAATACTTTCATATATTTATACTTTGAATAATTTTTGCTAATGTATAATTTAATAATATAATGATCAAAGATATTATATTAAAGATCACATGATGTTCAAAATGACAAAGAACAGAGGCAGTACGTCTGAATCACGAAGGACTTGCACTTGCCCCGTCTTCCAAGCAAAACCGCACAGGTTAGAAAGAGATACTCCATCATTCGTCGTAATCATCAGTTCTCAGCTACGGAAGAGTTTGGTTGACTGAACGAGTCTTCGTGGGACCATGATTCAAACAATTGAGAGGTTCCAGTACGTAGAGCGGGAATGCGTGCCCGATTATTAAGTGCCTGTTTGGGAGAGCTTTATTACTGAAAACGTGGATCTGGAGCAGCAGCTTCACCGTGGATCTGGAATCTCACCATGGAGTGTTTGGCTTGTACAACAGCTCCAGATCCACGAAATTGAGGTTTTGATGGGAATAGCCACTTTTGGTGGGATGGGGTGTGTAACCAGTGGCATTGGTGGGTAATTACCACCCAACTCCACGGTGAAGCACCCCTTGAGGAGCTCCATGAAATCCATGGATCTGACACTCAGATCCAGGATTTTGGTGGATCCAGATTTCGCGGAGCTGGAGCGTTTGGGTAAAATTTCGTGGAGTGGAGCTGTTTTTCGTGAATCTGGAGCTGGTCGAGCTCTCCCAAATAGGCCCTAAACGTCTTCCTGGGATGTTGATCTAAAGATTTATTTGTGTGACAGTTGTTAGGTGTGAAATCGTCTTAAGAAATATTAATGTTGATTCACTGCCTAGAAATTGACAAGAAGTCGTTGGCATCATACTTACCCGGCCAACTTGAAAGTTAATTTTTTTCGCGAAATTGTTTCGATTTCCTGATAGGTACCGAGAGTAAATCATGCTTACTCGACACATGCATTGACCACGTACGTCAGTCATCCCCCACCGATGCTTTCACTGTAGTAGTTCTCAACGACTGCTATCTTGTCGACGCAGAATTATTGGCCGCGTTGGCTCTTTCTTACCTTTGCAAAATGCCAAGAGCCCAAGACCCAATCCCGTCACCTACGCTTGGGGTCTCGCACTCGCGGAGTTAATCCTATCGGTATGAACACACACCGTGCGTGAGCAGTGAGGGCATCATGTTGCATTCTGCTAGACTTTTTAACGCAGACAAGTACGTTTGGAGAATTAGTCATAGAGATGTTGTACTAGTTGTGATGTAGAAGCATGCTTGAACTATCACAATTCTACCTAGACACAGACGCATGATTCTCAAATATATTTAAAATAATATTGATTTAGATTTAAATCGAGTCTGAGATACAGTAGAAATCATAACTAATTTGAAATCCCAGTACATATGTTAGTTGAAGATTAACTATATAATAAATAAGCTTGTAGCCAATTTTATAGGAGGAAGAAGATAAGAGAAATTTAGAAAACTCGGCTATACAGTTGCGGTTGGGGTAATTTTTCTATATACTCTTTATTTATTTTCTTCTACTATGAATTTATGCAATATATGAGTTTTCTGTAGAGGGTGGATCAATAATTGGTATCAGGGTTGAAACCAATGTCCGGGCGGCACGCACGGAAAAATCGCCGGATTTTTTCCTCGGTCCTGGCGTGTCCCGCGGCGCAAGATTGCAGCAAAGCCGTCCCGATCGCAGCGCAGCGTTCTGTTCCCTCGGTCGAAAGGCTTCGCACCATGTTCTGTCCTTCGGTCCAGCGCACGCCACGCTTCGGTTGGCAGGCAGCGGCACTTGTCCCTTGCGCCATGGCAGCAGAAGGCGCTGGGAAAAGAAAGCGAAGTCCAGCCATTCCTAGCGCTCGCGCTCCCTGTAATTTTAGATTTAGCCCCGGCGAAATGGCAAATATGGTCTCTTGATGCGCTTGGAGACCACGCCAGAGAGATGACGCGTCTGAGGGCCGCGTGAACCGGAGGTGGCGCGGCCACTCCGATCTGACCTGACCGCCTAGCTTGCTTGCCTCCTGTTTAAAACCGGCATCCCTTCAATTACCAATAGTCACACATCATTGCCTCGGGCCAGTTTTAAAGTTAACTACTCAACCCAAAGCTACCGATTTGCATGCATGGTTGCCGTTTTATCGCAAGCACATGACACATGATTAACCCCCTCAGCTTTTACTACTTTGTATTCACAATAGGTAAAAGCATACCTATGAACATAGCTAGGGCCTGTTCTTTTCGGCTGCGGCTTATGGTTTTTGGCTGAAATTTTTGAATTTTGGCTGTTTACGGTACAGATTACGGAGAGACAAATACTCACTTGCAATTTTGACTGGTACAGATGTTGGCCTTTTAACGTGTAGATCGTTTAACTTGTAGACCCCGTCTTGAGAAAATACTCCGTTTAAAAGTTAGGTACTGTAGCAAAAGCCAAAAGCCGCCGGCTTGTGAGGTAAAGAACAGGCCCAGTCACCTTACCTAGTCCCTATGTGTATGCAGACCTGTCCAATTGACCGTGCCGGGTCGACATGGCACGAGCCTGGTGCAAACACGGTTTGTTTAGACACGACTTGTTTAGGCCCGCCAAGTAAACGGGTCATGATGTGCTGGCCCACAGGCCGCGGTCTAAGACCAGGCACGACCCACGATAGTGCCGTGCCGGTATAGGTATGGTTAGGGATTAACGGGCTGTGCCGGCACGGTCGGCCTGTTAAGCCGGGAAAAAGAGAAAAAAGTCAGAAAATTATGAAAAAATTGTAAAAATTTGTAGAAAATTAAGAAAAATTATAGAAATTGCTAATCATCAAGATAATTATTTTTAATGACATAATGAGCTTTATTAACTTGTTAAATTACATGGGATGGCTACCTCGTTAAAAACTTTACCAAGTAAAAACTTAACTTGAGAAAACATTAGTAAAAAAGAGAGTACAGTCTATAAAGCTCACTAGCAACTACATCTGAAGAAAAATATTGAAAATCATATTCATTGCTATGTAGATATATATTCTCAAAAGATTCTTCTAAGTCTCTATTCTCTGCAGTATGTTGGGGTTTTGATTCAGTTTGTTCCCAGCCTTTGATGGTCAGAAGGATTTCGACTATCTCGTTCGAGAGACTTGTTCGTCGCTCCTCGACTATTCTTCCAGATAGACTGAAGGCTGACTCCAAGGAAAGGTCATGGCCGTGAGGTACTTGCCTTGAGCACGCTCGGCGGACACGCTACATGAAGGATTTGGAATGCACAACTACAGAACGCTTCCTCAATAGCTGCGTGAGATCCTACATGATGGAATGGAAAGCAACGATCAAACACAGATGAGTTCGATAAAGAAACGGCAGGAGATAAACTTGATTGGAGAGGAAACAGGTTCGCTAGCCCCACGACCAAGCGAAACGCCATTTAGCAGCGCGAACGGTCGTTTAGCCCAAATGGGACGCTATTCGGCCAAACGGAACGCCATTCGGCCATGCGAAGTGACAATCAGCTAAGTGAAATGCCGTTTGGCCACGCGAAACAATGCTCAGCTGCGTGAAACTCCGTTCGGCCACCGGCCGCCGCCGCCATGGCCGCTGTGTGCCCGTGCCGCTATGCGCCGCGCGCCCGTGCCGCCTCACGCCGAGCCACTCTCGCCGCTAACCGTGCGGCCCCTCGCCGCTAGACGTCGCCTTCGGCGTCGCCCTGCCACGGCCAGCCGCCACCGCGTGCCCGCTCGTGCACCGCCGCACACTCGCCCGCGTGCCGCCGCACTGCGCCAGAGCGCTGCTCGCTGTGCATGCGTGCCGCCCTTGCCGCCAGCTGTCGGCGCCACCAGCGCCGCCGCAAGCGATGCAGCCACCGCCGGGGTCCTTGCATCGCCGCTCGGGGGGGGGAGTTGAGGGCAGATTGGTTAGGTTAGAGAGAGAGAGAGAGAGAGAGATATATATATATATATATATATATATATATATATATATATATATATATATATATATATATATATATATATATATATAACAGGAGAGAGAGATTAGGGATAGATTATTTTTTGGAAGTGTCTATACAACATTCGACTGTTTTTGAGAACAAAAACAGTAGATTTTGAGCGGTTAGATGGAAATCCAACGCCCTAGATCATTTTTTTGGAGGGGGTCATTTTTTGGGGGGGGGGGGGGCTTGTATGGGTGGATCCGTTGGATGGAGATCTAACGTCCCAGATTAATTTGACTGTTTTTGTCCTAAAAAACAGTCGAATGTTGTATAGCAATACTCTTATTTTTTTGGGGTGCTACATATGTATTGATTTGCATGTTAGCAATTATGATTTGATCAACGTGAGTATCAAATAAAAGGTGTACAAAGTATCAAACACAAATGCTATGGCAGACAGATTTTGAAAATCCAAAGTACAATAGTGATGACTGATGAAAGCATTTACCGTATAAATCTTACACAAATCTTTGCATAGCCGAGGAGGCACCTATGGTAAACGGATATCAATGATATGGTACAATGTAATGAGATATAGTATACGATATATTGATTAACGCCTTAATTCTTGTCCCATGTAATGAGAAGTGATATATGCAATATAGTGATTAAAGCCCTGATTCTAGATCCATAACAGGTTTCTACTCAATGCTGAAATTTCCTGTACTGACAACCTCTGAGCTGACAGTGGACGACTCCCCAAGCAAGCTCTCCATCTCTTCAGGACTTTGCTGCGCCCACGGATGTTGCACCACTCTTCTCAACCTATCAAGCTTCTCCGCAACTTCCTTCATCGATGGCCTATTCTCACCACACATCTCCAAGCATTGCTTTGCTAACTCTGCAATCTCCTCAAGAAACTCCCTGTTCTCGTCGCTCCTGATCTGATCATCCAAGATCTCCTCAAGCTTGTTCTCCTTCATGGTAGACAGAAACCTCATCGATAGGCTCTTCTCGTGTTCAGGTGCTTCGAGGTTGAAAGCCTTCTTGCCCGTGAGCAGCTCCAGAAGAACAACTCCAAAGCTGTACACGTCACTCTTATCCGTTAATTGGCATGTCTGCATGTACTCTGGGTCAAGGTACCCACAAGTTCCTTGGACGAGTGTGATGAATTGTGACTCATCGGTTGGTGCTAGGATGGAAGCGCCGAAGTCGGAGACTTTCACTATGTAGTTGCCATCAAGAAGGATGTTGGAGGATTTGACGTCGCCGTGGAGGATCGGCGGTGATGCCCATGAGTGCAGGTAGGTGAGCGCTTCAGCGGATTCGTGGGCGATCCGCACGCGAGTTCCCAAGGAGATGTGACGGTTGTGGTTGCCATGGATGAGTTGGAACAACGTGCCATTTGGGATGAACTCGTACACCAGCATAGGGACTTCCACCTCGAGGCAACATCCTAATAGTTTAATGATGTTTATGTGGTTTATTAGGGACAGGATTAGCATTTCTTTACCGAACTCTTTCTTCTGCTGCTCATCGATTGTCTTGCACCTTTTGACGGCTACTTCAACATTGCCCTTGAGAAGTCCTTTGTAAACAGTGCCATGGCCTCCGTGGCCAAGGACTTGCTTCTCGCTGAATTTGTCAGTGGCTTGCTGCAACTCTTCTTCTGAGAAGAGTTTAAATGCGACACCTTGCCGTGACTTCATCTCCTCTAATACCAGCAGACCACCGTGCTGTCGAAAATGCTTCTGTTTTATGCTGTGTAACTTTCTTCTTTCTTGGATCAAGTATGCACAGGTTACAGTAATCACAAGGACGACAATTCCAACACTTGCACCTGCATGATTATCCAAAGTGATATATGATTTTACTCAAAACTGATAAGTAGTGCCACGTTTGCCAACCTGAAATTTGGCCAAACAGGACTAATGTGATTGATTCCTACTCTGTAGTGTGATATGAACTTTGTGTGTGTGTGTGTTTCAGACTGATGTCATGTACAGTACTCTTGCTGCGAAGACTGAAGAGAGTAACCCACCTACGACAGGCTTCTCCCAAGAAGAGGAACCCTGTTGGCAAACGCCATCAAGCATATGTTCTCCCCGCTTACATGAACAGGTGAAGCCCCCCGATGTATTTTCGCAAATTCCCGCGCATGGATAAGTAGCATTGTCAAGGCACTCGTTAATATCTGAAATCAAACAAAACACTTTCTTAAAAGTTCAAACCATTGCATTGTCTTTGCATGAGTAGAGAAATAACATTGACAGGAAAAGACCTTTGCATCCATCTTTGATGTATGGGTTGCCTTCGTATCCGTTGGAGCACTTACAACGGTAACCTCGCCCATTACTGGAATCGACACACTGGCTGTAGCTACTAAAACATGCGTAGGAGGTGGAGTTTCTTTTAGCTTCCTCACATGTGTCCCGTGTTATCACCCAGTCCAAGACAACCGGAACTAGCCCATTGTATGTGTCGTTGAATACCGTCGAGGTAAGGTAAGTGGTGCTAAAGTTGAAGACTGCACTTTCCATGACTGCCACGTAGCTGCAACGGCTGTCCTTCCATGTTTCAGTGGTGTTGTAGTTTGGGTTGAAATAACCTCTGTAATACCGTATGCCTTTGGGGACATCCGCTTGGCAGCAGCCAGCGCAAGAGCATGAGCCGTTCTTAGGGGTTACATGCTTGTTGCATGTGGACGAGCAACCGATCACATACTGCCTGGATAGCTGAGTTATCCGCTGCAAACAAAATACGAAAGCTTGAGAACATGGACGTTATAAATTGTTTTAAGAGGTGCAAGGTTATACAATAAACATTGAAATACTCTAATACGACGTTTGGTTCTAGTTTTCAAAAGGAAGCATCCGGCCAACTGTATCCCTTACGGGATAGTAGGTTTCAAGCAAGTTGTTAGGGTTACGCACCAAACAGTAGGTGGCAAGGCTTCGAATGGCTTGAGAGGGATACCTGTAGCCTAAAACTCAAATAAGAGAAGAGGTATAGAATGGACACCTTGTCCTCAATCCAATAATGGTCTCTTCTTTTGTGGTGTTTTTTCTCCTCCTCTCCCATGGTGGTCCATGGCCATATTTATAGTCATGGGTGAGGATGTTTACATAAATATCTCTCTTGGGGTCTTTACTAATGGGATATACATATCTTTTCCTTGGCATGCTCTATATGGGCATACCTTTTTCTTACATACATACTTAGGCTTGTGCACAGTGGGCCGACTGTGCCAAGGTGAGGTTACCCTCCCAACAGTAGCCTCATTGGTAAGGGCTTCGCAATGGATAGGCCGAAACCATGCACTTCGCGCTTTGGCCCCCTTCATCCCTTTAGCCTGCCATTGCAATCCCTCAGACAGTCAGACCGATGCTTTTCGTGGGGTTCATTATGCTGGTGGGTAGGCTTCCTCCTGGTGGTCCTGTACTCAGCGGATGGGCTTCGTCTTCAAAGTCGTAGAGCCGACAATCGGGCTTTGTTGCTAAAGTCCTCTGATTGGCGGACATGCTTCGTGTCGAAATCCCCCCGGGCTAGTGGGTAGGTCTCGTTGCGAAAATCGTCGTGCCTATGTGTAGGCTTCATCGCTGAAGTCCTCTGGCCAGTAGGTAGGCTTCCTCTTGGATACCTTCCCTATGCAGCCTGTCGCTTGGGGTACCGTGCCGACCTCGTTGCTTGAGCAAAGTGGTGGCATTGTAGGCTATGGGCCATTAATCCCATCTATGTGGCCACAATTCATCGGTAAGAACATGGTCAGTTGAGTCAGTTATAGGGCGCACGTGCCTCCTAAAAAGACATGCTTGTCCAGTCGTTATAAAAGTGCATGGGCCCTCCATCATTTCCAATTATGCTTGCTATTTGTCTTCTTCCCCAACACATTCGTCGCTGCATTGGTCTCCCTTTTTCTCGTCATCGGTGTGTAGCTTTTTTGGTGATCGTGCTGCTCCACTTCCTTTCACCTGCCCAATGCTGGATTGTGGCTCCAAGAGCCACCATGACCCGAGGAGGACAACGTGTGCCACGGTCAAAGCCATGGCGATCACTCCAGCCATCCGGCATTGCACGACAGTCCTAACGATGGTGGGTTTGCGAAGCACATTAGGGTCGATGTGGCTTCGTCGAGCCTTGCCGGCAGTAGACATGATGATGGGTCTCCTAAGGATGTAGGGTCTAAGGTTCCCATTGGAAAATGTTGGAGAGGGGCTGAGCACAGTGGAGTTTTCATAAACACTCTTGGAAGGTCCCTAGTGATAGAGGAGTTTCAAGACGCGCTACTTCAAGATGACAAGGTTGTTGATCAGTAGTCTGTTTGCCCTTCGGCGGAGGACGAAGTGGTGCCTCGACCAAAGGATGGTGAAATTGTCGTGTTCGCAACCTACTTTGATGTTGGGCTATGAATTTTGTGTGCCAGCTTTGTGGCAGAGATCCTTTGGGTGTATGATGAGGAGTTGGTGTAGTTGATTTCCAACGCCATTGCGTGACTAGCTGTCTTCTCCTGGGCCATGTATTCAGAGATGATTGTGCTAACCGCTTCACTATTTGCATCCTTGCGCGATGCCCGGTGCCAGCCAAATAGGTTGGCCGATGGGTAGTTCTCTAACCTGGCAAGCATGAACTTCTAGGTTCAATCTGGCTGCTCGAAGGACATCCCCTCTAACTTGACCTGAACTAAGTGGGAGTTGAATTAGGCAAGGCAGTGGTTCTACCACTAGGTTGACCCCGGGAGTTGACTTCGCTGGACAGAGCAAAGCATTGACTCCGTTCCTTCACCGCGCGTCATGCTGGACAATGACGATCAGATGCATGCAAAATGGCTTTGTTGGCTAGTGCAGTGGATGAACATGTGGAACCTCACGGAGGAGTTTTGCATGGCATACTGCCCCTCGTGAAGACAGAATCAGGAGTCCCATCTGCCAGCTAGGGAGGCCTACTACCCTAGGTAAGCTGCTAACCTAGCCCTGTAGTTTTCTATCCCATTGACGGTGCTGACTTGGCCCTACGATTTTTTCTAATCCTAGTGGCCTTGCTGGAAGAGGCTGAGAGGACGACCTCCATGTTCCTAGGGCCATATATTCCCAAGGAGCATAGCCTTCATGTCGACACCACCAATGACAGTCCTCGCATATACTGGGTGTGCGAGGCCCTTGGGCTTCCCATCCCTACTCGTCTCACTCTTTCAGTTGGTCTTGCCCACGGCCACAGTTGTCGGGCTAGTGAAATCGAGGAAGCTGGGCATCACCAGCCTGGCCCATGAAGCGGGATCGATTCAACTCTCCCCCAGCCATTTCCACTGAGGGGTACCACATGGCCCTTGAGGTCCTAGAGGAGAGCTCAAGTTCCAAGATCGTTGCCCCCTAGAGTCTGTGCAGCAAAGGGGAGGACTTTGCACTGTCGAGCCCCATGTAATCTGAGGGCGACTAGACCCCTATCCATGTTCCTGGTGGTGCTGTTGCTGGTTTGAGACCTTCCGTTGGTTCCTGGGACTTTGTGCATCTATATTTGCTATGCTCATTGATGTTATCGCCCTCAGTAGCTGCTCTGCCTTCTCCGGCAATGGTCGCACAGACAACTAATCTACCTTGGGAGGGTGTCATGGTGCGCTGGCAAAAGAGGCTTCCTCTCCTTCCACGGTGGAGGTCTCGGCCCCAGATGCAAGCTGGCTATCCTTGGCCGATTTTGTCTGATGGTCAGATGCCCTTCAAACCCTGTAGGCCACCGCGGATAGTGTGGACACATCGTTGGACTGGAGAGCGTTGCGGTCCTATGGGTTGGACCTACTCCTCGGGGCCCTCAAGGCTTGCAAGATGAATGTCTGCCCTTCATCGAACTTGCTTTCCATTTTATTTCAAAAGTTACCTTATAGTGCCTCCCTTCTTTAGGTAGTGGCACTATCGTGTGCTGTAGCCGACCATCCATCACGAGGTTGCAGCACCCGAGAACAACGTGAGGTCACTCGAAAGCCTGTGGTGGACGCCTTGCTACTTGCCACTAAGTGTGTGGAGCGAATTCGCTTCCTCGAGGCAGAGGGAGCAAAGGCCATAGCGGTAGTGAAGGCCACATTGATGGATGCAGTCTCTCGAGCAACAAAGGAGAGGGAGAACTTTCTCCAACAGATTTCCATTCTTGAGAAGGAGCATGCATGGCTCTGAGAGGAGCTGGCTGATGAGCACTGGTTCCACGACCAGGCCATCACTTCCACTTGGGAGATGATGGAGGCACTGGAGGGGACCCTTGGTGACCTCACCGTAGTAGTGCCCGCATGATCGCATGTCTTCAAAGACCTCCTAGGCAACACTCGTCGCATCCATGATGCCTCTGCGCTCACCCTCAATGCTACGAGGGCCTACGGGAACCATTGTTCCCAGATGACGGCGCAGCTCCTCGGCTTGCTCCATACAAGGGGCTATGTCCATGTGGGTGAGCTGGTGGACCCCCTCCTGGATCTACCCTTCGGGGTTGTGACCATGATGAACACCATCCATGGAAAGCACAAGGCTATCTGCTTATTTCATGAGTGCATCTGGTCCTACCTCGACGAAGCCACGGTGGAGGTTTTTCTCCGTCAAGCATAGGGTAGCAACGTCGCTGTGGGGTCTTGGCTGGCAACCATGCCATGGTAGACTGGAGGAGGAGATGCGTTGCTGTCCACCGCCCAGATGGGGGATCATTAGGTGTGAGGCCATCAAGTTTGCATTTTGTTTTGTTTGTTTTTTTTGTATCTATGGGCGGGTCACATCTGCCCTTCTATCCCTAGAACTTATGTAGCAAAGCTTTCTCTGAGTATTTTTCCTTTTATTTTGTGTGCTGGGCCTGTTATTGTTTATGTTGGGCAGGTCCGTGAGCCATTACTATATTTATGTTGGGCAGGTCCCTTTCACGGAACATTTTCTTTGCTATAGGCTTCATCACAAGGATAATTGAGAAGACTCACAATGATGTTGGGAGGCCTTCTGGTTGCATCCACACATTCACCATGTAGAGTATGTGTAAAGATAGAGTGCTTCGACGAGGGTGATGTAACTTGATGATAGTGTGGACTGAGATATAATTGATGTTATTACTGATGCCCCTTCTTCAGCATGATCACACCTTCTCTTTGCCCCCAGTAGAGTCCGCTCATGTTTCACCCCCACCCTTCGAACGAGTGTCATTGGAGATGGCACACTGGCTTCATAGGTTCATGTGCGCTCCTCCCCACCCTTCAAATGGGTGTCATCGGAGACAGTACATAGGCATTGTAGGCTTGTGCGTGTTTCGTCCCCACCATTCTAACGGGTGTTGTCGGAGATGGCATGCGGCACTTCGTAGGTTCACACGTGTTCCGAATGGGTGTCGTCAGAGATGGCATGCTGATTTCATATGTTCACGTGCGCCCACCCTTTAAATAGGTGTAGTCGGAGATAGTGTGTGGGCTTTGTAGGTTTGTGCGTGTTTCATTCCTCATCCTTTGAATAGGTGTCGTCAGAGATGGTACATAGCCTTCATAGGTCCACACGCATTTCGTCATCCACTCTTTGAATGGGTGTCATCAAAGACGGTATGTGGCGCTTTGTAGGTTCGCGTGCATTCCACCCCCACCCTTCGAATAGGTGTCGTCAAAGACAACGTGCTAGCTTCCTATGTTCACGCGTGATCAGTCCCCCACCCTTTAAATGGAGGTCATCGAATATGATGCATGGGCTTCATAGGTTCTCACGTGTTCCGTCCCCCACCCTTTGAATGGATGTCATCGGAAACGGCACGTGGCGCTTCACAGATGGCACGTGGTGCTTTTGTAGGATCATGTGCATTCTGTCCCCTATCATTTAAATGGGTTTCACCGAAGACCGCACATGGCACATTATAGGATCGCACACGCTCCACCCCTACCTTTCGAATGGGTGTCATCAGAGACGGCACGTAGCCTTCGTAGGTCCACGTGTTCCATCCCCCACCCTTGGAATGGGTGTCATCAGAGATGGTGCATGGCGCTTCGTAGGTTCAAGCATGTTCCATGCCCCACTCTTTGAACTGGTGTCATCGGAGACAGCGCGTTGGCTTCGTATGTTCTCGTGCGTTCTGTCCCCCACCCTTCAAATGGGTGTCACCGAAGACGGCACGTGGCACTTTGTAGTATCAAGCATGCTCTGTCCCCCACCTTTCGAACGGGTGTCACCGAAGATGGCACATGGCCTTTGTAGGTCTATACACGTCGCCCAGATTACTAGGGTACATTGGGGCGTTGAGGCCCTGTTCGATAGTTATTTGACTTATTAGGGTATGACTGGGCTCTGTGATCTTCGTGCATTTTTTGACTCTATAGAGTACGTCAAGGCTGTGTAACCTCTCGGTATTGTTTTTTACTTCATAGAGTATGTCGAGGCTCTCTAGCCTCCATGCAATATATTATTATTTTTGTTTGTTTTTGACTCTATAGAGTATGCTAGGGCTCTATGGCCTCTGTGCGTTATTTTTTAATTCCATAGGGCTCTGTGGCTTCCGTGTGCTATTTTTTACTCTATTGAGTACACCGGGGTTTTGTGGCCACTGGGCGTTATTTTCTGACTTTGTAGAGTACACTGGGGCTCTGTGGCCTCTAGGTGTTATGTTTTGACTCTGTAGAGTACGCCAAGGCTCCGTGGCCTCTAGGCGTTGTTTTTTTGACTCCGCAAAGTATGCAAGTAGTTATTTATGAATCTATGGAGCTATGCTGAGGAAAGTTTATTTTATTCAACCCTGGTTGCACGGGTGAGCATTACATTACTCAGCACATTCATTGAGTGCAGCATGCAGGCCAGTGATCTTGGACGCATACCATCACTATGATTGGCGTACCCACCCACATGACTAGATGTAGTAACATTGGAGACGGTCACCATTCCAAATGTGCTTTCGCGGTTCACCCTCGAGGGTGGAGCGGTGATATGAGTTGGATCTGAAAGATGTCATCACTATGTACGGGACTTCCCACTTGGAATCCAACTTCCTCATTGTGTTCGCGTGAAGAGCTTTCTTAAGGATGAGGTCCCCCACCACCAGGTGGCATGGTTTGACCTTTTTGTTGTAGGAGGCCACAATCACCCTGAGGTACTTTGTGATGTTGTTGGCCATCTGAACTCTGGTTTTGTCGATGAGGTCCAGTGAGAGCTGGTGTTCTACTGAGTGTGCCTCTGCCAATGTGCGATGGGACTTTGCCTTTAGTTCTTTGGGTGTCATGTTATCATCACTGAAGAGCAGTTTGAACAGGGTGAAGCTGGTGGGCCATGTGGCCATGGTACTATGGACCAACTTTGGCAACTCCTTCGGCCACTTCCCTTTAGGTAGCCCAACCAACCACTTTTTATGCCTTCTGAAATGGTGCCATTCGCATCCACAGCTCCTTGGACTAGGGGTGACCCACAGAGACATAGCATATCTTGATGCCCATATGCTCGCAGAAGGATTAGAAACCTACTAAATCGAACTGTAGGTCATTGTCCACAGTGATTTCCTTGGGGACCTGAATCGGCATATGACGGTTTACCAAATGAACTTCTACACCATCAGGGAGGTATCTTTGGTAGGGGTTGGGCTTTGACCCATTTGGAGAAGTAGTCATAGGCCATGGCAAACAACTTGAGGTTGCCGGGTTCCTGGGGGGAGTAGCCTTATGATGTCGAGTCCCTAGTGTGCCAATGCCCATATCAGGTTGTGGGTGAACTTTCTCATCCATTGGCATCCTTGACAGTGTTTCACCAAGTTGTGCACATTCAATGCAGTCGTAGACCAATAGAAGCCTTGAAGGAAAGCCTTCCCTACTAGGGCTCGTAGGGCCAAGTGTGCTTCGCACAAGTAGGGGTTGATTTTTGTGAGGAGCTCTTGGCCCTCATGTCATGATAGGCATGGGAATAGTGGGGCTCATATGCCCCTTTTGTAGAGCACTCTGTCTGCTATGTTGAAGGCTCGGGAGCAGTAGGACAACATCCGATGCTCCTGCGAGTCATCTAGCTCCTCTTTCCCCGGGAGGAACTTGACAATAGGTTTTCTCCAGTCATCTTCTTGGCCAATGCACAAGATGTTGGGCTTGGGTCCCTATTCTTGGGAGATGGACGGGGATGCCATGACCTTGAAAAACACGTCGAATGGTGGCTTGTGACCTAGGCTCACAGCATTGGCCAAGGTGTCTATGTTCATGTTATTGCACCTCGATATCCCTTTGACAGTGACACCTAGGAAGTGGCGCTCTGTAGCCCCGACTATTGTAGGGTACTTTGCCAGCTCTGGGTCCCTGGCCTGGTAGGACTTGTCGATGTGGCTTGTGACCAATCGGGAGTCGCTCTGGACAAGCTCTCTTCGAGCTCCAAGCGCCTTTACTTTATGTAGGTTGAAAAGCATGGCTTCATACTCTGCCATGTTGTTCATAGTTGGGAACTCGAGATGTGATGCATAGGATAGCCTTCATCTTTCCAGTGTTGTGATGACGATGCCCACTCTGGTCCCCGTGGTGCACTATGCACCGTCGGAGTGTAGTGCCCATACTGATTCTGGGGGTGATTGGCAATTCGGCTGCCGTGCATGCGTCCACTTGGCAATGAAGTCTACCAGGATCTATGATTTTATCATTGTACAGGGCACATATTTACCGAATAAGGGTGCCAACTCAGCAGCCCACTTTCCGATGTGACCTGTGGACTCCCTATTTTGCAGCATCTCCCTGAGGGGGAAGGAGGAATGCACGGTGATTTGGTGTGCCAAGAAGTAGTGTCTTAACTTCCGTGAGTCCATCAACAAGGCGAAGTCTAGCTTCTCCAGCTCAGTGTAGCATGTTTTTGTGTGGTACAGTAGACACTGCATGGTCCTCTCCTCTAGCACCAGCACCGTGCTCACGGCCTAGGGTGCCATTGCCAAGTATAAAAGGAGTGGAGCCTCTTGCACTGGGCACGAGAGGTTTGGGTGTTCCCCAAGGTATACCTTTAAATCTTCAAAAGCTTACGCACATTCGTCGGTCCATTCAAAGTCACCCGAGCCACAGAGGATTGTGAAGAACAGGAGTGCTTGCTCCGAGGCTTATGACAGGAATCAACTAAGGGCAGCAAGGCGGCCTGCCAGCCTCTAGACTTCTTTGATGGTCTTGGGAACCTACATAGATCTTATAGCATTGATCTTATCTTGATTAGCTTCAATACCCCTCTTGCGTTCTAGGAAACCTAGCAACTTGCTCATTGGACCCCAAAGATGCACTTTTTGGGGGTTGTCAATGGTTTCTTGGAGGTCTGCAATATGCAAAGTTGCATGTCTACTTTTCATGACCACATCATCCATATATGCTTCAATGTTCTAGCCCAATTGCGAGGCCATGATCGGGGTGATCAGTCTGGTGAAGGTGGCCCCAACGTTCTTTAGTTCAAAGGGCATTTTGATGAAGTAGAATGTCCCTCCAAGGACGATAAAGCTGGTCTTGTTTTCATCTTCCTTGGCCATTTGGATTTGGTGATATCAAAAGTATGCATCAAGGAAGCTCATCATCTCACACACGGCTGTGGCATCCACTAGCTGGTCAATGAGGGCAGAGAGTAATTGTCCTTGGGCCATGCCCTATTGAGGGTGGTGAAGTCGACACACATGTGCTACTTCCCATTAGCCTTCTTGACTAACACTAAGTTGGTGAGCTAGTTCGAATGGACAATGTCAAAGGCGAGTAGCTTGGCGACCTCTGCCTTAGCGGCCTCCTGCCTGTCAAGGGATATCCTTCGTAGCTTTTAGTTGATAGGCTTCACGTCGAATCACCATGCCAGCCTACACTCAATGATGGACTAGTCCACCCTAGTTTTGTCGGCGTGGGACCATGTGAATACGTCCACATTCCACTGGAGGACCTCCAGTAGGCTTTGCTCGACATCCAACTATTGTGGTTACGTATCAAAAAATAGGTGGCAAGGCTTTGGGAGTGGTGGTGGGGCTCCATCCCAATGCACGTAGCTTTCAATGGGGACTTCATGTGCCTACCTCGATCTGCCGTGTGAGATCCTGGTCACTGAGGATTTTAATGACCCCCTTTGACCAGGAAGCTTCATGTAGAGATAATTATGGTGTGGGACCACCCTAAACACATTTAGAGTGGCTCTCCCTAGGATTGCATTATACGGGTCTAGGAGGCCTACCACATCAATATTGACCACCTCTGTCCTGGCTTGCTTGCCTCTGCTGAAGGTGACTTCGAGTGCCACTTAACCTAGTGAGAGACCATGTGGTCGTGCTCCATGAGAGTGATGAGTAATTGACAAAGGTTTAGGTCAGTCGAGTTTGGTTTGAGTGGTTCGGAGTCGAGTCGTTGCGTGGCGCAATTGGGCTCGGTCGGACTTTGGTCAAATCTGGTCATTTGGGTTTAGGATGCATATTCTAATGTTTTGACAGGTTTTGACTTCATCTGTGGTAAGTGTAATGGTATTTACGCTTTCATGTGTCGAGCGGTGCTATTTGACGTGTTTTCTTGTCTGTGTGACTGCAGGACATCGGGTGGAGTCGTGGCGAGACACGTGGACCGGACTAGGCACAGGTGGCGCTGAGGTCAGAACGGTCGGGATGTGTCGAAGACGACATGGACTCGAGGTGGTTGCGAGGCGTGCGAGGCAAGGAGCGCGGAAGCTCCCGGAAGGTGCAGAAGGGGCGAATCGGGAAATTCGCAAGGCTGCACAAGCGGGAGCGGGCTCCGTTGGACGTAGCGGGCGTAACGGGGCGGAGACCCGTTAGCCAGGCGCTATAAAAGGAGAGGAGGGGCTGCATGCCCTCCTTGAGCATTTGTGTGAGGATTAGGGTTTTAGAGTCAAAAGAGGCTTTAGGAAGGTTGTTTCCTTTAGCTCTTTAGTTGGTGTGAGTTGGTGTGAGTTGGTGGAGGCAGAGTAGTGCTCCCTCTGTAGCTTCATCGATGCCTTCTATGTGAGACTCCTCTCTTGTGTGTTCTTCCTCCCAAGATGTGTGATTCTTGGTGTTCTTGAGGATTGAGAGGAGAGGGATTGAGTTGAGAGCTTGTAATCTTTCCTTTTGTATCAAGTCGGGGTATCGGGACTCCTCTGTATTCCCTGTGATTCAAGAAATGAAAAACTGAAGTTTGTCTTCTCTGTTCGTAGCCTTTGTTCATCGTTTTTCATTTTTGCAAGATTTCTTGATTTTCGTTGTCTCGAGTTCTTGCTTGCTGGAGAGTGCCAAAATGGGTTGCTATGACATGGGTGTTGCTCAAAAGCCATTTGGCTATTTAATCCCAAGAGCAAACCGAGTTTGATTCTCAGATTTCTTTTTTGGCTTGCTCTGTTCTTGTTCTTCGTTTCTTGGTTTTGGTCCAGATTTTGATTCCCTTGTTAAGATGGCTTGAAATTTGGTATGAAGAGTCCAGAGGCTATTAATTAGCTTCCCTCAAAATTTCATAGCCAAAGGATCAACGGTTGGGGAGTTATTTGGTTTTTGGCTCGGTTCTTGCAAGATTTCAGATTTTTACCCAAATATGAAATTCTTGATTCTTGGAGTGGATTTCTTGTTATTGACTTTTGGCTTAGTCTTCTGGGAGTGTTCCCTAGCTATCCTCAAAGTTTCCCAAGCCAAGAATCCAAGAATCGTTGCGAATCTCTCAATTTTCTGAAAATCCCGTTTGCTGTTTTTCTCGAGAGGTACTACCGCTCCTGCAGAGGTACTACCGCTCAAAGGTACTACCGCCCGGACCCGCGGTACTACCGCTCAGCGGTACTACCGCCCGTCACAACGGTACTACCACTTGAGGTCAAAATTTTCCCGATTTGATTTTTCTTGCTTGCTAGTCTCTGTATTTGTGTTTTTCCTACTGCTGGGGTGTCTTGTGAGCACTGGTCTTCTACCTCCATAGCTCCCATAGCTATTGGAGAAGAAGATACGTGTTGGGGGCGATTTTTAGAAAGCGACATTCACCCCCCCTCTGTCGCCATTTCGGTCCAACACCTAGCACTTTAACCAGACTTCTACCAAAGCTTTGCAGCAGGACCCTGGACGGTTGAAGCCTGCTTCGCAGGATGCCTATTTGGTTGAAGGCACCAATGAACAAGAGATCTACAGAGCTACTTCGGTCTACCAGGACCCTCCTTACTTCATAGCCCACTATGTTGGCCGCGATGACCAATGGGTCTTGGTGGGGGAAGCTACCCCAGAGACATCCTCTGCTGTGAAGGTGATGTCAACACTGGCCCATGTCAGGGGTACCTGCATCGGGTACATGGCGACATGGTGTACTCAATGCGCATAGGCCCTCCACTGCCTTTTGGAAGCAAATTTGAGGAATGATCACCCCGTGACAACATTGATCACACGATGGGGTCTAGCTTCGATGCACAATATAGTTAAAGGGGCTCGCATAAGTGGGACCTATGAGGACTGCTGCACATGCGCCACTATTGCTGGCCTCGTGTCCTAACCACACTCCCTAGACATGTTCTCATGGAGCGCCATGATTGGATGGTAATCTTATGTGATGTGCTCCCTATTGCCATGTATCTCACACCATGCCCTGTGGGGACGCCCATCATTTGAGCCACACCCCTTCCCATGGGCGCTCCCCCTTCCTCTACCGCGGCCCCGGCGTTCACTTTGTCGCTTCCCCCTTCAATGTTGAACATGTACCTCCTTTAAAGCCCTTGGAGCTACTTGCGGGTCATGCTCTCCCCCTGGGCTGAGAGGGTGGTCTTACCCTCCGTGCTAGGCCCTACAACATTGACTTCACACCTCATCGCATCCTTCTCAGGCCTCACGTTACTCCTCTATTTTGTTGAAGAGTGTTAGACCATGCAGATAGGTTGTGAATATAGCGATAATGAATAATTGACATTTGGGTTGAATTAAAATTTGTGTTTGTGAAAGTTTCGGACGATGCTCTTTTGCAAAATAGGAATTGCTGGAATATTCACGTTAAGTGGTCTGACTGGTAGACTTCAACCACGGTCCAGAGTCGGAGAGTAGTTGGAGACTCCAGAGTATTGTAGAAGCCGAAGACCCTGGAGTCAGAGAGCAGTCAGAGACTTTGGAGTACTGTAGAAGCCCAAGACCTTGGAGTTAGAGAGCAGTCAGATACTCTGGAGTATTGTAGAAGTCGAGGACCCTAGAGTTAGAGAGCAGTCGGAGACTTCAGAGTACTGTAGCAGTTAGAGACCCTGGAGTCAGAGAGTAGTCGGACACCCCAGAGTCAGAAACCCTCCAATCTACAGTGAACTGGTCGTAAGCTATAGTGAACTGGTCATAAGATACAGTGAACTGGTTGTAAGCTACAATGAACTGGTTGTAAGCTACAGTGAACTGGTCATAAGCTACAGTGAACTAGTCGGTAGTCGTAAGCTACAGTAACTGGTCGGTAGTCAGATGGTATAGTGACTAGTCGATGGTTGGTTGTTAGGCTTCGAGTGCTACAATTCTAGTGACCTTCAGGTACCCTGAACAGTTGTAATCTTCGAGTACTCATTTATGTTGGGCTAGTGGCCTGACCGGCCTATGCATGGCAGTCAGACCGGTTTTTCTGAGTGGTCTGAGGTCGTGGATGATTTGGTTCATGTTTATGGATGGACAAGGGTGTGTTATGTGTGTGTGGACTGATATTGGTCAAGTTGAAGAGAACTTATGCTGGGAAAACGTTCTTTGGTCTTTGCATATGCAGGTTGGGCATGGAGACAGCCATGGTCGATGACGAGGAGGATTGGGACTAAAATGGGGAAATCTGAGGTCCGGGCGGTCGAGGATGTCACGAGGTAGTCGGACTCACATTGAAGCACATAGAGATTAAAGGTGGATGATGCGTGGAGAAGCTGTGGGAGGTGCAGTCCTATAGGTTTCAACACGTGATGCATTGGAAGGAGTTATGAAAGGTGTCCATAACTGGAAGGTTTAGAGATTTTAAAAAACTCGTGTTTGGAAGGGTTTTGGGTCCCTTGATTTTTAGAATCAGATAGGATTTTGTGTCCGTGTTTGATGTGGACATGGTTTGGGGTTCTAGCATATAAAAGGAGGAGAGGTTAAGGTTTAATAGGTGCCTTTGATGGCTTTCGACAGAGAAAGTTTTTCAGAGCTTTTGCTAGGGTTTGAGGGCATGCCGTGAGGGCACTTTGTAGCCACCGAACATGATTTAGAAATAAAAAATCAAATCTATTCTGAAGAAGTTAGTCAGCATCGGCAACGTGTTTTTTGAGCATCGTCTTTGACTCATTCTCATTACGAACAGAGTAGTGCATGGCGAGATAACATTCCTCCGTTAACTTGATTGTTCGTCGAGTCGTCCACTCGATTGTCGCCAACAGCATCGGCAGGGAGAGCAAACCAAAGAATGTTTGGAAGTGTCGTATGCAACTTACATTGAGGTTCAAGATAGTGATGTTTGGAATAAAGTTTCTAGACCTTATGAAGTCCTGCTACTGTTACTACTCTAAATAAAATAGATGTTGATTTAAATGATCAAGCTGGTAACTTGTTGTTTCTAGGGATTTCTAGCAAAGAATTTGATTGTGTAGCTCATATTAATTCTACCCACTTAATATGGAAAATTCTTTGTGATTATCATGAAGGAACCACTAAAATTAAAAAAGTGCGTAAAAATCTTTATCAAAAAGAATATTCTGATTTTGCTATGAAGTATAGTGAATCAATTGATGATCTTTTTGCTTATTTTGAGAAGATATTGAGTAATTTGTGTGGTGTTAATGTTATTCCTGCTGATGAAGATAATGCAATTAAGATTTTGAGATCTTTAGGTTCTGAGAGGTTGATGGTGGTCACAACTGTTAATCAAATTGTTGATATAGATACTTTAACCATGAATGATATTTATTCTAGATTGAAAACCTATGAGATGGAATCTTTGCTATCTAAGATTGATAAATCTTCATCTTTAGCACTTGTGACTAACCCCGTGCAGGCTGCTTCATCGAGTGTGTTGTCTTGTGTTTCTTTTTCTACTTTGACTTCTTTTTCAGAGGAACTGTTCGAATAGCTACCCGAAGAGGACTTGGTATTGATCTTCTCACGGGCATATAAGGCACTCAACAACGCGAGAATGAGGAAGCGAGGTGGCGTGATGAGTTTGATCAGATGCTATGAGTGTGGCGAGCTATGCCACATTAAGATAGATTTCCCCAGGCTCAAGGGGAAGGTGATCAAGCAAGACAAGAATTACCATTGTCGGCCATCCAAGAACAATACTAAGGGCGGCAATTTTCATTGTATATTTGTTGAAAAGGTTCTATCGGCTATCAAGCGTCTTGATTTGAGTGATGTGGAATATGAGGGTTGCGACGACGATGAACATAATGATGCTGATGCTAAAGGTAGCAAGAAGAATGACGATTTCATGGGTATGTGCTTCATGAGAAGTAGTGATGATGACAGTGATCCCGATGAGGTAAGTCCATCATATGATGAGCTTGAAGATAGTTTGATTAAACTTGCTACTAAATTGAAAAGGACCAAAAAATTGTAAGAAAATAATTTTTGTTATTGAAACTTAAATTCTGATATTAATACACTTAGAGCTTCTATTCCTGATAATGAATCATGTGAGTCTTGTCAAGTTTTATATTCTAAGTTGGAGACTGTTAGGTCAATTAATACATTGAACCTGGTTCAACTTAGTGATGTAACTATTAAACTTGATGAATTAAAATTAGTACATGATTTTTGTGATGAAAAGTTAACTTTCAAATGATGAAATTAAAAAGCTCAAGTCTAGTTCTTCTACATGTTTAGAGTCAAGTATTTCAAGTGCTCAATCTAAAGCTTCCTCTAATTGTGAATTAATAGAAGTTACGCTTAATTCATCTTAGGAATCAATTCAACAAATGCTTTATCATGGGACACTATCTTGCTCTAACTGCCCTAAGCCTAACATTAAACTAGAAGCAATGACTAGATAACTTAATGATTTTTACTGAAAAAGATAGATCGGTTTGGTCTAGTGCTTCTAAGAATCTTGCAAATGAATTTGTTAAGTGCACATCTGATTCCTCACTAGCTAAAAAAATTAGTATTTTAAGGACACTTTAGAGAGATTTTTTTTTGGTAAGAAGAATTTGAATATGATCCTAGACAGTCAAAAGCAAATGTGAAAAATCATGGTCTAAGATTTAATTTTCTTGAGCATACCAAGAGTAATCCTCCTAAGATTGTTAAGGTTCTGGAACCCAGAAAATTTGAAGTAAAATCTAAACCAAAAAATTTGTATTTAAATATACTGGTATCGTGAAGGATTCATCTACCAAAGTGGGTGTTATGAAGTTGATAGATATGACTTCTTATCAAGTATCAATGCACTCATTGTGATAGAGATGATCATTTGGTTTAATTTTGCTTTCAAAAAGCAAAGAAAGAAAATAAAGACAGATTAAGAAAGGGTTCTCGAGTGGGTCTGTGCAAGCTCCTTATTTTCGCTTTGCTCCCTCTAATCAATCTTTTGCAGGTTTGGGAGCTTTTGTAAAAAGATCAATCTGACCAGCTTTTTCATGCGATCAAACTAGTTAGCGGTTAGACTAGCCTTGTTGAGGTAGTTAGACTGTCTGGTTGTCATATCAATGTTTTCCACGCGATCAGATCGGTCGGTGGTCAGACTAGTCTTACCGAGGCAGACAGACCGCCCCGTGGTCAGACCAGCATTTCAATAACTGTCTAATCGGAAACTAACAGAGGCTAATTCTTCACTTGAATTTTATTAGTGTATGTTTTTGCTCCTGTTCATTGAGCATCTCAGTATTGGCTACCTAAATCTTTATTCTCTAACCCTAGTACTAAGATACCAACGATTGTTCGTACTTTGTAGGCTCATCGCAAGCAGAAGGAGAACATATGGTTCATTGACTCCGGTTGCTCTCGCCACATGATCGGTGACTCACGATGGTTCTCTCTCACTCGTGCCCCCAGCGATGAGATGAT
The DNA here is from genome assembly GCA_017311315.1 of Dendrocalamus latiflorus. Lineage (NCBI taxonomy): Eukaryota > Viridiplantae > Streptophyta > Magnoliopsida > Poales > Poaceae > Dendrocalamus > Dendrocalamus latiflorus. Next base: position 33,439,624 of record CM029657.1, read on the forward strand.
AACTTTTGAGGATAATTCTCAAGGATGAGTTCTTGCAAGAGGTAATGTGCGCATCAATGACAAAAATCATTTTAAAAGACGTCGCACTTGTCAGTAAGTTGAGCTATAGTTTACTTTTAGTTTCATAGTTAATAGACGATAATCTTGAGGTGAGCTTTAAAAGGCATTCATGCTGCATTTTAGATTCATCTGGTGATCTAGTATGCAAAATTATTTGAGTTGGTCATTTGTTTAAGGGTGACGATAGCTAAGCGGTTGAACGTCTAGCGATCGAACCTTTCATTGAGCACTAAGAGATTCCAAAAAGCATAGACAATCATTCACATACCCCTCTAATTGCGGTATTCGTTCCTACGAAGAGCTTGGCCACCGTCTTTATAGGCTTTCAGGCATTGTACTCCATAAGGTACCCTTTTTGAAGGCCTCGGATGGCGACATTGATGATCCTTGTCTCGTTGACATCCTTGACTTGACATCTAACCATCACTAAGCGCTTAAAGTATTCTCGTAGCTTCTCTTCGAGAGCTTGCTTCATTGCAAAAAATTGGTCGGCGCCGATCCGCTCTGCGTAGTTGCCTTGGAAGTCATTGTGCATGAGGTCATGGACCTGCTCCCACACATAGATGGAGCCATGGGCGATTGTGATGAACTAGGGTAATGGGACTCCCTGCAAAGTGAGCGGTAGACCCTTGGCCTTCATCAAGTCATCCCCTCCTGTGGCCTCGATGGCCTTTTCGTAGATGTGCAGGAACTCTTGGGGATCGGTGTCATCCTTGTAGGCCTCCGCCATGGGCATCTTGAAGTCCTCTGGCTAGGCGTAACACTGCAAACCTACACTAAGGAGGGACTCAGAGTCCATCCGTCGGGGTGCTACGAGCACCAACGCTGGCATTCAGACTCTTTGTCCTTTCCATGGCCACCTCTGTAGCAACGATGGTGCGGTCTGTTGGTGCCGTGCCTCTTGCATCTCCTGTATGGCCCTTCATAGGTTCGCCAGCTTCAACTACAGCATCCCACAGATCACCTCCAGCCTGCTACCGCCAACTCCTGGTGTGGGCACCAGAGCACTCTTGGCTTGCAGCGTGGCAGTGGCATGTGGTCACCAAAGGTTGTTGCAGCAACAACGGGGGCGCTAGAACTGCCAGGGGTCATCGAGGCTGGGTCCTCCGCTCGCGACGCCATCAGTTCCGCAACCTGCACCACTGCCGAGGGGGCCTTCTTTGTAGCCTACCATGGCGCCAGACGCGGTCACCCTGGTGCACTGCTGTCACGGGGGTGGGGAGTCCTCGACCACTGACTCTGCCACCCCCATGGTCGTGACAGCCTTCCTTTGCTTTGGGGTAGACAGCGCCTTCCTCTTCGGTGCCATCGGACTCAAGCAGTTCAGTGGTGCCAGTGGCTCAGTCTTGACATGTGGTTTCTACGCCGCTCCCCATAGACGATGCCAATTGTAGGGTTACACACCAAACAATAGCGTCAGGGCTTTGAAAGGCCTGAGAGAGGTACTAGAGTCTAAAACTCAAGTGAGGAGAAAGGTGTAGAATGGATGCCTTGTCCTCAGTCCGACAATGGTGTCTTCTTTCTTGTTGTTTTTTCTCCTCCTCTCCATGGTGCCCTATGGCCATATTTATAGCTAGAGGTGGATATCGAGCCAACTCCTCATCTCATCGAGCTTTTTTCGGAAATTAACACAGTTTGATTTAATATTATTTTATTGATAGTTTAGAAGTATTATTAAAATCGAGCTAACGAGCCAAGCCGAGCTGAACCAAAGTAAAATTTAATTTCATCCGAAATTGACTCATTCAATGTTTAACCAATTAACAGGTGTAATTAAAGCAATTTTGAACCTAGCTAACGAGCCCCACTAACGAGCTTTTTTTCCACCCCTATTTATAGCTATGGGTAAGAATATTTACATAAGTGCCTCTCTTGAGGTCTTTACTAATGTGGATATACATATCTTTTCCTTGACATGTTTTAAATGGACCTACCTTTTACTTATATACATACTTAGACTGTACATGGTGGGCCGACTGGGCCGTAGGGCCACTCCCCTAACACAAGTTTCTTCCAGATTTCAGCTTTCAACTAGCCTCTTCTCCTGCGCCCATCCTTGCCGTACGTTCTTGCCAGTGAGGTGGGGTGGCGCCGTGGCATTAGGGTAGGCCAGGGCGCCAGGCACGGCAGATCACGTTGGTTCGAGCTTGATAGCCAGCAACGGATGACTTGAGTGTCGAGGGGTTGTAAGAGGTGGATATGATGTTCTAGCTAGAGTTTGGATCCAGTCATTCAGGGACCAAGGCGCTGGGGTACAGGGGAAGTCGTCGCCAACAAGATCACGACGATGAGCCATGAGGGAGGCGCGACGAGCCTATTTCAGGGCGAGAAAATCAGTGGAAGTTGTACTCCTTTTTTTTTTTGAAGGAAAAAAACTTTAGTGTCTCACTTACGGAAGGTATTTGTTAGATCGCATAGCTAGTGTAATCTTTTGGTACTACTTTTCCTAGTGCCTAGTGCTGTACATGAAAACTTTCCGTTTTTTCAGAAGCCCAACAAAAATTTGACGAAATGCCAAAAAAATTACTTACAGAGGAACTCCACATATAAGCGAGTGTGTCGCAGCCGATGACAATGATTTTGTTATCCACGTTCGATAGCCTGAAAGGTGAGTTAGTGATATCGACCAATGCGTCGCTGTATGACATTCCGCCCATGGACGGATCGTAGCACCGCCAAGATATCTTCGTCTTCATCCAGGCTTTGCCGTCGGGCACGGAGATCTTGGTCACCTCGAAATTGCTGTAGAAAGGCTTGGGGGTGTTGTTCACGGTCGTGCAGTCGAGCTGAAAGCGGCTGTGGAACGCGCACCGCTGGCCGATGCCGAATGGGAACGGGATGTCAACGTCGCCGCACCTGGTCTGGCAACCAGGACGCCCGCCTGCCGGTGCCGGTGCACCGGCGTTGGCCAGCATCCAGACGGCCGAGAGGCAGAGAAAAAGATGGCTGGCAAGAAGCAGCCGAGAATACCCCATCATCCTTGGTAATTTGGCAAGTCCAGTGGGTGGTCGTGTGTCCGGTGGTTGTGCCCCGAGTCCAAGGCCTGATGGGGCCTATAAATAGATGGACTAGTGTTGTTCTCGTAAATAGCTGTGCAGCGTTGCGCCGAGAGGGCAAGGCAAAGCAGAAGCAGCAGACACGAGAGATCTGAACATATTTGGCACTGTTTCCCACGTTAATTACAAATATAGCTCTGTGCTCACCGTAATACCATATGTAGCCTCCTCTCCGACTCGATTACCCGCGCGTGACACATGGCAGTCATGCGGTCCCGGACTGCACGACTAAGCGCTACAGTGGTCATGTGGTCGGGGGCCGCACGATTAAGCCAGCTATAGTGATCGTGTAGTCCACGACCACACGATTAAGCCAGGAATTTTTTTCTACTGTGTGTGTTTTCTTCTGCCCAAATTCATGCGCTTGTGGATTGCACCGTTGCATGCTATAGTTTAATCATGCGGTCCCAGACCACATGATTAAGATACAGTGTCCGACCGCACGACTAACATATGTCGTCATCCTATAGTCCTGTGGTCACATAGAGGACCAAAAATGAAATTTTTTTTCATTTACCAAGCTATATTTGGAATTTTAAAGCAAATAGTGCTACAAATGTCCAAACTTCCGGAGACAGACCGCAGACGAAGCAGCGGTCGCGTGCGGTTCGCCATTACGACCTGGAGCCTGGTCTCCCCGGTTGCGCTTGTGCCCGGTAATAAGGTGGCCAACGCTGGAGTTGGTTCGTTGAAGCGAAAAGTATTACTAACCTCTGTAGTTTGCAACAACGTTTCGTCCATTGAATCCAGCCAGTATCGCTACAAGTATGCGTTGTGGAAAAAGTAGACACGAACCCGTGTGGGAATACATGGTGCAAACGCCTCTATCTGGACTTTGCTATTTTGGCAGGATATAAGCGATAGAATGAACAAGGGTAATATCACGCACGAATCCCTCGTTTGTCATCTATGTGGACTTTATTTTGGCACGGACGAATCGACGCAAACTTGCAACGTGAGCCGACACTCCGAGAGCCGGAGAATTAGTGCTCCGTTATGAGACCGGAGATCCAACGAAGGAAGTTTCTCCCTCGGGGAAAAAAAACGAAGGAAGTTTCTCCGTGGGTACGTACATCGGACGGCTCCGGTCTCAATCACCAAGGATAACGGTCTCAAACTCTCAATCACCGTGGGTAGATCGGACGGCTCCGGTCTCAATCCACGAACGCCGCCGATTGTTCTCGAGGAAGCAGAGTGGGATAAAGGGTGGTTTCATGAATATGCTCCCGAAGCCATTACGAGTGGTTCACACATTTACGCGGATATTATTTTTAAAATACATTTAAATGACTTGACGGTACATGTGTAATTTTGTTTTTTAAAAAAATAGATTGTTGCATAACTTCATTTGTAATATTTTAATATTATATATTATAAGAGAGAAAATACTTACTTTGTTCTCCAATATTTGTCATATGTGACCAAAACTTTCTCCCTTATATACTTTTTAACGGAACTATTTACATAGCAAACAGTAAATATAGCATAATATAACATTTTTCATTTATATCATCATCGTTTTTCATTAGTGCAATGCTTGTCTATACTATATGCTCATAACGCATATCGTATAACTTACATTGGTATAGCCGAGTGAACACCCGTTAATAATCTCACTCTCAATCCCTCCATCCTGTGAAGGTCTACCAAACAAATAGTCATAATGTTTTTTTTTTTTGCTTTTATGATAATTTTTAGCAATAATCTTTTTCCCACGTTGCTGCCGCCGCTCCCAGTGCTCCAGTCACACGCGCTCTCACCGTCTCGACGCTCGTCTCGCGGACTGAACGGGCTCCTCGATGTCCTTAGCCAATGTTGGCTGATGCGCATGACAATGTTCGAGAGACCTGGCGCTGTCGTGGCGTAGGGTTGGGATAGAGGACACCAGTTGTGGTATGAACTGACTCTTGCAGTCACCATACGAGGCCTGGCCACGGCTTCAATGCCGGTGCACGCTCGCGAAATCATATGCAAAATCAAGGGTCACAGTAGGAGAGGCCAGTCTACTATGTAAGCTAGCTAGGAGTATATGCATTGAGATTTGGAACTACGTCTTATAATAGACACGGTAGGTATTTATTGTACACCTGCCCTATGTGGAACTCTTAAGATTTGTTTCTTAATAAGAATTATCTTCTATTCTAAATTAAGAAGAAATATATCTTTAACCAATAACATCTTAATAAGGAATATCATCTCTTTTAAATTAAGAAGAAATTTATCTTTAAGTAATAGTATCTGACGTCTGCTATAGTGTTGCTTAATTAGGACCCACTTGATTAAAGATCAGATGTTTTGCTTTTTTGTGAGAATTTCTATCTTTTTCTCTTTTTTTATCAACTCTAAAATGTTTATCATTGGTTTTTAGTAATAAATAGAAGATGCCATTGCAAGGTAATGTTGTTTGCTCTGAAATAATGATCTGCGTGCACATGATTACTGTAATTTTCTTGTTGAATTAGTCCGACAGAGATCGACTTGATTGAATGGCAAAGCAATTGGCTTATGAACCGTATTATGCCACTCTCTTTTGATATTACAGCAAAGCAGCATCTGAGATTGAACAAAAACCCATTTCATGGATCTGGACAGTTTGATATGGTAGCTTGCTATTACAACAATGACCAAAAACCTTTCAAATTTTACTTCAAATTGGCCTAGTTAGCTTGTTGGGTTAAGTTGTATATTGTAGCTGAATGGTTATCGATCGCCTGCCGGTGCCGGTGTACCGGCGTTGGCCAGCATCCAGACGGCCGAAAGGCAGAAAAGGAAAGGAAGCCGAGAGTACTCCATGCTCATATGTCCGTGGGTGGCGGTGTATGTGTCCGGTTGTTGCGAGCGTCCCGGCACTCGGCAGTGCTGTAGAATATAAATAGATGAAGGCATGGAGCAGCCGGCCAGCCGCCAGTACCCCTCTGAAAGACTGCAATTGACTCTGCATCGAATAGAACAACTGCGGGGCCTGCCGGTTTTTTAAAGTCATTCAATTAAAAAATAAAAAATAAATAGATAACATGGTTATATCTCTATAGATAATATAAAGGAATAAGAAAAATACAAAAAAAAAACTGAAATTAAGAAGCTGACATGTTCATCCCAACTTCTGAAAGGTGAAAGCCAGAAGCCAGCAGGGCATCTCACAAACTCCAATGCAATCGATTGACCCGTTCCACTTTTTCCCCCAAAGACCCGGTACATCTCATGATTTTAAAACTCTCTCTCTCTCTATATATATATATATATAGTATATCTAGTGCTAATGGCTATTTCAGTGTTAAGGTGCTAATGGCGACGTGGACCGTTCGATCTAAATTGCGTGGCTCAGATGGAGGTGGGTGAGAACTCCATTCCACTTAAACACTTTTGCAGAAAACCCCCTGCGCTTTGCATTTAAATGGAAACGCTACAATATACAACAACAATGGTGGACTTGATGGGTTTTTGTTAAAAACACAGGGGATTTTCTGTAAAAGCGTTTAAGTGGGATGGGGTTTCCAATCACCTCCATCCGAACCACACAATCTAGATCGTACGGTCCACATCGCCATTAGCACCTTAGCACTGAAATAGCCATTAGCACTAGATATGCTCCCATACACACACACACACACACACACACATATATAGGAAGCCTCTTTTCTACACCCAGGTGTAATTACACCCTATGTTGTATCTCGCAATATAGGGAGTATCTCACGTAACGGAGAGTATGTACATGTAGTATGCGAGTATTTAAGACCATCTAGGTGGTATGAACAATTTTTCAGAGGTGGTATCTACATTTTTCGACATACTCCTTTTTATGCGCGTATGTGAAGTTATTTACAAAATACGTTAAAAACTATGGACTTCTTTACAATTTTTTCATGTGGTTCACATTGGAGTATCTTATAATTAGTATACAAATATACCTAAAGTGATAAAGGAGTATTTCAAATTTATTTAGGTGGTATATTAGAGGTGGGTGTAATTACACCCGGGTGTAAAAGGTATTTTTCCTATATAGGAAGCCTCTTTTCTACACCCAGGTGTAATTACATATATATATTAAAACTACGAAAGCTATGGGCATGATCTACAATTGTTGGTCTCTTCAAATTCTACTTTTAACAGGTAATAAGTGGAATAACATATACAAGTGTTTTGTTTGCGAGGATCTACAATAAAATTCCACATCAGAAAGACCTGATTAAATGCATCTCACTACTACAAAAAAACCGTATTACAAACGGTTCAGAAATGTCATCACAGACGGTTTTGTGAGCCGTCTGAATTTATAGGTCAGTAATGATATGAGGTCATCACAGACGGCTTTCGAACCATCTGCGGTGTAAATATCATAGACGGTTTTAAATTACAAACCGTCTGTGATAGTTGATAATCACAGATGGTTTTTAGTTAAAAACTGTGTGTGCTATTCTCTTCTCCCCCTAAATTTATTTCTATTTATTGGCTAGCCTTAGGAAATGCTAGCCATGCCCTCTGAAACAAGCAGATCAACATGTACATGTATACATCCAATTCACATCTCAATTCATTTCACAAACATAAAACATCCATTTCGCAAATCAATTAATTGAAATAAAATAAAATATCCATTAACAAATACACAACTACAATCAATGTCAATCTTATCCCAAACAAAATATCATTGTACATTGTGGAACTCTCCATCTGATTTTATGACTAAAGCCACCAAAAAGTACACACACTCTCCTCGAATTCGTGCAAGGTCGGGTTGTTGCAATGCAGTTGTAGGGATGGACGTAGCTTGTTGATAGGAATGTCAATGTGTGTACATATATAACCTGATAAGTATGAAATAATTGTAGGAAGATTGACAAACCTTAGGATTGGTGATCTTCGAGGAATCGAGTAGTAGTTTCATATGGTGGCAAACGTAGAATCCACACGTGTTGCCCGGCTGCTACTAGTGGTACTGCAAAAAATAGAATGTGTTAATTCAAGAGGTACTACTACCAAGTGTTGTATATGATTAATTTATATGTACTAGCGAATACCTGAAAATTTTGAACATGTTGCAAGGGCTTGGCCCCTTCCATCGAGCCACGTGGCTCTGCAACGTACGTGGCGAACGACCTTTGTGATTCGAAAAAGTTAGCTTAGTCATTCGGAAGGAAAGAAAGAGTACAATATAGTTATGTATGGAGAAAATGTACTTACCTATTGAGTAATTAGCCGATAACTGTATAGTCGGTTTTATTCTTACTTAGGTAATCAAGGTGTATTGCCTTGTTCCATTTTGGTATAATTACAATTAAAATCCAATGAAACCCCTGATTGTAGGGCACAAGTACAAATTCCTTATCGCGGCGAGCTGCAGTGTTGTTGTAATATACCTCTCGACGAAGGATGCATCCTCATTGATAGTATCCATGGGGACCAAGTGTGAGTCCAGGAAACCAATTGGTGATTTGGATGATATAGCTTCAGTCACAATGTGTCTATATATACACAGAAAATCAACAAATTATATATGACATATATCGGTATTACATGAACAGAGACTGTGATTATACACACTTACAGTGTCCAGCATCGAACGAGTGAGGCGTCGAGAGCGTGAAAAGATCAAATAAATCCTCAAAGGTCACCACGAAGACACAATCATGAACTTCGTGTTGTAAATGATCTGGCCTGAATTTAACAATGATACCTGAGTGTCGTTCTCCCTGTGGCTTATTAGCCTGTTCCATATACCAAGCGTGTAATCTCTGGCAACTAAGTCCTAGGGTTATGAGGCGCTTTTCCGGGATGATCATCGGCTCGCCTAGCATGAATTTGTGGGCCAATGGTAAGTACGGGATATCATCGTCGGTCTTCTTTGATTTGCCCCTGCTGCCTCGGTTGTAGGTCGACTTCATGGTAATCGACTGTAAAGGTTGCACCGGTGGAAGTTGCTTCACCGGGAATAGCACCCGTGGACATGGCACCGATGCAGGTAGCGGTGGTGGAGATAGCCCTTGTGGAGATGGCACTAGTGCATGTAGCTTTGGTTCAGACTATCCTTGTGGACCTGCCACCGGTGAAGAAGCCTCCAGGCACATATCGCTTTTGGGCCACTGGATGAATGTTCCTATGGCTTTCCCTAGAGTCACGAGCTCATCGTTGGGGGGCTTCGATAGCGGGACTACCTCAAAATTGACATGCACACCATCCACATGAACTTTTCTGAAGCCTGGTGCTAAAGGTGTACACCATGGCCCCGTGAGCAGACGGATATGCTTGGCCCCAAGCAGCGCACAAGGGAACGGAGGCATATCTCACTTGGAGCTTGCACTTCGTAGGCTACTGCATAACGATACAAAATTAGCTACTCCAATGGGCCTATCAACGGATCGAGCATTCCAGAGATAATAATTATTACCAGGATGTTGTCCACGGGAAATCTAGTCTCGCTTTCCGTCGAAGGATTGGATGCGCAACTACTCCGACGGTTGGGGGGCTGGCTAGCACAGGAGCGGCGGTGGCGGCCTGCTGATTTTCTGTATATCTTCGCATCTCATCTCTGACGTAATCAGCCAGCTCCTCTCTAATAGATGCCTTGATCTCCTCTCGTAGCCGTGCCTCACGCTCGACTTTAGTTCTCTTCCTACTCCGATACAATTCAAAGTCATCTGAGAAACCATGTTTCCAAGGAACATAAAGCCCAATGCCTCTCGTACGACCCGGGTACTCCTTGTTTCCCAGGGCCACGGAGAGTATATATTTCTCCCTAGTTACCTGGAATGATCCCTGGGAAGATTTTACACTCAGCGCTTCCTGCAAAAGCCCGACATGTCATCTCACTTCCTACGAAGTTGTGGAGTAATTACAAGCTACATAGTTTGATCGATATCTTACCAAGCAGCGGGACACTTTCTGGTCTGCAGGGTTTCGGAAGGAGATGTCCCCCGATGACGTGGTAGATGACCTCGCTTTAATCCAATTTCGAACACGCTCATCCGGGATCGTGGCAAATGGTGGGGCGGTGTCCCGTAGGATTGCTTGTTCATACTCCGTCCTCCACTACGGGATTTTACCCGCATACCCAGCTGTGCCAAATCTGTGGGGTGTGTGTTTTTTGCCTAGAGGGCCTTGTGCGCCGCACTTGCACTTCTAAAATCTTCGGTCGTCTTCATCGCCTTAAACTCTTCCATTGTGGTTCCAGGAATGGGTACTTATGAAAGGGCGTTAGATCCTTCTCCATGTACTACTTGACAAGCACGCTCTTGAAGTTCTTCCATGCTTTGCACGCCGCTAGCAAGGCATGTCGTTGCACGGAGTCGTGGTGTTCTTCTAGGATCTCGAACGATGCAAAAATTCTGTCGGCAGCTCACGTTTCTAAGTCTCAGTCATGGTCTTCCACGAATCGAATGTGATATCAATTTATTCTCGTGTAACTATTTCGATCATTCTTTGAAATGTGCATGCTGCTCGGCGAGGAAGGAGAGGGGTCCCAGATCCATCGACTCTATGGTGGTAAATCGGTCCTCAGGCGCTCACCGTTCCCTCTGGAGGCCAAGTACCGCACGAAGGGCCAGCATGATCTCGTCCACGGCGATCTTTGCGGGCTAGTCACTTCGGAGACCCACGGCGGCAGGCGGTATTTTTTCCTACTTGTTGACGATGCTAGCCGCTATATGTGGCTGGTGCTGCTGTCAGGGAAGGACGAGGCAGGGAGCGCGATCAAGAAGTTCCAAGCCAGCGTCGAGGTGGAGACCGACAGGAAACTCCGTGCACTACACACAGACCGAGGAGGCGAGTTCACGGTGGTGACCTTCGGCGAATATTGCACAGAGAAGGGCGTTCATTGGCAGCTCACAGTGCCGTACTCGCTGCAACAAAACGGGGTCGTGGAGCGTCGGAATCAAATAGTGATGGCCATGGCACGCTGTCTCCTCAAGGCGAAGCAGATGCCGAGCACCTTCTGGGGGGAGGCAGTGAGCACGGCCGTGTTCATCTTGAACCATTCGCCGACGAAGAGCATCACCGGGATGACGTCTTATGAAGCTTGGCGTGGTAAGAAATCGGCTGTGCATTTCATGCACACATTTGGCTGCCTCGCTCACGTCAAGGTTACACGCCCCGCACGCCACGAAGCTCGAGGACCGGAGCATGAAGATGGTTTTCATCGGGTATGAGCCGGGCTCCAAAGGCTACCGGGTGTACGATCCGGTGGGCGATTGGCTCCATGTGACCCGCGACGTGGTGTTCGATGAGACCAAAGGGTGGAATTGGGAGGCAACGGTGGCGCCACCCTGAGACGTTCACCGTGGAGTACACGGTCAGCGGCGTTTTGGGCGACGGCAAGCCAAACACTCCTGAATCCCCTACGGTCCCATCCCTGGAGGAAGAAGAGGAAGCTGTGGTGTCACCTCAAATGCCCATGAACACCACCCACGACACCGGTGGTGCTCAAGTCGAGCACTGCACTCCACCGTCGCACATCCCGTCGGGGCTCAACCATAGTGACAACGACGCACCGCGGCGTTTCCGCACGGTGGACAATTGCATCGATACTGCCGAGCCACGCGTACTGGACCCCGACGAGTGGCTCCTTGTTGCGATCAAGGAGCCCACCTCCTTCGATAAGGCAGCCACCGATCCGGTGTGGCGGACCACGATGGAAGAGGAGATGGCAGCCATTGAGGACAATGGCACGTGGGAGGCGGTGGACCTCCTGGCTGGTCACCACCCGATTGGCCTCAAATGGGTGTTCAAACTCAAGAAGGATGCGCAAGGGGCGGTGGTTCAGCACAAGGCGTAGCTGGTGGCTAAGGGGTACGTACAATGCACCGGCATGGACTTCGTTGAGGTGTTTGCACCAATGGCGCGGCTCGATTCCGTGCGCGCACTGGCAGCAGTGGCAGCGCACGAGGGCTGGGCGCTCCACCACCTCGACGTCAAGTCTGCGTTTTTGAACGGCGACCTCACAGAGGAAGTTTACGTCGCTCAACCACCGGGATTCATGATTGCCGGGCGAGAGTGGCAAGTACTGCGGCTGCGCAAAGCACTCTACGACCTACAACAAGCTCCTCGAGCGTGGAACACCAAGCTCGACCGCACGCTGGTGGCGCTTGGGTTCACGCGCTACGAGGAAGAGCACGGGGTGTACACACACGGCGAGGAGTGAGGACGTGTGCTCCTGGGCGTGTATGTTGACGATTTGATCCTCACCGGTGCTGACCAAGCTGAGATCGAGTCGTTCAAGGAGGAAATGAAGCGCTCGTTCAAGATGAGCGACCTCGGGCAGTTGAGCTACTATCTCGGCATTGAAGTCAAGCAGCAGCCCAGGGAAATCACCATGAGTCAAGCTACGTATGCGGCAAAGCTCCTGGACAAGGCCGGCTGTAATGTCGTGCAAGTGCCCATGGAGGCACGTCTTAAACTGAGTAAGGAGAGCTCCAATCCACCTGTTGATCCCACGTTCTACCGCAGTGTGGTTGGCAGCCTCCGGTACTTGGTCCACACCCGACCGAATATCAACTTTGCGGTCGGGTACGTGAGCAGGTTCATGGCAAATTCGACGACGGAGCACCTGAGCGCCGTCAAGCATCTACTTCATTACGTCGCTGGTACGCTCCACTTTGGCCTTAGCTACACCAAGGGGCACAACGACATCGAGCTCAAGGGGTACAGCGACGTGGACATGGCCGGCGATATGGATGATCGCAAGAGCATCTCCGACATTTTGTTCTGCCTCGGCAACGCGCCTGTGTTGTGGTAGTCGCAAAAACAGCCGGTGGTGGCGCTATCGTCGTGCGAGGCCGAGTACATCGTGGCCTCAGCGGCGGCATGCCAGGGAATCTGTCTCAGGCGGCTGATCGACAACTTCTACGGGCGAGACATCGGCGCCGCGACAATCTATGTCGACAATCAGTAGGCGATTCAACTGTGCAAAAATCCGGTCTTCCATGGCCGGAGCAAACATATCGAGACGCGTTTCCACTACATCCGGGAGTGCGTCGAGGGTGGCCAAGTCGCCATCTACAAGATCCACACCGACGATCAGTTGGCAGACATACTGACCAAATCACTTGGCCGGGTGCGTTTTCTACACCTGCGCTCGAAGCTCGGCGTCGTCGACATCAACCACAACTAGATTAGGGGGAGTAATGTTAGCTAATCTAGTTATTTTGCATGTCAGTTACTACTTTAGTATGCATGTCTGCCATCCATAATGTGTCTAGTGCAGGTCAGTTTTCTTGGCAATTAGTAGTTCAGTTTCTCAGGCATTTAGTAGGTCAGTTTCTCAGGTAATTAATAGGTCAGTTTCTCTTGTTTAATTGCTATATAAAAAGAGGAAGTAAACCTAAAAAGCTGCAACGTTCAACAGCGCCAAAACTGAATTTGTGTTCCTGCGTTTACCAGTATACACTGTAGTTCGTCAGGCAAAAGAGCAATACTAGCGCTAGCGAGCGTTCCGCCGACACTCGGCCCATGCATTGACCGCGTACAGTCATCGTCCACCGATGCTTTCATTGTAGTAGCTCTCAACGACTGGCCAACTTGGCTGGTGCCCTTTATTTGTCGACGCAGAATGATCGACCAATTTGGCTCTTTCTTAGCGTTGAAAAATGCCAAGAGACCAAGACCCAATCCCGTCACACGCACTCGTGGAGTTAATCCTATCGGTATGAACACACACCGTGTGTGAACAGTGAGGGCATCATGCTGCATTTTGCTAGACATTTTAACGCAGACTACGTCTGGAGAATTAGTCATAGAGATGTTGTACTAGTTGTGATGTACCCTATTTTTTATGGTTGCGTCTTATGACTTTTATTTGAAAATTTTAAATTTTGACTGTTCATGATAGATATTACGGAAAAAGAGATACTTGTTTACGATTTTAAAATGATGCTCCACCGTCCGTGGTTAGGGCATCTCCAATAGTTCTAGCTAGCAACTAACTAGAAGACTTCCACATCATTTATATAGTACACACTAAAAGCTAGCATTCTAAAAAACTATCTATTAGGGCATCTCCAATGGTTATAGCTAGCAACTAACTATAAGACTTCCACATCATCTATATAGTACACACTAAAGTTAGCATTCTAAAGAACTATCTATAAAGATAGCTATTTGATACTTACATGCACACACAGAATTTATTGAGGCTGCCTCGTTTAGCGTTATAGACTAGTGCTTAAGGAAGAGCTGGCTCGATTTTTTTTGCATACTCTCTTTCCTCCACATAGGATATATGCTGATGTGTACATGCATATAGATAGCTGACTCAGACCATTGGAGATGCCCTAAGGATAGCTATTTGATGCTTACATACACACACAGAAAAGGACTATCATTTATAGAGGCTGCCTCGTTTTGCGTTATAGACTAGTGCTTAAGGAAGAGTTGGCTCGGTTTTTTTTGCATACTCTCTTTCCTTCACATATGATATATGCTGATGTGTACATATATATAGCTAGCTGACTCAGACCATTGGAGATGCCCTGAGCTACGGAAGAGTTTGGTTGACTGAACGAGTCTTCTTGGGACCATGATTAAACAATTAAGAGGTTCCAGCACGTAGAGCGGGAATGCATGCCCGATTATTAAACGTCTTCCTGGGATATTGATCTAAAGATATATTTGTGTGACAATTGTTAGGTGTGAAATCGTCTTAAGAAATATTTCTAGAAATTGTCAAGAAGTCGTTGGCATCATACTTACCCGGCCAACTTGAAAGTTAAATTTTCTTTTTTGAGATTGTTTCGATTTCTTGGTAGGTACCGAGAGCAAATCATGCTTACTCGACACATGCACTGACCACGTACGTCAGTCATCGTCCACCGATGCTTTCATTGTAGTAGTTCTCAACGACTGGCTATCATGTCGACGCAGAATGATCGGCCGCGTTGGCTCTTTCTTAGCTTTGCAAAATGCCAAGAGCCCAAGACCCAATCCCATCACCTACGCTGGGGTCTCGCACTCGCGGAGGTAATCCTATCGGTATGAACACACACAGTGTGTGAGCAGTGAGGGCATCACGCTGCATTCTGCTAGACATTTTAACGCAGACAAGTACATCTGGAGAATTACTCATAGAGATGTTGTACTAGTTGTGATGTGGAAGCATGTTTGAATTATCACAATTCTACCTAGATACAGACGCATGATTCTCAAATATGTTTAAAATAATCTTGATTTAGAGTTTAAACCGAGTCCGAGATGCACTAGAATCTGTTTCTGTATGTTATTTAAGTTGAAGTCATGGCTAATTTGAAGTTTGACTATGAATATCAGTTGAAGATTAACTATATAATAAAGAAGCTTGTGGCCAATTTTATAAGAGGAAGAAGAAGATAATAGAGAAATTCAGAAAACTTGGCTACACAATTGCGGTTGGGGCAATTTTTCTATATTCTATTTGTTTATTTTTCTTCTACCATAATTCATGCAATGTATGAGTTTTCTGATCAATGATTGGTATCAGGTTGAAACCAATGTCCCGGCGAATTTTTAGCAAATTTAGCGCTGTTTGCGATGGTATTTACAAAACTACCTATATGCACAGCGTATTTGCAGAAATGACGTTTTTACCTTCCGGTGGGCAGACAGTAGCGTAGGAGAGACGACGTGTGAGCACCTGCCGCCCCGTGAGTAGACAGCAGCGACTGCCGCCCACCCACGGGACGGCAGGTGATTAAGCCAGCTAATAAGCCACCTTAATCACTATTTAAATTCGTAATTTTACATTATATTAGTTTTAATTTTTAAATATAGGAAATGAAGTTGAAAATTTATGAAATTTTATGCACAGACTCCTGACACAAAGTACTTCATTGTATAATTTTTTTATAATTTTATCCCCTCTGAATATTGCTCAAAAATTTATACAATTTCAATATTTGTAGAAATTGTTACATATAGCAAACGAGATCCAAAAACTATAAAATTTTATGTGAAGCCTCCCACATAGTCAACTTGATTGTATATATTTTTTTGGAAATTTTATGTATTCCGAATTTTCCATGTTAATTCGTGATAATTTAATTGTAATTAGCGATATGCGGCCCCTCGACATCTCTCCTCGCATATAATGGTGGAGTTTCCCGAGGTATCGTTGTACATTGTGTAATTTTTTTAATTTTTTTAAAGCATTTACTACCTCTAAAAATTCTTACAACGACATATAATTAACCAGATTGTTACGTAGTTATGGCTCCAAGAATTTTTAGAGGTAGCAAATTGTTGTGAAAAACAACGAATGTTTTTACGCAACTTCCTTATGTAGTGTGCTACGTTGTGTAATTTTTACATAATTTTTTGCACCACTTTACCACCTCTATAAATTATTTAAGAAATAAATAATTAAGAAGTAATGGCTAAGGCTAATGGCCTACCGCCGGCCACTATGCGGATTCCCTCTGTTGCTGGAGACTTTGGGATTGCTGTTGCATGATTCTCTCTGTCCCTGTGAAACAGAGCGAATCGCAGTAGAGAGAGAACAGTAGCAACGTGTTTTTTCACCTCAGTCCAATCGACGTTTTCGATCCGAGCCTTCCGGCCAAGGCAGAAATCGAGCTGTCTAGGGGGCGATAGCAAAAAGCAACGCTTTACTTCGGTTTCTCAGTCCAAGTGAATAAATAGACTCAGCACACATTAGCTGTCGACCTCAAAACCAAAAGTTTCGTTAGTCCTTGCTCTATGCTCAAGATCATATTGTGTTCTTTAAGAAGTAGTGTTATCGGTGATAAGGCAACATCAGGTATAACGACGAAAAAGAGTTTCGCCGTTCGCTACATTATCCGAAGCTCAAGATGAGCAATTATACAGCCTAAGCAATCAAGATGAATGTGTACATGAGGGCTCAAGCTGAGTAGGAGGTCCAATCATTGAAATGCGAAGGCGAGAACATCTCTCGCGGTGGTGGCCAAAGCTACAGGAATCGAAAGCTTGATAAGGCAAACGTGACATGCTATAATTGTAACGATTATGGACACTTCATTTAAAAGCCATAGGCCAAAAAAGGAGAAAGTGCTTCTTGATAAAGCTCTTAGTGATGATGAACTGACACTGCTCATATGTTGAGTTGAGTTCGCCGTTCTAAGTCGAGTATGAAGAGATGAGTCTAGGGGGCAGGGGCGTTGAGAAGATGTGTTCACCGTCCTGTGTCAAGTATGAGTTAGGCAAGTTGTAGTTGAGACCGATTGCCTCAACAAGTTAGAGTCTTTACATACATATGGACTTGTACTAATTGAATTGAGTTTTATATGTAACTATATGTTTAGTTTGCATATACATCATTTCATGTAGAGGTGTAGCTGGTATTTCAAATAATATGTTGAGACTAAACTAGGAGTATCTCGAGTCAAGATTAGGGAAGAATGTTAGAAAATGTTAGAGTTTAATCTTGTTTTTTAGACGTATTTGAGTTGTACATGTGTACGCATGCTTTCTGTATACGTAGAAATCTAGTCCATACTAGTCTGTACATGTGTACGCGTCCTTGCCGTGTATACGTATACAAGTATTATTTCTGAGTCCGAAGTAATTGCTGAGTCTGTATACGTGTTCACGTCGTATACAAGGTGGTTTTTCGAGTCGTATGTGGAGTCCGTGTGTTATGCTGTGATGCAATCTTTAAATAGCCATGCATGTAACGTGAGAAGAGTAGAGCAAGTCAGGAGATGAAAGAAGAGAAGCAAGGAAGCAATAAGAGAAATAAAGCTAGCAGAGAGGGTTACATGGTTTTGTCTTGTGTTCGTTAATTGTCTCAGTGTTTTCGTGTATCGTATCACGCGGACATACATGTGTACGCATGCTTTCTGTATACGTAGAAATCTAGTCCATACGAGTCTGTACATGTGTACGCGTCTTTGCCGTGTATACGTATACAAGTATTATTTCTGAGTCCGAAGTAATTGCTGAGTCTGTATACGTGTTCACATCGTATACAAGGTGGTTTTTCGAGTCGTGTGTGGAGTCCGTGTGTTATGCTGTGATGCAATCTTTAAATAGCCATGCATGTAACGTGAGAAGAGTAGAGCAAGTCAGGAGATAAAAGAAGAGAAGCAAGGAAGCAATAAGAGAAATAAAGCTAGCAGAGAGGGTTACATGGTTTTGTCTTGTGTTCGTTAATTGTCTCAGTGTTTTCGTGTATCGTATCACGCGGACATAATTAGAAGCAGAGGAGCTGCTCCAACTCGTGATGTGCTACACACACGGGAAGAGCTAGGTAGGCGTAGTATGTGAAGGACAAAAGTGAGCGCTGCTTCGTGCTAATCCTTCATACAGGAGCAGGCGAGTTGCTGGCCTAGACGGATAGATTGTAACAAGTGGTATCAGAGCATGGGTGACAAGGCGAAGGCTCAGGGTGGGCTAATCTCCCTCCAGTACCCTCTCATGACAATCGACAACTACCCGGTGTGGGCAATGAAGATGAAGGCGAACATGTGCGCCCAGGGAGTCTGGGGCGCAGTCGATCCGAAGGGGAAGGACAAGGAGGTGGACGACAAGGTAGATCAGACAGTTTTGGCCCTCATCTACTAGGCGGTGCCAGACGCGATGATGCATCAGCTTATCAGCAAGGAGACGGCACAGGAAGCGTGGGAAGCGCTTCAGACAATGCACGAAGGAGTTGATCGTGTCAAGGAGGTGCGGCTCCAAAATTTGTGGAGCGAGTTCAAGAATCTAAAGATGAAAGAGACCCAGTCGGTGGACAAGTTCACCGATAAGCTGAGTTCGTTGTACAATCAGATTAACTCTCTTGGTGACAAGATAGAGGATTCTGTGGCGGTAAAGAAATACCTGTGCGTGCTTCCGGAGAAGTATATACCTGTTGTCACAACACTTATATACTCCCCCGATCTGGACAAGAAGAAGATAGAGGAGATCACCCGATCTCTCAAGACGCATGAGGAGTTACTGAAGGGGTTTCAGTCGCGCAAGGAGCAGGGATCTCACAACGAGCAAGTGTTGCTAGTAAGGGGAGATCCGAGAGACAGTCGTGACTCATCATACAACCACGGGAGGTGGTGTAGTTGAGGTCGCCAAAGTGGTCGAGGCGGCAGGGGTGGCTGTGGAGACAAGGTTGGGCAAGGCGGTGGTGAGAGATCCTATGATTTGTCACATGTCATGTGCTTTGAATGTGGCGAATACGGGCACTACGAGATAAGATGCCGCAGCAATAAAAAGTGCTTCAACTGTAACGAGCTTGGGCACTTTGCTTTGGATTGCAAGAGTAAGAAGAAGGATGGGGAGGTGAACCTTGCCAAAGACGAAGAAAAAGAAGACAGAGAGCTAGTACTTCTCTCCTCATATGTTGAAAAGGAGTCGGTCATGGTGGAACTGAATGAGGAGAACGTAGTTCCAAAACTATGCACGAAGGAAGGAAACCATGATCACAAGGATCAATGGTACTTGGATAATGGATCAAGCAACCACATGACGGGAGATCGCTCCATGTTTCACAAGCTCGACGAGAAGGTTTGGGGCAATGTCAAGTTTGGCGACGACTCCACAGTGGAGATAAAGGGCAAATGGACGATGATGTTGCAATGCAAGAACGGAGATAAGAAGTTGTTGACAGGAATTTATTATATACCAAGTCTACGCAACAACATACTTAGTCTCGGGCAGATGACGGAGAGAGGGTGCAGGGTGGTGCTGCAGGATGAGTTCTTGTGAGTGTATGACAAGAACAAAGATTTGTTGATGAAGGCGAAGAGATCCCCAAAACGATTGTACAAGATTCCTTTGAAAACTTGTAAACAGGTTTGGGTGGAGAGAGGCACAGATGGACGAGGTACAGAGGTAGCAGGAGGCAAGCCTAGCGAATAAGAAGTCATAACGAGGAAGGAGACCAAGTTGGCAAGGAAGCAAGACGAGGTAGAAGGCATGGTCGTAACGAGGAGCGACCCCGAAAGAGCTTGCAGCGAGCATGCAGTGATCGTAGCGAGCAGTGTAAGAGGTGCGCAAGGCATGTAGCCAACTCCGAACAAGCGCATGCAGGCGGAGAGAAGCGGAGCGACGGTTTGGGTGGTCTGCACAGACCACATGCAGCAGGCATGGTCGTAGCGAGCAAGGGCTCGGGAGGAACTTTACGCATGCAGCAAAAGGAAGTCGGAGATGGGTCCCGAGGTGGCAGGAGGAAGCACAACGTGGAGGATAGTGGTCGAAAGCAATGGCATACAACAGTGAGAGAAGGTCCTCGTGGATGAAGCAGGAGCAGGTGTTTTAGCCCAGGCAGGCATGCAAGGAAGAAGCAGCAGCAAGAGAGAAGGTCAACGTGATCAAGAAGGAAAATTAAGATTACGGAGGTGATTGTTAAAGTTTAATCTTGTTTTCAGACGTATTTGAGTTGTACATGTGTATGCACGCTTGCCGTATACGTAGAAGTCTAGTCCGTACGAGTCTGTATATGTGTACGCATCCTTGCCGTGTATACGTATACAAGTATCATTTCTGAGTCCGAAGTAGTTACTGAGTCTGTATACGTGTTCACGTTGTATATGAGGTGTTTTTTCGAGTCGTATGTGGAGTCCGTGTGTTATGTCGTGATGCAATCTTTAAATAGCCATGCATGTAACGTGAGAAGAGTAGAGCAAGTCAGGAGAGGAAAGAAGAGAAGCAAGGAAGCAATAAGAGAAATGGAGAGGGTTATGTGGTTTTGTCTTGTGTTCGTTAATTGTCTCGGTGTTTTCGTGTCTCGTATCACGTGGAGATAACCAGAAGCAGAGGAGCTGCTCCAACTCGTGACGTGCTACATGCACGGGAAGAGCTAGGTAGGCGCAGTGTGTGAAGGACAAAAGTGAGCGCTGCTTTATGCTAATCCTTCATATAGGAGCAGCGAGTTGCTGGCCTAGACGAATAAATTGTAACAAAAATAATCTTGATTTAGAGTTTGAATCGAGTCGGAGAAGTAATAGAGTCTATCTCTATATATTACTTAAATTGAAGTCATGGCTAATTTGAAGTTCTAATACGTATGTTAGTCAAAGAGTAGCCTATACAATGAAGAAGCTTGCCACTAATTTTGTAAGAGGAAGAAGAAGAAGAAGAGAAGAAAGAATTTCAGAAAACTCAGCTATACAGTTGCAGCTAGAGCAATTCTTCTATGTTATCCCTATTTATTCTTCTTCTACCATAAATTCATACAATGTGAGAGTTTTCTCTAGGAACTAGGCTAACAATCTCGTATGCAGGGAGGGCGTCAGGTTGGCGGCTCAACACAAACATGCCCCTAGCTACTAGCTTTGGAAACTGACTGTACGTAGCACTCGCGGTGGCGAAGTACCTCGCGTCGTCGAGTTCACAGGGCCGGTCTCGTCGTCCGGGAAGCGAAGGTGATGATGCAAGCCTGCGACCAAAAGGTGAAGGTGGTCAAGGTGATTTCAGGGCAAAGTCGGTTAGCGCATGAGCTCATACAGTTAGCTAGAAGGTCAGGCCACATAGCGCCGTCTGGCTGAATCAGAGTCCTTAAAAACCTTTTCCCTCGAAAAAGAGAACTGCAATTTTCTTAATTTTATGGGTTTTGTTAAACGTCATCCGGATGTTTTTTTCCTAACTATCATCCAGATTTAGAACCATTGGATTAGAGATCCAATGGCCATGAATTCTCCTCCCTCCCCTTGAATTCTACCCCCTCCCACTTGAAAAAAATCTCCGCCCTTTAAAAACAAGGGGTCCTTTGATCTTTAATCTAAATGTCACAAATTTGGATGATAATTAGGAAGAAAACATCCGGGTGATGTCTAATTGTCTATACACTTCCTAATTTTATTTCATTGCACTCCAATTTTAGTGATTGGTAGCCAGTCAGGCCGCTGGTGTGAAGTTTCGGCACACGAATCACAACTTCTGCACGTTTCCGGCCGCCGCAACTCTCCCCACGACGATTTCCTCACCTTTCCTCCTACTCGTGTCGCCCCACACGCAAATAAAAAAGCACCGGCTCTCGGACCCCTCCGTTGCTATCGTTGCTATCGTCTACCGAAAACACATCGAAGCAGAGGAACACATCGAAGCAGAGGAACACATCGCTAGGAACTCATGCGAGCAGAGGAGAAAAACACACACAGCATGTGATGCAAAACTGCAGCACCTTTTCTGATTTCTTCTCTCTTACTAAATAGCAAAAGGATTCCAAAACTGATTACAAGATCAAATCAAACCAACTCTTTCTAAAACGACTTATCTGCTAACAAGGTATTCTATCTGCTAAAACAGGGAAACAAATACCGAACTGAATCTTATCTCTATATGGAAACTACTCGATCTCAAAACAGAAAACAACTAAGAGCAACTCCAACAGTTTGTGATTTTTTGTTTCCCAAATCTTGGAGTTTGGCAACTCTCCAAACGTTATGGCAAAGGAAAAAAAAGGTCAATCTCCAATTGTTTGCCATAATTCACTTGGCAAAATCAAAATTGGGCCCACGAAATTTTTTTTGCCTTGAATTGTCATCGTGGCACATAGAATGTGCCGGCAATCCTTGAATACAGGGGCACATATATGTGCCTTGAATTGTCATCGCGGCACATAGCATGTGCCGGCTTTCGTTAGGAAATAAAGGCACATATAACTGTCGTGGTTATCTGTGTGGCATTCCAAGGCACTTACTTAGATACAAGGGCAAATATATGTGCCGTTTATATTGGTCTGTGCTGTAGTGTATCAAACACAAACTAAAACCAAATGTTTACTGATTATTGAAGAAATCAAATAGCATCAACTAAATTTAATTCGCCGGCGGCGTGGTCTCCCTGGATGTCGATGCGTGGCAAGCAGAGGATCGCCGCCGCCGTCTACAATTCACGTGCTCAGCCTCAGACTTGCCGCGCGCGGGAAGAGGCCGGGCGGCGCGCGTGGTCGCGATGCGGAGTCGGGGCGAGCGCGCATATATCCGCGCCTGGGAGGGAATTTTCCCAAGTTGCCAAAGATGGGGAGGAGGGATGGGAAACTGTTGGAGATTGTTTTTTGTCAATTTGCCAAAAATTCAAGGATGGAAAGGAGGGATAGCAAACTGTTGGAGTTGCTCTAAGACTTGACTTGACATGGTTTGACATCCTGAGCATCAGCAACACTGAAACGTTACCATGACAAGATTATTTTCATCAATCTCTCCCTAATCTTGTTCGGTAATTTCTACCATGCCAAGCTTCCTCCGCATCTCCATGAACCTAATGTGGCCAAGGGGTTTAGTCAATATATCCGCCAGCTGCTCACCTGTGTTAACTTGCTTAATAGCAATTCTAAAATATTTTTTACTCCCAGGTGTAATTACATCCACCTCTAATATACAACCTAAACAAACTTGAAATATTCCTTTATCACTTTAGGTATGTTCGTATACTAGTTATAAGATACTCCAATATGAACCACACAAAAAAATTGCAAGAAAGTCTATAGTTTTTAGCGCATTTTATAAATACCTTCATATACACACATAAAAAGAAGTATGTCAAAAAAATGTACATACCACCTAGATGATCTTAAATACTCATATACTACACGTACATACCCTCCGTTACGCGAAATACTCCCAACGTTGTGAGATATGACATAGGGTGTAATTACACCCGGGAGTAGAAAAGAGGGTTCCTATATAGGCATATGTATATATAATTATAGATGCAAGAGAATGAAGTTTTAGTGTGTTGCAAATGTAAGCTTATCAATTATCTTTCCCAAACTTTTCTTTAAGTTCTTCTCAAAATCTGACATGAAAATGACCGTGTTCTTTGTATTGTTATTTAGCATAGTGTGGCGTTGATCTTTTATAGGGTGTTCTAGACGGTAAAGCTCTCAATGTCTCACATATCGATGTTCAATATCATTTTGGTGGTTGTATGTTGGGAAGTTCTACATCAGGATCAAATCATCAACTATTGACTTATCAACGCAAATTGAATCCAGAATAAAGCACTAAGTAAATAGCATTTACAAACCTCATAGTACTCCAACTTGTGAGAAATTCTACTCTACATCATAACTGGACAAGAACTCCTGCATGTGAAATTGAATTGCGGATTAGAGGTGAAGAACACAAGCAGGATCAGTTTAAGTGCTATTTGAAAGTAACGACGCCATTCTTTCTCCAACCTCTAGTCCCATGCCGTGGCGGTGCACGCCCTGCGCGTGCATTGACCACACCGTCTGGAGGGTGGAGGTTGTACGGAGGATGGAGGCGGCAGTGGAGTTCCTGGGCTGAGATATGGGAAGTGGGGACTGGGGAGCCTGCCGCCTAGAGGAGAGAGCAGGCGGAGAAGAGAAAGGAGGTGAGGAGCTGGCCATCGCATAGAAGAGAGAGTAGGCGAGAAGGAGGAGATGGATTTCGCTGCCAGCCACCGAGATCGAGGAGCTGGCCGTCGCATGGAAGAGAGAGCAGGCAAGGAGGAGGAGATGGATTTGGTGGCCAACGGCCAAAATCGAGGAGCCAGGCGCCGCCTAGAAGAGAGAGCAGGTGAGGAGGAGATGGATTTGGCCACTAAGAGATGCTCTTTCTCACCCCCTATCTTCAAATATTGGGTATGAAAGCTAAAAATAAGCTTCCAACAGATACTTAAAAACACGCCTAATAATTTTGGTACTCCAAAATTGAGGTGGATCACCATCAAATATACAGTGCCTAGATGGTAATTTTAGAGATCAAAGTTTAGAGGAGTTGCTGAAGGAGGGGAAAGATTTAGAGGACAATTTTTTAGGAAGACTTCTAATATGAGATTTTAGAGGACAAAATATTGAGCCTCTCTTGGAGATGCTCTAAGATCGGGGAACCGGCCACCACCTAGAAGAGAGAGCATGCGAGGAGGGGCAGAAGTGAGGGGTGGAGGTGAAAGAGTGATGTGATTAGGTCGTTAGGGTGAATAATAATGGGCTTAATCAAATGAGCTGGCTTTTACATGGGCCGTGTCATCTAAATGGGCCAATACATGTCCATCATGTGTCCAATACATGTCCAAAATTAAAATTATTTTTCTGCAATCATTTATTTTTTTGACACGTCGTCAATACGTGTCCATGCCGTGTCTGAGCCGTTTTCATGTCCGACACGGTGTACGACATGGACACGGCACCTCCCATGTGTGTCTATGCATCACAGGTGATATCTCGTATCTATGTGTTTGCTTCGATCATGAAAAACTGGGTTCTTGCTCAAAGATATAGCCTACTTGTCTATTTTGAGCACAACCTTCATGACTTCCTCTTCCATGAGCTCTCCGAGTAACTGGGCCAACCAAATTACTTGGTATGAAGCAATTGTGGCTGCTATATACTCGGCTTCGCAAGAAGAGAGCGCCACAACCTTTTGTTTCTGCAACTGCCAGCTGACCACACTTCCTCCAAGCACATACATTACACCTGTTGTGCTTTTCCGATCGTCAACATCCCTTACCATGCCGCTATCACTGTATCCCGTCAACTGAAAACCATCTCCACTAGCTCTACCATAATGACGACCAAGGTATATTGTGCTACGAATGTGCCTCAGTACATGTTTCACCACTGACCTATGCTCTTATGTGGTTCTCCATAAAGCGACTTACATAACCCACCGCGAAAGCGATGTTCGTCCTAGTATGAACCAACTACCTCAGACTTCCGACAACACTTCTATATTCTTAGCATCAACCTGGGGACTGGAACTTGTATTGCTACTTCAGCCAGTTCTTTGTTGGAACTTGACATGGATTACAGGCTTCCATGCCGCACTTCTCCAAAATTTTCAAAGCATAAGCTGACTGACAGAGAGAGATGCCGGCTGTGGATTGCTTCACCTCAATGCCGAGATAATGACTCAATAGCCCCAGGTTTGTCATTTTAAACAACTTCATCATTTCTTCTTTAAACTTCCCAGTCTCTTTTGGATCAGTCCAGTAATTATCAAATCATCCACATAACACACTTGCAAGCAACCTTGTATTGTCATTACCTCTTGTATATACGGCATGTTCAAATTGGCTTCGCTTGAAACCTAGACACCAAAAACTTTTGCCAAGTTTCACATTCCATGCCCATGGCGCCTGTTTGAACCCATACAAAGCTTTGTTCAGTTTTAACATCTTCTCAGCCTGAGTCTTGCTCTGAAATCCTGATGGCTAGGCTACATACACCTCCTCAATTCCTTCGTTCAAGATTGCTGATTTTACGTCCATGTGGTGGACATCCCATCTTCCATGGGTTGCCACTGCAATGAGTACATGGATTGTTCCAATCCCGGCTTCTTTGGGCTTAAGACTGCAAAAGTGCCCGGTTGCAGTGGACCGTCTATAGGTTAGGCCTACCCGGCTTTCTAAACGTGGTTCGGCCGTCTATGATGGGCTTGGTATGGCGCCCCTGCAACTGACGTGGAGGCGAGGACAATCCTTTCGGAGAAGTTGCTGTGGCTGAGGCAATGCAATGAAGTTTGGCAAGATGGAAGTATGTATTTTGAATTGATATAATCTGTATTTTGAAGTGTAGGTGGTAGCGGCGGTGTTGCCGTCATGTTTGTTTGTCGCGCAGAAACTTGGTTTAAACCTTGCGAACGGATTGTGAACTGCTGTTGTTTCATTAATAATAATGGATTCCGTGGTGGTAACACCCTTTGATTCTTTTTTTTATGGGCTTGGTAGGTTGAAGTGGTGCTTGAACATAGTATATGCTTAGACAGAGCCTTGCCCTAAATTGGGACACCATACAAATGTTTGAGCATAACTGCATAAATTTAAAGAGATTAAGATTTGAAAAAGAAATCAAATACCAACAGAAAATGGTGACAGTACCAAATGCATTTACCGCGGTAGATAGAATTTTAAAGGCAAAGTATACAAGCAATGAAAGTTACCAATTTACCATACCTTTGCATCTTCAGGATGATACAAACCCTATAGGATAGCTGTAAGTATATAACGACTCAACGACACGTAAGTCGTACACAAATTATTGACAAAATCGTTGAGGAGGAATTCCCACAGTAAGGGACATCTACGATATGATATGATGCGGCAAGACAAGGTGATAAGCAATAACAGAGTGATTACTTAACGCCCTGATTCTAGACCCTTGACGGCTTTCTTCTCGATGCTGAAATTTTCAGTGGTACTGGTGACAACCACACGGAGCTGACCATGGACGACGACTCCCCAAGCAAGCTCTCCATCTCTTCAGGACTCGGATGAGCCCATGGATGCTGCATCACCTTCCTCAGCCTATCAAGCTTCTCTGCAACATCCTTCATTGTTGGCCTATTCTCACCACACATCTCCAAGCACTGCTTTGCTAACTCTGCAATCTCTTCAAGAAACCCCATATTCTCATCATTCTTGATTTGATCATCCAAAATGTCCTCAAGCTTGTTCTCCTTCATTGCAGACAGAAACCTCATCGATAGGCTCTTCTCGTGTTCAGGCGCTTCGAGGTTGAAAGCCTTCTTGCCTGTGAGCAGCTCCAGAAGAACGACTCCAAAGCTGTACACGTCACTCTTATCCGTTAATTGGCATGTCTGCATGTACTCTGGGTCGAGGTACCCGCAAGTTCCTTGGACGACTGTGACGAATTGTGACTCATCGGTTGGCGCCAGGATGGAGGCGCCGAAGTCGGAAACTTTCGCCGTGTAGTCTCCGTCGAGGAGGATGTTGGAGGACTTGACGTCGCCATGGAGGATCGGCGGCGATGCCCATGAGTGGAGGTATGCTATCGCCTCGGCCGACTCGTGGGCGATTCGTAAGCGAGTGGCCAAGGAGATATGCCGACCGTGGTGGCCGTGGATGAGCTGGAACAACGTGCCGTTTGGGATGAACTCGTACACCAGCATTGGGACTTCCACTTCAAGGCAACAACCTAATAGTTTAACGATGTTTTTGTGGTTTATTTGGGATAGGATTAGCATTTCTTTACCGAATTCTTTCTTCTGTTGCTCATCGATTGTCATGCATCGTTTAACGGCTACTTCCACGTTGCCCTTGAGATGTCCCTTGTAGACAGTTCCATGGCCTCCATGACCAAGGACTTGCTGTTCATCGAACCTGTTTGTGGCTTGCTGCAATTCTTCTTCTAAGAAGATTTTGAATGCAAGACCTTGTTGTGACTTCATCTCCTCGAATAGCAGCAGACCACCATGCTGATGAAAATACTTCTGTTTGATGCGTTGTAGCTTTCGTCTTTCATGGATCAAGTATGCACAGGTTATTGTAATCGCAAGGATGACGAGTCCAACACTTGCGCCTGCATGATTGTCGAAATTCAGAGTTATGATTTTGTTCGAGATGGACATAATTGCCATGTGCAGTGACCACTTCAAAGTATTTTGCACAAGAAAAGCATGGGCAGTGAGAAAGGGAATGGTACTAGCTGTGCCTCGTGGGCACACGATTTTCTTGTGTGAAAATAAAACGGCTCTATCACTTTGGATTTCTGCGATGTTGTATGATGCAAACTATGTGACTTTTCAGATTGATGTCCATGCGTGGTGTTATTAGTTCTTACTGAAGAGAGGAACCCACCCACGAAAGGCACCACCGGAAAAGCGGATTTCCGATTTGGCATGCAAACGCCATTCATCATGTAATATCCTGGATGGCATGAGCAGGTGAAACTCCCCACCATGTTCTCGCATATCCCCGCGCAAGGATAAGTAGCATTGTCAAGGCACTCATCAATATCTGAAATCAAACCACCACACTTGGTTAAACATGTCGTATACTCATGCATATGTAGCAGAGATAGGAAGCATAAGCAGGCCAGAACTGGACCTTTGCATCCATCGTTGATGTATGGATTGCCTTCGTATCCGTTGGAGCAATTACAACGGGAACCTCGCCCGTCACTGGAATCGACACACTGGCTGTTGCTACTAACACATGCGTAGGAGGTGGTGTTTCTTTTAGCTTTCTCACATGTATCTGTAAACGTGAGAATGATTGCAACCGCAATTGTATTGATCAATGTTACAGATACATATACTAGTGCATGAGCTAACTGTCTAAGCTACAAACAAGGGGAGCCACGGAACGTGGAGTGCATGCTAACACCCCCGCTCAGTCTGGACGTCGAAGCCGTTGGAGACGCACAGACTGGACCGGAATTCGTTGAAGCTTGCAGTGGCCAATCCTTTGGTCATCACGTCGGCGAACTGCTGCGTCGTTGGAACGTGCAGTACTCGGCATGTTCCGATGGCCACCTGCTCCCGAACAAAGTGAACATCGAGCTCGATATGTTTGGTGCGCTTGTGATGGACAGGGTTGCTGCTCATGTAACAGGCGGACACGTTGTCGCAGAACACCACGGTCGCCTTGCTAAGCTTGTGGCCAAGTTCGCCAAGTAGCTGGCGCAGCCATGTACACTCCGCCACGGCGTTGGCAACGCCGCGGTACTCCGCCTCGGCGCTGGAGCGTGACACGACCGTTTGCCGCTTGCTGGACCATGAGATCAAGGCATCGCCAAGAAAGACACAGTACCCGGAGGTGGAGCGGCGGGTATCCGGGCAGCCTGCCCAATCGGCGTCCGAGTAGGCGACGATGTCGAGCGGATGAGATCCTGACAGGCGTAACCCCATCGCACTAGTGCCACGGACATAGCGCAGGATCCGCTTCACAAGACCTTGATGTGCCGACGTTGGTTGATGCATGTGGAGACAGGCTTGCTGGACGGCGTACTGGATATCTGGTCGCGTCATGGTGAGATATTGAAGTGCCCCAACCATGCTGCGGTAGGCTGAGGCGTCGTCTGCAGAGAGTGGTGAGCCAGTAGTCGCCGAGAGCTTCCCAGCTGTGTCGATCGGTGTCGAGCACGAGGCGGAGTTTGACATGCCCGCACGGTCGAGCAGATCAAGAGCATATTGCTCCTGGTTGAGGAAGAAGCCGGCTGCAGTACGACGAACCTGAATTCCAAGGAAGTAGTGGAGAGCGCCCATGTCCTTGAGAGCAAACTCAGCGCTGATGGAGGCGGTTACCTGCTGTAGTAGTTCGCTGGACGACGCCGTGAGGACGATATCGTCCACATAGAGAAGGATGTACGCCGAGGCAGCCCCTTGGTGGAGAACAAATAGTGAGTTGTCCGACCGAGTTGGCCGGAAGCCAAGTTCGCCGAGGAAGCTGGCGAGGCGCCTGTACCAAGCGCGCGGCGCTTGTTTAAGGCCGTAGAGGCTCTTGGAGAGGTGGCAAACGTAGTCGCGGCGCGTTGAGTCAGCAAAGCCCGCCGGTTGACGAGCATAGATGTCTTCATCGAGGATGCCATGGAGGAAGGCGTTGTTGACATCCAGTTGATGCACGGGCCAGTCGCGAGAAGCAGCAAGCGTGAGTACCGTGCGCACGGTGGCTGACTTGACGACGGGACAGTATGTCTCGCCATAGTCGATGCCAGCGCGCTGAGTGAAGCCCCGGACGACCCACCGCGCCTTGTAGCGTTCGAAGCTCCCATCTTCCTTGAATTTGTGGCGAAAGATCCACTTGCCACTGACAAGATTCTTGCCAGCAGGTTTGGGGACAAGCTGCCACGTGTTGTTGGCTTGAAGAGCGTCGAACTCGGCTTGCATCGCCTTGCGCCAGTTTGGATCCTTGAGAGCGGCATGCACCGATGTGGGAATGGGGGAGATGCCTGCCATCGTTACCAACGCCGCATACTTGGGGTTGGGTTTGAAGGTCCCAGCGCGTGCCCGAGTGACCATCGAGTGGCGTTGCACGACTGGGATGTCGTACGCCGGCGGTGTCGACGTTGTCGGTGTACTTGCACCCGATCCTGGTGTTGGCGACGAGGGGTTGGGTGCTGGCGCCGAACGTGACGGGGATGGAGGTGTCGTTGCCGAAGGAGGAGAATGTGGCAGAGTCTCGAGCGACGCAGCGGATGATGATGCGCTCGGCGGTGTGGGTGGCACGACGTGCGCGATCGGCGCCAGCGTACTGTCGAGGTCGGCGCGCCAGGGTTCGTAGACATGACGCGACGGCGAAGGCACGACAGAGCGTGGGCGGAGCGGGAATGTCGCCTCGTCGAAGTAGACATGGCGGGAGACAATGACGCGTCTCGACGTCAGGTCATAGCACCGGTATCCTCGATGGTCCTGCGAATAGCCAATGAAGATACAAGCCACAGATCGTGGAGCAAGTTTGTTAGGACTGGTGGCCTGGGTATTGGGATAGCAGAGACATCCGAAGACGCGGAGCATGTTATAATCGGGAGCACGTCCATGGAGTAGCTGGAACGGAGTCTCCAGCAACTTAGGTTTGCAGGGCCGCCGGTTGAGAAGGAAGGTGGAGGTGTGGAGAGCTTCGACCCAGAACTTGGGCGTTAGGCCGGCGTGGAGAAGAAGAACGCGAACGCCGTCGTTTAGGGTGCGTAAGATGCGCTCGGCCTTTCCATTTTGAGGGGAAGTATAGGGACAGGAGAGGCGCAGCACAATGCCATGAGAGCCATAGAAGGAGCGGAGAGTGGCGTTGTCAAATTCACCGCCATTGTCGGATTGAATCGCCTTGATCGGACGATCAAATTGTGTGCGAGCATAGGCGTGAAATGACTGAATTGTAGCGGCAACATCAGATTTGTGACGAAGAGGGAATGTCCAGACAAAATGAGTGAAATCATCGAGTAAAGCAAGATAATATTGATAGCCCGAGAAACTTATTTCGGGAGATGTCCAAACATCACAGTGAATCAATTCAAATGGTGCTACTGTTTTTGGAATGGAAGAATGAAAAGGTAAACGAACATGTTTGCCGGTGCGGCAAGCATGGCAAGTATGAGACAAAACTTTATTACAACTGAATTTGAAATGTTTGAGTAACTGAAGGAAGCCCTCATGCCCTGGATGGCCAAGTCGTTGGTGCCAGAGATCAGCAGTGACGGTGGCGAGACAGCGTGGAGATGACAGTGGTGTAGACGGCTGCAGTGGATACAGATCGCCGGTGCTGTCACTGCGGAGAATCACCGCCTTGGTGTGCTGATCCTTGATAGAGAAGCCAAATTTATCAAATTCAACAGTAATAGGATTGTCACGAGTCAAAGCACGAACGGAGACGAGGTTTTTGATCAGGGAGGGAGAAATAAGAATGTTGTGCAGGGCAAGAGGAGAAAGAGGGGTGGGAATGGTGGAAGATCCTACATGGGTGATCGGCAACAGGGATCCGTTGCCGACCATAATGTTTGTGGAAGAGGAGTGGGGTTTAATGGAGGAGAAGTTACCAGAGCCGGAGGCCATGTGAGACGAGGCGCCTGTGTCGAGGAACCAGTTGCCGCCAGAGTTGTGGACGGAGAGATCCGTCAGCGCAGCCAGCAGCTGGGGATCAACGTGAGCCGACGGGTCGCCCGGTGTACTGGTGGCGACGTGGGCCTGCGGAGGCGCGCCAGCAGGGCGCTGGCCGAGAATGCCGGCGTTGTCACGTGGTGGTGGGAATGGCCAGGCGTGAACCAGGCCAGTCCACGGGTTAACGCCGGGCTGGAAGCCAGGTGGCGCCGCTGGTGGTGCAGTCGATGAAGAGGAAGCAGTGGTGGGCGACTTCTTCTTTTTCTTCTTGTTGGAGGAGGGGGCCGTCGACGATGGCACGGGTGAGCGGTAGGTGGTGTTGGACAAAGATTTACCCGTGGTGCCTTGCGGCGGCGGCGACGGCAAGTGAGCGGATCGAGCGTGGGCAAGGAGCGCCGTGGCAGCCTGCAGCTTGGCGGATTCACCAATCCGATGTTCCTCAAGTTGGAGCATGGAGCGGGTCTTGAGGAAGGAGGGGAGGCGCTTGCGCATGGTGATGTGTGGAACGGCTTGATGCAGGCTCGGGCTGAGACCCCGGATGATGTTGAGGACAAGGTCAGGCTCGGTGACGGGGGCGCCCAGATTGGCCAGGCGATCGGCCATAGATTTCATCCGAGTGCAGTAGGCGAGTACTGGCATGTCACCCTGGAAGAAGCGGCGAAACTCTGCGTTGAGGTAGACCGCCCGAGTTGACCTGTTGTCGCGAAACAGGTTTCGGATCTTGCGCCAGAGAGAGTAGGCAGAGTCCGCGTCGTCGGAGACAATGCTGAGGAGCTCGGGGGCGACGCGGTTGTAGAGCCAAGAAACGATGGCGCAGTCATTTTGCACCCAGTTGGAGTCGCCCTTGGGTGGGGAACCATTAACGTGGTCACCCAGGCCATATTGGCCGAACACGGCGGAGAATGCGCGTGCCCAGGCCGTGTAGTTGTCGTCGTTGAGATCCAAGACGATGGGGACCCGGGACTGGATGTTGATGGACTGGACGACCGTCGGAGGGGCAGGATCAGAATTGAGTTGAGCAGTGTTGGGGAGGCGCAGGCCGGAGTCGGTCTCCGAGTCCGACGATGCGGCGGAGGAGGAGGAAGATGAACTCATGGCTTCGGCGGTGGCGAGGGGAAGAAGGGCAGCGGAAGTTTAGGATCGGGAGAAGGCTGATACCATGTAAACGTGAGAATGATTGCAACCGCAATTGTATTGATCAATGTTACAGATACATATACTAGTGCATGAGCTAACTGTCTAAGCTACAAACAAGGGGAGCCACGGAACGTGGAGTGCATGCTAACAGTATCCAGTGTTATGACCCAGTCCATGACAACCGGAGCTTCGCCCCCGTACGTGTCGTTGAACACTGTCGAGGTAAGATAAGTGGTGTTAAAGTCGAAGGCTGCAGTTTCCATCAGTGCCATGTAGCCGCTAGGACTTCTCCTCCATATTTCAGTGGTGTTGTAGTCTGAGTTGAAATAAGCATTATAATACTGTATGCCTTTTGGGACAACCGCCTGGCAGCAGCCAGCGCCGGAGCATGAGCCATTCTTAGGGATTGTATCATTGTCGCATGTAGCCAAGCAACCGATTACATACTGCAAGTGTTGTCTGTTAGCCAAGAAGCAATATACAGTTTCCGCTTGATAGTAGAACTAGATACTAAGGAAGATTTGCCCCTTGATCATGCAACTTTATTTTTCTTATCAAAAAGTCGAAGTTTGAGGCATCAAATCTACAGGAAATAAGTCTGCAGGAGCCATCGCAACTTTTACGAAATCTAAAAGGAATATATTCATTCGACCCTCCGCAACTACTAGAAAAGCTTAAATTTCAACACCCATCACTAAAATGGGATGTTTGACCTCTCTTAACTATCAAAAGCAAGCAACATACACCCCTCAAGACATTCCATCCTGATTTTAAACCCGCGTGGAGGTAGGCAAAACAGAGAAAATTGATGATTTGCCATCTTCAAGAATAGGCTTCGCGCTTTTGCCACTTTCAACGTTGGCTTCGCAAAAATGCCATGTAGTACATTAATCCCTTGATTAGTATGACATTTCATCCCTTTAATTCATTTCCTTTTTCTTTTTCTAATTTTAGGGACTGAAAAAGACCCTTCTACCCCTGGCTAATTCCTCTTCTTTGTAATATCGGGACAAGACATGACAGCGCGCTGTTAGATCTCTTATTAGTTATCCCAGTCCTACTGATCTAGCAGTATAGTGTTCTCCCCTCACTCACCCTTCCTCTCCCTCTCCGACCAGCGACCCAAACGCACGCACACCCCGAAAGGAAGAATGGAGTATGAGAGGATTCACAAAGTCCAGGTATGAGCTCTATCTAAGCCAGTGCAGTAGCTCGTTTGATCTGAGCTACTCGCTGGGTGCTCGATTCTTAGCTATTGTCGTTGTATTTCTTCAGGTGGCGCATCTTTATAATATTCCTTCATTTCCATTTCCCTTTGCTTTCCTCTAAGAATTCACTTCTTGATATGGACGTGCTTTCTTGCCTCGTTTCCAATTTTTCCTTTTTTTCTTCATTTCTCTAGAAAATATGTTGTTGTGCACTATGTAGGAACGTTCTGTTTCATTTCAAGCTTCTCTTGAAGCTGTAAGTATGTAAGGTTGAAATAAGACAACTAGAGAACACAGTGAGCAGATTACAACTAGAGAACACAGTGAGCAATTTTGGAAGGATAATAGGGTGTTACTCACCGGTTTATTTATACACTGTTGGTCTAGAGAACTATCAGCAAATCTGTTCTCGCAGTGAAAGCGAGCTAAGGTAATTGTATCGCTAAATATGCAGTTTTATAGCAAAGAACTAGAATACTCACTCTGGAAAATTCCTCGTTGATACAGCACGTCCTAGTATTTTACAGGGTAAATGAGATGGTTTCACTATCCCCATTTGAAGCATTTTTTCCCCGCGTCTTGTTCCTGAGCAGAGATACTAGTACCGAATAACCCTTCTACAAACCCTTGGAAATGGTTAAAATCTTAGCATGACACCAGTACTTCTTTGTTCTTAACGGTTCATAGAGTTCTAAGATGCCTATAAGTATTTTGTGCCAAAAAAATAACTTGAATTGATATAGTTATAGTGCTTCCATGGAGAAAGACTTACAGTGTGCCTGTAGGCTGGTGCACTTTCTCCGACAAAGTTAAGGATGAAGCTTCTGGGAGCCCACAATCGTGTAAGGGCCATCAGCAACAGCTCGTCGTGAACATCGCCTTCAAAGATTATTGAGCCATCGCAAGCACAGAACAGACTATTAGTTTGTGATGTTCTTGAAGAAGGTACAGACGTATTGGTAGTTGGTTTAAACATACCTTTTACCTGATCAAGTCAATCACATAGCCATCTTGCTCTGCTAACAGTTTCAGACAGCTCTGGCGGCTCCAAATGCCCTTCAGCAACTAACAAAACCGATGCTTTAGAAAAGGATTCGCCATTGGATATCAACAAGGTTCAGAACATGAGTTCAGTTCACCAATCTGCACCCAGCAACTCAAGCATGATACACCCAGTGCGAAGTGTAGAAGAAGATAGTAATGACTCCCGTCCCGATATTACAAAGAAGAGGAATTAGCCAGGGTGGAAGGGTCTTTTCCAGTCCCTGAAATTAGAAAAAGGAAAAGAAAATGAATTAAAGAGATGAAATGGCATACTAATCAAGGGATTAATGTACTACATGGCATTTTTGCGAAGCCAACGTTGAGAGTGGCAAAAGTGCGAAGCCCATTCTTGAAGATGGCAAATCATCAATTTTCTCAGGCAAAACATGTCGAGGTCTCTATCTCCTATTTCATATACAAGACAGTAAAAAAATTGAATTAAGGAAAGCCCACATGTCAGTCTCCAATGCTCCTTCATCCCCCTATCTTCTGCTTCCCTATCTCTGCCTCTCCCTCCCTCCCCCATCCACAAATCCACATCGTCGGCGTCTGTTAGGCCCTTGCTGCCGGTGATCACCGTCATACACCGTCATCGAGCCCCCTCCACACCTCAAGATCCTACTGTATATCAGGAAGGTTGCCGGAGCTTGGGGAGGATGCCTTGAGCAACGGCCGGAGCTGAGGGAGGAGAACGGGAACGACGACCGGAGTTCGCGTAGGAGTGGCGCATTGGCCTCCTTCTTCGAGCGGCATGGGCCGGAGTTGGTGCCAGCACTGCAGCCCATGAGGCTGCCATCCTCACCACCACTTCCACCAAGGGCTCCTTTCTCTCACCTTGTGGAAGGAGGGTGAGGCAGTGCTGATGACTGGGGGGACGAGGATGCGGGGTTAGTTGGTCAGAGAAGGGGTAGGCGTTGCCAGTGACGAGGAGGATATGGGGGGTGGAGGCACCATGGGGATTAGGGATGCTGTTGTTGGCTGTGAGATCCAGTCTTGCCCCTGTCGAAGCCGATCCGCCCGTTCCTGGTGTCGGCCCAACTCGGTTTTTTTTCCTCCCTACCACCGGTCAGACCTCTCTCTCAGCCCGACTCTACAATCCTCTCTCACCCCTTTGGTCGCCCCTGCGTTATTCGGCAGCCGTCTGCCACCGCCGGACGCCGTCTCCCTCACCGGAGAGTCGCAAAGGTGGTACCTCACCTCCTCTTACTTTCCCTTGGTTGCCATTTCTCTTTTAGATGCTTATCTCTCGATGCCTTGAAACCCTAGGTGGAGATGATCTTGTCCAAGCTTCAACTTCTCCTTCTCTAAGCCAGTAAATTTTCATTTTCTACTGGCATTGCTCTTTAATTCCTTCAAATCAATGGAAAATATTTATTGAGAAAGTAAATTGGGTGTAGATCGATGAAACTCTAGTGTGCTAATGCTTGGACTTGTGGTGGAACTAGCTACCCAAAATTTATCCTTGATTTTGTCATACGCGATCTGTTTGCTACTGTGCATGCAGTTTGACTGCCAACCAGTCTAACTGGTGTGTGCACAGTGGTCTGACCGCCTGATAGAGATCAACAGTTAGCATTTGCACTCTGAATTTTTTATTCTACCCTAAACTTTCCTTGTGGATCCTTGTGCTCTCTTTGGATAGTGACCATGTCTTGTCGTGGCAAAGAGCCCACAGTAGTAGAAAGTGAAGAGGAGTATGTAGGAATTGAGGAAAATAATGATAGTGATGATAATGGAAATAATGATAGTGATGATGGTAATGCTAGGGATGATGATAAGGAATATGAACAAGATGATGATGAGATGTTATGAACTAGTTGCATCCCTTCCCTATGCTGATGTCAAGTAATGAAGAATATGCAATATTGAGGCACGCAAATAAATTTTAATATCCCCGAAGTGCAACCGAACATTTGTTTCATATAATGTTTTAATAAGATGTGTTTCATCTAGTCTATGAGAGGAAGAAGTTTGCAAATCGCGAATAGACATCATGTATTTATTAGTTGTGAGTTTTGCAACGGGATTGACAAAATATTGAAATACTTACAGAATCACTCTGCAGGTAAGCGAGGGTGTTGCACCCGATGACGACAAGTATGTTATCCACCTCCGATAACCGGAAAAGTGTATCAGTGATGTTCAACGAAGCGCCGCTGTACATCATGCTGTTCGTGGACGGGTCGTACCACTGCATAGCTATGGTCATCCTCATCCAGGCTTTGCCGTCGGGCACGGAGATCTTGGTTACCTCGACGTTCCCAGAAAAAGGCTTGTGGGCGCAGTCCACGGTAGTGTTGCAGCTGAGCTGAAAGCCATCGATCGAGCACTGTGGGCCGTCAGAGTCTATGCCGAACGGGAACGGGATGTCAACGTCGCCGCACCTCCTCTGGCAACCAGGACGCCCGCCTGCCGGTGCCGGTGTACCGGCGTTGGCCAGCATCCAGACGGCCGATAAGCAGAAAAGAAAAGGAAGCCGAGAATACTCCATGCTCAGATGTCCGTGGGCCGGCAGGCCTGTACAATATAAATAGATGAAGGCATGGAGCAGCCGGCCAGCCGCCAGTACCCCTCTGAAAGGCTACAATTGACTCTGCTGGCATCGAATAGAATGACTGCGGGCCTGCCGACCTGCTCCATCCGGCTGTGGCTGTTGACTTCTGACGAGCTACTAGTTTTTCCGAAGTCATTTGATTAAAAAATGAAAATTAAAAATAATTAGATAACATGGTCATATCTCTATAAATAATACAAAGGAATAAAAAGCCAGAAAAAGCTGAAATTATGAAACCAACGCATTCATTCCAGCTTCTAAAAGTTGGAAGCCACTTAAAGCGGGGCGTCTGGCAAACTCCAAAGCACCCGTTCCACCTTTTTTCCCGAAGACCCGGTACATCTCATGATTTTAAAAACTTTTTTGATATTCAAGATTTTAAAACTGCGAAAGCTCTGGGCATGGTCTATAATTGTTGGTCTTCAAATTCTACTTTTAACGGATAATAAGTGGAATAACATATACAAGTGTTTTGTTTGCGAGGATCTACAATAAAATTCCACATCAGAAAGACCTGATTAAATGCATCTCTTTATATTTGAGAGAGAAAGAGAATAATCTACTATGTTTATTTGATGCAATCTGATTATCCATTATAACTATTATAGTTATATATTCTATCCATTTGAAAATATAAGAATATTGTTTCAAAATATAAGGCACACATGGAGATTTAATGATGTTTATCTCATTAGTTCTCATTTATCTTCCGTCTCCCTTTAGTATTTATGAGAAAAAAACATCCATGGTAACTATTTTGATATTTTCTCTCTTTTTTCAAAGACATTTTCACTATGGATATCATGGTCATTTCTCTATACATCGTACTCTCGAGTGTAGTTACTCCCATCTGTAATATATCACTTAACAAACCTAACATATTTCTTTATCACCTTAAGTATAATCATATATTAATTCTAAGATACTCTAATGCCAACCATATGAAAAAATTGCAAGGGAGCACATAGTTTTTGGCATATTTTGCTACTACCTTCATATTCGTATAAAAAAGAATATATTCAGAAAAGTAAAAAAATATACATACCACCTTAAAAAGGTATATATACCACTTAGATTACCTTATATACTCATATACTACACATACATACCTTCCGTTGTGCGAAAAACTTCTTATTTTGTGAGATACGATATAATGAGTAACTGTATGTATGTATGTATGTATGTTTATATATGTGTGTATATGTAAAGATACTTCACCGTCCGTCGTAATCGTCAGCTCTCAGTTTCAATTACGTAAGAGCAACTCCAGCAATAGCCCTCAAAACAGGGCCCATACTTTTTATTTGAGGGCTCTCCCTACTTTTGAGGGCTCTGTTTTTTGAGCTGCACTCCAGCAGGAATCCTCAAAACAGGGCCCCTACTTGAGCCCTCATCCTACTTTTGAGGGCCGAGGGGCAAAAAACTCACTCCAGTAGGGCCCCTACTTGAGCCCTCATCCTACTTTTGAGGGCCGAGGGGCAAAAAATTCACTCTAGCAGGGCCCCTACTTGAGCCCTCAAAAGTAGAGGCTCCCTCCAGACCCCAGGAATGAGGGCTCGAGGGGGAGATTTGAGGGCCCCCTACTTTTGAGGGCTCAAGTAGGGGCCCTGCTGGAGTGAGTTTTTTGCTCCTCGGCCCTCAAAAGTAGGATGAGGGCTCAAGTAGGGGCCCTGCTGGAGTTGCTCTAATCTTTGATTGACTGAACAGTCTTCCTAGGGCCATGATTCCAACAATTGAAAGATTCAATGCCGCGTATGTGTAGGAAGTCTTTTTCATATTCTTAGGAATAGATACTTCTATGTCTTATATATATTTTCTCTATCCTACAATATAAGTTTAAAGTCCATTATACGCACAGACAAAAAAAATTAAATTTAAGAAAAAATTAATACCATTAGATTATACATATCCATATTTAATGGTATACTATAACTACTCATTTATTTTTTCAGTATTAAAATATAGGTATATGGT
Source organism: Dendrocalamus latiflorus (assembly GCA_017311315.1). Classification (NCBI taxonomy): domain Eukaryota; kingdom Viridiplantae; phylum Streptophyta; class Magnoliopsida; order Poales; family Poaceae; genus Dendrocalamus; species Dendrocalamus latiflorus. The sequence goes on from CM029657.1 coordinate 33,479,828, forward strand.
GGAAATATTAAATAACTACACTTTTGATCTCCACAATAGACTTATATTGTGAGACGATAATTTTCAATAATGAGGACTTATATTGCGGGATGGATGGAGTACCACTTAAATGAATATGCTATACTTCACTATCACTTTTCATATGGAAAGCCTTTTTCCGTACTCCTAAGGTATATACTCCTATTTTTCTAATATACCATTTAAACAAATATGTTATACTTCTCTATAATTTTCTCTATATATAAAGTATTTTCCATATTTATGTTAGTACATACTCTTATTTTTAGGATATCACTTAGACGAATATTATGTTTGTATGTATACGCGTGCGCGCACGAGCATACTCCACCGTCTGTCGTAATCACCACCTCTGTCTCCAGCTACGCAATCTTTGATTGACTGAACAAGTCTTCCTGGGACCATGATTCAAACAATTGAAAAATTCAATGCGTAGAGCGTGCCGTGTTCGATGATTCCCCCGGCCGCTTTGCATACCCGCAGCTTGGCAGTCGGAGCCAAAGAATAACCCTGAACCGCATATGTCGCCAAACAGGTATAAATAGAAGCTCTCTCGTCTTAGAGCAAGTATTATAAGGGGCTGTAAGCTGACTGTATGCTGAGGTGGAGGAGAGAGAGGAGGAGAGAGAAGAGAGGTAGGCTGTAAGTTTACAGCCAGCTGAAGCACAAGAACCAAGAAACTTTGTGAGAGAAAGGGGTAGATCATACAACCTTCAGCTGGCTGTAACTACTATATAAGTAGGCTGATAAGTGGGCTGTAAGTATCCATACAGACAGCTGAAGACTGTATTATAAGACTTGCTCTTATTGGGATATACATGGTAGCAGTAATTAATTTGTATGATACAGATCATCTAAAGATTGATTTGTGTAACAGTTATTACTCCGGTTGTGTGATCGTCTTAAGAAACATTAATGTTGGCTCACTGTTTAGGAATTGTTAACAAGTCGTTAGCATTGCCGACGACAGCGGAGGACACGCAAGTTTTCCAGACTGATTTAATTTCCAGGCAGGTACCGAGTAAATCATGCTTACACGTCAGTCATTGTCCATCGATGCTCATCGATGCTTTCACCGTGGTTCTCTCAACGACTATCTTGGCTGGTGGCCTCTATTCGTCGATGCACGAGCGGGTGAAATTTCCACCTTCTTCCGATTCCCACGAAAAATTATTGGCCGATCACCTACGCTAGATCGAATCGATCTAATCTAGATAACTAGAATCTAGAGCAGCCGAAGTACGAAAATGATCAGTCGCGTTGGTTCTTCGCCTTGCAAGATGTTAAAGAGCCTATCCCGCCAGCTACGCTGGGTGTCGCACTCATAGTTAATGAAACACCCCAAAAGTTCAAAACTTTTGAATTTATTGTGAATTTGCTTGAATTTCCTTTTCTTTCCCAATTTAGCAAATCCTAATGAAAGTACGCTTTCTCTTTTTGACGATTACGCCTTCTCCTCCCTCCTGGCACCACTGCACGCGCGCTTCTCCCTCTCCTTCCCGAAGAAGCTGTCGCACACGTCGTTCTCTCCCCGCGTAGGATTGCGGCACCGCTCCCCCACGCGATGTCATGTCTGTACCCCGGTCCCACTGGTCAGCGACCCTCCTGCTCCTTCCTCGAGCAGCGCGCTGCAGCTCGCGCGCCCGCTCTCGCCGCTGTAACACCTCGCGCCTTCTCGCGGCTTCCAACTTTCACAAGGTCAAACTCCTGGCAGGAGCTTGCAGAGGCACAGTGCCACCTCCCCCTCACCCCTCTGCGTTGCGCCAGAGCTTCCTCCCTCCCCGCTCAGCGTGAGATGAACGCGACCAAAAATATCCCGCGGTAGCAACCGACCTATGACGCCTTTAAAAGCCGGCCTCCACTACCTTAGGCTTTCTAGCACCCCCAAGAACCCCACCGAGCAAGGAATTTCACTTTTGTCGCCCCTACCGCCGCCAATTGCCACCCCTGCGCCGGAGAGCCCTAAGAACCGATCTTGTGATTTGATCCATTATATTTCAATTCTTCTCGCTAACACACTCTTGGTTATCTCCTGAATGTGTTGGTGAACTCGCCCGAGGTCGAGCATCCGCCCAGAGTCCTGGCGACGAAGACCACCGCCGGCCGAAGGGTCTCCACCGTGGCCAGCTCATTTGAGCTTCTCCCGACCCAAAACACCACCACAACCTAACCTTTGATGTCCTATAGATGGTTAAAAAGCCTTTAAATCGGCCAAAGGCCTACCGGAGTCCATGGGCTCCGCCGCAAAGGCCGCCGCCTTCCTGACCATCGCCGGCCACCACCGTTCATCCTTACCCTCCCTAAAACCCCAAAATGGAGTCCCTAGCCATAGCCACATCTCTCTGTAGAAACCCATTCCTTGGAGAGCCTTTGCTGTCGCCGCTCTGCCGTAAACGGTGAGCTCTGTTTTGCCACCAGATATGGGAGTCGGGAGGAAGACGATGACTCGTCGCCGTTGATGCCTTTTCATCCGTGTGTCGGTTTCGGTTTGAATCTCAGCCGTCGCCGCCTGCAACCCCTCCTCCATCTCAGCATCCACGCTCATCGCATCGCGCCCATCCGCGCCATCCGTGCGCCGGGCCGTGCGAGCTCTCACGCGTGGGCCGCAGGTCAAATGGCCTGCTTGACCGCGCGTGCGCAGATCGGGCCGCCGGCCGAACGGCCCGTTAGGCCGCGTGAGAAAAACCGGCCGGGCTGCACTGTTCACCCGGGCCGGCCCTAACACTGTTCATAGCATTTAAAAATTCAGAAAAATACCCAAAAATCCTAGAAAATTCCCAAAAATCTCCAAAATTCCAAAATACACCATTTTGACCAATTCAACACCCTGAATCCAATTATGAACTCCATTTCACCATATCCAAATTTTATAAATTCAAATTTCACCCTTTTACCAAAAGTTAGCTTTTTAAATTCAAATTTACACCTTTCCACCAAAAATCACATCCTAATATTCTCCAAATGTTTATTTGTGATTTTATGCAATTTACTCATTTTTATTTAGATTATTTTTCCTAGCTTGATTAAAATCGAGTTTGGACTTATGTTGTTATTTTATGTGTTTGCGCTAGCTTTCAAGATCGCCGAGGTTGCAGTCCCTGAACCAGAACCAGTCGCCCAAATATACAACATTGTCGAGATCCCTGAACAGCAAGGCAAGTTGCAAGTTTTTGATCATGTTGGATCCCATGAAATCTACATTATTTAATTAATGTATTTTCATTAATGATAATTGTGAAATGTTAATTGCTTAAAATAAAATGTTTAGAATGGTATGCTATGTAGATAAATCCTACCTCTAAAAAATGCCCTGGTTTGATTGATGGCCACATTCACCTTGACAACCTTAGTAATAAATAAAATATTGTATAAATATTTATAGATCATCTCATTCAACGTTTTGTACTACTAAGTGACTTTGGCCGTGGGCCTGTAGAATTTGAAAAGATATGGACCTAAGGTAAAGAGGTTGGTGGGGCTCCGTGTAACGGACTTAGCCCACCGCTTTACTTTAGGATTAGACTTGGGGTAGAGAGGTTGGTGGGGCTCTAGGTAACGGACTTTGCCCACCGCTCTACCCTAGGATGGAGGCTGGTTTGGAATGGTGGTTGTTAGTGCTGTTGAGCACAGTGAAATTTAGTGCTGTTGAGCACAGTAGGAATTCGTGGTTGGTGCCTCAGGTGAAAAATATAAGGACAAGAACTTTGTGCCAAGTAAAAAACATAGTGATCACTCAGACCACAGGGTTGACTTGTCAACACTAGTTTAGTACCTGCTCGGTTTGATTGAAACTCTACAGGTTGAGAAAGTAGGGTGCCGGTGGGTTAGGTATGCTGCGGATACCTAACAACGGTAGAAGTCATTCACACGGCAAGGAAGCAATGTGGGTGCCTAAATGAGTGACGCTACTGGGTAGAGTTTACATAGAGAACTGAGCAGTGAAACGACCTGGCTTTCTTAACTCTGTTGCGGGAGTTAAGAAATCATGTGGGTAAAGTTGAGCAAATCTGCAAAGTGAATTAATGGTATTCGAATACGCTGTGCTTTCGGTTAATGAAGCTGTGTTAATTGGGTGATTCCAAAAATGAGGCATAAGTAGGATTTGTAATGATGTTAATCTGATTAATGATGAACTTTATCTGATAATAAAAACCCCCTGAACTTAAGGAGAACATGTTTTAAATTTTATTTGTTTACAAATAAAATTGCATCCACCCCTGTAATAAAACCAATATACTTCCGTCCTTGATGATTCCTTGCAAGTAGTAAATTAGGGTTTACCCTTGTAACTTGCTTGATACGGTGGTACTCATTACTTGCTAAACACAAATAACAGAAGATCAAGGCTGTCAAGAAGAGCCTACAGAGGAAGAAGCTCCCAATAAACCAGTCTACTCTGATGAAGATTGGTCTTAGGTTTTAGCCTCGCTCAGGCCGTTTTGGATCCTTTTGTAATGTACTGTGGTTTGTGGGTTTACACGCCCGCTATGTAAACTGGTGATAACCTTATGTTGTAATAAAGTTGGATCTTTATTGTAAGCTTGTGCTGTTGTGATGACTGCTCATATTCAAGAACGTCGTAACTGTTCATCTTGTACGGTTACGGGGTTCCGTACCGTCCCCAGAAATGGGGGCGTTACAGTTAATCCTTATACGAAATAATCAAGATTTGTCAAAATTTATAGTGATCACAGAATGTCTACACCTTGCACGACAAGATAGATAGCAGAGTTCAGATATAAATTCACATCAAATTACTTTATTTTTTATTTTAGTTATTTCTTAGATAAATCTACGCATATACTATAAATATTAGCTTCAAAGTTAAGATGAAGCAGAGAAATACAGAAAAAAATTGCCCTCAAAATATCTGTATTTTCTCATATGTGTTCCTATGGTTAAAATCAACAAGTGGTATTAAAGCCCTGGGTTTAATCCCAATCTATGGGCGGTACACATGGCAGCAAGCACACGACAAAGTCATCATTAAGAAGTAGAGCGTGTTTCTCTTCCCTCGATCCCGACATCTCACGCATGCATTATCCCGAGGCCTTCGGTCCAGCGCATGATAGAAAGCAACACTCTCAAGGCATAGCAAAGCTTTCGGTCTTTACCCTTCAGTCCTCCAGTCTTTTCTTAGATTAGCACATAACACAAAAAGCAACAAGCAATAGGCGTTCTCGTTCGTTAGCAAGCAACAGTGAGTCACGTGGAGTGGGTCATTTAAAGCAGGCAGCAACGCCAGATAGGAGAGAGAAAAAGAGAATCAAAGTCAAAGGTGCATGCTGAAGTAGATGTCGATAGGACTGTGCAATCGGTTTTTTCGGTTTAATCGGTTCGGTATATACGGTATATACGGTAAATACGGTGTTTGTAGTTCGGTAATATACAGTATTTTTAGAAGTACGGTTCGGTATCGGTAAATCCCAATTCATTTCGGTGCGGTATCGGTAAATACCATATTTACCAAAGTTGACGCGAATTGCAAACGATATAGCGACTAGCGAGATGAGTAGGCGATAATACATATACTATTAGCAATAGAATTAGAATTTTAGAAACATTCTAATGTAGTATGGAGATTCGATGACATATGTATAAAGTAATATAGCATAATAATTAATGATGTTCTCTACCCATTAAAAATATTTGTCTCTTAGTCTTATTTTATTTGAATAATTTGAAGTAGAGAAACACTCATCAGTCATCACTCGAAATCACATCTTCTCAGTTCTCAGTTCTCATGCAAAGTTGCAAACACTCATCAGTCATCACTTGAAGTAGATTGCGGCCGGGCCATACGACAGGGAATAGGGGAGTCAGGACGACAGGACCAAAGCATTCGGAGGCCTCCCGTGACTAGCGGGCCGTAATTCCATCCATGGGAAGTGAGTTGGGAACAGGCCATAGCGGGCCGCAATTTCATCCGTGGGAAACTGGGAACAGCCGAACAGGGGACCGAAGCATCCCGAGTCGCCCTGCCGTGACTACCTCCGGAGTCGCCGGTTCTGGGCTTTTCGGTATTCGGTTTTTTTCGGTTTTTAATCGGTTTTTCCCGAAAAAACCGAATGCCAAAAAATCTCAAAATTTGAAAACCGAACCGAATACCAAAAACCGGTCAAACCGAGTTGACCGGTTCGGTTCGGTTTTTTCGGGTCGGTTTTTTCGGTTCGGTTAAAAAATGCACAGCCCTAGATGTCGAGGCGTATGCAATCTGAGTCACTTGGATGAAGGTTCTATCGATATGGTGATGATAAAAAAGGATAGTAATATTTCACTATAATATCCTTTGCTTATACAAAATAACTATGCCATGTGATCGTTAAAGATGTGTGTCAATCTTCAGGCGCAAGGCGTGTCGAACACCATAACAAAAGATGACATCGACGAACGGAGGGATAGAATGGTTATCACTGCCATCTATCAAAGTGTACCGAAGGACGTGCTCCTGACGTTGGCTGAGAAGGACTCCACCAAGGATGCATGAGAGACACTCAGGACGATGCACATGGGCACAGGTCATGTCGAGGAGGCAGATATCCAAACTTTGAGGAATGACTTTTGAGGATATTCGCATGAACAAAGGTGAATTGGTGGATGATTTCGCCATGAAGCTGATGACGATCTTCAATAGTATCCAAGCGTTGGGCCAACAAGTGGAGGATACCACCATCATCCGTAAATTCCTTTGAGTGATTTTGGCAAAATTCTTGTCAATTGTAATGTTGATCGAGCAATTCAGTGATCTAAAGACCATGTCCATTGAGAAACTGGTAAGTCGCCTTAAAGCCTTTGAGGAGAGGGTTCGAAGCTATGGTGATAAAGAGGAGCAGTGGCATTTATTGCTCATACACTTGGAGTGAATGGCATGCATGAAGAATAACAGAGGAGGGTATCTTCCTTAAACTAGAAGGGACACGGCGGTAGTGGCAACAAAAGGCGTGGCCATAGAAGAGGATGTGGTCGTGACCATGGACGCGGGCAAGGTTGGCTATGATGACACCTCACCATCTGCTAATGTCAATCGTGGCTCTGGAGGTGGCAAGGATAAAAGTAAGATTAAGTGCTTTAACTGTGATGTTTATGGCTACTATACATCTGAGTATTGTAAACCTTGCCGCAAACATGATCAGGATGAGGAAGCTAATCTCACCTAAGCACAGGACAATGACCTTGCCTTACTCCTTTCTGTATGCATGCAGAAGACGCGTGACATGGTGTTGATGAACGAGGAGAAGGTGACACTAGTCCTGCACATTGATGGCGAGGCGCATCTCATGTCCAACGAGTGGTACCTGGGCAACGGTGCCAGCAACCACATGATGGGTCAGCGGTCCGTGTTCAACAAGCTAGATGAAAGACTATATGGACAAGTTTGATTCGGTGATAGATCAACAGTGGAGATCAGAGGGAAGGTGCCAATCCTTCTCCAGTGCAAAAACAGTTAACAACGTGTATTGTTTGAGGTATATTTCATTCTGAGCCTTTGCAACAACATCATTAGTCTTGGACAGCTTGCAGAATATGGTTGTAAGGTGGTTTTGTACCATGCATAGTTGTGGATCTACGAGCATAGCGACAGACTCCTCATGAACGTAAAAAGATCCAATAACCAGCTGTACAAGATTGTGTTGGAGTCAAGAAACCCGATGTGTCTGACGGCCAGTTTGAAGGAGCTTGTAAGGCGGTGGCATGCACAGTTAGGGCATGTGGACTTTTATGCCCTAAAGAAAATGGTAGATTAGGAGATGGCGCTAGGCTTGCCCAAAATTGACCACCTAACGAACTGTGTGAAAGTTGTTTGGTGGCCAAGAAAACGAGAAGTCGATTCCGTCATAGGCGTACCATCTAGTGGAGAAGCAGTTGGAACTTGTACACATGGATTTATGAGGGTCCATAACTCCACATACACATGTTGGTAACAAGTACTTTATACTCTTCGATGATGATTTTAGCAAATATATGTCGGTGCACATGTCAAGAACGAGCGTGGGCTCAAGGTGAAGGTCCTCAGATCATATTGTAGAGGCGAGTTTCTGTTACACGAATTCGGCACATTCTACCATGCCCGAAGTGATAGCACGACACTTTATGGCAACGTATTCACCACAATAGAACGGTGTTGTGGAACGCCATAATTGTACCGTGCTGTCCATGATGAGGAGTTTACTCGAGCAAACATGTACCTGCAATAATGTGGGGGATGCAGTATTTATTATACAACCATAATGCCCATAAAAATATAGCTGTATTTGTTATACAATTGTACCATCTATAAAATCTTTATTCGATTAATTCACACCGTTATAATCTGGCCTCGCAAAAAATGTACGGTGTAGACCATACTCTATTAACATATATTCATGAGAGAATTTCTAGAATCTTTCTTTTTTATGAATCAATGTGAGATTTTTTTAACTCTCAAAGTGAAGGAGATGCCTTGATCTCACTACTTATTTATATTTAGGGATTGTCTAGATATCATCTAATTGATTTTTTATAAAAAAAATTAGTGGAATTTTTTTTATTGAATTGAATTCCAACTGCCCACCTTTCTCCCCTTCGCTATGTAATGTGATGCCCAGATTGGATCCAATCCTAATCGATGCAAATCTATAGTAGCATGAGTCTGAGCACCACCTGTCCTTTCTCTGAACCCACCTCCTCCTAACCAGTGCCAGCGTGCCCTGCCATTGCCACTTCTTATTGCACCTGCAATACCAAACATTTGCATTATCTATGCAGATAAATAACTCCTTCTTGCACTTTAAATCTTTAATCTCGAACTCATATTTGGAGCATAACCTTTACTAATAAATAAAACTCAAGAGAGTATTATGCTAGCTGCATCAGGATGCCGTCAAACTTCTAAAATTGGATATCATCAAAGCTCCATAATGATCGCGTAAGTGATCTAAATTGCAACATACCCAAACAATGATTGAAACACCAAATTTAGTTGATCCCACAACTGACATTATTTATTTAATGCCTCAAAATATGGATACCTGCAAGCCTACACCTTGGACTCCACATGCACAGTCGGATAATTGCCAAGAATGATCCAATGGATCTGGCCACAATAACCCGAAGTGGACAACGGATCTTCAAAGAAATTGCCAATGCTTAGTCCCGCATAGAGACCACCAATAATAGACACAATAGCCTGAATTACAATGAAATCCACCTCCAACAAAAAAACATGCAGAGCTGGCAACATAGCTTCTTGATGAAAGATGATGATCAATTGACGTAGAAGATCATCGATGGAGATGGCGCGACCCAACGCCATGGCATGGCATCGGGCGGCGTGAGCAATGGTGCTGATGAACTTGGTGCTAGAACAGTCGTCGTGGTAGAGTGCGAATTGATGCTCAGTATGAAGTCGAGTCGTCGAACCGAGTTGAGGGGAGTCGAAATTACCAAATTGAGGATGCTGAAATCTTCAGATATGATTTCTTGTGTGTATTGAGCAGTTGTAGCACCCTAAAAACAAAAACGAATCCATCCCTATCTCTGTCTCCTATATTTATCTCTATCTCTATCAATCTTTATCTCCCTCTTCCTCAAAACCCATCTATTATCTCTCTCTTTTTCCCTCTCTCTCTCTCTCCCTTTCCTAGTGCACACGCAGCCATGGCAGCGGTGGCGTGTGGCTCGGTGGCGACTGCCGACGGGCGAAGACTGAGGTGCACGACGGTGGGGCGCATGGAGGCAGCGCGGTGCGGCCGCGTGCGACCGCACGCGCGCGCACAGCCATGGTGGCGGCGGCGCGCGGCGCGGTGGTTCAGGCCAGCAAGTGGCTCGACATGGCAGCGATGGCTGGCGGGGGGCGCCGTGGCGCTCGGCGACGGTGGCGTGCGGCCAAGGTGGCGGTAGCATGTGGCACGGCGGCGGCTGGTGGCGGCAGTGGCTGGTGGCAGGGGCGCGCCTGAATGGCTGTTCGTGTTGTCGAATGTGGTATCGCACGGCCGAACGGCCATTCGTGTGGCCGAGTGTGGTTTCGCACGGTCGAACGGCCGTTCGGTCAGTCGAACAGCGTTTCACACGGTCGAACGACCGTTCACGCTGCCGAGACCATCATTTTGCTTTGCCGATCGGCGTTTCGCACGATCGTGGGGCCAGCGAACCCGTTTTCTCTCCAATCAAGTTCATCTCCTGTTATTCCTTTATCAAATCCATCTGTTCGATTGCCTTCCATTCCATCCTGTAGGTTTGCGCGTAGCTGTTTAGGGAGCAGTTGGGCAGTTGCGCATTTCGGATCCATCGTGCAACGTATCTGTCGAGCGTGCTTAAGGCAAGTACCTTGTTGCCATGACCTTCCCGTTTCGCATATCATGTGTTCCAAATTACTTGTCACCTTGTCATTGAGTATAATTATTATATCACTCATGCTTATTTGGCTAATATCATATCATTAGAGTTACCTGGCTAATATCATATCATTAAAGTTACCTAGCTACTGACATATTACTAAAACTTACCTGGTTATTATCACATCACCAATGCTTGCCTGATTATTATCATATTACCAATACTTGTTTGGTTATAGATTAGTAATATTAGTTATCTTGTTTCACATGCTCTTAGAATTTTATTATCATATTATGTTATAGAATTTATGCTTTTAATTAGTGATTTAGAAGTAATACTTCAACCTTTAATGGGGGGTAACATATGAACATATTTAATTTAGATTTAAAATTATTAGCACTCTTTTTACATTAGGGCTGCTATATTTTAGTTCCTGATACCAAGATTAATTGACTGCTTGATGTTGTATGGGGGCCATGACGGATTTATATGTGCATGATACACGTTAATCTGACTAATAATCACTTAACACATAATAAAACTTGGATGAATGACAACCGTTGCGTGAGCTATGTTAAAATATCCCTTTTAGATTAATTTCTAGATCTCTGCCACCTTGTTATCATTTCATATCGCTCTCATACAGGAGTTAAGCTTTTCGTTTTCAGCCTCAATAACCCCTTCCACTTATCATAACATTATCCTCGCCATCTCATAGTTTCCTTAAATTCATATTATATAATTTGTCTATGATGTATCAGTTACCTTATCACCATATTATCATCCTCATATCGGGAATTATGTTTCTCTATTTTCAACCTTAGCAAATTTTTTTCACTTCTCTTAATATTATCTTAACTTTCTCTTAGTTCACTTGAATTCACACTATATAACATGTTAATAATATAACGGTTACCTAGCATGGGATTATCCATATATAGGAGAAATTTCCACCCACCTGGTAACGTACAGGGGGCCGTACACTCTCGTTACTTAGGATATTACACCCTGTCCGTGGTTATACAGTCGAGGACAGTGTTGTGCCTGACTATTCTCGTATAACCGGGTATGTGGGGAGTAATCGCCAACGCCATTGCCATAACTTGCTAAATAACAATTACCTTTAATTCTATTGATCCTGTCACTTCTATCTCTAACATTTATCAATGTTTTCGGTAACCTGATTTTATTGCGATTAACCTGTGCCAATTACTTGCTTACATTGCTTGTCCTTTACACATCTCGCTTGCATACTTGTCAGTTTCTCACCATGTTGCGACCATTGTTGGGTACTTGCTAAGATTTCCAAATCTCACGTTTGCTCTTCCCATCCTTAGGTAAATGGCCTGTGGAGTGATAGCAGCATGCATGGGTGGGAGCACTCGAGTTTTCAGCACCGTGGCTTGCCACTATTTTTTTGTCATTTTATTTATCCTTCATTTGGTTAGAAGTGGACCGGTCCCATATTTCAAACATTACTTTCAGTTTTTATTGGCTCTCTAATAAAGTATCTTTAAAGTTTAAATTTTCTTATAATTTCTATTGTCGCTTATTATTTATTTTTGACTTTAGCAATAATGTTCTATAATAATATCTCACATTAGTATGTAGGGTGCTACATTATCGTATATCATCCCCTTAATGGCTTGGTCGTAGCACTGCCGAGAAATCCAATTCATCATCCAAGCCTTACCGTCGGGTGCGGAGATCTTGGTCACCCCCATGTCCCCGTTGACCAGCTTGGTGGTGCCGTTCACATTCGTGCACTAAAGCTCAAAGCCGCTGTGAATAGCGCACTGCGGATCGATGCCGAACGGGTACGGGACATCCACGCCGCCGCACCTCGTCCGGTAGCCTGGCCTCCGTGCCGCCGGGACGTCAGCCGCGGCGGCTAGCACCCACACAGCCGAAAGGCAGAGCAGAGGACGGCCGGAGATCACAAGAAGCCGTGAGTACTCCCTGGCCGTTGACTCGTTGTAGGCTATCTTCTGTGGCAAGGGTGGGCGTGTATCGTAGCATCTTAGGCTAGGAGCTGCTCATTTGGGCTAAAAAAATAGCTTATGTCTGAAATTTCATTATACCTGACTGAAATTATACTATAGCTGGTAGTGGTTTATTTGACGTAATTAAATTTTAAAAAAAATTAAAAATAGAAAAAATAGGTTAGCCCATCACAGACAATACAAACGAATACGGGAAAAAAGAACCGGCAAAAAACTCAAAAAACTAAAAAGCCAAAAAAACCAAAATGAGCGGTGCAGATGGTGTCCATTTAGGGTTTAAAGCCTAATTTTTTGGCTTTTTTTATACTGTAACGGTTAAAAATGTAATGTAGTTGCTGTTAGCTTTTTGAATGTAATTAAATTTTTAAAAATAAAAAATTATATCATCAAAGATAATACAAAGGAATAAAGAGGGAAAAAGACAAAAGTAAAAAAACCAGAAAAGATGAAATTAAAAAAATTAGAAATTAAAAGCAGAATTTCGTTTGGAGTTGTGAGAGAAGATAGCCGCCGGCCACGGGGAATTCAATCATGTGCAAATTGCAATGTCGCGCAAAGGACATCAAATATATTGACGACTACTGCACATGCCTTTATGCCAGAGGGCGCATTGACCCGTGCCATCTCACACCTTCGTCTATTCTGATCCTGGTTGATTACATTATTGGAACACAAATTGCAATTAATAAATTGCAGCTTTGTATGACCGGCAACAATAACAGGAGTTGAATTATGCATTCTTCGATTTTTCCTTAAATACTATAAATCTTTTACTCTAAGCTAAAGAGATAAGAAGATCGGATTTCACAGCCACAACCAAGCAACTACCCGAAAATAGCGAAGATGTATAAATACTGCACCTGATCGGTTTGACCAGCTACAAGCCGACAGTCTAATCGGCCACCAGTCTAACCGGGCCTAGGAATGGTCCGACCGCTTCTCTGACCAGTTACAAGTCGACGGTCTGATCGGCCACCAGTCTGACCGGGCCCAGGAGTGATCTGTCTGCTTCCCTATTTTCTTAACAATAAATCACCCCGAGTCCAAACCTCTTTTGGTGTAAACTCCAAAATTAATGATCAAATGAGATCAAACTTTGTACACATCTTGCTAAGCGTCTCAGAAACATATTCCATCCATAGATCGGGATGATTTTAGCCAAAATCTCAACATTTCCTCAAAACATGCAAGTTTGCACTAAAATCTGGCAAAACTCAAAAATCTTGAGAAACAATTTTTTCGTAGGTTAAGAACAATCAAGATAGCTATAGATGTGTTCCCATATGTCACAGCAAGCAAAACCAACCAACAAATCAAAGACAAAACCTTCATATCACGATTTCTCAAGAAAGGGCCCAAAACATACAAGAACCAGGTAACTTCGAGATCTTGCAAACTACAAAGCCTAAATAGATGAAATTTGATCTACATTCGTTATCTCCATCACTTACACGTCCTTAACATACAACAAGATCAAGGAGAGAAAAAAGCAATAAGAGATGAACAAACTTGATTATATTGCTACTTGAGAATAAATGTTTTACAGCTACTCCATGAGAAGGACAAGAGAGCACACTATAACATTCACTCTTCTCTCTCAAACTCTAATCCTAACTCAAGAATGGTTGGAATAGTTAGTCGCATGCCTCCATCCTCAACCACTAAATAGATGGAGCAAACATCTCACATCTAACTCTAGTGGATACTATCCACTAGCACAAATAGAGAAACACGTTAACCCCACACAACATGAATTTTATACTCACGTCATACACGCTTTTCAAAGCATACAACAAGCCTGAATCCGCTAAGTCTTTAGTCTTTAATTCACTTGATCTTCTCAGTATCTTTTTGACCAAAATCGTTTTCCCAAACGCCGCCCCAGTATTTAGGCCCCGCTCCAAATGGTTTCAGCTTCTAGGTTTTTGAGCTTTCAGCTTATTTAAGTTAGAAACCACTTGGAACGCATCGGCTTCTAATTTCGGCTTATTTCGACTCTTTTGGCTTCTTTTAGCTTTTTTGTATTTTTTTCACTTATTCCTTTGCGTTGTTCACGACGATATAACGGTTTTTTCAATTTTTTCTAATTTTTTTAGTTTTTCTAGAAAAAGCTAATAATCAATACAGTATAATTTCAGCCAAAAGACAAAAGTCACAATCATATAAGCTTAAGCAATAAGCTAGTAAGGATATCAGATGGAAATTAGAGTGGTACTTGTCTCAAAAAGTTAGGATATATATCTAGCTTCTAATGTGTAACAAAAATTGAATGCTAGGACCGGCCATTAGTTGGAAACTCGACCGACACGCTATTCCAAGTTCCCAAGTCGTTAAAGATGCAGGCATCATTGGATGCATGTCTCAATCATAGAAGGCTTGGACTCGGTGACTAGTCTTCAGTTCGACTGAAGACTTGCCCTCGGTGTGATCGGTCGGATGGAGTAAAGGCGGTGGGGCACTGATTATTAAGAGACGGAGAACGCCCACATGGCCTAGTGGTAAAACACAATGGTTGGGTTTTTTGGCATCATGTTTATGTTTTTTTAATTTTTGCTATAGTAATTAGATTTTAAATGATATATTTTTAAGATAAAATCTATAAAATAATTGTAGTAGACACTAAATCGACTTTAGCTATACTGATCAAAATCGTATATGACTATCTCTCTTCGTACTCTCTTTTACAAATAGTTAAAATTTAAAAGTCATAAATCATAGTGTAAAAAACCCACCTAATATTATGGTTGTTGAGGTTTGAGATTTCAAGTCTTTACTTTCCTTCTCTAAATAAAAAATAGATAGTTTCTCCTATCTATTCTCTTTTTTTAGTGTTAAGAGACCTACTAGTAACTCTCAACAACCAGAGGCTGGAAGACTTGGCGAGCACTCCTCCTGGGACCCTGCCCTGGCACTCCAATTCCAGAGATAACCATGGTTGGACCGACCGAATCGTACGTGAGGCGTACTAGCTTTGCCTGCTGCTGGTCAGTCATTGCCGGGGACCGGCGTCTCGGTTGGCTTCGTCCCGAGCCGAGGGATCGTGATGCGTAGCGTTTCTTCCTTCTTTTCCTGGATTAATCTGAATCCATGCGTAGCATCTGCTTTTCAATTTCCACGAAACGACGGATACGTACGGCCCGCTTGACCGCAATTGATGTCTATTTGTCTCACATGGACAGCTAGAAAATATATACCATATTCATCACATAGCCGTACTCAGCTAGGCATTGATCAGTTATCGGAGAAGAACGGGAGAAATCAGCGACACCAGCTGCCCTCACCGACCGAAGGAATCTTATATCCACCTAATCAGTACGTATTTTGCTCTAAATTTCTCTCAATTCTTCTAATTTATTTGAAAAGCATAGGCTAAATCTATGAGTTAGGAGGGTTTCAATGTCATGGTTATTGATTATTTTTATCGAATTATAGAGTTAAGACTTATAAATTCAATTTTGAATTCAATTTTGATTTTTTAAATACCGACAAGGGTCATTGCAAATCAAAAGCAAAATTATAGTATTTAACCATAGTGTCAAGTAAGTAAGCTACTGGACATATTTTTCTATTATATTGCTCTTGAACTGTTGATCATGCAAATATCTAATTGATCTTTTCAATTAATTGGTGATAATTTCATCAATGATATACTTATTTGCTATGTGGAGAAACAAGAATTGACAAATTATCAATGATGTTTTATTAATTGGTGATGATTTCATGAATGATATACTTATTCACTATGTGGAGAAACAAGAATTGACAAATTATCAATGATGTTGTGGTTCATCGCTTTATAAACTTTAAAGAATGTAAATACTAAAAGGTAATACATTAACTTACATTTGATCATTCTACTATTTTTTACTTAAAAATTTTAAGGAATTTTGTTCTCTTTTAACAGTCCATCAGGGTCAGATGATGTATTTTTACCAATGTTGATTAACTTTTATCTGTGATTCCGCCCTTAGTTCTTTCAGTTTGCCGCAACTAACCAATATTATTATCAGATTTCTTCGTATTGGTAAGCATTTGGATCACTAGTTCTTTATCATCATACATTGTCATTGGTTATGTTGAAGTATTGATGCTAAAAATTATCGAATATATTACTATTTAGCATAATATTGCTTAAAAATTATGCATGTTGTTATATGTATGGCGAAATGGTGAATCTTGATAATTTTTGTTCTAGTTCCGGCCTAGGTTCCATCATCAACGCATAGCAGGCTCTGCTCAGGGAACCAATATGCATCTTGGATGGACAACTACCGCCCATGGTCGATCAGACCGTTCTCCTGTTAGACGACAGCCGTGGCCGGTTAGACCGTCTCTGCAAGCCAATCAAATCACTGCCGTCCTAGCAACAAATACCTAAGAGCAAATGACACCAAATTAAACTCGAATTTCGACAATGAAGCACAAACAAAGTTAAATACTCCATCACATTATATGGGGTTGCCATCGCATGGTCTTTTAGCATTCGTTGATAGTATGTTGTTGTTTAGGGAGGGTCCCCATGCCATCTCGGCCCACGACCACTTCAAAGTGGCGGCACTCGTTGGAAGGTCCACCCTGAGCTAAGTCTATGAAACAACCTCGACGAGGTTTGCAAGCCCAACCACGGTTAGGTTCGTGAGGCTAACCTCAGGTGAGGTACGAAGATCAACCTCAGAGGGGTCTAGGGCCGGCCCCGGGGGAGGCCTAGGGCAAACCTTGGAGGGAGTCCAAAGCCAGTCACGAACCAAACCCAGAGCACGGGTGTAGGATCAAGGATAACCGACTAGAGGGGGTGAATAGGAGGTTTTTAAATTTTCTTTTCTTCTAAATAAATTTTCTACAATTTCAATTTAGCAAGAATGTGAAGCACTTATACCTACACAATTCTAGTCAAGAGAGAAATAATACTAGCTCTATATCAATCAAATGATCACAATAATACTAACAAATAGGAGCTAGAAGTAAATATGAAAGAAATGTACACAACCGATGTTTTACCGTAGTGTTCAGCAACTTGCCGGTTTCCCCTAATCCACGTTGAGGTTAACCCAAACGAATTGGACCGGCTCCACGAATTAAGCTTAAACACCTCGAGTCCACTAGAGGTAGCTCTTCACCGCTCCGGGTAGGCGAGCTCCAACCTTCACAAGAACACCGGGGCTTCTCACAAACTCCTTTGAGAAGATCACCGATCAACCTCCACCCAACCGTCTAGGTGCACGGCAAGCACCAAGAGTGATAGACCAAGGGCTTCACTTGATTGCAAACAAGTGCCAATGATCAAACTAATGAATGCAATACACTTTTTGCTCAACCACCTCAAAATGAATGCTCAAAGTGAAAATGAGGTGTGAAGTGAATGCTCTATGCTCAAGAATGTTCAATGAGGTCTCTTACTTCTGTTCTTGAGCAGTGGTACGGGTATTTATACCCTTACCAACCAATGCTAGCCATTAGGAGAAATATTCAGAAAAATTCAGGATGAGCGGAACTACTGCAAGCCAAACCCCGGTACTACCGCTCAGTTCTAGCGTGACAGTAACGGCTATGTCAGAGCTTCTGAACTAGCCGTTGAAAATCGGTGTAGAACTACCACTGTTATAAATCCGGTACTTCCGTTTGGAGTGGTAGTTCCGGAAATTGGTGCGGTACTTACCGCTTGAGCTGAAACCAGAAATTGGCGCTCTCTAGAAAAACGTTCTGCTCTGGGGCCGGAACTTCTGGCAAGCGGAAGTACTGCACATTGCACGTCGGTACTTTCGGTTGACCGAACAGGGCACTGAGCACTCCGGGGGTGCTCTCTGGAAAAAGGTTCCGCTCGGATTTCAGAACTTCCGGGCGCCGGAAGTACCACTCAGAACTGCGGAACTTCTGCTCTGCGGTAGTTCTGACGTTATAACTCCGGTACTTCCGGATTTCCAGACAGAGCACAGATTTGATTTTTAAAACAGATTTTCAATGTATGCATGATTCTAATTTGATCCAAATGGCACAAGGGTTTTGCTATCAAGCTACTTGCCATGATCCCTTTTTATGGTACGATATTTAACCTATAATCCGGTCTTCCACCTTTTCTTCTAAGACCGGTAAAAATAAAAAGAGATCTTATTCTAAGCATACCTTTGTCTTGAGTCATTTTGATCGTCAATTTGTTCTTTAACATGCGTCTTGTTATCACTTTAGGGACTTAGCCTTTCAAACACTTAATAAATATGTTAGTCCCATATTCACATAAACTTATTAATTACCAAAACTATTTTTAGGGGCCTAGATGCTTTCAACGGGACATGGGGGGACCCACACCGGGCGAATGGCATAGATACCCCTAGGATTAGGCTGAGCCCTGAGGGCAAACTTGTTACTTTACTCACCTTCCTCTCCCTATATAAATAGGACTTCACGTAATGAGAGATGGGGAGGCTATTTGTAACCCTAGACATTCATATTGAATACACTTGATCATTCTTGTTCTTCTCTTTGATTCCCTCTGTATTCTCGGTGGTCTTCACATCCAACCAGGAGTGCTTCTAAGTTTATTGTTCGGTCTCGTATCGACAACAGTTAGCATGGTCACTAGTGAGACAGCAGCCTCCCGGGAGGCCGACCCACCGAATGCTCGCGAGGAGGTGGAGAGGGAGTTAGAGGACCTTCAGAGGTAGTTGAGGGAATCACAGACTGAGGTTCTGCGGTCTGCAGACGAGGTTCACCAAGCAGGGAAACTCTAGGTGCAACTTGAGAGGGCGCGAGCCAAAGTAAGATCCCCGCTGCCCACGAAAGCCCGGGAAGCTGAGGAGCTAAGGAATCATCTGAAGAAAGAACAGATATTGGCATGAGAGACAACATGACTCGAGGTCCCCGAGGTCAAAGCCCTTTGAGTCGAGTTGACTGAACTCTGCGCATGGGCGAACTTGCCACCTTTGGCCGGAGCCCAAGAAGCCAACGACCTTCGGGCACAACTCGACCAAGTGCGGAGGGAAGCCTTGACCTCAGCTGAGGGCGTGGGGACGAGCTACGAACACTTAGGGCTGAGCTGCTCAGGGCCGGCCTGGTGCAGGACCTCGTACCCAACTTGCGCTAGACTTCGCCGACGCCCTCCAACCTCAAGGGGCTTCTACCCACGAGGTTGCCTTAGCTTCCCTTGTTACGGCTTATAGCTTTTGTTTCTTGAGAAGGACGTAGCATTACTTATAAATAGTGGGCTTGGCTTCTGGGAAAATCCTTTTGCATGTGTAATATATAGCAGCAGCAGCCACCTCTCGCAGGACTAACAAATGGTTCCAGGGAAGACCGGGATTAGTCATGAGTATGCTACAGAAGCCGTTACCAGCCATCTTCTGATCAATGTGATTGCGACATAATTTTGTTTACTCTTAAGTAAACTGCACGCACATGACTACTATAATTATTCATTTCGTTTGACAGCTTGAATTATTTGAATGGAAAAACAATTAGCTGATGGACCACATGTTGTCACCCTCTTGATTCTTGCAGTAAAACAACATCTGGGTTTGAACAAAAACACATTATAGAGGTCATGATAATTGGATACAGTAGTTTGCCTTGCTTAAATCCACCCACTTCATAATTTGTTGGCCTATTGGGGTTCTAGGTGAATTATTACTGATAGACTGTTAACTTTGAAAACACACCTATATACCTTATTGACCTCAGCCTCTTGTGACGTATATGAAACAACCCTAAAATTTCAAAAAAATTGAATTTTGTTTAAATTTTGTTTGAATTTAGAGTTTTTGCTAAATCCAAAAAGTTTCCTAAACCAAGCCGCTTTCTCTGTCTAGAAATGTGCTTTCCAAGCATACAGGCACACTCAAGCCTTTCCACAATCACTCTGCTCCCACTACCATGTGCCACACCATCACTAGCATCTGCGCCAAAAGCCATACAACGCTGAAGAATCTAGTCTAATCATTATGTATTAACGGTGAGTTTTGGTAATTGATGATAACAGTTTATGGAATTAATATTTTCCTTGAGTTTGTGAAATAGGTTAGATCTCACGATAATGGATAACTTGGGAAGGCATCATGAGTTTGTCGTTATCAAGTCAAGGTTTGGAATAAAACATGGCATCATGTCTTGATGGTTATTAAGTCGAGATCCCAAGTGGTACATGGCTTTATGTGTTGAAGGCCATTAAGATAAGAGGATGCATCATATATTGATGTACAACAAGACAAAGACCTAGACTTAAAGTTAAGGTGTCTGTCATCAAACTTCAAGAGGATGCGAATGGGCAAAGATATAACTAGTATAGGCTAAGCACGTGTTCTTAGACTTTTACTGATCTTGGTGTTCAGTTGAGAGACTAGATTGTTAATATAGGTTATCGTATTATTAAGAAAGGTCTTTTCTAGTAGCTTAAATCTCATCATATGTTAATAGCTCAATATCACTTGCTCTAGTTATCCGTACCATGATGCTATCTTTTGCAAATGCGTTTTGTAAATAGTTGAGATTCATGCATCTAATCTTTGTAGCATTTAACTAGAGTTTGCAAATGGTTGAAATCCATGCACCTACTCCTTGTAGCATGATGCTAAGGTTTGCAAATATATTTTGTAAATAGTTGAAGCACAGGCATAATCCTTGTAGCATGTGACTTAAATTTATGAATGTGTTTTGCAAATGGTTTGAGTTCATATCCCTAACCATGTGTCATAATTCTAAAGCGTGCAAATGTATTTCGCAACTTTTGTGAATCATGTTTTCATCCTTATGTGCATGGTACTATAATTTACGAATGTGTTTTATAAATTTGTTGAAGTGTATGCATCGTTGTCTTTGCTGAAAATGTCAGGGCGGTACGACCGACTCTATGTGAGCGATCGGACTGGCTGACGGTCTGATTTTCTCTATGTGAGTGGTCTGACCGGACCTCTCGCGATGGTTTGATCAGGTCCATACGAGCGGTATTATTTGCCAACGATCTGATCGGCTTTCATGGTGGTCTGACCAGTTAGCAGTTTGATTGACTTTATGCGAGCAGTCTGACTAGCTCAAACACTATGACCACACTTTTCTATGTTGGTTGCCTTTGTCCAAAATGCTATTTATTGGGTGATTTTGGTCAAGTGGTTTGACCGGCTTTCATGGCAATCTGATTGACTGGTGATCGGATCAGACCCTGTGTGGGCGGTTTGATCGGCAATTGCTGCAATTGCTATTTTTGTAGTCATTGTAGAGCAGGGTGGTACGATCAACCATTAGTTGATGAGACCGGTTGTTAAGCCTTCAACGTTTCACGTCGTTCTCAACATCACTATTCCCCACTGCCCTCCTCCATGGCACACTTGATGAGACAGTTTACTGCCAACAACCATCTAGCTTTGTTGATCCCTCTCGCCCTCATCATGTTTGTTGACTCCATAACGAGTTCACTATAACTAACCTCAGCGATCTCCACTTCTTTCTCGGCGTCTCGGTTACTCGCACTCCCATTGGCATGTTATTTTCACAATGCCAGTATGCTTCGAAGCTGCTACAGCGCACCAGCATGGCTGATTATCACGCTACCTCTACTCCCATCTACACTTGAGCCAAGCTGTCCGCCACTGACGGGTCGCCTGTCTCCAACCCGACCGAGTATTGAAGCCTTGCTAGGGCACTTCAGTACCTCACCCTGACTCAACCTGACCTTGTGTATGCCATTCATCATGTGTGCCTTCACATGCATGCCCCGCGGAAGCCACACCTTTCTCAAGTTCATCCTTCGCTATGTGAAGGGGACGCTTGACTTCGGATTTCAGCTACACGCCACGTCGACCAGCTCTCTCACTGCGTACTCTAATGTTAACTAAGCTAGCTGCCCTGATTCTCGCTGCTCCACCTCTGGATATTATGCACACTTGGGTGACAACTTGGTATCTTCATCTTCCAAATGCCAATCTATAATGTCCCACTTGAGTGTCGAGGCTGAGTACCATGCTGTAGCTCATGTTGTGGCTAAGTGTTGATGGCTTTAGGGGCGGACCTGCCATTCGGGCAAGCCCGGGCGACCGCCCGAGCTCCCCTCACCGGCCAGACCTCGCTGAACACGCTGCCATACTTAGCATACGCAGCTGACAAGGATGCTAGATCATTTGTCGTAAGAAAAATATCGAATACCCTTTTCTACTTCTCTATTAGAATGCCTCTCCTCTCTCCTATCTATAATCGTGTATGCTACTCCCATGTATATGCTACGTTGTATCCCATGTACTGATGTGCTAGCACATCACGAAATGTTTTGCCACAGCTACATATATTCGACTTTCATGAAGAATTAAGCATTTTCCCGCAGGCTTTTGTGATGGCTTTAGGGTCTTCCGTAACGGTTTTGATCTAACCCCAGAGTTCAATATAGATTCAAATCTCGAGTTCATATGTTATTTTTAAGTAAGCTGTATATATAAATATGTTTGAATCAATGTTGAATGCGTAAGATAATAAGAAAATAGAACTAAAAATTCCAAAAAAATATGGCATCCAAAAAATAACATACATGTAAATTTTGAAATAAAAATTAGCTAAGTAGATTGAGTGTTAGACCATGTGGTGGTCGAGTATTTAGTAATAATGAATAATTGATATTTGGATTTCATTGGAATTTGCGTTTGTAAAAGTTCTGATCGATATGCTCGGGTTGCTGGAGTATTCAGGGCAGCATTACGACCATGGCAGTCACTCAATGCATGTCAACCATGGCCGTGAAGTTGGTTAAAACGGAAAGGCATATTGCATTTCCATTGGTCTACCGCCTCATCGAGTTAGCATTGCTACTACCGGTGGCGACAGCATCGGTTGAAAGAGCCTTCTCGGCTATGAATATTATCAAGACCGATTTGCATAATAAGATGTCCGATGATTGGCTTAATGACTTGATGGTGTGATATATCGAGCGAGAGATATTCAAAGGACTTGATCGTGAAAAAAAATCAAGAAACGATTTCAAGACATGAAAACTCGAAGAATGAAAATGCCTCGTTCTCCTAGACGTACTTAGTTATTTACTGGTATATTTTTTTGTCTTCTTTTATATTCTATTATCGAATTGTGACACTACTGATTTATCTATCTTTCACAATTGACAGGTTGTTTCTTTTACAGCTCATCTACAATTGTGGATTAAGCTTCATTAGTGAGGTATTTTTCATTGTCCTTCAGTTATCTACATATGTTAACATGCGAATTGTAGTTGTTGTTTTTATTTCATATCACATACTTTTATTAGTGTGATTGCAACATAGTTTGATCATGAATTGTTTTGCATTTGGGTACTACTGTTTATTTCACACTTCCGACTTCAACCTACCTAATTTTTTTCCTGGGTCCGCCACTGGATTTCGCCCTACCTAGATTTTTTTCCTGGGTCCGCCACTGGATGGCTTCATCAGCTTTTGCAGGAGCTCCACCACCCACTCGCTTCGGCTACTGTTGTTTCGACAATGTTAGTGCTGTGTATATGTCCTCTAACTCGGTGTAGCATCGATGTACAAAACACATTGAGATCGACATCCACTTTGTCCATGAGAAGGTGTCTCTCGGGCAGGTTCAAGTGCTACATTTTCCCAAGGTTCTAAAATTCAGTAATCGGTACTAGCTCGATCACCTCATCTTGTAGCGATTATATGGTAATTGGCCTTGTAACCTAGTTTTCTATTTAAATAATGGATTTATATATGTATATTCCTATAAAATCAAAACCAACATTTGATGCTACTGTGTGTGTGTATATATATATATATATATATATATATATATATATATATAGGTGGTTAAGAACAAATCAGTTGTCAACATTGGGTGCTAGAAGGATGAAAAGACAGGTCACAACATCAAGAGATGGATAATTGGAGATTCATCACGTAAAATTTCAGCTAGAAGCAAGAAGGATAAAAACTTGAGCAGAACTATTGTAATCAATTATGTAATTCAGTAATTGTAATTCAAGAAGGAGGAAGTGTAATTGTAAATCAGCAAGTCCTGACATGTAAATTTAAATCAGCAAATGGAAGACAAGTTGGAAATAAAGTAAAGCTCATCATTCATATTAGATGTTGTTCCAAGTTCCAACCATGTCATCATATGGCATGCAACAAAATGACTACCACTAATCCCCTATTTCCCTGTACACTAAATCACAAAAAGAAGCATTGGCACACATGTGTAGTGACATAACTATATCTTGTCACTAAATCCCTTTACCAAAAGTAACACCTATTATTAGTGTCTCCTCACTAAATGTTTAGTGGACTAACTGCCTTCTATATAACAGATTAGCAACCAAACCAAAAGCTATCACATGATTAAACTATACTGCTTCCATCACTAAATGTTTAGTAGCCTAACTGCCTTCTGCATAGCAGGTTAGGAACCAAACCAAAAGCTTATAGCCTTATAGATAACGAGTGCTCGAGGTGGAAATCGTTGTTGCTGGAGAGAGGAGATGCAACAGCAGCCACGCCGGAGTGAGGTGATGCAGTAGCAGCAGCCACTCCGGAGAGAGGTGATATAGTAGCAATCGCCGTCGCCGGAAGAGGAGATGCAGCAAGCTAGCAGTCGTAGCAGCCGCCCTCTCGACCTAGCTTTTTCCCCCTTTGCCGCAGTCTCCTCGGCAACTTCACATGTAATCATGTATAGACTGGTGCGTGTGTGAGTGGACTTCTTTGGTGTGCCTTGGGCCTAATTGAGTGTGGGCTTTAATATACTGGAGTAGGCACTCACCCTGTTCATGGTTGGTTACCTGATTATCCGAGTACTCGCCCGATTATACCGGTTAAAACTGCTAGCTACTTGTTTTTGCCTACTCATACTCGGGTAAGTGGATATGTTACAAGTACTTGGGCAAGTACTTGGTTGAGTAGAACGAGTTTTAGAACATCACATGTTCCTTTAGGTCTTCGGTTCACCGACGTCATGAGAAAGGACCTCCAGCCTCTGCGTCCGATTGCCTCCAGCTTCAACCGAGCAGGGGGATGTTAGCGATATGAATCTTGTACATGTTATCCAAGGGCAGATCTACCTATAGGGCAAGTATAGGTGGTCGCCCGAGGTAGACCATGTCGCCGGTACACCTACCCTCGCCTCCATCTCCACATGGCCACATGGACCATGGCCGCCCGACGGCCGTTGAGGTCTTCAAAGTTCAGACACTTGAGGAAGAAGATGAGTTACAGACAGAGAAGACAACTCACAGCCGAAGTGCCAAATGCGCGCTGCCTCAGTGACTTTTGGGCCAACAATCGAAGGCTTGGCCCAGAGTAAAAAGCAACTAAGCAAGATCTAACTCCCAAGTGAAAAGCAACAGGTAAGTAGGTAACAGAGGGCAGAGATAGTGTCAACCCTAGAACAAGGGAATCAGATCCCCTGACGTTGGCGATTTGAACTGCCCTCTGCAGTCCATCATCTGGACCATCCATTTGAGATCCAATGGTTTATATTCAATCATCTAGTATTTAAAAAATATGTTATAAAAAATTCTAAATAAATTTTATTAAAATTAGGATTTTTATTTTTGAGTATAAAAATCCTAATTTTAATAAAATTTATTTAGAATTTTTTATAACATATTTTTTAAATATAGAAGATTGAATATAAGCCATTGGATCTAAAATGGATGGCCCAGATGATGGACTGCAGAGGGCAGTCCAGATCGCCAACGTCAGGCGATCCGATTCCTAGAACAAGTGGAGGGCTGAGGAGGCAAGGACGCACAGCGACGGGTGCGCACAGCGCAGGCGAGCCATGGTGGCGGGCGCACGGCATCTAGCGGGCTGGGTGGCGGCCGGCAAACACGCACAGCATGGGACTCAGGCTGTCCACTCTAGTCGACCTAAACTTTTGTCCTAGATCAGCCACTGATGTTATCGTCATGATCCTGTCCTAGTCGTGCACGGTTCACGTGTAACCGAGCGCATGGCTCTGTGTATTTAGTTGAGTCTGTTGTAA
The DNA here is from genome assembly GCA_017311315.1 of Dendrocalamus latiflorus. Taxonomy (NCBI): domain Eukaryota; kingdom Viridiplantae; phylum Streptophyta; class Magnoliopsida; order Poales; family Poaceae; genus Dendrocalamus; species Dendrocalamus latiflorus. The sequence continues at coordinate 33,506,110 of CM029657.1, forward strand.
CCTGATTTGCTAGGTAGTTATTACATCCGTGTTAATCATGGCTCATTATGAAAAATAAGATTGCATGCAGGCCGATTGCTCTGCGTGGCCTTCTCCCATCTGGTTCTCTCTTCTCGTTCTCTCCCGACGGCACAAATCAATACGCAAAAAGAAAAAGCCCATGCTAGCTTCTCTTGTTTCGCATTCAGGGCGATGACGCTATTTTGCTCGCTACATCACGGTGACAGTGGCCGTGACCGAGGTGGAGGTCGTGCCATTCATGCACTCAAGAAACTGCTCTCGATGCACACTGCTCGTCGCATTGCGAAGCTAGTAGCGTTTGCGGATATCGGGCGGGTTCGTTTGCACTGTGACTTTTGGTTGACCGACTAATGTTACTTCGGTTGTACTTGTGCCTCCGCCAGCGTGGACGTGTACGCCGTCACATACCCAGTGGCGTAGCCAGAATTTGTAGCTATGGTGGTCCATTGTCTAAAATTTATTAACCGCTATAAATTTAACATGTCGGTACACAAGTATATGAATTACGAAATGCAATTAAGGTAAAAAGGACATACAAACTTCATAAAATAGACGAATATAGCTTTCTTTAACATAGAATTGAAATATTGAGCCTTCATCTTAGGATTTTGATGTACGTACCTGCTAGCTAAAGGAGAATAGGGCTTTGGCTTAGGCTTAGCAATTGAGTCTTCATCTTAGGATTTTGATGTACGTACCTGCTGGCTGCTGGGCTGCTGCTCACTACTCAGCGTTTGCCGTCGTGGTCCTCATGGAGTCGCCGCACCGATGCTCGATGGCCGCGCCCGCGCTCGCCGTCGCAGCGTCGCCCGCCCCACGGCTGCATCGCACGGCCACACGGAGAAGAATACGAACGGGCGTAGTCTGACGCGAATACGCGGCCACGCGAACTCTCGGTCTCTCGCGATGGGCTATGGCTGAAGGCAGAACGCAGAAGGCCAAGCGTCAAGCGACATACATGCTGAATTCTCCAGTGCGGACTCTATCAATGGGTTTTGGTTGGACCGAGTGCAGGGTGGTCCGCGGCCCACAGGGACCACCCTGTAGCTCCGCCCCTGCACATACCCATTGGCCGGGGAGCACGCGACGGCACTGCAATTTACTATACGTACGTGTAAATTTTAAATTTAATTTTTTAATAATAAAATTTCAATTTCAATTTTATTCTATGCTAAGAGCGAAAACATGTACAATGGGATAGACGGCGATAATCTGTAATACACCTCCGTGTCATTTATAGGCAGAACTAAAGACAACTCATACCATAGATTGTTTATATAGTTGTCTGTAATGGCCTAACATAATTAATAGGTTGTTGGCCTAACATAATTAATAGGTTGCCTATACTATGGTATAGATGGTAGAAAACCATCTATAATATTTTTTCTCTCCCTCACATCATCTAAAATCTTTTATGTTAGTGTTACGTTTCGGGCCAGCCCACTGAACAGTTAACCTAGAAGCCCATCAGGCGGCTAGTGTGAAATTTCAGTCCATAATTTGCTCACTTCGCGCTTTTCCGATCCGTAACGGGCCCAAGCGAGCCCGCCTAACTCTCCCCAGTCCCCACGACCTCCTCGCCTTTTCCTCCCACCTCCATCGCCGCCATTCCTAAACCCCACCGGCAACCGCAGGCGCTCAAACTCCTCACCTCCCTCGCGCCACCGCCACCTTCCTCCGTTCCACCGCTGAGGGAGGCCGCAGCAGCAGCAGGCCAGCAGCTGCAGAACGTGAGGCTAGAGGGAGATATGGGAGGCGGCATGAAGCGCGGGCGCACGCAGCGCCGCCACTTCAAGCAGGGGCGAGAGAACGTCTGGAAGCACAACCCCCAGCGCCCTCCCGCCGCCGGCGGCGGCGGCGAAGGCGGCGAGGGCCGCCAGGGAAACCCGTCCTGGCAGCCGTTCGCCACCGAGAACCCGGCCTTCGAAGACTACTACAAGGTGCTGCCTTAGCTTTTGTTGTGATTGCTTATAGCCTTAGTTCTTCAGCTGTATGTAGCATTGCTTAGAAACTGTGGATGTGGTTTCTGCTAAATCCTATTGAATGTGTAAACATGTGTATGCCTTACAGGAGCAGCGAATTGTTCCTGAGGAAGAGTGGGGTGACTTCATGAGCTTGCTCCGGAAGCCATTGCCAGCCACTTTTAGGATTAATGCGAGGTAATGATTCTTTCTCTGTGTTATGAACGGAACTCAAGTGGCGAAGGTTGTATGAGTGGAGAATAGGAGGGCGAGGCTTCAGTTGCCGGGGGTGCAGAGGCGGTGTGCCGGCAGAGGATGGCCATGCGCCGGCAAGGGCGCACCAGCCGCAGGAGAGGAAGAGAGGAGTAATTTCTTCTTTTCCTATTTCTTGCTTCTCAATCTGATTACCCATATATGGGCTATCTCCTAACAATCAACTTCTAATTCAAAAGAAAAGCAACCTCTAATATCGTATCTATTACTAACTGAATTGGAAAGCAAATCACTAAACGTGGGAAGTCCATGGACTCCAGCTGTGCCGTTCGACTCCTGTACCGCATCCGGCACGGACTCTCCTTCTGCCGCAACGCTGCCTGCTTGTCTGTCGCCTGGCTTGCACACAACTACCGCACCTGCCTGCCTGTGTCGCCTTGTATAATGTTGTCCCACCATGACATCTATCCTGTCCTCCGGAAACAGCTCATCCTCGAGCTGAAAATCTTGGTAACACTGCCGAAACTCCAGAACATCTTCCCATGTGGCGTCTGTTGGTGAAGAACCTTGCCATTCGATGAGGACTTGCCAGTTACCATTTGCCATAGGCAAGGCACCCCTTGATGGCGTTAGCCGGGGGAGGAATGACCATGGTTATTACGGCGTCGCCTAGGCGTCCAGTTGGTCGGAGGAGGGCGCCGGGGACGGTCGCCCAGTGCTCGAAGATTTAGACAATGCTAGGCAACACCTAGGCATCCATGGCGTCGCCAGGACGTCGAGGCAGCCGACTGGGGTTGGGGGAGTGGGCTTCAAAAGGTCGAAACAGTGAAAGTGCGAAACAGAAAGGCAAATCCCAGAAGTCCCGAAGTAGTCTTCTCGCCGCCGCCGCTGGTAGGGTTTCTCCAAAAATCTCCCGCTACCGGCGCCGTCTCGTCGAGCTGCTGCTTGCTCCCGCCGATCTGTTGCTTCCACTCGCTGATCTGCAGCCTCCTCTTGCCGCCGCTGCCGAGCTGCTGCGTCACCTCCTCCGCCAGCACCGATCTGTTGCTTCTCCCGCCGCCTTCAGCTTCCCTTGCCATCATCGTCGGCTTCCCTCTCCAGTGCCGCCGCTCAGGTGATCTCAGATCTCCTCCCTCCTCCGACTTCCCTCTTCTCTGCTTTCTTCCCTCCTCTCTGCTTTCTAGTGTTTGTGGAGTGTGGCGATTGGCGACCGGACTGGAGAGCCGAGAGTCAGAGTGGTCGAGGCCTCAGGGGAGAGCGGAGAGCGGAGAGTTGGAGAGTGGAGGCAGCCTCGGCTGCTCACTCGTCTGCGCCGCCTGTGTGGCTGTGTATTTATCGGAGAGACAGAGACCGAGAGACGACGAAGTGCTAATAGTGATTGCTATTTTGTTTCCGACATGTATTCAATATCCAGTCATTCATCATGTTTAGATTAATAGTAAGAAAATACATTAGATTTTAGTGCGAATGTGCTTACGGCTTGTGCTCTTTGTGTGCTTACAGAGTAACAAATGTCTACACAAGCTGGGGATGGTGGTGAGAGTGAGACTTATGATCCATCTAAGGATCCAAAGAGAAAGGCTAAGTCAAAGGGCCCAGGATGGAAATACGCATTTTGGGCAACTAAAGACAAAGATCTGGTGGAATATACCCTTTGTGGGAGGCATGTGCACTCGAGCATCAAGAGGCTATAGCAACATCTCATTGGGGGCTTTGGGGATATTGTGAAGTGCCCACAAACCACTACTGAGATAATGAAAGAAATGCAAGAATGGATGAGTAAAACCACTTGAAAGGTGTTGGTCACTATTGAAGAAGATAGTGGAGGGGAGGAGGATGGTGCTGATGAAGTCCAGGAGGTGCAGCAAGAGGAGGCATCCTCCAAGGCCTCATGTCCATCTCCGGCAGCGACAAAGGTGACTTCAAGCTCCGGGACAGCCTCCAAAAGGAAAGCTGCAGTTGCTGCCTTATTCAAGAAGATAGGGCCATTGAAGCAAGCTAAAATCCTTGCAATGCTATTGAAATCCCCAACAGAAGTAGTAAGACTAAGGCATATCCAGGGGTTAACCAAATCAGCATGTATAGAAGTGGAAAGAGTAAGGAAGAAAGACATACGACGATCAAGTACATTGCTAAGTTCTTTTATGAGAATGGCATTCCATTCAATGCCGCAAACTCGAGGAGCTATGAGGAGATGGTTGAAGCAATTGGGCAGTATGGGCATGGGTTGAAGCCGGCTAGTTATCATGAGTTGAGGGTTCCGTTGCTAGAAGAGGAAAAGATGGAAGTTAGCCAGTTGAGGGTTAAGCATGAGTTATCTTGGAAAAACTATGGTTGTTCACTATTGTCGGATGCATGGTCAGATAAGAGGGGAAGGCACTTGATCAATTTCCTTGTCAATAGTCCAGACGGGACTTTCTTCTTGGGGGTCAGTGGATGCATCCATGAGGTTCATGATGCTAACTATTTGGCCAACTTACTTGAGAAGCAAATGAATGAAATTGGTACTGAGAATGTTGTTCAAGTAGTCACTGACAATGGGGCCAACTACAAGGCGGCGGGAAGGATTCTAATGGAGAGATTCCCTAGTTTATATTGGACCTCATGTGCTGCCCATTGTTTGTATCTTATTCTTTTAGGACATTGGAGGTATGGTAGAGTTCATGGGTTAGATATCCAAAGCAAGGTATGTGACAACATTTCTCTACTCCTTAAAAGTTTGAGTTGGTGGTAGTAGGTTCATTCTTCCTTAACTCTCAATAGCCGTCCATTCTTCCTCGACTCTCCATAGCCGTTGGATCTCACAATCTCCCTTTCCACACGTACGCGGCTCTCCAACTGCTCCCCACGACTGGTAACCTCCCTCGTCTCAACTCCCCTTCCTCTCAGACGCACTCCTCTTTCCCCCAAAATCCCAATCCCACCTTTCTTTGACGCGACCACTCCCCGCCGAGTGATGCTTCCACGATGGCGCCGTGTCATTGCAAGAAACACAACCATGGTGAGTCACCGCTGGAGCCCTCCCCTCGATACGACGGCCTCCATGGTTCCACCCTCCCATTCCCCGCGTGGCGTGACCATGGTGAGTCGCCGTTGGAGTCGTGGGCTCGGCTCACTCCCGGCCCTCGCTACCGTTGTCTTCCTCCTCGCCGCTGCCGTAGCGGCCGCCGCTGGTGCTCCCACTCACACTCTCATACCCCAACGCCAACCAGCTCTCCTCGGCCCAACGCGGGATCGGCGACGGTGCCCGCCCTAACGCCCGCATGCGCCTCCATGATGATCTCCTCACCAACTGGTCGGTACAGCTCAACCCCTCTCTCGCTGTTTTGTTGCTCTATTGGATCTGAGGCGGGGAGGTTTATACTTGTTGTCGCGTTGGTTAGGTATACATGATGAGGCTGTACATCGAGACACCACCGTAGGAGTTCGCGTTGATCGTGGATGCGTTTGTCATAGCCAGTGGTCGTAGCGAGTAGTTGAAGACTGTGGTCATAGCGAGTGGTCGAAGGCAGTGGTCGTAGCATGTGGTCATAACCAGTGGTCGTAGCCTGTGGTCGTAGTCAGTGGTCATAGCTCATGGTCGTAGCCTGTGGTCGAACACTGTGGTCGTAGCCAGTGGTCGTAGCCTATGGTCGTAGCCAGTGGTCGTAGCTTATGGTCGTAGCATGTGGTCGTAGCGCGTGGTAGTAGCCAGTGGTAGAACACTGTGGTCGTAGCTACAGTGGTCAACGGTCGATTATCGTAGCTACAGTCGACCTCGGTGCTAGAAGACCTGTGTGGTCGGAGATGCAGTCGAGGTGTTATGGTCGTAGCGAGTGGTCGAAGACTGCCACCGGTCTGCTAGGAAACAATACATCTATTCATACGTTCATATGTGTACACACACAGGAACTGGAGGCTGCTGTGATGATTCTATCAAATCTGAGTATTTTTACAAGGACTGCCTCTTTCTCCATTGGTTTATGTGGGAGGCGATATACTGCTCTCACACATGCATGCATATACACATACACTCAAGTACTCAAAATCTCAGTATTGGCAGTGACAGCTTCTTGTTAAGCGAATATTGTTACGTATGATGATGATATGATGGTTATTTGTATCCTAATATGTTGTTGCTGTAGTAGCTCTCAACGACTGGCTATCTTGGCTCGTGCCCTTTATTCGTCGACGCAGAATGATCGGTGGCGTTGGCTCTTTCTTAGCTTTGCAAAATGCCAAGAGCCCAAGACCCAATCCCGTCACCTACACTGGGTCTCGCACTCGCGGAGTTAATCCTATCGGGTATGAAACACACCGTGTGTGAGCAGTGAGGGCATCACGCTGCATTCTGCTAGACATTTTAACGCAGACAAGTACGTCTGGAGAATTAGTCATAGAGATGTTGTACTAGTTGTGATGTAGAAGCATGTTTGAATTATCACAATTCTACCTGGATACAGACGCATGATTATCGAATGTTTTAACTGCAATTTTCACGGCGTGGAGCCCTGCAGGGCTATGTTGAATTGTTCAAGCCCGAAGGAAGCCAAAGCACTATGTTTAAAATAATCTTGATTTAGAGCTTGAATCGTTTAAGATGGAGTAGAGTCGGTTTCTATATGTTACTTAAGTTGAAATCATGACTAATTTAGAGTTCAAGTACATATATTAGTTGAAGAGTAACTATATAATAAAGAAGCGCATAGCCATTTTTATAAGAGGAAGAAAAGGATAATAGAGAAATTTAGAAAACTTGACTACACAATTACGGTTAGGATAATTCTTCTATATTCTTTTTATTTATTCTTCTTCTATCGTGTATTTATGTAATATATGAGTTTTCTCCATATGCATCAACAAAACCCGGGTTAAAACCGATCTCCGGGCGGCACGCACGGAAAAATCATCAGATTTTTTCATTGGTCCTGGCTTGTCCCGAGGCGCAAGATTGCAGCAGAGCGCGTCGTTCCTGTTAGGAAGCCTGAGCCTGGGTCAGCAGCTCTAGCCTATGGTGGGTATCTCATCGGAGATTATAAATAGAGAGCCGTACCGGTATATTTTGTACATATGCGATAAGAAATTAATAAAGAAAGATCAGGAGTTCTCTCTATTTCTCTGTGTATTTTTAATATATTATTTTATTTTCTATGATTGATTCTTTCATTCTAAATAGAGAAATTGATCGAACTGGTCGCTGGTTGCTGATCGCCAGCGACGGTTCGTCAACGGTCCTGTTCGCAGCGCAGCGTTCTGTTCCCTCGGTCAAACGGCATCGCGCAATGTTCTGTCCTTCGGTCCAGCGCACGACACGCTTCGGTTGGCAAGCGCAGTTAGCGCAAGCAAGCAGTCCCGAAAGTAGGGCTGTAAACGAGCCGAGCTTGACCTAGCAAGCTCGAGCTCGGTAGAAACTCGAGCCGAGCTCGAGCGAGCCTGAGATTAGCATCAAGCTTTAAGCTAGGCTCGAGCTCGGCTCGGACAAAACTCGAGCTGAGCTCGAGCTTCGCATGTGTAGGCTCGGTGAGGGAGTACCTGCAGGAGGTGGCGGCGGTGGCGCCGGGGGACGGCCGGACTGCACCTTCACCACGCGGTGGCCGAGCTGCAGGGACGGCCGAACGGGTGGCGCCGGCAGGGGAGAGGAGGAGCGGCGGGGGGGGGGGGGGGACGAGGAGGGGCGGCGGCGGGCCGGGTTGAGGAAGGGCGGCGGCGGGGGGCGAGGAAGGGGACCGGGGGGGGCGGCGGCGGGGGAGAGGAAGGGGACGGGGGGCGGGAGAGGGGGGCGCCGGGGGGGGTGAGAAGGAGAGGGGGGCGCTGGCGGGGGGGGGTGAGGAGGAGAGGAGGGGCGCCGGTGGGGGGAGGAGGGGCGGCGGCGGGGGGCGAGGAGGGGCGGCGCCGCGGCGGCGGGGGAGAGGAGGGAGGGGGACGGGGGGAGGGGCTCAGGCCTCAGGGCGAGGAGGGGGACGGGGAGGCGGTGGCGGGGGAGAGGAAGGGGACGGCCGGACGGGGGGGGGGGGGGGCGGAAGATGGGGTCGGCGACGGGGGGGGCAAGGAGGAGCGGCGGCGGGGGAGACGAGGGGGCGACTAGGGGGACGGGGTGGGGGAGCGGCGGGGGCGACGAGGTGCCATGGTGGGCGGCGAGGAGGGGCGGGAGGGGGGCGGCGGCGGGGGGCAGGCGGCAGGCGAGAGGACGGAGGGGCCGAGGGGCGAGGGGGCGGGGGCCGCGGGGGTCGGGAGGCCCGAGGGTGGGGGTGGGATTTGAGAGGAGAGGGCGGGACGCGGACGCGGTCACGCGGTGGGAGGGGGAACCGGGGAAGGGAAGTAAAAAATCTTAAGCTCGCGAGCTATTCGAGCTCGGCTCGTTAAAGCTCGCGAGCTTAAGAAGAAGCTCGAATTCGGCTTGTTTGGAATTTGAATCAAGCTCGAATCGAGTCTAGAGCGAGCCAAGCTCGAGCAGCTCATGAGCCTCGAGCTTTTTTTACAGCCCTACCCGAAAGGCGCCTTGTCCCTTGCGAGCCGGAGAGAAAAGATATTTTTCTTTCTTGCGCCATGACAGCAAAAGGCGCCAGGAAAAGAAAGCCAGAGAAGAGAGAAAAAGCTAGCGCCAGGCGGTCCCGTTCATTTCAACTTTGAATTTCTAGTTTTTAGCTTATTTTTTATTATTTCTAAATTTATCTTTTTCTGATCTTTTGATTTTTTTTAGTTTTATATCGGTTCTTTTTTTCCGTATTTGTTTGCATTATTTGTGATGGGTTAATCTGTTTTTTATTTTTAAATTTTTTTAAATTTAGTTACATCAAATATATCACTATCAGTTACAATGTAATTTTAATCAGTTATAATATAATTTTAACTATAAATTAGTTTATCTGCTATGCACGATTCCCTCTGTCCCTGTGAAACAGAGCGAATCGCAGCAGAGAGAAAACAGCAGCAGCGTGTTTTTTCACCTCGGTCCAATCGGCGGAACCCAAAGACCTCGTTTTCGGTCCGAGCCTTCCGTTGTCCGGCGGGCGACAGCAAAAAGGAGCACTCTGCTTTGGTTCCTCGGTCCAAGTGAAAAAGCTGACTCAACATCCATGAGCTGTCGATCACAAAACTAAGGGTGACTTTGGTTGAGCTTTTGGGAGCTGCTTTTGCTTTCAAAAAGCCAAAAATCAACTAAAGGGGTAGAAACCAGAAGCTGCTTTTTTAAAGCAGCTACTTTTAGGTAGTATAATTTTGAAAGCACCTTGAACCCTGCTTTTGGCTTTTGGCTTTCTGCTTTTTGAAATAGTGAAAATAGAGAGCTGTTTCACAGTTGTTTCAAGGAAAATAGAGATAGGAGGTAAATTTTATACTTGTTTGAACCAAACAACTTACAGCTTTTCCACAGCCCACAACCTACAGCAGCTTTTCCACAGCCCACAGCTCACAGCAGCTTTTTCAAAAGCCACAGCTCAACCAAACACACCCTAAAGAAGAGGTTCTGTCAGTTCTTGAGTGTGATTGCGAAGAAGAGTTCCACTGTCTCACTATATTATCTAGTGCTCACAACGAGTAATTATACAATCTGGACAATTAAGATAAAAGTGTACATAAAAGCTCAAACCGAGTGGAATGTCCATCATCGAAGCACGAAGATAAGAACACCTCTAGCGGTGGTGGCCAAGGCTACAAGAATCGAAAGCTTGATAAGACAAAAATGATGTGGTATAATTGTAACGATTATAGATACTTCACTTTAGAATGCCATAAACTGAAGAAGAAGGCGAAAGTGCTTCTTGCTAAAGCTCTCAGTGATGATGAACCGATACCGCTCTGATGCTGAGTTGAGTTCAGGATGTTGAGGAGATGAGTTTGCCGTTCTAAGTCGAGTACAAAGAGTTGAGTCCGGGGCGTTGAGAAGATGTGTTCATCGTCCTGTGTCTAGTATGAGTTGGGCAAGTTGTAATTGAGACCGACTGCCTCAATGAGTTAGTCTTTGCATACAAATGGACTTATACTAGTTGAATTGAGTTCTTATATGTAACTATGTGTTTATTTTGTACGTAGATCATTTTATGCGAGGGCGTAGCTGGTATTTCAGATAATGCGTTGAGACTAAACTAGGAGTATATCGAGTCAATATTAAGGGGGAATATTGGAAATAATCTTGATTTAGAGGTTGAATTGAGTCTAAGACGCAGTAGAGTCCTTCTCTGTGTATTACTTAAGTTAGAATCGTGGTCAACTTGAAGTTCTAGTACGTATATTAGTTGGAGAGTAGCCTATATAATGGATAAGCTTGCAAACAATTTTGTAAGAGGAAAAAAAAGAAGGGAAGAAAGAAAGTCAGAAAAGTCGGGTATGCAGTTGCAGCTGGAGCAATTCTTTTGTGTTATCTCTTTATTCTTCTGTAAACATAAATTCATGCAAGGGAGAGTTTTCTCTCGGGACTAGGCAAACAATGTCGCATGCAGGGAGTGCATCAGGTTGGCGGCTCAACACAACATGCCCCTAGCTACTAGCTTTGGAAACGGACTGTACGTAGCACTCGCGGTGACGAAGTACCTCGCGTCGTCGAGTTCACAGGGCCGGTCTGATCGTCCGGGAAGCGAAGGTGATGATGCAGGCCTGCTACCAAGAGCAAAGGTGGTCAAGGTGATTTGAGAGCAAAGTAAGATAGCGCATGAGCTCATGCAGTTAGCTAGGTCAGGCCATAGCACCGCTGGCTGAATCAGGGTCCTTAAGAACTTACCCTGTTTAATCAATAACATCTCTTTTCGCTCAAAAAAGAAAACTGCAATTTTCTTACTTTTATTTCATAGCACTCCAATTTTAGTGATTGTTAGCCAGTCAGGCCGCTGGTGTGAAGTTTCGGCCCACGAATCACAACTTCTGCACGTTTCCGGCCGCCGCAACTCTCCCCACGACGATTTCCTCACCTTTCCTCCTACCCGTGTCGCCCCACACGTAAATAAAAAAGCACCGGCGCTCGGACCCCTCCGTCACTATCGCGCCGCCAACTTCAACCAATAATGCTTTGTAAGTTGCAACTCCATGAAATTGTTGCAGTATTGATCTGTAGAGCGCTAGAGTTGGCTTACGCTAATACTATATACCAGGGTTATGCTACCTTGGCTTCTTTTCTCTGTAACTTTTGTCTTTTGAGGCGGATGGAAACGGTGGATTTGGCTTTCAGGGAATCCAAATGAATGTGTGCACATGTATGCTTCGCTATTATCCCCGGGGGATTGCTCCCCGGAGGACGCCTCCACCTGTCCATTTTTACGAAAAGGTCTTTTCGTTTTTCAAAATTATGTACGGGTCCTCGTCTTTATTAGAAAGACCCTAACCAGCGTTTTTGAGAAAAGATCCTCCATTTTTCTAAAATTAGATATGGGTCCTCGATTTTTTCAAGAAGACCCTACTTTTATGTGATTAAGCCCCCATGATGTTCCTGCTTCGCTATTACCCCCAGCGGATTACTCCCCGAGGAGCGCCTCCACGTGTCCATTTTTGCAAAAAGGTCCTTCAGTTTTGTGTAAGACTTCTTGTTCAATACTGTAAGGCTCATAATTTAGCTCGACTTTACGCCGCTGTCTTGTGTTATTGTCTGCTCCTAACAACCTTTGAAGTCTCATCTCCACTTGTCTTATGGTCGACCTTGCCTCCCCATTCAAGCCTAAGCATGTTGCTGCTAGAGCTGCAACCACTTCCGCATCTTCTGCTCCCTCGAGGAGGATTTGTGGGTCTAATATCTCGCATAGTTTATCTTGACTCATGAGCAAGTTGAATTGTGCAATTAGACTTACACGCTCCGATGACATGAAAGAACTTGGCCTCTTTCTCGTGAGCAGCTCCACAAGTATCACACCGAAGCTATAAACATCGCTCTTGTCTATTAGTCGGCTTGTTTCGTAGTATTCGGGGTCCAGGTAGCCAAATGTGCCTTGGATAACTGTTGTAACTTCTGTTTGATCAATCGGAATACCTCGAGAAGCTCTGAAGTCTGACACTTTTGCTGTTAAGCGATCATGTAGTATGTTATCGGACTTGATATCTCTAAGGATTACTGATGTCGAAGCCGAAGAATGTAAATAAGCTACTGCACTTGCAGTTTCAAGAGCAATTCTCAATCTATCCTCCCACAATGATTGGGGACCTTCAACATGGAGATGATTAGAAAGGGTCCCATTTGAAATAAACTCATAAACCAATAATGGAACTTCTGTCTTGAGGCAACACCCGAACAATCTTACAACATTTCGATGGTTGATTTGAGATAGGATGGCAACCTCGTTTATGAAATCATCAATCTCTCTTTGTATTGTATTTTTTGATCTCTTTATGGCAACAACATGTTGGCTCAATAAAATACCCTTGGACACCGTACCATGTCCGCCACTGCCAAGCTTGCGTGCCTCATCGAACTTGTTTGTTGCTTTCTCTAGTTCTTCTAAGCTAAAGATCATCCTTTCAACGATATCTTTGTCAACCAACTGTTGAAGTAACAACCCTCTGTTCTGCTCGAAAAATTTAGCTCTTAGTTTCTTGGCCCTCATTACCTTGAGCTTCTGCTTTACAAGGATGATACCGAACACCATAGCTAAAAGACTGATGCCACTGCCAACTTCTATGTCCACCACAAAACATTTGGATAGAGCCAAGTGTCAATTCGAAAGGAAACATGGTGATCTAATAGCTGCAAGTGCTAATGGAAGTAGTTGCTTAAGCCATGTTAATCTAGTCTAGTTATAGAAGAAAGCTGAGCATGACAACAAAGACTGACCACATGGATTCCGAATTAAAGCAGAAAGTAGAATAACGTCATCAAATGGAACAAATTGTTAGTAATGTGCCATAGAGATAATCATAGAGATGATTATACCACTTCTATGTTTATCATCTTTTGAATAAATATTATTATGTTTCTTAAATGTATTATCATTTATAAAGAATAGCAAGTATGTGACTTGTTGGTGAAACTCTTTATTTATTATATGATATTATTCTCAAAGGATCCCTTATCGGATGTCACTAGTTGGAACACTAGTGACTTATAGAACAGCATATATATTGATTGTTGATCATGTTTCACGGTCATCGATACAGGGATATCAAATCAATAATGTGGACATATGTTGAGAACATAGTATTGGATTGACCCCACCTTGAGACACCATTGAGATTATTATGTTTTATGTGTCATCAGTTGGTCTCAAAAAATGATGATGTATAATCCTTATACCTAAGATCAATATAGTTTCTACATGTGCAGTAGTCCACTTAGGGATTGCCAAACACTATTCTGTAATTGGGTAGTTATAAAGATAACTTTTGGGTATATTATAAAATACGCACAAGAAAGTGATCGGCCGGATATGGGATTTGCCCTTCTTACATAATAGGAGAAATATCCCTGAACCCCTCAATGTGGTCGGATAAAGAAAGTGCATGACCATGCCACGAGTGATCGAAGAGTTGACTATATAAAGTTATCTATCACTAGATCAGAAAAAGATTGAATAGTCTATGGATGTCACGTTTCTCACTTGGAGTTTGATCGGATATCGTGAGGAAAAATGAAAATTCGCAAACAAGTCAATTAGTTCAACCAGATACGAACTGATGGTATGGAGACACAGACTAGTCGTGAGCCGGTCAGGCATATCACAAACTGATCAGTGAACTTGTTGTATGGGGATACGAACTGGTCGTAACCATATACGATCTGGTCGTAAGGAGTTATGAGCTGATTGTGATGACAAGGACCTGGTTGCAGATCATATTGCATAAGTTTTATCTAGATTGATCTTTTTGTAAATTTAGGGGTCAATATGCCCTACTAGGGACCGCTATGGACCAGTGATCAAAAAGGTGTTTCTGAGTTACAATCAAGTATACATGAACCTATAAGGTCGCTGTTTGACACGAGAAATCGTTCACGGATTTCTTGCCCTGGAGTATAAGGTGTGGACGTGCCAATATACTAAAGTACAGAAAAATAAATAAACACAATAAAGTAGGGAAAACATGTGTTTTATTCATTCATTTGAGAAGAATAAAATTACAGATCCCTTTATATATGTATGCGCTCCATAGCTTGCTTTGCGTAGCAGATCTGACATAGACGATGTGGTATTCTGATTCCCTAGGCCTCAGAAGGCTCCCGGTTAATTACATCCGTAGGATATACCCACGGAAAAGCTCCGATTAAGATACGCATTGGTCATCGTTTTTAGTCTTCGCTTCACATTCTTCATGCATGGGATGAATGATTAATGAAGGTGTAGACGTTGGCATTATCCATAGCTTCGTCAGTCTATGGGGCCGTTGATAGCGTGGTTGTTACACTTGAAGACGCTCGCCCGTGCCGTTCGACCTCGTCAATATCGAACAAACATATAATGGAAGCGGTCGGAGATGTTCGTCTCTGGGAGGTGGTCGTAAGTGTCCGTCTCTGGAAAGTGGTTGGAAGCGCTCGACTCTAGGAAGTGATCAGAAGCACTTGACTCCGAGAAGTAATCGAAGGCTGACGACTTTAACTAGAGGTCGGAGACGCCTGACTTTGGCCAGCGATCAGGGCGCTCGACTGTGAACAGAGGTCAGAAACGCCCACCTTCGAAACGCGGTCGGGGACTTCGGCTTCTGAAGCGATCGGAGGCGTTGACTTCAGCCAGCGATTAGGGGCTCCTGACTTTGAACAGCAGTCGGAGATGCCTGACTTTGGCCAGCGATCGTGGACGCACGACTTCTGAAGCGATCAGAGGTGCTGACTTCGGCCAACGATCGGGAACATCCTTAGGGGTCGTGAGCTGCATCTCGGTGAGTCCTAGAGCACCTGGGCGGCCGTAATTGCTTGGCGACATTGCCATCGTTGTAGTGGCACGTAAATATGCAGCTAGAGTTCGCACAGCAGTATGTGGGATCATATGAACTTCTTTTGTTGACGACATCCTCGTTGCCCCTCTCGCGCTGCATCTGTTGGCGGATGTCATTGTTCTCATTGAGAGTGTCGATTTGCGCCTCCAACTCTAAGATTCGCTCCCATAACATATCCACGTACATCACAATATAGCATTCATACAAAAGGATCAATCCTGTGGACGTAATCGCATTTCGCCATCTGCTGGAAAGGACGGTTAACATGGAGACTCTATTAGCAGTAAGGAAAAATATAGTATTAGCAATTTGTAACCCAGAGTGTGGGCATCGGAAGAAATGTCACCCGCCATCGCAATGGCCTTCCATGACCTGCACGACCGCGTCCTCCTTGTGTCTGCATTTCGACGTTCGCCATGGTATGTTACTGCATGACGAAGAAGGTACTTCTTCGTTCGATTCACAATGTCGACTGGTCCTACTTTCATGGGGTGGACCGTGCATTTTATATCAAGGGTGGACCGTGCATTTTATATCAAATGGGACAGCTTAGTGCAGTGACCAAACCAGATGGGGTACCTTTACGCAGTGCTAACGTCAAGAATAGGGTGCAGCTTTGCGCAGTAACAAGATAAGAGGCGACAGCTTTGTGTAGTGACAAAAACGAAGGGCCACCTTTACGCAGTGACAAGTCCAGACAGGGGCATCTTTGCGTAGTGACAACACTAAAGGGGCAGCTTTACGCAGTGACAAGACCAAACAGGAGTATCTTTGCGCAGCGACAAGACCGAAGGGATAGCTTTACAAAGTAACAAGACCAGACGAGGCATCTTTGCGCGGTGCCAAGACCAAAGGGGCAGCTTCACGCAGTGACAAGACTAGACGGGAGGCAGCTTTCCGCAGCGACAAGACCAAAGGACCACCTTTACGCAGTGACAAGACCAGACGGGGGTAGGTTTGCGCAATGAGAAGACCAGAGGGGGCACCTTTGCGCAATGAAACCACTCTGTCTCATCAGGTACTTTTCAGAAACACAACATGCAGCAGTTTTGCACAGTGACAAGACCAAAAGGGGCAGCTTTGCATAGTGACAAGACCAAGAGGGCAACTTTGCATAGTGACATGACCAAAGGGGGCAGCTTTGCATAGTAACAAGACCAAAGGGGCAGTTTTATGCACTAATAAGACCAAAGGGGGCAGTCTTGCACAGCGACCAGACCAAATGGGTAGCTTTGCGCAGTGATAAGACTAGACGGGGGTAGCTTTATGCAGTGAGAAGATCATACGGGGGCACCTTTGTGCAATAAAAACACTTTGCCTCGCCAGGGACTTTTCAGAAAAAACAAGATACGATAGCTTTGCACAGTGACAAGATTAAAGGGGGCAGCTTTACGCAGTGACAAGATCAAAGGGGCAGCTTTGCGCAGTGACATGAAATAACACATCATGCCTACCCTTCGGTTTATAAAATGAGGTGGAATAGATCTGCGAGAGAACACTACACAACCGATCAGCACTACACCGTACCTTCCTTCACCACGTCGGGACAAAAGAGGTAGAAGAAGCAATGGGACAAGATGATGAAGCAATGGGAGGAGACCCGCGACCTAGCAAGGTTTGCTGTGGCCCACGACGAACAAGCAAGGGCTGCTATGGCCCTGGCCGAACAAGCGGAGCGTGCCAAGAGGTCACACCCCCCTAACGACGCCCCCTAGGAGCATGTCCATACTAAACATTCAAACCGAATGTTCACCACAACACCCGCCCAAGGGCGAGACGTCACCCCTCTGTTGGTGCAGAGACCCATGCAAATTCTTCAAATCTAAGCAGCGGCTCAACCTAGGCATGCATTACTGCGATTGTGCGAACTACTCATGTGACTATCCTGACCGCCGTTTCGACATGATCAGCTATCGACAGCTAGTAAAGAACACTTACAATGTGTTCCCCCTACTATTTCTCATTCAAAGTACGCAATAACAACCGCTATGTGGCTACCGCAAGTGGGTCGACCTAAAGATCCACCCACATGACCAGTAGACTCTTGACTATGAGTGGAATGACAAAAGGGCATGCAAGATCCGTGAGGAGCACCGCAACGACGAACAAATCGAGTATATACGTCAAGTGACAAAAGCTCATCTTGAGGCGTGCACGCGTAGGGAGCGCGAGACTCGCGACAGGGAGAGTGAGAAAAAAAAAGGGAAAATGGCGACCAAGGCAAAGAGGTATCCGAGGATTTCAATGTCGAACTCGCAAGGGAACATGGCCCCGGTCTACGCAGTAGGCCGGGCCGTTCCACACTAATCCCCTGAATGTCGAATTTATTTCCATGCCATGAAGGCGCATATATATCATACGACTACATTGGTTTGTTGCATTGTGCATGATGCTAATTCTTATGCACGTAACCAAATCCTGTGCGCCATATTATTTCCATGTTTATTATGAAGTCTATTTTAATTAACAACATTAAATTTTGTCATCTTTTTGCATTCAATTCTTCGTGTGCTCAATATCATTTCCCTTCCTACATAGCAATCGTTCCTATCGCAGTCGTCCTCATAAAAATTTTCATGAAATTTCTTACGCTACAACATACGATGATCACAAAATGTTATTGCAAATCGAACATATTTTTTACCATTCACAGTATGCGAAAATCACAAATGGATTAATCATTACATCGCACTATAACTTACCTCCATACATACGAGTCATTGAGGCCTCAATCGTCCCCACAAAATTTTTCTGAAAATTTCTCGCACTACAATAACACACGACGATCATAATATGTTACTGCCAATCTAACATATTTCATACCGTTGAGAATCTACAAAAATCGCAAACGGACCAGCCTACCTACATTGTTTGCCCTTTTATTTCGGAAAGATAATCTAAAAATTATTTCCTACATGTATTATCTACACTGCATAAGGGGTTTTCAAAATATATTTCAAAATATTTTGCACCTCGTTTTCTATATTACAAAATTTGTGCAAACTCTACACATAAATAAATTACAGATGAAAATTCTTAATATTTATATTTACAAAAAAAAGTTACACAAGTAAACAAGACTCCACACAAAAACCACTCTGCGAAATCATGCGGTCCCAGACCGCACGATTGGAACAGTACAAGTCGTGGGGTCAGGGACCGCACGATCTCGCTGTCATGCGCTCCCCGACCACATGATTAACATGTGCCACACTCTCTAGTGCTGCGGTCGGGAAGGGGGCTAAAAATGGGAATTGCGGTGATTCGTGGGCTAGATTTGGTATTTGCGTGATCAACAGTGTCAAATCTGACCAAAATTCAAAAGGCAATGGCACGGGCGGCATGCAACATGCAAAAAAAGGCACGGACAGGCGACGGCATGGGCAGATTTCAGCAGGATGGGCCGACGCTACAGTGGCCGTGCGGTCCCCGACTGCACGTCTTGCTACTACAGTGCTGAGTCGTGCGGTCGGGGACCACACGACTCTAGCTACAGTGCGCGCTATAGTAGTCGTGCAGTCCCCGACTGCACGATTAACACGTATTAGCCACACATAGTCCTGCGCTCAGGGAAGGGGCTAAAAATGGAATTGCGGTGATTCTCAAGTCTAGATTTAGTATTCGTGTGATCAACAGTGCCAAATTTAAACAAAACTCCCGGAAACCATTATGAGTGGGTGGGTTCTTTTGGGTTGTGGTTTGTGCTTAAAATTTTGAATTCTGGCTGTTCGCGAGAGACAGTACGCTATAATTTTTTTGTAAACCTCACCTTGAAAAAAACGCACCATTTAATGGCGCATTACTGTAGAATCCTAAGCTTAAGCATAAGCTTAAGCACATTTGATTACGCCTTACTTTTAGGATCAACTAGCAAGGTGGCCAACGCAAAAGCACGCTAGATCGGCCCAAAGTTTGTATTATGAAATGATATAATTAAAATTGCTGAAAATATATATTTTTTGTTTGTTAGTATTTTTAAGATATCATAAACATTTGTATTAATAATAGAAGTTTGAAAGAAAATATAACTTAGAGAGTTTACCTTGGAATTCATATGAAAATTGAATTGCATTTTTTTAATTTTAAGTAATTTCTGTTGTAATTCATATACGATTCCGTTCCTTTTTTATTGCAAATTACAGCTATTCAGTCATTTAGAGATTTCATTTTGGAAATCGTATACAGATTAATTGATTATTTCTTTTTTTCTGTTGGATTTTACTTGGCATGGACGGACCTTTTTTAAATATAAACCCTTATATTTTGGATGCCACACAATAGACGGTGCAGAGTTTTTTTTCATAGGTAAGTTTGGTTTTTCTAGCCCTTTAGAGTGCATTTTGCGTGCCTGTTTATAATATAATTCTACTTGGTGAAATAGAATTAGATTATGTTTTTTTGTATGAGTTCTACTGTTGAAATACTTTTAATTGATAAACTCTGTATAAAGCTAGTTGAGATAATAGGCTAAGCACATATAGAGGAAATATAGTTTAAGTATAAGATTTGATTTGGAAAATAGTAGTTTTTAAATATGTTTAGGATATTAGAAATCGTATTAGAGAAATACACTTCAAGAGAGAGTAGATACCTTGCATTGTGGCCTTTCGTTCTTAATTTTTCCAATATTAGCTTGTCCCCCTAAAACGGACTCGTCGCTCATTCTCTTCGAAGCAGCCGGCCTGTTTGGGAGAGCTCCACCAGCTCCAGATTCACGAAAAATAGATCCGGATCCACTTTTCCAAGCCAAACAGTTCTAGCTCCAGCAGCTCCACCGTGGATTTGCTCCACCAAAACCATGGATCTGGCTCCAAATCCACCAAATCCATGGAGCACCTCAAGGGGTGCTCCACCAAACTCAAGTTGGTGGAGTTGGGGAAAATTACCCACCATGCCACTGATTACACACAAAAAACGGTTCGTTCTTTTTATTTCCCGTCTCTTCTCGTCGCTGCGCCGTCCTCCCCTGGCTGGCTGCCGCGCCGTCTCCACCCCCTCCACCGCGCCCGCCCCTTGGCCGGCCGCCGCCCCCGGCCGGCCGCGCGCCTCCTCCTCTTCTCCGCTGGCCCCGACCGGCTGCGCCCGCCCCCCAGCCGCCGCTCCGCCTCCTCCTCTTCTCCGCCTCGCCTGCGCCTGCGCCCGCCGGCCGCTGCTCCACCTCCTCCTCTTCTCCGCCTCCTCCTCTGCTCCGCCTCGCCTGCGCCTGCGCCCGCCGGCCGCTGCTCCGCCTCCTCCTCTGCCGCGCACCGTGCCCGCCCTCGGACGGCCGCCGCGCTGCCCCCGGCCGGCCGCGCCCGCCCCCAGCCGCCTCCTCCTCTTCTTCGCCTCGCCTGCGCCTGCGCCGGCCGGGAATTCTTTTTTTTTCATTTTGCCCCTGACGCGTGGGGCCCAGGTGGAAGTGAGATAGAGAGGGAGGTGGAGCTGTACCAAACACTTTGACGAATCCCAGATCCACGGTAGAGCTGCTCCACGGTGGATCCAGGTGAATCTGGTGGATCTAGGTGGATCTGGAGCTGGTGGAGCTCTCCCAAACAGGCCCTTACTGCTATCGCTAGAGACTGGCCGTAGTCGGCGAAGAGCTCTACCAGTAGCCACAAATCCACTCCTCCCCTGCGTAGGCAACTCAATCTTTCATCGAATCTAAGCATCCATTTCTTTTCACATTAAATCCTTCAACAAATCCGAGCCACCACGGATCTGCACCTCCACACCCTAGCCTGCACTCTGTTATCCACAAATCTAAGCCTTCAAATCCCCACTTGTACTCCTCTTCATCAACAAGACACGCCAAAGGGGACGATGACCTACACCAACTCCTGCTGCTCCTAACCTCATCACCACCAGATTTGCAACACTAGCTTCCCCTGCTTCTACTCTCTACATGGCGACGTGCTATTGCTCCCCTGCTCGACTTCCTCTTCCACAACATTAGCAAGATTTGTTTGCACTAATCAACTCCTTCTACTGCTGCTTCCCATCTACATAGCATCCTATTATAAAATTTTGATTTTTTTTGTGTATGTGTGTGTCTGGAAGCGTGAGATCTAAGCTTTGTTAATGGTCTGCAAGGATATCTGTGCATACTATTGATTATTGCTACGAACTATACCTTTGAGTTTAGGGTAAATTAAGCTGTAAGCCTTAAGTTTGCCATTATTATTTGTGGCCTTTCTTATTAATTTAGGAAATCTCTCTAAGATGCCATCTAAAGATTTGTTAAGTGTCAAACTGTCAATTATTTGTCCTTGATGTAGTGCAACCCAACTTCCTTGCCTTGATTCCACTTACCTGCTTGCTTGCTTTCATTTAGAGTTTTTACGCAATCAGTTCATGAGTTGTTGATTAGTTGTTTTGGCTTGTTTTATTTAGATTTAAGCTCGTAATGTTCTTTGTGGAAGTTTTTAATTTAATATTATCAACATAATATGCATGATTCGAAGTGGACTAATTCTTTTCCAATTCAAATATGCCATGTCCAGCTTGAACTTGCACTAATGGTCGAGAAACTACAGGAGCTTCGCTCTATAATAGTTCAGAAACTGAAGAAGCAAGGCAAGATATTGTCGTTTGCCCATTGTTTTATTCCACTGTTTCAAAAACAACCTTATGGTCAAGCCTCAAAGATCAAGGGGAACGAAATCTATGAAAAAGCTAGTAGATTGGTTGGGAAGATGGTGTCACCTTCGAGGATTTGATCGTCTCCCAAGTTGGTTCCTTTGTTCATACTGCTTGCCACAATTGTGTTCATTTTGCTGCTCAATTAGGGCTTGCAAGTGCGAGTTGTGATGGATTGGACAAATTTGGTTAATATCAGTGCATTCTTACTGAATTTGTAATCCAGTGCAAATTTAATGTTTGAATGCAGAGACCTCTTTGTGTTGTTTTTGCACTGAAAAGGGATAGATCCATTTTTATGCCATATGTAGTTGTAGGTTTAGCTAGATGCTAGGACTGAGCTTCACTTGGTAGTTTTTATTGCGTTGTTATGCGTGAACATACTGCTTCCATTCAATTACATGTCTCATCTTATGGTATCTGATATTTACACGCTGTGTTACTAATGGCAGGAGATGCACAAGAGCAACAATCATTGAACTAGAATGTGCATTTGAAGATGAGGCGGAGTCCGGTAGCAGTAAGAATGATTTGTACGATTGATTGACGTGAAGAAGTTGAATCCAGAGAGAGAGAGAGGAGCCAGAGGTAAGTCACGGGTTTTGTCTTGTTTGCTAAGCCGAGCCTCTGCACGTCCGAGGAGCTAGCTGAGTCGGAGAAGTCGGCCCTCAAGATCGAGCGGCTTCCGCGCGAGGCCGACGCAGCCAAGCAGATGTTCTTCTGCATGTTAGCCAAGCCCGCCATGGTCAATGGCTTCGTGGAGATCCTCTTCAACTCTATCAGCGCGTAGGTGTTGCAAGTTGCCGTCTTCCTCCTAGCTGAGCTCACCTTCCGGGACACAAGAAAGGGCTAGTCAAGGCCGTGGGTCTACATGGGACATTGTATGTGTAGACTACATGTCCTATCTACCTAAACATAATTTCCTTTTGCTGTTCTAAACTGGAGTTCTGCTCTAGGTGTCTTGTCTTATAGATGTATACAATTTCCTTTGCTCTTCCGTCCTCATTTTCAGTATAGATTAGCTTGTAAAGTTTTTTCCCTTGATTTTCCTTCTTTGTTCTGAACGGGAGCTCATCGTATTCAGTTTGGATTGGTTTGTAAAATTCTTTCCCATGATTTTCCTACTCTGTCCCAAACGGGAGTTCTGCTCCATGTGCTATTCCAAACATGTAGATCAATTTTAAACGGTACCTGGATCCATCTCAATCTCAACCATTATAATTTGGACCCATATCAATCGATGGCACAGATCGGTATAATCTAGATCCATCTCGATCTCAACCATTATAATTTGGACCCATATCAATCGACAGTATAGATCTTTTTCTTTTTTTTCTCCGATTAATGTGGTAATTTCTACCCCTTGAGAACGAACGTGGTGACTCCATTAGCTTATGGCCCGCGTATTTGCGCAACTAGATTTATTTTAAAGTTAGTAATATCAAATTATATAACTTAGATGTTTTAGCTATTTAGTTTTTTAAGACATCGTAAATATTAGAAATGATAATATAAGTTTGAAGCAAAATACAATTTAAGGAGCATAATTGAAGTACAAGCTTCCATGGAAGAAAATTATTGGTCGTAATAAGTTATTGTGGTTCTTAGAAACGTAACCACTCTCCATCATACTTGGATTATGTAGCTGCATGCCAATATTATTTTTTCATTAGTTACTCTTTTTCAAAATATATGCATGCATATGTACTTTTATTTTAATCTCAAGCAATATGTTGATTATGCATGAGGCAAATTATTTGAGTACTTTTTAGGATATTAAAGTACCTTGCTTACGCATATACACTGATGGATCATGGGCGATCTACCTTAAACTTATCTTCCCTCACACAACAGTTGCCCCACCGAACCGTGTACCTTCTATCTCTTCTCACCACCATAACTTTTCTGCTTCAACATCCAACAAGCCTAAATCTTGATTAATCCTTCTTAGCTGCTACTCCTTCCAATGCAATACTATACTACATATCTTCTACTCCTCTCCAATTATTGTTTAATGCTGACCGTTGTGACATCAAACATGTATGCATGTACAACCATCACCAATCCCTACCAAGGACACCCATCACGCTCTCTCCGGTGACTCCAAGCCTATTCTCTATGGTTGCACCATTTCTATTCCAAGCTCTTTGCTCCTCTGCTTTTGCACGTCTGTATTTATATTTGTACGGATGCATGGTGTTATGCGTTCTTGATATTCTCTTCTCCCATGTTGGTCGCTTCTCTTCTTCGACGTTGGCCAACTCAACGCTATGGCCTCCTTGTTAACTACGTTGACCTCCCATATTCACTGATATCAACATGTCTACTTTAGTTGTTGTCTAATGATATAAAGAATCTTCTCACCATCGTCGGTGATGTCATGCCCCTCACCAACGATGGCATACTCCTAGCTACCCGAAGGCCTTATATCGTCCATAACTCATCTTCAATGCAAAATTTTATCTCTTATCTGTCAGGGTTTTATCATCATCAAGCTTCTTTGGCCACCAACTTCTTTAATAACGCCGACGCTCACCACTTATCGTTGTAGCCCTTAGCTCCTTTCGACTCTGGCCTTTCTTTTCAACAGCTCCGGCAAGTGGCATGACATTGTGCTTGCCGAACGACTAAGGTGAGCAGCATGACAGTATCCTCATCTCTGCCACCGCCACCTCGGCTCTTCACTTTCTCGTGGGTCAATGTCTTTTCGCAATTGCACTCTTTTGTGGTATAGTTCCTAGTTGAATTTGAATAATAGGTTGGTCTTAATGGTTTTCTGTAAGCTCTATACCGTTAAAATGCACAAAAATAGAGTTATTTGAAGCAGCTAGTTTTGAAGGTGCGGTTTTTACTCCGGTCATCCACATCATCCAGATAAGGATGGACATACTCAAGCTTGAATGAAAGATCATCCTAAAGACCCCAACAAAAACCATGGGTAAGTGCACATGCATATTTTACAAAAAAAAAAATCACAAGTGATGTAGCTACCCAAATAGTAAATGTCACAGAAAGGAATGTTAGATGTATGTTAGGTTATCTAAAAGACACAGAATATATCACCAATAAACGATGAAATGAACCAATGCTTCTTAATGATGCTAGCAAGCATGTATGTGTGCCTTACACACCATTTGACTAAATTTTTTATATAACAAATACATCACATGCTATTGTTTAGTTCTTTTATATTGTAGTGGAATGCCAATAAATGCCCGTAGTTTTTTAATATATATTTCAATAGAACAGAAATAATCAAGTTCCACATTTCATGCACAGCACAACTAATTAAAAACATAATTCCTTTAGGTGGCTAAAGTAGGACCATGACTTGAATCTTGTTTCTTTTGTAAATGCAAATGGAATCGTAGACAGTTATAAATGTACACTTTCCGTATGGTAGTCTAATGAGATAAACAAACTAACATGCGATCAAGAATGCCACACTAAACTCACCCTGTGAATTCTTGCTAAACATCATTCCTCTTACATGCCGATAGCACCAAATGGCTGATCTAACAGTAATAAAAACAACAAAGCTACACAAAAACAAAACACTCATTACCAACTAACCTGAGGGTTGAGCAGGTTGCTGGATGTAACAGAACCAACAATAGATCTGTTTAGACCATAGATGTTGTGGTGCTCAAATGACACAGTTCCTCCAGGTTGAATAGATGCCTAAAAGAAATATGCCATCAGATATGAGGTTGCACAACGAGATTTCAATGCTGTGTGGTTTATTCATGCTGTTGTTGTCTAGCAATTTTAAATACACATTCCACAAAGAACAGAAGGTTGCAAATCAGTAGGTACATTACCAGAGTTGGTCAGCCTTGATGGCCAGGTACAATACTCCACTCTGTACTTACTTTAGCTGACTTTGCTTCTAGTTCCTTAAGCTTAATTTCAACTACTATACCCCCTTCTTTTGTCTCATCAGGGCGTGGATTCACTTCTATATTGGAGAATAAAGCGAGCGAAGTTATATTCTTTAAAGCGAGCGAAGTTATATTCTTTAGAGCTTGTTTTCCTACCCCAATGTTAAAGATATGGCCAGGTCGAAGCTGTAAGAGAGTAACAGAGGTAAAAGTTAAATACTGAAGTCCATAAATACTAACAGACATTTCATTGCAAAACATTCATGTCAACACAAAGAACATTCATGTCATGTCCTGATCGAAGTCAACCTACCCTGACTATGCCATTAGCCCCACATTGATGCACTTGAACTGCTTCGCTGCACTCTAGACGCTCTCAACGAAGGAGACGATGAGGCCATGGGTGCCATCGGGCTTGGCCTTCCCCTCGAGATCGACCCGCTCGAACATGCCGCAGGAGACAAGTGTCTGAATCTCCTTCAGGAGGCGGCGGCGGTGATGGCGGAGGTGAGGGCTAGGGTTTTAGGGGTCCCGGATTCCGATTCGTATTTGGGGCTGGAGGATGAGATGGCGAAGGGGTGGTTGTGGGGCTGCGAGTTGTGCGAGGCGGTGGTGGACATGGAGGCGGAGCGCCCCCGGCCCCGGCCTCGCCGGGAAGCGCTGGCCGCCAGCTGGGAGAAGAAGAGGCTCTGGGAGGTGAGCGCCATTGCGGGCGCGGATGTGGCGGTCGGGGGAGGGGGAGGAGGAGGGGAAGGATTTCCTCTGCTAGTCCAGGGTAAGGGTTATTTCCTCTACATGTATTTCTTAGGGACTTCTCACAGCAATTTGATTAATTTGATCTATCATAATTGAAAGTGTACATCTTTTTCTTTTTTTCTCTAGTAATTTCTATTTGTTGAAATCAATCTCAACCATTACAATCTAGATCTACCATGATCAACAGTGTAGATTTTTATCTTTTTTCTCCGATTAATATGGAAATTTCTACCCTTTAAGAACGAACGTTGTGGCTATTTTTATTTCGGCTTTAATAATATAATAGATCCCATTGTAAGGTAATGTTGTTTGCTCTGAAATAACGATCTCCATGCACATGATTACTGTAATTTTCTTGTTGCATTGGTCTGACAGAGATCGACTTGGATTGAATGGCAAAGCAATTGGCTTATGTACCGTATTATGCCACACTCTTTTGACATTACAGCAAAACAGCATCTGAGATTGAACAAAAACACATTTCATGGATCTGGATAGTTTGATAGGGTAGTTTGCTATTGCAACAATGACCAAAAACCTTTCAAATTTTACATAAAATTGGCCTAGTAAGCTTGCTGGGCTAAGTTGTATGTTGTAGCTGAATGGTTATCGATAGCCTGTTAAGGTGTGAAAATACACTTACAGACCTTACGGATTCTAACCTCTTGAGAGCTATGTATTGATTTGCACGTTAGCAATTATGATTTGATCAACGTGAGTATCAAATGGAAGGTGTACAAAGTATGAAACACAAATGCTATGGCAGACAGATTTTGAAAATCCAAAGTACAATAGTGATGACTGATGAAAGCATTTACCGTATAAATCTTACACAAATCTTTGCATAGCCGAGGAGGCACCTATGGTAAAAGGATATCAATGATATGGTACAATGTAATGAGATATAGTACACGATATATTGATTAACGCCTTAATTCTTGTCCCATGTAATGAGATGTGATATATACATTCGGACTGCAGATCCTTGCTCCCCAGCCGGCTGAGCCTTCCTTTAAAGATTGGTGGTGCCGATCTAATGAGATAGCCGCTGGTCAGGATAGGCAGGGTCTTAATTCTTTGATTATTCTTGGAGCCTGGTCGCTTTGGACCCATCGGAATCGGTGTGTCTTTGATGGGGATTTGCCTAATCTGCAGGGTGTCCTAGCTTCGGTCTGCGAAGAAGCAAAGTTATGGGGTCTAGCGGGTGCCAGGGGCATAACCTTGTTGACTGGGCGGATACTTGGTGTTGCCTAATTGCTTGGTTCCTTGGTCGTTCTTCCCTTGTTTGTGAGAGTGTGTGTGGGTTTGTTGTGTCTGGGAGTGTTTGTTTGTTAGTTTGTGTGGGCTTGTTGTGGCAGTGTGTCGGGGCATTGAGTTGTTGTCTTTGTTGTTTTGGGGTTCCTCGTACCCCTTTTTTTCCTTCTTAATATAAAAGATACGCAGCTCTTCTGCGTGTTCGAGAAAAAAAACGATGTGATATATACAATATAGTGATTGTTACAACTTTTCTTTGCTCAGCACAGCTCGATCCAGAGATACCCTCGCTTGTTCTCCTGACGCGACCTATTGATGACGCCCCTAACAGATGACGCCTCTTCACGCCCACGCAAAAGAGCATGCCTCTACCCTTACCTCTTGCGTGATATGCTGCCTGCTCTGCTGACTTCACCCTGCATGCACATGGATAGCACAAGGCGCAAGGCAGAACTTTGCCTCCCTCCTTTCTCACGTTTCTTCACGTGATGCGATCTGCTAAAGGCAATACACACCAAGACAATATTTTTCCTGGGAACACCTCCCCTCTCTCTTCTTTATTTCTTTCTTCTCACCCAACTACAGAATCTCTAACCTGCCTTATAAAGGCCACATATTGGACTAGCAAACGGACTCCACAAAAGACACGGAAACAGACTCATCTCACACGCACACACGGCAACAATCGCAGCGTATATGGAATCGTATACAACTCGTATACGTATTCGTATACTCAGACTCATACTCGAATACGGCAAGAAAACAAAAAACAAGATTACTTCTAACAATCACCTCCTTAATCTTGTTTTTCCATCTTGATCATGTCGATCTTCTTTCTTGTTTCCGCTTCTTCCTTGCATGCCTGCCTGGGCTGAAGCACTTGCTCCTACTTCCTCCACAAGCACCTCCTCTCACTGTCGTGTGCCATTGTTTTCGACCACTGTCCTCCACGCTGTGCTTCCTCCCGCCACCTTGGGACCCATCTTCGACTTCCTTTTGCTGACCGCGTGAGAGCTCCTCCCAAGCCCTTGCTCGCCACGACCATACCTGCTGCATGTGGTCGGTGCCGACCACTCGAACCGTCGCTCCGCTTCTCTCCACCTACATGCATTCATTTGGAGTTGGTTGCATGCCTGTGCGCACCTCCTGAGCCGCTCGCTACGACCACTGCGCCTTCTGCCTCATCTTGCTTCTTTACCGACTCGGTCTCCTTCCTTGTTACGTCTACTTATGCATTAGGCTTGCCTCCTGCTACCTCTGCACCTCGTCCATGTGTGCCTTTCTCCACCCAAACCTGTTTACAAGTGTTCAAAGGAATCTTGTACAACCGATTTGGAGATATCTTCGCCTTCATCAACAAATTTCTGTTCTTGTCATACACTCGCAAGAACTCATCCTCCAGCACCACCTTGCATCCTCTCTCCATCATCTGCCCAAGACTTAGTATGTTGTTGCATAGACTTGGTATATAATAGATTCCTGTCAACAACTTCTTATCTCCGTTCCTGCATTGCAGCATCATCGTCCCTTTACCTTTTATCTCCACCGTGGAGCCGTCGCCGAACTTGACCTTGCCCCAAACCTTCTCGTCGAGGTTGTGAAACATGGAGCTATCTCCCGTCATGTGATTGCTTGCTCCATTATCCAAGTACCATTGATCTGTGTGATCATGGCTTCCTTCCATCGTGCGTAGTTTTGGAACTACGTTCTCCTCATTCAGTTCTACCATGACTGACTCCTTTTCAACATATGAGGAGAGAAGTACTAGCTCTCGGTCATCTTCTTCTTCGTCTTTGGTAAGGTTCACTTCCCCGTCCTTCTTCTTGTTCTTGCAATCCAAAGCAAAGTGCCCAAGCTCGTTACAGTTAAAGCACTTTTTGTTGCTACGGCATCTTATCGCGTAGTGCCCATATTCGCCACATTCATAGCACTTGACATGTGACAAATCATAGGATCTCTCACCACCTCCTTGCCCAGCATTGTCTCCACGACCACCCCTGCCGCCTCGACCACTCTGGCCACCACGACCGCGCCACCTCCCGCGGTTGTATGAAGAGCCACGACCGTCTCTCTGATTTCCCCTTACTAGCAACGCCTGCTCGTTGTGAGATTCTTGCTCCTTGCACGATTGAAACCCCTTCAGTAGCTCCTCATGTGCCTTGAGAGATCCGGTGATCTCCTCTATCTTTTTCTTGTCCAGATTGGGGGAGTACATAAGTGTTGTGACAACAGGTATGTACTTCTCCGGAAGCATGCGTAGGTACTTCTTCACCGCCACAGATTCCTCCATCTTGTCGCCAAGAGAGTTAATCTGATTGAACAACGAACTCAGCTTGCCGGCGAACTCGTCCACCGACTGGTTTTCTTCCATCTTCAGATTCTCGAACTCGCTCCGCAAATTTTGGAGCCGCACCTCCTTGACACGATCAACTCCTTCGTGCATCGTCTGAAGCGCCTCCCACGCTTCCCGTGCTGTCTCCTTGCCGATGAGTTGATGCATCATCGCGTCTGGCACCGCCTGGTAGATGAGGGCCAAAGACGCTTGATCTACCTTGTCGTCCATCTCCTTGTCCTTCCCCTTCGGATCGACTGCGCACCAGGCTTCCTGGGCGCACATATTCGCCTTCATCTTCATTGCCCACACCGGGTAGTTGTCGACCGTCAGGAGAGGGTACTGGAGGGAGATTAACCCACCCTGAGATTTCGCCTTGTTACCCATGCTCTGATACCACTTGTTACAACTTTTCTTTGGTGAGCACAGCTCGATCCAGAGATACCCTCGCTTGTCCTCCTGACGTGACCTATTGATGACGCGCCCTAACAGATGACGCCTCTTCACGCCCATGAAAAGAGCATGCCTCTGCCCTTACCTCTTGCGTGATATGCTGCCTGCTCTGCTGACTTCACCCTGGATGCACATGGATAGCACAAGGCGCAAGGCAGAACTTTGCCTCCCTCCTTTCTCATGTTTCTTCACGTGATGCGATCTGCTAAAGGCAATACACACCAAGACAATATTTTTCCTGGGAACACCTCCCCTCTCTCTTCTTTATTTCTTTCTTCTCACCCAATTACAGAATCTCTAACCTGCCTTATAAAGGCCACATATTGGACTAGCAAACGGACTCCACAAAAGACACGGAAACAGACTCATCTCACACGCACACACGGCAACAATCGCAGCGTATACGGACTCGTATACAACTCGTATACGTATTCGTATACTCGGACTCATACTCGAATACGGCAAGAAAACAAAAAACAAGATTACTTCTAACAGTGATTAACGCCCTGATTCTAGATCCATAACAGATTTCTTCTCAATGCTGAAATTTCCTGTACTGACAACCTCTGAGTTGACAATGGACGACTCCCCAAGCAAGCTCTCCATCTCTTCAGGACTTTGCTGCGCCCACGGATGTTGCATCACTCTTCTCAACCTATCAAGCTTCTCCGCAACTTCCTTCATCGATGGCCTATTCTCACCACACATCTCCAAGCACTGCTTTGCTAACTCTGCAATCTCCCCAAGAAACTCCATGTTCTCGTCGCTCCTGATCTGATCATCCAAGATCTCCTCAAGCTTGTTCTCCTTCATGGTAGACAGAAACCTCATCGATAGGCTCTTCTCGTGTTCAGGTGCTTCGAGGTTGAAAGCCTTCTTGCCCGTGAGCAGCTCCAGAAGAACAACTCCAAAGCTATACACGTCACTCTTATCCGTTAATTGGCATGTCTGCATGTACTCTGGGTCAAGGTACCCACAAGTTCCTTGGACCAGTGTGACGAATTGTGACTCATCGGTTGGTGCTAGGATGGAAGCGCCGAAGTCAGAGATTTTCACTGTGTAGTTGCCATCAAGAAGGATGTTGGAGGATTTGACGTCGCCGTGGAGGATCGGCGGTGATGCCCATGAGTGCAGGTAGGCGAGCGCTTCAGCGGATTCGTGGGCGATCCGCACGCGAGTTCCCAAGGAGATGTGACGGTTGTTGTTGCCATGAATGAGTTGGAACAACGTGCCATTTGGGATGAACTCGTACACCAGCATAGGGACTTCCACCTCGAGGCAACATCCTAATAGTTTAATGATGTTTATGTGGTTTATTTGGGACAGGATTAGCATTTCTTTACCGAACTCTTTCTTCTGCTGCTCATCGATTGTCTTGCACCTTTTGACGGCTACATCAATATTGCCCTTGAGAAGTCCTTTGTAAACAGTGCCATGGCCTCCGTGGCCAAGGACTTGCTTCTCGCTGAACTTGTCAGTGGCTTGCTGCAACTCTTCTTCTGAGAAGAGTTTAAATGCGACACCTTGCTGTGACTTCATCTCCTCGAATAGCAGCAGACCACCGTGCTGTCGAAAATACTTCTGTTTTATGCTGTGTAGCTTTCTTCTTTCTTGGATCATGTATGCACAGGTTACAGTAATCACAAGGACGAGAATTCCAACACTTGCACCTGCATGATTCTCCAAAGTGATATATGATTTTACTCAAAACTGATAAGTAGTGCCCCGTTTGCCAACCTGAAATTTGGCCAAACAGGACTAATGTGATTGATTTCTACTCTCTAGTGTGATATTAACTTTTTGTGTGTGTGTGTGTTTCAGACTGATGTCATGTACAGTACTCTTGCTGTGAAGACTGAAGAGAGTAACCCACCTACGACAGGCTTCTCCCAAGAAGAGGAACCCTGTTGGCAAACGCCATCAATCATATGTTTTCCCCGCTTACATGAACAGGTGAATCCCCCGACGTATTTTCGCAAATTCCCGCGCATGGATAAGTAGCATTGTCAAGGCACTCGTTAATATCTGAAATCAAACAAAACACTTTCTTAAAAGTTCAAACTATTGCATTGTCTTGGCATGAGTAGAGAAATAACAATGACAGGAAAAGACCTTTGCATCCATCGTTGATGTATCGGTTGCCTTTGTATCCGTTGGAGCAACTACAGCGGTAACCTCGCCCGTTACTGGAATCGACACACTGGCTGTCGCTACTAACACATGCGTAGGAGGTGGTGTTCCTTTTAGCTTCCTCACATGTATCAAATGTTATGACCCAGTCCATGACAACCGGAGCTCGGCCCCCGTACGTGTCATTGAACACCGTCGAGGTAAGATAAGTGGTGCTAAAGTTGAAGACTGCAGTTTCCATCACTGCCATGTAGCTGCAACGGTTGTTCTTCCATATTTCAGTGGTGTTGTAGTTTTCGTTGAAATAACCTTTGTAATACCGTATGCCTTTGGGGACATCCGCTTGGCAGCAGCCAGCGCCAGAGCATGAGCCGTTCTTAGGGGTTACATGCTTGTTGCATGTGGACGAGCAACCGATCACATACTGCCTGGATTGCTGAGTTATCAACTGAAAACAAAATTACGTAAGCTTGAGAACAGGGACGTTATAAATTGTTTTAAGAGGTACAAGGTTATATAATAAACATTGAAATACTCTAGTACGACGTTTGGTTCTAGTTTTCAAAAGGAAGCATCCAGCCAACTGTATCCCTTACGGGATAGTAGGTTTCAAGCAAGTTGTTAGGGTTACACACTAAACAGTAGGTGGCAACGCTTCGAATGGCTTGAGAGGGATATCTATAGTCTAAAACTTAAGTGAGAAAAGAGGTATACAATGGACGCATTGTCCTTAATCCAACAAGGTCTCTTCTTTCGTGGTGTTTTTTCTCCTCCTCTCCCATGGTGCTCCATGGCTATATTTATAGTCATGGGTGAGAATGTTCACAAATATCTTTCTTGAGGTCTTTACTAATGAGGTATACATATCTTTTCCTTAGCATGCCCTATATGGGCATACCTTTTTCTTATATACATACTTAGGCTTGTGTATGGTGGGCCGACTGTGCCAAGTTGAGGTCACCCTCCCAATAGTAGCCTCATAGGTAGGGGCTTCACAATGAATAGGCCGAAACCATGCACTTCGTGCTTTGGCCCCCTTCATCCCTTTGGCCAGCCATTACAATCCCTCATACAGTCAGATCGATGCTTTTCGTGGGGTTCATAGTGCTGGTGGGTAGGCTTCCTCCTGATGGTCCTATAGTCAACAGATAGGTTTCGTCTCAAAAGTCATCGAGGAGACAGTCGGGCTTCGTTGTCGAAGTCCTCTGATTGGCGGATAGGCTTCGTGTCGGAAGCCCCCGGGCCAATGGGTAGGCCTCGTTATAGAAATTGTTGGGCCTATGTGTAGGCTTCATCGTTGAAGTCCTCACCACAATCCATCGGCAAGAACGTGGTCAGTTGAGTCAGTTATGGGGACGCGCGTGCCTACCAAAAAGACATGCTTGTCCTGTCGTTATAAAAGTGCATGGGCACTCTATCATTTCCAATTATGCTTGCTATCAATCTTCTTCCCAACACACCTTGGTGATCCTTTGCCACTGCATTGGTCTCCCTTTTTCTTGTCGTCGGCGCATAGCTTTTCCGGTGATCATGCTACTCCACTTCCTTTCACCCGCCCATTGCCAGATTGTGACCCCAAGAGCCACCATGACCCCAGGGAGGACAGCGTGTGTTGAGGTCAAAGCCATGGCGATCGCTCAAGCCATCCGGCACTGCACGGTAATCCTGGCGATGGTAGGTCTACGAAGTACATTAGCGTCAACGTGGCTGTGGCCTCGTCGAGCCTTGCCGATGGTGGCCGTGATGACCAACGGGTCTTGGTGGGGGAAGTCTACACCAGAGACATCCTCTGTTGTGAAGGTGATGTCAACACTAGCCCATGTCAGGGGTACCCACGTCGGGTACGTGGCGACATGGTGTACTCGGTGCGCATAGACCCTCCTCTACCTTTTGGAAGGGAATATGAGGAACGATCATCCCGTGACGGTGTTGATCACATGCTAGGGTCTAGCTTCTATGCGCAATATAGTCAAAGGGGCTAGCACGAGCGGGACCTATGAGGACTACAGCATATGCGCCACTATTGCTACCCTCATATCCTAGCCGTGCTCCCTGGACGCGTTCTCATGGAGCGCCATGATAGTATGGCGATCACATGTGATGTGCTCCCTGTTGCCATGCATCTCACACCATGCCCCGTGGGGACACCCGTTGTCCGGGCCACACCCCTTCCCATGGCTACTCCCCCTTTCTCTACCATAGCCCCAACCATCGGGGGTGGTCACTTTGTCGCTTTCCCCTTCAATGTGAACACATACCCCCTTCAAAGCACTTTGCGCTACTTGCGGGTCATGCTCTCCCCCTAGGCTGAGGCGGCGATCTTACCCTCCATGCTAGCCCCACAACATTGACTTCACGCCTCACTGCATCCTTCTTAGGCCTCACGTTACTCCTCTATTTTTGTTGAAGAGTGTTAGATTATGTGGATATGTCGTGAATACAGTGATAATAAATAATTAATATTTGGGTTGTATTGAAATTTGTGTTTGTGAAGGTTTTGGATGATGCTCTTTTGCAAAACTAGAATTGCTAGAATATTCGGGTTAAGCGGTCTGACCGGCAGACTTCGACCACGGTCTAGAGTTGAAGAGCAGTCGAAGACTCCGGAGCACTATAGAAGTCAAAGACCCTAGAGTTAGAGACTCTGGAGTATGGTAGAAATCGAAGACCCTGGAGTCATAGGGTAGTTAGAGACTCCGGAGTACTGTAGAAGTTGAAGACCCTAGAGTCAGAGAGCAGTCAGAGACTCCGAAATACTGTAGAAGTCAAAGATCTTATAGTCAAAGAGCAGTTTGAGACTCCAGAGTATTGTAGCAGTTGGAGACCCCAAAGTCGGAGACCCTCCAAGCTATAGTGAACCGATTGTAAGCTACAGTGAACCGATCATAAGATACAATGAACTGGCCATAACCTACAGTTAACCGACTGTAAGCTACAACAAACTGGTCGTAAGCTATAGTGAACTTGAGGTTGTGGATGATTTGGTTAATGTTTATGGATGGACAATGGTGTGTTATGCGTATGTAGACTGATGTTGGTCAAGTTGGAGAGAAATTGTGTCGGGAAAACGTTATTTGGTTTTGCATATGTAGGTTGGGCGTGGAGATGGTCATGATCGATAATGAGGAGTACCAAGACTAGGATGAGAAAATATGAGATTTAAGTGGTCGAGGATGTCACGAGGTGGTTGGGCTCACGCTGGAGTATATGGAGATCAAAGATAGATAATGTGTGGAGAAGCTACAGGAGGAGCGGTCCTAGAGGCTTCAACACATGATGAGTTGGAAGGAGTTATGGAAAGTGTCCATAACTGGAAGGTTTAGAGATTTTAGAAAACCCGTGTTTGGAAGGGCTTCGGGTCCCTTGATTTTTGGAATCGGATAGGATTTCGTGTTCGTGTTTGATGAGGACACAGCCTGGGCCCCTAGCATATAAAAGGAGGGAGAGATTAAGGTTTAAGAGGTGGCTTTGACGGCTTTTGAGACAAGAAGATTTTCAGAGTTTTCGCTAGGGTTTGAGGGGTACCGTGAGGGCACTTTGTACCCATGGAACATGATTCAGAAATAAAGGATCAGATCTATTCTGAAGAAATTAGTCGGCATCAGTGGTGTGTTTTCTGGGTGTCGTCTTTGACTCGTTCTCGTTACGAGCATAGTAGTACGTGGCAAGATAGCGTTCCTCCATTGACTTGATCGGTCGCCGAGTCGTCCTCTCGATCGTCGCCAACAACATCAGCAGGGATAGTAGACCAGAGCATGTCAACTCAAAGGCACTAATTTCTCTAAGACATAGGTCATCGAGAGGTTTTGCTCCAGATGTCGAAGATTTCGAGTGCGTGCAAACCGATCGAAGATAGTATGAAGCGATCGTAGTTTATGACTGGTAAGGAGCTTTAGATAGCTAAGCGATCAAGCAAGCAGTCGAACGCTGAGCCGTTGAAACCATTGTCAAAGTTTATGACTAGTAAGAGTTTACGACAGCTGAGCGGTTGAACGCCTAGCAGTGAAACTTTCAACGAGCACTAAGAGATTCCAAAAAATGGAGGTAATCACTCACCCCTCTGATTGCGGTATTCGATCCTACAGAGAGCTTGGCCACCGTCTTTATAGGCTTTCAGGCATTGTACTCCACAAGGGACCCTTTTTGAAGGCCTCTGATGGCGGCTTTGATGATCCTCGTCTCATTGACATCCTTGACCTGACATCTAACCATCACTAAGCGCTTAAAGTATTCTCGTAGCTTCTCTCTGGGAGCTTGTTTTATTGCAAAAAACTGGTCGACGTCGATCTACTTTACATAGTTGTCCTCGAAGTCATTGTGCATGAGGTCATGGACCTGCTCCCACGCATAGATGGAGCCATGGGCAATTATGATGAACTAGGATAATGGGACTCCTTGCAAAGCGAGCGACAACCCCTTGGCCTTCATCAAGTCATCCCCTTATGCGGCCTCGATGGCCGTTTTGTAGATGCGCAGGAACTCTTGGGGATCGGTGTTACCCTTGTAGGCCACCACCTTGGGCATCTTGAAGTCCTCTGGCTAGGCATGCCACTGCAAACCTGCACTAAGTATGGACTCAGACTCCATTCGCCGGGGGTGCTATGAGCACCGACGGTGATGTTTAGACTCTTTGTCCTTTTCGCAGCCACCTTCGCAACAACAATGGCGAAGTCTGTTGGCGCTGTGCCTCTTGTATCACTCGCATGGCCCTTCATAGGTTTGCCAGCTCCAACTGCAGCTTCCCCACAGATCGCCTCCAGCTCGCTACCGCCAACTCCTGGTGTGGGCATTAGAGCGCTCTTGGCTCGCAGTGTAGCAGTGGCGAGAGGGGCGTGGGGTCACCAGAGGTTGTTGCAGTGACAACGAGGGCGCTAGAACTGCCGGGGGTCGTTAAGGTTGGGTCCTCCGCCCGCGACGCCATCAGTTCCGCAACCTGCGTTGCTGCTGGGAGGCCTTCTTCCCAGCCTACCATGGTGCCAGACGCAGCAACTGTTGCCATGGGGATGAGGGGGTCCTCGACCACCGACTTTGCCACCCCCACGACCGTGACCACCTTCCTTCACTTTGGGCCGATGCCGCCTTCCTCATCAGTGCCATCGGACTCAAGCAGTTTGGTGGTGCTAGCGGCTTGGTCTTGACATGTGGTTTCTACGCCGCTCCCCATGGACAACACCAACTATAGGTTACACACCAAATAGTAGTGTCAGGGCTTCGAAAGGCCCGAGAGGGGTACCAGAGTCTAAAACTCAAGTGAGGAGAAAAGGTATAGAATGGATGCCTTGTCCTCAATCCGACAATGGTATCTTCTTACTTGGTGTTTTTTCTCCTCCTCTTCCATGGTGCCCTATGGCCATACTTATAGTTAGGGGTGGATATCGAGCCACACTACTACAGAAAGCCTAATACTAGATGGCCAATCACAGACGGTTTGACAAAACCGTCTGTGATCGACACTAACACAGACGGTTTTAATTTGAACACCGTCTGTGTTGGTGGCGTTGGAGAAAACGAGTATCACAGATGGTTCTTACCGATGAACCGTCTGTGATACTCTGAGTATCACAGACGGTTTGTGTTAAAAACCGTCTGTGATAATCTGGGATTATCACAGATGGTTTTTTATTAAAAAACCATTTGTGATAATGATGCTAGGCATTTATTGCGCTGCACAGAACCGCATCTGTCTTCATTTCGATCCAGATCTAGCCGGTGTTTCACTCTTTCGCTTAGGAGGCAAGCTAGGCAATTTCAAGCCAATTAATTTGGTGGGAGAAGGCAGAGATTGAGCTTTGAAGCAGAGATTGAGCTTTGAAGATTCATACTTTCCAGCAGAGATTGAGCTTTGAAGATTCATACTTTCCTGGTTTATCTAGATATGGTTAGTAATGGAATTTATTTTTCTTTGCATTACAATTTAGATGTAAGTAATTGGTGAGTGTTATTGAAGATGGTTTGCAAAATTGTTGGTTATATAATAGCTGTTGTATTTATAATATGAATTAAGCTAGCAAAGCCTGAATGCATGTGGTATATATATGTAGTAATAATTAAATAATTTAATTTTTAATACTAAGTTGTTATATATATACATAACGTAGGACTGAAGCTGGATGTATGTCGCGAGCCGTGTGAGTGAAGAGTATATTAATGGCGTGTCTGCTTTTGCAAGAGCTGCCGAGGAGGATATGCTGAATAAGGGGGTGGAATATATGTATTGTCCATGCACTGACTGCGAGAATTTAAAGATGTACTGTCCATATCACAGACGGTTCTGTGATATTTACACCACAAACGGTTCGAAAACCATCTGTGATAACCTTCGATTATCACTAACCCATAAATTCAGACGGTTCAAAAAACCGTCTGTGATGACGTTTTTGAACCGTTTGTAATTAGGCTTTCTGTACTAGTGCCAGCTCCTCGTCTTAACGAGCTTTTTTCAGAAATTAACATAGTTTGATGTAAAATTATTTTATTGATAATTTGGAAGTATTCTTATAGGGTGTGTTTGGTTCGTGGAACCAAGGTTGTATCGTATATCCTGACTGAGTGGATGCAGGCTGAGTAAAATCGTATTTCAGAAAAAGAAGATGTTTGGTTGCCTGTATGAGCGGATGCAAAAAAACTGAAGATGTTGTTTGGTTGCCTGTATGAGCGGATGCAGTCTACCAAACCTGAGAGGCTGACACGTGGGACCGCATAAGATACACTGTATCAACCCATCCAGGATGGCCAGTGAAGCTCATTTTGAGCGTATCCACCCATCCAGGATGAGGGTGTATTTTTGTATCCGCTCATACAGGCTGTATCCGCTCATACAGACAACCAAACAGGCTCTTTCTCAGATTATACGGATCCACCCAGCCAGGACGAAGGAGATTCAGGCAACCAAACACACCCATAATTGAGCTAACGAGCCAAGCCGAACCAAAGCAAAATTTAATTTCATCCTAAATTGACTCATTCAATGTTTAACCAATTAATGAGTGCAATTGGAATAATTTTGAACCGATCCAACGAGCCCCACCAACGAGCTCTTTTTCTACCCCTATTTATAAATATGGGTGAGGATATTTACACAAATGACTCTCTTGGGGTCTTTGTTATGTGGATACACATGTCTTTTCCTTGACATATTTTAAATGGGCCTACCTTTTACTTATATATACTTAGGCTGTGCATGGTGGGCCGACTGGGCCATAGAAGGGCCACTCCCCCAACACAAGTTTTATCTAGATTTCAACTAGCCTCTTCTCCTGCGCCCATCCTTGCTGTTCTTGCCAGTGAGGTGGGGTGGCGCCAAGGCATTAGGGTAGGCTAGGCACGGCAGATCACGTTGGTTGGAGCTTGATTGCCAGCAACGGATGACATGAGTGTCGAGGGGTTGTAAGAGGTGGATATGATGTTCTAGCTAGAGTTTGGATCCAGTCATTCAGGGACCAAGGCGCTGGGGTACAGGGGAAGTCGTCGCCAACAAGATCACGACGATGAGCGATGAGGGAGGCGCGACGAGCCTATTTCAGGGCGAGAAAATCAGTGGAAGTTGTTCTCTTTTTTTTGAAGAAAAAAAACTTTAGTGTCTCACTTACGGAAGGCATTTGTTAGATCGCACAGCTAGTGTAATCTTTTGGTACTACTTTTCCTAGCGCTGTACATGAAAATTTTCCGTTTTTTCAGAAGCCCAACAAAAATTTGACGAAATGCCAAAAAAAATTACTTACAGAGGAACTCCCCATATAAGCGAGAGTGTTGCAGCCGATGACGATGATTTTGTTATCCACGTCCGATAGCCAGAAAGGTGTATTAGTGATCCTGACCCATGCGTCGCTGTACAACATTCTGCCC
Organism: Dendrocalamus latiflorus; assembly: GCA_017311315.1. NCBI lineage: Eukaryota > Viridiplantae > Streptophyta > Magnoliopsida > Poales > Poaceae > Dendrocalamus > Dendrocalamus latiflorus. Next base: position 33,546,393 of record CM029657.1, read on the forward strand.
GTGGACGGATCGTAGCACTGCCAAGATATCATCGTCTTCATCCAGGCTTTGCCGTCGGGCACGGAGATCTTGGTCACCTCGATATTCCTGTAGAAAGGCTTGGGGGTGTTGTTCACGGTCGTGCAGTTGAGCTGAAAGCCGCTGTGGAACGCGCACCGCTGGCCGATGCCGAATGGGAACGGGATGTCAACGTCGCCGCACCTGGTCTGGCAACCAGGACGCCCGCCTGCCGGTGCCGGTGCACCGGCGTTGGCCAGCATCCAGACGGCCGAGAGGCAGAGAAAAAGATGGCTGGCAAGAAGGAGCCGAGAATACCCCATCATCCTTGGTAATTTGGCTAGTCCAGTGGGCGGTCGTGTGTCCGGTGGTTGTGCCCTGAGTCCTGACGATAGCTCTGCCGTAGACCATAAATAGATGGACTAGCCTAGCTAGCTATGCAGCTTTGCGTGGACGACACTGTGGTTGACTACTGTTGCGATGAAGTGCCAAGTCATTAAAGATGCGGGCATCATAGATGCGTGTCTCATCATAGAAGACTTGGACTCGGTGGTCAGTCTTCAGATCGAATGAAGGCTTGACTCGGTGTGATGGGTCTTCGGATCGAGTGAAGGCAGTGGTACACTGACTGTTACGAGACCGAGAACACCAACGTGGACCACGTGGTCCAGTGGTAAAGCACAATCTTGTGGTTGGTGAGGTTTGAGATCTCTACTCTCCTCTAAATTGAAGATAAGTCATGTTCTTTCTTTTAACTACACTATTTTACTATGGAATCCTAGGAGATGAGATATTCTAGAACAAGCTCAATACAGAAGGAAGAAAAGGACAGTATTCTTGACCTCAATATCATTATCACTTCTAATAACTTTAAGGGCTCTAGAAAAATCAACTAACACTAAAATGACCAAATGCATTATTTTTAGATGCCAGGAAGTAAATTTAAGAGTACCAAGAGTAATCATCCACACTAACAAGCATCTAAGGTATTCAAGTGAAGAAGTTGTCCAAGACTAACAATCATGACTATTGTAAGATGTGCATGAGAAGTAGCTACCATTTTACCATATCTACAAGGAAAACACATTAGATCCTTATCCCCCTGAGAGACCATGTGGAGGTCACCCCATGGGTGTGATGAGTAATTGACTCTTGGTCTAGGAAGATTGAGTTTAGTTTTTGAGTTTTGCGCTAGTTCTGCATTGTCGTAGCCCTGGCGAAGTGGTCTGCAGCTTTTACGACCACGTTGGTCGTGGTCGAAAGTCGTGCGCACTGTTTACGACCATTTTGGGCGTGGTCGAAGGTCACCCGAGGGGTCTACGACCACTCTGGCCATGGTCGAAGGGCACCAGAAGGCAGTACGACCATGTTGGCTGTGGTCAAAGGCCAGCACGACCACGTTGGCCGTGGTCGAAGCAGGTTACGACCACGTTTGGCCATGGTCGAAGGACAGTACGACCACGTTGGTCGTGGTCGAAGCAAGTTTACGACCACTTTGTGCGTGGTCGGAAGTCTCCCGACTCAGCTACGACCACGTTGACTGTGGTCTGTGGTCGCAAGTCGTGTGACGACTGCTGTGGTCGGAAGTCGGCGCTCGAATGAACGATCACGTTGAGGAGTTGGCGCATTACGACCACGTTACCGCGAGAAGTAGTCGGAGGTCGATACTTCGATCACTATGGTCGGTAGTCGGCAGAACTCGACTTCGACCACATGAGAAGTCGAAGCGACTTCGACCACGTTGTGAAACGGTCGTATGTTGTCGAATCGAGCTCAGACGGGGTCGGCTCGGTTGGATGTGGTCGTATGCGGTCGACTGAGGGCATAGGACAGTTGGCTGTGGTCGGATGTGCTCACAAGCGCTCGAGTGTGGTCGGAAAGGGTCTCGACCTCTGTAAAACTCATTGAACGTGGTCGTAGACTTCTAGTAACCGGTCGTATGACCTCCAGGATCGGTCATTTCTCTTGTGAATCGGTCGTACCGACTCCTGGGCTAGTCGTCTTGACCTGGAGAGCGGTCGTAGGCGGTTGGTTGTGCTCGAGAGACTTGTACGTAGTCATAGACTCATTGTATCTGGTCGGTTGGCTTGATATTGTGGTCGTATGTCGTGTGCATTCTTTGTTCTATATTTTCGACTGGTCGTAGGTGGTATACGACTTGGTAAGAGTATGGTTTGAGTGTTGATTTCTGGCTCAAGTGGTTGGATACTATTGTGAGCGGTGCTATGTAATTGTTTGCCTGTCTGTGATGTTTGCAGGACCTTGAGACTAGTCGTGGCGAGGCATGGAGGGCCGAGACTAGGCACGGGTGGTGCTGAGGTCAAGAGCGGCCAGGAGGTGCTGAAGACGACGAGGTCTGCGAGGTGGTTGCAAGACTTGAGAGGCAAGGCGGAGGAAGCATCCGGGAAGGCAGTGGGATGGCATTTTGGAGAAATGCGAAAAGCTGCAAAGGGAAGCTGTGTCTCTGCGAAAGCACTGGAGTGGTTGGCGCTAACGGGCAAAGCAGTGGAGCCGTTGGGTGTAACGGGTAAAGCACTGGAGCTCGTTCTCGCTGTTGGGTTAAAGAGAGTGGTAAAACCCGGTGTTTGTTGGGGTTAACGGGTTCCCCCCTGGAAGCTTGAGGCTATAAATAGAGAGGTAGAGCTCGGGTGATAGGTGAGGTTGTTCCCGAGTCACTCTAAATTTTTCGTCTCTATTTGTGTGAGTTTTCTCTGGGTAGAGCACGGTTGCTCTTGTACCTCCGATGGAGTGGCTGTAGAAACCTCCATGATCAATCATTCATCTCTCTTCCTCAAGTTAATTTCTGTCGTTATGAGATGTTATGATTGTTTTGTTTGCGATCTATTTTGAGAGCTTGTTCTTCATGCGATCATTTTCTCTCTTCTCTTCTTCGTGTTTCTGCATTCTTTTGTGTGCTTCGATTAGCTCAGAACTGGGAATCTATCTCAAGGCCACTTGGCCAGTTCATTCCCGAGAGTAGGAGTCGAATCAGAGAAGTTCTCTTAACTGAATGGTCGTGCGCCTCAAGTCCTCTGTTTCGAGTTTGACCATGTCTCTCTAGCCGACCATAGCTAAGACTTTGGTTTTTCTTGGTAATTTCTTTTCCAGAGGTTGGATTCTTTCAGTGCCTCAAATTTGAGGATCAAATGACCAGAGAGTCTTAGTTACTCGGAAATCTGGCAAACGAGTCCTTCTCCGTTCTTGTTTTATCCGCGCAGTATTCTCTGTTTGATTTCTTTTGTCGTCTTGGGCAAGTGTTCGACCACGTGGTGTTCGACCATCAATTGGCTTACGACCACGTGTGTTCGATCGGAGAAACTAGTTCTTTCACTCGATTTGCTGTGTGAGTACTTGGGGAGTTTTGAAGGCACCATTCACCCCCCCTCTGTTGCCATTTCGGTCCTACAATTGGTATCAGAGCCGGTTAGCTCTAATTCATAGATCTTAACCGGTCTCAAGAGCCATGGCGACGGACAAGTACTCGACCAAACCTCCCGTCTTTGATGGCTTGGATTACCCCTTCTGGAAGAGCCGAATGGAAACATACATCCAGGCTCAGGGGTATGCCATTTGGCAGAAGGTGAAGGCCAGATTTGTTGTTCCTGTCGATGAGAACATCAATGTGGCAAACATGCCCGATGTTGAGGCAAATGCGAAGGCAAGGAACATCATTATCCAGGGCCTGAGTAGAAGCGAGTTCGATCGCATCTCTCACCTGTCGTCCGCTTACGACATCTGGGTGACCCTCGATGCATACCATGAGGGCACCACCCAGATTAAGACGGTCCGACAGGACCAGTTCAAGCGCGAATACAACAAATTCGAGATGCTTGCTGGAGAGTCCCTGGATGAGTGCTTTTCGCGATTTCACAAAATCCTGAGCAACCTCCGAGCGGTTGGTCTTACATACCCCGACTCGGATAACGCTCGCCAAATGCTCGCGGCACTCGATCTTCGTGTCTGGGAGATGAAAGTGACCACCATCAAAGACACGACAGACCTCTCGACCCTGACTCTTGACGCGCTGTATTCGCGCCTCAAGACTCACGAGATTGACGTTGTCTCTCGACGGTCGAAGTCACAGTCGATGGCCTTGGTCACCGATCCCGTTTCTTCTTCTGGGCCCTCTTCGGATTCTTCTTGCGGTTTCTCCCTTGCTGCTCTCTGTGACATAATTGATGATCAGTTAGAGCAGCTTGCGGATGATCAGCTGGCCCTCCTAGCCCGAAGGTTTTCCCATGCCTACAAGGGTAGGAGAGACAGAAAGAGGGGAGGACCCGTGATTTGCTTCGAGTGTGGTGGCCCCAACCACATTCGGGCAAACTGCCCCAAACTAGAGAAGGGCAAAGCTGACTACGGCGGTTCAGGCAAGAACGACTACACCGACAAGAACCGCAACAAGAAGCCTCCAGTACATCCACAAGGCAAGAAGAAGTTCCGCGACTTCGGGAAGGCCAAGAAGCTCTTCCACCGCGTCCTCACGGCGTTCGACGACCTCGACCTCAGCGAGGTGGAGGGATGGAGCGACGACGATGGGGCGGGTGACCAAGTGCCCAAGGATGGCGGCGACGACTTCTCCGGCATGTGCTTCATGGCCCTCGAGGGCGAACTCAGCGACAGCGAGTTGTACTCCGACTCGGACGAGGTAGGCCCCACCTACGACCAGCTCAATCAAGCATTTCTTAAGCTAGGTGGTTTTCATGCTAGAGCTAGGGCTAGGTGTACCGAGTTAGAGAAGGAAGTAGATAGACTGTCACGGGAGCTTACTTCATTTACATCTGCTCCCTCCCGTGACGATTGTGATACATGCTGTGCTTTGCTGGGTGATTTGGAGAAACTAAGGACCTCGCATGATAGTGTGTCCTCCGAGCTTGATGTTGTGAAGGTGGAGAATGCTAGTCTGCTTGCTGAGTTAGAGTTGAGTAGGATGGCTGTTACCCTACTTACTACTGATGAGACTACTTCTCCCACCTCATGTGAGGTTAAGGACATTGCTGCTAGAGGACCTTATGCCATGCTCCTTGATCTGCCCAATTCTTGTGAAAATTGCAATAACCTGAAGATGAACTTAAAACGGGCAGATCATAAAATTGCTGAACTACAAGCTTCTTTACTTGAGCCGATTGATTCATGCTTGAACTGTCCTAAGTTAACTGCTGAACTTGAAGCTGTCTCCAAACAGTTTCAAGAAATGATTGATCATGATAGGAAGTTGGCTCAGTATGCTTCTAAGGACTCTGTTAGCTCACCATGCATTAATTGTAACAAACTAAAATCTGACTTGGTTGCATTGGATGAGAAATGTGTGAAGCTAAGTAAGGACCTACTAGAGAAGCCACTATCTGCTTGTATTGTCTGTGCTAAGAAGGGGGAGAAGCCCCAGGGTAAGGTTGAGACGCTTAACGACGTGAACCAACCTGCTAGCAGTAGGACTGTCCATTCTGAGTCGGCTGCGCGTGCACAAGCCATTCGTTCCTCTGCTATTGGTTCTTCATCTGCTTCCTTACCTCCTGCTGTTCCCTCTTCCCCCTGCTCTTCTTGTGCCTCTCTCTTTCGGGAGTGTCAGTATCTTATGAACACTCTCGAGAGATTTGTAGGTGGCAAGAAGAAGCTCAATCTTATTCTAGACCAATCTAAGATCTGCAGATTTAATCAGGGTCTAGGATATGATTTCTATGAGGACATGAGGAAGCATCCACCTGCTATTCTCAGATCCATAGTAGGAGGTGTGATCGAGGTCGAGCCCAGAACTGATGAAGTCAAATTCAAATCAGCAGGCTTTGTCCAAGGGATCTCTGACAGCAAGGTGAGTTCACCTGCTACCTCGGCTTCTCAGAAGCCGAAGCCCTCGCGTGCTACTTCCACCTCTTCGAAGGTGAGGTACCACTGCACCTTCTGTCAGAAGGATGGACATTTGATCGATCGATGCTTCAGGCGCCAGGATCGCGCAGAGAGACCGTGCTGCAGCTCTTAGGCGTATTCAGGGTCAGCCCCAGACTTTGAGTGCATCTAAGACCAACACAAGGTCTAGGTTTGCTTCAGATGCTTCTGATGGGTTTGGGCAGCATCGAGGACTTGGTTTTTCCGAGTTTTCTGGTTTTCGTCCTCATGCTGCTCCGGGTCGTGACTTTCGCCGTCCTGAGGGTACATCTCGTCTCCCCCGTCGAGACAGTTACCCACGGCGTGATCAGCGTGTTGCCGGTGTTCCGACTCGCTCTTCCGTAGCAGTCGGACCCCGCAACAGCTTCAGGTCTGCACACAGACCTTCTTCTTTGAGTCACAGGGAGCGTAGGGTAGATAGAGGTCAGTCGTGCTTGACTACTTCATCTGCTCGACGTGTTGTTCAGTATTGGGTGCCAAAATCACTTTTGATTTACCCCAGTACTGAGACTTTACTCTCTGTTTGACTCAGGTTCGCCGGGTAGGAAAGGACAAGGTTTGGCTTGTAGACTCCGGTTGTTCTCGTCATATGATCGGAGACTCTCGTTGGTTTTCTTCCCTTGCCCGTGCTCCAGGTGATGAGATGATCACCTTCGGAGATGCTTCATCTGGGCGCGTCATCGCCAAAGGTACTGTGCGCATTAATGCATCTTTTATTCTTAAGGATGTTGCCTTGGTTAGTAAGCTGCAGTACAATTTGCTCTCCGTTTCTCAGCTTACCGATGACGGTTTCGAGGTGAGCTTCAAGAAAAACAATTGCAAAATTCTTGATTCTTCGGGTAGTCTGGTTTGCGGGATTTCTCGTTTTGGGAGGATCTTTCGTGCTATTTTTTCTGAGTCTTCTGGTGATCCTCTCCGGTGTTTAGTTGCTTCTGAGTCCCGCGACTTGACTTTCTGGCATAGGAGACTTGGTCATATCGGATTTGACCATTTGACCCGAGTTAGCGGCCACGATCTCATTCGTGGTTTGCCGAAACTCAAGATGGTCAAAGATCTTGTTTGCGCTCCATGCCGGCACGGCAAGATGGTTGCCGCTTCTCATTCTCCGGTCACCGTTACGATGACCGATGCACTAGGACAGCTGCTCCACATGGACACAGTTGGACCAGCTCGAGTGCAGTCAGCAGGAGGGAAGTGGTACGTCCTTGTCGTGGTCGATGACTATTCGAGGTTCTCTTGGGTGTTTTTCTTAGCCTCGAAGGATGAGTCGTTTACCCATTTTCGAGGGCTTTTCAGTAGGCTTTCTATTGAGCTCCCGAGTGCCTTACGAGCGATCCGCAGTGACAATGGCACGGAGTTCAAGAATTCCTACTTTGAGAGTTTCTGTGGTGAGACAGGTGTAGAGCACCAGTTCTCTTCTCCATACGTCTCTCAGCAGAATGGCGTTGTGGAGAGGAAGAACCGTACCTTGGTCGAGATGGCCAGGACGATGCTTGATGAGTACTCTACATCGAGGAAGTTTTGGGCTGAAGCGATTGCGACCGCGTGCCATGTTTCGAATCGAGTCTTTCTTCGGGCACACTTGCACCGCACTTCTTATGAGTTGAGATACGGGCGAAAGCCCAGCGTCTCTCATTTTCGTGTGTTTGGTTGCAAGTGCTTTATTCTGAAGTCCGGGAACCTAGATAAGTTCGAGTCACATTCTTGTGATGGGATCTTTCTAGGTTACTCGCCTTCTTCGCAGGCTTATAGGGTCTGGAACTGCGAGTCTAGCAAAATAGTAGAGACCTGTGAGGTGACCTTTGACGAGGCCAGTCCGGGGACTAGGCCAGATATCTCAGGTTCTTTAGAGCAGTCCGAGACCATCTTCGTGGATGACGAAGACGATGGAGATGAGGGTTGTCTACCCGATCCAGTCCCTTATCCACCCCTTGAGGTGCCGTCTTCCACCGCACCTCCAGGTGACCAGCCTATGCCTTCTACTTCCTCTGGAGCTAGTGGCTCTGTTCCTACCTCATCAGCTCACAAGGTAGAGGCCACTTCTTCATCTCATGCTGGACCTCCCCGACATATCCAGAAAAGGCATCCTTCTGAGCAGATGATTGGAGACCTGTTCGAGCGTGTTACCCGCTCAAAATCTGGCTTATCTCAATTCTGTCTCCATTCTGCTTTCATTGCCTCCTTTGAGCCCAAGGATGTTTCTCATGCTCTTTCTGATGAGTCTTGGGTCAATGCCATGCATGAGGAGTTAGAAAATTTCGAGAGGAACAAGGTCTGGTCGCTTGTCGAGCCCCCGCGAGGTCACAATATTATTGGGACTAAGTGGGTGTTCAAGAACAAGCAGAGCGAGGATGGAGTGGTTATTCGGAACAAGGCTAGACTGGTAGCTCAGGGGTTCTCCCAGGTTGAGGGTCTAGATTTCGAGAAGACCTTTGCCCCTGTAGCTCGACTTGAGGCCATTAGAATCCTGCTTGCCTTTGCAGCTTCTAAGGGTTTCAAGCTCTACCAGATGGACGTCAAGAGTGCCTTCCTTAATGGAGTCATTGAGGAAGAAGTTTACGTCAGACAGCCTCCAGGCTTCGAGAACCCCAAATACCCACACCATGTCTTCAAGCTTTCCAAAGCGTTGTATGGACTTAAGCAGGCCCCCAGAGCTTGGTATGAGAGGCTTAAGTCCTACTTGTTGAGTCATGAGTTTGAAATGGGTAAAGTAGACAAGACCTTGTTCATCCGCCGGCATGGCACTGACCTTCTGCTCGTCCAGATCTATGTCGATGACATCATCTTTGGCGGCTATTCCCATACTCTGGTTTCACAATTCTCGAATGTCATGAGCACCGAATTTGAAATGAGTATGATGGGTGAGTTGACTTTCTTCCTTGGCTTCCAAATCAAGCAGACTCGGGAGGGTACATTTCTTCATCAAGGAAAGTACACTCGTGACCTCCTGAAGCGCTTTGATATGAGTGATGGTAAGCCGGTGTCAACTCCGATGGCTTCTACAGCCTATCTTGACCCAGATGAGGATGGCGAGCCAGTCGATCAGAAAGAGTACAGAAGTATGATCGGTTCCCTTCTTTACCTTACTGCCTCGAGACCAGACATACACTTCTCCGTGTGTCTGTGTGCTCGTTTTCAGGCTTCTCCTCGCGTATCTCACTGCCAGGCGGTGAAGCGCATCTTTCGGTACCTTCGAGCTACCATTGATTATGGTATCTGGTACTCTTCCTCATCCTGTCTTTCCTTGAGAGCCTTCTCGGATGCAGACTTTGCCGGCTGTAGGATAGATAGGAAGAGCACCTCTGGCACCTGCCAATTTATTGGCACTTCTCTTGTTTCCTGGTCTTCGAGGAAGCAGTCTGGTGTTGCACAGTCCACCGCAGAGGCCGAGTACGTTGCTGCAGCCAGCTGCTGTAGCCAAGTACTTTGGATGGCTTCGACCCTGCGGGACTTTGGGTTGGTCATAGATAGTGTTCCACTCTTCTGTGATAACACTTCTGCGATTAACATTGCTAAGAACCCAGTGCAGCACTCCCGGACCAAGCATATTGATATACGCTTTCACTTCCTTAGAGACCATGTAGAGAAGGGTGACATAGTGCTCCAGTTTGTGGAGAGTGACCACCAGTTGGCTGACATCTTCACCAAGCCTTTGGATAGTTCGAGGTTTTCAGCTCTGCGGGGAGAGCTTGGGGTGGTGTGTCCTTACGGACTGTAGTGAGGGGGAGCTTTGGGCTTTATTGCTATACTATATTAATTATGCTTCTGTCTCATTTCTGTTGCATTGCATTTGCGGGTGCTTTGGGTTTAGTCCTTCCAGCATAGGTTAGAGTGGTCTTCTCGTCTAGCTGTTTAGACTCCTTGCTCTTATCTTGTGACCTAGGATTCTGCTCTATTAGCCGCTTCTCTTCTCTTGCTAGGTTGAGCCCACTCACTGCTTTCAGGTTCTAGCAAGGGCCGGGCCGCCCTTGGGTAGACAGGGTACGTGTGTGCTCCCTAGTGAGGTAGATTACCGGTCTGATAGTCCTAGTGTCATATGGGGTAGATGAGAGTCAGTCTGAGCCATAGTTGCTTCTATATCTTTTCTATGCTTTAAGGACTGCCTGTTTGCTGTTTTCTTTCCCAGCTTCTCGGTTTATTGCTTTGATTCAGGGGGAGTTCTTTTGGGAGCCTCTGGAGCTTATTTGTGACTTAACTCAACTTGAACTAAAAGTTGCATCTCATGTTGAGGGGGAGCTGGATTTTATGCATTTTCAGCATTTAGCATTGTAATCAAATTGCATTGAGCCTTGATTATTATCCTGTTATGACATGCTTTAACGCTTTACACCTTGCCATGACTTATGCTTAGCTTGCTAAATTTATCATGACTTCGTATGTGTAGACTAGCCTGTGCCATGCTAAGTTAATTAAACTTGCTCAACTTAAATTAAAACTTGTCATGCTAGCATTCGAGATTAGTCTGTCTTGAGCTATCTCTTTATGATCCATGCCATGTCAAATAGACTGAGTAGAGCGTTGAATCTATATTGAGCCTTAATTTGAGCTGTTTTAGTCTCTTGATGATGCATAAGTTAGTACAACATGTTAAAATGCAAAAGGATCTCTTTTGTGCGAAAAAACTGACTTCACCAATTCTCTCCTATGAGACGGCTTGCCATTGCACTTGGCATGAACTTAGGGGGAGTTTTGGATGACCTAGACTATCTTCTTAAGCTTCTCGCTTGAAGTAGTCGCATAAGGTTTGAGGTCTAGCACATGATAAAACAAAAATCTGGTTGTCAACAACCTTGAATTTCAAAAGAAAATATATCATTTGTGCTCAACTTGCTTAAGTTTCAAAAAGAATCAAGTACTTAACCAATGTTTCAATCTTGAGCTTATAGCACTCTATTTGGTCTCAATATTAGCTTTCTTGTTGCGCTTAGCTTATTGACATGGCCTGCATCATCCATGGATATCTCTAGTTAGACTTTGATCTTTGATGACTTGACTTGCTCTCAAAATTGCATTACAATTCAGTTTGTCATCTATGTGCTCTAGCTAACTTATATATATGTTGTCATGATCTATATAGCCTTTATTGAGTTATGGCTTGGTGAATTACATGTTGGTCATTATGGATAATTCTCATGGCTCTGAATGCGTAACTAAACAAACTTCAGCCATATTCATCCATTGACATGTCATATTCTCTCTTTCTTTGCTCCTTGATGTGTTTATTGCCAAAAGGGGGAGAATAGTGGTAGAAAAAGCTAGTCGGGATCTTTTTAGAGCTTTGGAGAACAATTTGCTCTTTCAGTTGTTGCTCTAGTGTTCCTTCTGTCGACATGGTCATTAGCTCCATTCTCTTTCTTTGGACCATGTTGGATTCTTAAAACTCAAACTCAACTTCTTGCTTTTTCTGGGTTTGTCAATATACTCATCAAGGGGGAGATTGAGAGACCATGTGGAGGTCACCCCATGGGTGTGATGAGTAATTGACTCTTGGTCTAGGAAGATTGAGTTTAGTTTTTGAGTTTTGCGCTAGTTCTGCATTGTCGTAGCCCTGGCGAAGTGGTCTGCAGCTTTTACGACCACGTTGGTCGTGGTCGAAAGTCGTGCGCACTGTTTACGATCATTTTGGGCGTGGTCGAAGGTCACCCGAGGGGTCTACGACCACTCTGGCCATGGTCGAAGGGCACCAGAAGGCAGTACGACCATGTTGGCCGTGGTCAAAGGCCAGCACGACCACGTTGGCCGTGGTCGAAGCAGGTTACGACCACGTTTGGCCGTGGTCGAAGGACAGTACGACCACGTTGGTCGTGGTCGAAGCAAGTTTACGACCACTTTGTGCGTGGTCGCAAGTCTCCCGACTCAGCTACGACCACGTTGACTGTGGTCTGTGGTCGCAAGTCGTGTGACGACTGCTGTGGTCGGAAGTCGGCGCTCGAATGAACGATCACGTTGAGGAGTTGGCGCATTACGACCACGTTACCGCGAGAAGTAGTCGGAGGTCGATACTTCGATCACTATGGTCGGTAGTCGGCAGAACTCGACTTCGACCACATGAGAAGTCGAAGCGACTTCGACCACATTGTGAAACGGTCGTATGTTGTCGAATCGAGCTCAGACGGGGTCGGCTCGGTTGGATGTGGTCGTATGCGGTCGACTGAGGGCGTAGGACAGTTGGCTGTGGTCGGATGTGCTCACAAGCGCTCGAGTGTGGTCGGAAAGGGTCTCGACCTCTGTAAAACTCATTGAACGTGGTCGTAGACTTCTAGTAACCGGTCGTATGACCTCCAGGATAGGTCATTTCTCTTGTGAATCGGTCGTACCGACTCCTGGGCTAGCCGTCTTGACCTGGAGAGCGGTCGTAGGCGGTTGGTTGTGCTCGAGAGACTTGTACGTAGTCATAGACTCATTGTATCTGGTCGGTTGGCTTGATATTGTGGTCGTATGTCGTGTGCATTCTTTGTTCTATATTTTCGACTGGCGTAGGTGGTATACGACTTGGTAAGAGTATGGTTTGAGTGTTGATTTCTGGCTCAAGTGGTTGGATACTATTGTGAGCGGTGCTATGTAATTGTTTGCCTGTCTGTGATGTTTGCAGGACCTTGAGACTAGTCGTGGCGAGGCATGGAGGGCCGAGACTAGGCACGGGTGGTGCTGAGGTCAAGAGCGGCCAGGAGGTGCTGAAGACGACGAGGTCTGCGAGGTGGTTGCAAGACTTGAGAGGCAAGGCGGAGGAAGCTTCCGGGAAGGCAGTGGGATGGCATTTTGGAGAAATACGGAAAGCTGCAAAGGGAAGCTGTGTCTCTGCGAAAGCACTGGAGTGGTTGGCGCTAACGGGCAAAGCAGTGGTGCCGTTGGGTGTAACGGGTAAAGCACTGGAGCTCGTTCTCGCTGTTGGGTTAAAGAGAGTGGTAAAACCCGGTGTTTGTTGGGGTTAACGGGTTCCCCCCTGGAAGCTTGAGGCTATAAATAGAGAGGTAGAGCTCGGGTGATAGGTGAGGTTGTTCCCGAGTCACTCTAAATTTTTCGTCTCTATTTGTGTGAGTTTTCTCTGGGTAGAGCACGGTTGCTCTTGTACCTCCGATGGAGTGGCTGTAGAAACCTCCATGATCAATCATTCATCTCTTTTCCTCAAGTTAATTTTTGTCGTTATGAGATGTTATGATTGTTTTGTTTGCGATCTGTTTTGAGAGCTTGTTCTTCATGCGATCATTTTCTCTCTTCTCTTCTTCGTGTTTCTGCATTCTTTTGTGTGCTTCGATTAGCTCAGAACTGGGAATCTATCTCAAGGCCACTTGGCCAGTTCATTCCCGAGAGTAGGAGTCGAATCAGAGAAGTTCTCTTAACTGAATGGTCGTGCGCCTCAAGTCCTCTGTTTCGAGTTCGACCATGTCTCTCTAGCCGACCATAGCTAAGACTTTGGTTTTTCTTGGTAATTTCTTTTCCAGAGGTTGGATTCTTTCAGTGCCTCAAATTTGAGGATCAAATGACCAGAGAGTCTTAGTTACTCAGAAATCTGGCAAACGAGTCCTTCTCCGTTCTTGTTTTATCCGCGCAGTATTCTCTGTTTGATTTCTTTTGTCGTCTTGGGCAAGTGTTCGACCACGTGGTGTTCGACCATCAATTGGCTTACGACCACGTGTGTTCGATCGGAGAAACTAGTTCTTTCACTCGATTTGCCATTTCGGTCCTACACCCCCTTAAGCTTAAACAATCATCTAATGAGATCTATGCTACTTACCCTAGTCAAGTGATCAAATCGAATGTGACGTAATTTGTGATGATAGAAAATAAGATATCTGGAATACAAAGCCACAAGACATCTAAGCTTGTAAGAAGACTCTGAAAACTCAGCTCTAAAAAGCTTGTCAAGATGTGAGATCCTAAAAATTAGGTCCCCAGATTGATCTAAAACTCTGCAAGCATTCTTTTTAAAGATTATCTTAAGACCATCATTAATTGATTAGAAGACGGAGAGTAAGTTATATTTGAGCTTGCTTACCAAGGCAACATTCTTCAACATGAAGTTTTCATTGACTTGAATGGTGCCCTACGTCGTGACGATATCAGTAGAATGAAGAAGTATTTTAGTCATTTCTTTCAACTTAATTTTGCTATCCTCACAATTAGAGCAATAATGATAATGATTAAACTTGAGGCTAATAATTTTTAGATTCAAGTTGTCAATCATAAGATCCCGATTCTTGTTTATTTTAGCTTGTTTCTTCAATTTTTGTTCAGTTGCAACAAAAGCACGCTCCATTTGTTAATCCAAGTGACGCACCTCATCAGGATCACTATAGAGATCATCATCAGAGGTGTCGACGTCGGTGATGCTACCCTTGGCCATGAAACATATGTCAGTGAAGTTCTGGGTCTTTTCTTGTTCCTAGAGTCATCTTCGTCATCTTTAGTCTCTGAGTCCACATCGCTCATGTTGACGTTTTCAATAGCGGTAAGGACCCGACTGATGAACTTGCGGTAGTTGGGCTTTTTAAACTTCGCTTCACAAGCTTGAAGATGCCTTCAAGATGCCTTCGCCTCCTTGCCTTTCAGCTTAGGACACTTAGCCTAAATGTAGTTCGGCTCACCACACTCGAAGCAAGTTACAGGACAACCCCTCTTTCTGTTCCTCACCTTGTGATAAGCACTTGCGAATTTGGTGGATAGGAGAACTAAGTCATCCTCAGAAAGCTTCTCTAGCTACTCATCGCTCAGAGAATGCAAAGCAAACAAAGAAAATCTAGAAGAACTAAAATTCTAAGGACTAGAAGAGCTATTCCGAGTAGGGTCAATTACAAGAGCCATCAACTTTGTCTTAGGAAGATGAGAGATGAAGTTAATATCATGCATCTTCAACCTCGAGTAGAACTTATCTATGGTAAGTTTACTCACGACAGTGTTGTCATTGATAGAAGTGATCTTTGTCCCCCAAAATTTCACATTAAGTGCACCCAACAAAGTGGCATTCTCAGAGTTAGAAAAGGTCCAGCCAAACTACACATGTCATGGATAATTTTGTTAAACCTTTCCCACAACTTAACCAAAGATTCATTGGGCCTTTGCTTGATCTTTGAATATTCTTTCTTGAGTCGGTTCTGTCTCACTTCTTTGATCGCGGTAGAGCCCTTATGGTAGTTAGCGAGGTTCTTCTAGATCTCTTTAGTAAATGCCAAATGGGCTAATCATTCAAACTCAGATCGACTAAGCCCTAAATCAGAAAACTAAGTGTGTTATTGTTTGTCTCTACATCTAGTGTAATCACATGATCATCGGTAGGCACCACATAAGGATTGTTGACTTTGAGCCAAATTGAGTACTCTTGAGCCTCGATGTAAGAGTGCATCTGAGCTTTCCAACAAGTGAAATCAACCTCATTGAAGACGGATGGCTTGGTTAAATACCTGTATGATACCTTGGCTGTAAGACTAGTTAAGATATATTAAGAAGAACTAACTAGGCTCTAATACCACTTGTACGTCCGGAAGACACCAGAGGGAGGGGGTGAATGGTGCCTCACAAAAATTTCTCCAAGCATTCTCAAATTCTTCACTCTAGTAGCTACAAAGCTATGAAGATCAAAGTTGAAAGCCTAGACCAAAGCAACAACATCAAGAACCAAAGAGAGGAAAACTTCAGAGCAGAGTGGAATGACTGGCTACTCAGAAGTGGTCTAATCAGCGGTAGCGCGGTGGTCTAATCGGTGTTGCCCTAGCAGTCGGACCAACGCGGTCTGATCGGCGGCAAGGAAGTGGTCTGATTGGAGTGCAGTACGATCAGGCCAAAGAGTGGTATGACCACTCCCCTTTCTTAAAACAGAAAATCAGTCTGAATCTAAACCACTTTTGGTGTAACTCTAAAAAACCATAGCCAAATAAAATGAAAGTTTGCACACACCTTTCTTACGGTCTCTACAGCTTATTTGATCTGAAGATTGCTTGAATCTTTGTGAAAGTTCAGACCTGTCGTGAGATTAGACAAAGTTGCACCAAAACCGTGCAAAAACCGAAAACTTAGAATATGACTTGCTCGTGGGTAGAAGATAGCCAAGATAGCTCTAGATATATTCTCACATATTACAGTAAGCAAGAATTCCTAAAGATTCGAAGTAAAAACAGCGAGATCAAGAAACTTCAAGACAAGGCCAAAACCAAGCAAAGCTGGGCAACCTCGAAATCCTTCAAGACCTAGTGCTTAGATGAATAGTATATGATCTCCATTAGTCATGTCCATCATTTATGTCTTTGGCACACAACAAGATTAAGAAGGGAAAAGAAGAGATCAAAATCAACAAGAACAAGAGCAAATAAACCAATACAAGGAGACACCATGAGAAATGAATAAAGTTAATATATTGCTACTTGAAAATAAATGTTTTATAGCCACTCCACCTGAAGGACAAGAGAGCACACCATAACGCTCACTCTTCTAACCCTAACCCTAGAACATAAGGATGGAATGAGAAATGGTTGGATGGTTAACTTGCAAGTCTCCATCCTAACCCGTTAAATAGATAAGGCAACAATCCCATATCTAACTATAATGGATACTATCCATTAGCATATTTGGGGAAAACCCATTAACCTCACACAACACGGGTTTTACTTACATATTTAACTCATACACGCTTTTTAAAACATTGAGCCTGAATCCGCCAAGTTCTTAGCTTTTAATCCACTTGATCTTCTTAGCATCTTCTTAACCTAAACCGCTTTCCTAAGCACTGCTCAAGCATTGCGGTTTTGATACAACGCAGTTTCTGGTATTTGAAAAATTACCAAAATACCCTTGCCTTGATTCAGTCTTCATCTTCTATTGCAAGTAATTACTATGCATGCAACGTGTAGGTGCACCAATGACTTGCCACGTATTAGCAAGTTTCTCCCATTTCGATTCCACTGGACCACATCTCACTTGGACCGACTAAGTCACTTGGTGCAACCCGTCATTCTAACATTCTCTTTAACATTTCTCGTATTTCTCATGCCATGGTTGAGCTCAACCATCTCATCCAGCATCCTTGACTGTTTTGGGCCTTAGCTCTCCTATGAGTGTAGTCCCGATCCTCGTTGTTAACCACGCTTGACTTCAAAGCTTCCCTGCATATCCAAGACAAAGAAATTATTCCCGGACATAAGTTCTTCACAATTTGACCCACATTAGCTAAAGCATGCATCATGCAACATTAATACGCTGACCAAACATAATTTAAATCACCCCAAAACCAAATTTCCAAAAGCACAAAATCAATTTTAAGGGCCGGTCTAACCGCCAACTAGAGACTGGTCAGACTAGTCACACTCAGCGCAAACACAACCCGCCCTGAAAAATTGCAACATACAATGCTTGCGGTCTGACCATTGCAGTCATACTACCCAGCGTGCTCTGACTGGTAACAAGCTAACTGTCAGACCGGCAGTTAGTCAGCGGATAGATTGGTTTGTCTGACAACAAACCTAACAAAAATGCAACTTTACAAAATTTAAATTCCACTTCACAAACATGATAATAGTTCATTACAACATTATCTTAGACCTTCTTATATGATCATTCGGGTCCTATTCAGCAACCAATTTGAGACCAGCTACTTCAAATTATGGTACATCGGCGCAGAGATTTAAGCAAATGATAATGTCCAGTAGGTAACGCGTGCAGGTGTAGAAGCGTAGCATCATGGGCACCACGCATATGACGGCCAGCATGGGCCAGAGCCACGAGGCTGACGGCGGCCGGCCTGATGGAGACTGGATAAAAATCCGGCGTTACATGCCATGGACTGGAGCTAGCTAGCACCTTGGAATGGTCCAGCGCTAGTGCTAGACTGCCCGCTCGATGTGCCGTGCAGACGTGCAGTGTAGCGTACGAGCTGTTGGAAAGCACATGGATCAAAACCTGCAAGCACATGCTATCTGGATGGTTTCTGCACACACTGGAAGCACTGGTTTTCGCTAGGCTGAAAACTGCACACCAGGTTGCAGAGAACGGCTTCTTGCCGGAAGAACTACAGTCTACCGAAAACACATCGAAGCAGAGGAGAAAAACACACACAGCATGCGATGCAAAACTGCAACACCTTTTCTGATTTCTTTTCTTCTTACTAAATAGCGAAAGGACTCCAAAACTGATTACAAGATCAAATCAAACCAACTCTTTCTAAAACAACTTATCTGCTAACAAGGAATTCTATCAGCTAAAACAGGGAAACAAATACCGAACTGAATCTTATCTCTATATGGAAACTACTCGATTGACATGGTTTGACATCCTGAGCATCAGCAACACTGAAACATTACCATGACAAGATTATTTTCATCAATCTCTCCCTAATCTTGTTCGGTAATTTCTACCATGCCAAGCTTCCTCCGCATCTCCATGAACCTAATGTGGCCAAGGGTTTTTGTCAATATATCCGCCAGCTGCTCACCTGTGTTAACTTGCTTAATAGCAATTCTTCCCTCTTCAATACAATATCTGATAAAGTGATATTCTATGTTGCATGGACACGGACACGTGTGTCCGACACGACATGACACAGACACGGGGGTTCGCTATTTCCCAAAAACACTGACACGGGAACATGGCTATATATATAAACGTTGAAATAGGGCACCATGGTGTTTGGGCACCATGTTTCCCTGCCTTTGGATTGCTTTTAGATGCATGCAAGTGTAATATATCAGGCAAACCCGTCAACATTCATTAATTCGAAAAGGCGCCAATTTGGAAAGAAAGTCATTGGTTTAGCATATTGAATCAATCATGGATGAAAAGTCTTAATCATGGATGGAAAGTCTCAATCATAGAGCCTGAGCACCATTCTACCCCTGTTATTTATACTCTCTATCTATCTATCTATCTATCTATCTATCTATCTATCTATATATATATATATATATATATATATATATATATATATATATATATATATATATATATATATATATATATATATATATATATATATATATATATATATATATATATATATATATATATATATATATATATATATATATATATATATATGACGCTGAAATAGGGCACCATGGTGTCTGGGCACCAAGCCTCCCTACCTTCAGATTGCTTTTAGATACGTGCAAATGCAATGATATATAATATATCAGGATATAAAGTCTTAATCATAGATGGAAAGTCTTATACACACACACACACACACACACACACACACACACACGTATATATATATATATACGTATATATATGTATACGTATATACATATCTATATATATACGTATATGTATATACATATATACGTATATATATACGTGTATATATACGTGTATATACGTGTATATATATATATATATATATATATATATATATATATATATATATATATATATATATATATATATATATATATATATATATATATATATATATATATATATATATATATATATATATATATATATATATATATATGAAAAATATCTTTTACTCCCATGTGTAATTACATCCATCTCTAATATACAACCTAAACAAACTTGAAATACTCCTTTATCACTTTAGGTATACTCGTATACTAGTTACAAGATACTCCAATAGGAACCACATGAAAAAATTGCAAGAAAGTCTATAGTTTTTAGCGTATTTTATAAATACCTTCATATACACACATAAAAAGAAGTATGTCGAAAAAAATGTACATACCACCTCTGAAAAATTGTTCATACCACCTAGATAATCTTAAATACTCATATACTACACGTACATACCCTCCGTTACGAAAAATACTCCAAACATTGTGAGATACGATATAGGGTGTAATTACACCTGGGAGTAGAAAAGAAGCTTCCTATATAGGCATATGTATATAGAATTATAGATACAAGAGAATGAAGTATTAGTGTAAGTTGCAAATGTAAGCTTATCAACTATCTTTCTCAAACTTTTCTTTAAGTTCTTCTCAAAATCTAACATGAAAATGACCATGTTCTTTGTATTGTTATTTAGCATAGTGTGGCGTTGATCGTTTGTAGGGTGTTCTAGACAGTAAAGCTCTCACTGTCTCACATATCGATGTTTGTTGTTCAATATCATTTTGGTGGTTGTATGTTGAGAAGTTCTACATCAGGATCAAATCATCAACTATTGACTTATCAATGCAAATTGAATCCAGAACAGAGCACTAAGTAAATAGCATTGACAAACCTCATAGTACTCCAGCTTGTGAGAAATTCTACTCTACATCATAACTGGACAAGAACTCCTACATGTGAAATTGAAATGCGGATTAGAGGTGAAGAACACAAGCAAGATCAGTTCAAGTGCTATTTGAAAGTAACGACACCATTCTTTCTCCAACCTCTAGTCCTAGGCCGTGGCGGTGCGCGCCCTGTGCGTGCATTGACCACGCCGTCTGGAGGGTGGAGGTTGTCCGGAGGATGGAGGCGGCAGTGGAGTTCCTGGGCCGAGATCTGGGAAGTGGGGACTGAGGAGCTTGCCGCCTAGAGGAGAAAGGAGGCTGGTCGTTGCCCGTCAGGATCTGGGGAGTGGGGAGCGTGCCGCCTGGAGAAGAGAGGAGGCGGAGGAGAGAAAGGAGGTGAGGAGCTGGCCGTCGCCTAGAAGAGAGAGCATGCGAGAAGGAGGAGATGGATTTGGCTGCCAGCCACTGAGATCGAGGAGCTGGCCGCCGCATGGAAGAGAGAACAGGCGAGGAGGAGGAGATGGATTTAGTAGCCAACCGCAGAAATCAAGGAGCCGGACGCCACCTAGAAGAGAGAGCAGGTGAGGAGGAGATGGATTTGGCCACCAAGATCGGGGAACCGATGGCCGCCTAGAAGAGAGAGCATGCAAGGAGGGGCAGAAGTGAGGGGGGGGGGAGGTGAAAGGGTGATGGGATTAGGTTATTAGGGTGAATACTAATGGGCTCAACCAAATGGGCTGGCTTTTACATGGGCCGTGTCATCTAAATGGGCCAATACGTGTCCATCGTGTGTCCAATATGTGTCCAAAATTAAAATTATTTTTCTTCAATCATGTATTTTTTGACACATTGTCAATACGTGTCCATGCCGTGTCTGAGCTGTGTCCATGTCCGACATAGTGTCCGACATGGACACGGCGCCTCTCATGCATGTCCATGCATCACAGGTGATATCTCGTATCTATGTGTTTGCTTCGATCATGAAAAACTGGGTTCTTGCTCAAAGATATAGCCTACTTGTTGTCTATTTTGAGCACAACCTTCATGACTTCCTGTGCCATGAGCTCTCCCAGTAACTAGACCAACCAAATTCCTTGGCATGAAGCAATTGTGGCTGCTATATACTCGGCTTTGCAAGAAGAGAGCACCACAACCTTTTGTTACTGCAACTGCCAACTGACCACACTTCCTCCAAGCACATACATTACACCTGTTGTGTTTTTCTGATCATTAACATCCCTTACCATGTCGCTATCACTGTATCCTGTCAACTGAAAACCATCTCCACCAGCTCTCCCATAATGACAACCGAGGTATATTGTGCCACGAATGTGCCTCAGTATATGTTTCACCGCTGACATATGCTCTTATGTGGGGTTCTCCATAAAGCGACTTACATAACCCACCGCAAAAGCGATGTTCGTCATAGTATGAACCAACTACCTCAGACTTTCGACAACACTTCTATATTCTTAGCATCAACCTAGGGATTGGAACTTGTATTGCTAAGCTTCAGCCAGTTCTTTGTTGGAACTTGACATGGATTACAAGCTTCCACGCCGCACTTCTCCAAAATTTTTGGAGCATAAGCTGATTGACAAAGAGAGATGCCGACTGTGGATTGCTTCACCTCAATGCCGAGATAATGACTCAAAAGCCCCAGGTCTGTCATTTTAAACAACTTCATCATCTCTTCTTTAAACTTCCCAATCTCTTACGGATTAGTCCCAGTAATTATCAAATCATCCACGTAAACACGTACAATCAACCTTGTATTCTCATTACCTCTTGTATATACGGCATGTTTAGATTGGCTTTGCTTGAAACCTAGAGACCAAAAACTTTTATCAAGTTTCGCATTCCATGCCCATGGCGCCTGTTTGAGCCCATACAAAACTTTGTTCAGTTTTAACATCTTCTCAGCCTGAGTCTTGCTCTGAAATCCCGATGGCAAGGCTATATGCACCTTCTCCTCAATTTCCTCGTTCAATAATGCTGATTTTACGTCCATGTGGTGGACATCCCATCCTCCATGGGTTGCCACCGCAATGAGTACATGGGATTGTTCCAATCCCGGAGTCTTTGGGCTTAAGACTGCAAAAGTGCCCGGTTGCAGTGGACCGTCTATAGGTTAGGCCTACCCGGCTTTGTAAACGTGGTTCGGCCGTCTATGATGGGCTTGGTGTGGCGCACCTGCAACTGACGAGAGGCGAGGACAATCCTATCGGGGAAGTTGCTGTGGCTGAGGCAATGCAATGAAGCTGAAAAGAATGCGAGGGCAGAGTTTGGCGAGATGGAAGTCCGGGAAAAAGAATTGATGTAATATGTATTTTGAATGGTACCTTTCTGGAGTGAGGTGGTAGCGGCGGTGTTGCCGTCATCTATCATGTTTATTTTTCGCGCAGAAACTTGGTTTAAACCTTGCGAATAGATTGTGAACTGCTGTGGTTTCATTAATAATAATGGAGTCCGTGGTGGTAACACCCTTTGATTCTAAAATTTTTTTGATGGGCTTGGTAGGTTGAAGTGGTGCTTGAACAGAGTATATGCTTAGACAGAGCCTTGCCCTTTGGGCCACCATACAAATGATTGAGCATAACTGCATAAATTTAAAGAGATTAAGATTTGAAAAAGAAATCAAATACCAACAGAAAATGGTGACAGTACCGAATGCATTTACCGCGGTAGATAGAATTTTAAAGGCAAAGTATACAAGCAATGAAAGTTACCAATTTACCATACCTGTGCATCTTCAGGATGATACAAACCCTATAGGATAGCTGTAAGTATATAACGACTCAACGACACGTAAGTCGTACACAAATTATTGACACAATCGTTGAGGAGGAATTCCCACAGTAAGGGACATCTACGATATGATATGATGCGGCAAGACAAGGAGACAGGCTATAACAGAGTGATTACTTAACGCCCTGATTCTAGACCCTTAACGGCTTTCTTCTCGATGCTGAAATTTCCAGTGGTGACAACCACCGAGCTGACCATGGACGACGACTCCCCAAGCAAGCTCTCCATCTCTTCAGGACTCGGCTGAGCCCATGGGTGCTGCATCACCTTCCTCAGCCTATCAAGCTTGTCTGCAACATCCTTCATTGTTGGCCTATTCTCACCACACATCTCCAAGCACTGCTTTGCTAACTCTGCAATCTCTCCAAGAAACTCCATATTCTCATCATTCTTGATTTGATCGTCCAAAATGTCATCAAGCTTGTTCTCCTTCATTGCAGACAGAAACCTCATCGATAGGCTCTTCTCGTGTTCAGGCGCTATGAGGTTGAAAGCCTTCTTGCCCGTGAGCAGCTCCAGAAGAACGACTCCAAAGCTGTACACGTCACTCTTATCCGTTAATTGGTATGTCTGCATGTACTCTGGGTCGAGGTACCCGCAAGTTCCTTGGACGACTGTGACGAATTGTGACTCATCGGTTGGCGCCAGGATGGAGGCGCCGAAGTCGGAGACTTTCGCCGTGTAGTCTCCGTCGAGGAGAATGTTGGAGGACTTGACGTCACCATGGAGGATCGGCGGCGATGCCCATGAGTGGAGGTATGCTAACGCCTCGGCCGACTCGTGGGCGACTCGTAAGCGAGTGGCCAAGGAGATATGCCGACCGTGGTTGCCGTGGATGAGCTGGAACAACGTGTCGTTTGGGATGAACTCGTACACCAGCATTGGGACTTCCACTTCGAGGCAACAACCTAATAGTTTAACGATGTTTTTGTGATTTATTTGGGATAGGATTAGCATTTCTTTACCGAATTCTTTCTTCTGTTGCTCATCGATGGTCATGCATCGTTTAACGGCTACTTCCACGTTGCCCTTGAGATGTCCCTTGTAGACAGTTCCATGGCCTCCATGACCAAGGACTTGCTGTTCATCGAACCTGTTTGTGGCTTGCTGCAGTTCTTCTTCTAAGAAGATTTTGAATGCAAGACCTCGTTGTGACCTCATCTCCTCGAATAACAGCAGACCACCATGCTGATGAAAATGCTTCTGTTTGGTGCGTTGTAGCTTTCGTCTTTCTTGGATCAAGTATGCACAGGTTATTGTAATCACTAGGATGACGAGTCCAACACTTGCGCCTGCATGATTATCGAAATTCAGGGTTATGATTTTGTCCGAGATGGACATAATTGCCATGTGCAGTGACCACTTCAAAGTATTTTGCTCAAGAAAAGCATGCGCAGTGAGAAAGAGAATGGTACTAGCTGTGCCTCGTGGGCCCAACCTGGAATTTGGCCAAACACGATTTTCTTGTGTGAAAATAAAACGGCTCTATCACGTTGGATTTCTGCGATGTTGTATGATGCAAACTATGTTAGTTCTTACTGAAGAGAGGAACCCACCCACGAAAGGCACCGCCGGAAATGCGGATTTCCGATTTGGCATGCAAACGCCATTCAGCATGTAATATCCTGGATGGCATGAGCAGGCGAAACTCCCCACCGTGTTCTCGCATATCCCCGGGCAAGGATAAGTAGCATTGTCAAGGCACTCATCAATATCTGAAATCAAACCACCACACTCGGTTAAACATGTCGTATACTCTTATGCATACGTAGCAGAGATAGGAAGCATAAGCAGGCCAGAACTGGACCTTTGCATCCATCGTTGATGTATGGGTTGCCTTCGTATCCTTTGGAGCAATTACAACGGTAACCTCGCCCGTCACTGGAATCGACACACTGGCCGTTGCTACTAACACATGCGTAGGAGGTGGTGTTTCTTTTAGCTTCCTCACATTTATCCAGTGTTATGACCCAGTCCATGACAACCGGAGCTCGGCCCCCGTACGTGTCATTGAAATTCGTCGAGGTAAGATAAGTGGTGCTAAAGTTGAAGGCTGCAGTTTCCATCAGTGCTATGTAGCCGCAAGGACTGCTCGTCCACATTTCAGTGTTGTTGTAGTTCGTGTTGAAATAACCATGATAATATGGTATGAGTTTTGGGACATCCACCTGGCAGCAGCCAGCGCCAGCGCCAGAGCATGAGCCATTCTTAGGGGTTGTAGAATTGTCGCATGTAGACAAGCAACCGATTACATACTGCAAGTGCGGTCTGTTAGCCAATAAGCAATAAACAGTTTACGCTTGATAGTAGAACTAGATACTAAGGAAGATTTGTCTCTTGATCACGCAACTTTAATTTTCCTATCCAAAAGTCAAAGTTTGAGCCACCAAATCTAGAGGAAATAAGTCTGTATGACCCATTGAAATTTTTACGAAATATTTCGAAATCTAAAAGGAATAAATTTATTTGACCCTCCACAACTCTTATGAAGGTCTGAGTTTCAACTTCGGACTACAAAATTGGATGTTTGATCTCCCTCAGCTATCAAAAGCAAGCAACATACCTCCTCAAGCCATTCCACCTTGATTTTAATCCTACGTAGCACAGACATGGCGATAGTCGAAACCTGTCAATATCTTCGTCTTTCATCTATCTATTTATTACTAAAAGTTGATGATAGGCCTTTTAGAGTTGCTAAAAAAATATACTAGAAATTTCAACAAAGAACATTTAGCCCTTAATTTGGTAGATCCAAGTTATAATGTTTCAAATTAAAAGAAAGAGTGTCATACAGAATCCAAACTAAGAAGACGGGTCTTTTAGAGTTGCTAAAAAAAGAGAAATATACTATAAATTCTCATAACAAAATAAAATATTTAGCCTTTAATTTGGTAAGTTCAAATTATAACGGCTCAGATTTAAAAAAATCTATGTCAAATAGAATCCATACTAAGAAAAATCCGGAACTAAATTAAAGGTGAGGCGGGCGTTTGACGTCAACAAGGCTCGTGCTCGACTTGGATTTGTAACTTTATTGACACCGTGTTGGTGGTGGTGACTCGGCGAGATGGCGTACCGATACGCATGTACGTACATCTGATAATACGTGGACTATTGATTGGGATTATACGTAGAGCGGTGAAGTATACGATTGCCATTTCATCATTGGGCATGGTGGGTTGGGGGGTTGGCAAAATTGTAAAGAAAAAAGTATTGTATTTGCATTTGGATTGCAGTGAATAAACGACCGATTTATCGTTTTACTATCATTTAGAATTACCGTGTTTCGTGCAGGAGCAAAACGAGTTCAGTACACGTGCATTACCTGATGAACTTTACTGTGGGCTTTGAAGGGCCGTTAAACTGGACTTGAATGGGCGCCGAGTGGCCTACTATAATGGGAGATGTTCAGGAGATAAATATATACCGGATGGGGCCGGCACATTAGAGAGCGCTACGAATCGTTTGCTTTGTTGATTTCGGACTGTTCGGAGTTGGAACTGATCCCGGAGCTCTACTTTCCTACTCTGTTTTAGCCTAGGGCTTTTAGCACAAGAGGAGGAGCCAGAAAAAACAGAACAGCCTTGGACCCTTTCTGATCTTTCACGCGCAAACTCTTATCTTTGACTTTGAATTCTCCAACCACGTCACTTGGCGCGTCCACCTGGCTACTCTTTTTTTAGATGACCTGGCTACTCTTTTGGTTGCTACAAAGGGTGTATCAAGGAGAGGACGATTAACGGATGATAAAAACTTTTTCAGTTTTGCTATTTGTTAGTTACTTGATTCTTTCAATTCAACTCTTAATTGATTTTTCCTTGTCTCAGATTAGCGAGACGTGTGCATCTAATTGTGATTTTGACCAAATCTATTTATTACTAAAAGTCGATAACAAGCCTTTAGAGTTGCTAAGAAAAAGAGAAATATACTATAAATTCTTACAAAAAAGTAAAATATCCAGCACTTAATTTGGTGGGTCCAAATTATAATGGCTTAGATTAAAAGAAAGAGCCCAAATCAAGTACAATCCAAACTAAAAGAAATTAAAAATTAAAAATAAATAAAAATTAACAATTTTATTTCCATACAACTTTCAAAGTAACGTCTATAAATAGCTAAAATTTACATTAATAATTAAACAAAAATAAGAAAATCAAAAGAAAGATATCATGTCAAGTACAATCCAAATTAACTAAAATTCAAATATAAAATAAAATGAGCAATTTAATTTTTATATGAATTTCAAACTAAACCCCAAAAAATCTAAATTCATAATAATAATTAAAAAAATAGAAACTATTTTTTATATGAATTCCACCATAGAACTAAAAATAAATCCGTGACAAGTAGGATCCAAAAACATGTAAATTCAAAATAAAAAAAATAAAGGATGATGGGATATTTGATTTGTAAACAAATTTTAGAAATATTAAAATTTGTAAACCTATACTAATTAGACACTCGAGGGAAGCTCACATATTAACCAGAAAAATCTAACCATCTATCTCGCGGACTCAAATTAAAATAGCTTAAATTTAAAAAAAGAGAATCATATGTCAAGTGCAATCCAAATTAACCAAAATCAATTTGATTTCCATATGACATCTCAAGTAACATCCATAAATAACTAAAATTCGTAATAATAATAATTAAATAAAAATAAGCAAATTAAAAAAAGAGTCCTTATCATGTTTAGTCCAAAATAACTAAAATTCAGGGAAGAAAACAAAACCTAGCTATTTGATTTTCATACAAATTCCAAAGTAAATTCCCAAAAAACAAAATATATCTATTATATACTAAATGTCGATCACATGAGTTTTACATTTACTGAAAAGGAGAAATAAGCTAGAAATAAAAAAACATACATTCCTTGATTTAGTGGACCCTTATTATGATCAGTAAATGATTATCAGTGGATGTCTTAGATAAAATAAGAAATCTTATAAGGCAAGACTATCCATTATAGATTCTAGATGAACCCAATAAATAAAAAGAATCATAGATGACCCGCACTAAAATTCGCATATGAGAGAAAAAGAAGGATATTGACGCGCAAAATAAATGAGTAAAATCTATGCATAAGAAAAAAAAGAAAAAAGGAATTCAGCAAGAAAAAGGGAGATATAAAAAAGACAAGAACTATTTTATATGCACACTTACCAACAACGTATGTTTCACAACTTTGATTTTTTTTCAGAATTGCCATCAATGTGGTGGATTCTAATTAAAGTTGAACTACATCAATTGTTTAGTGTTATCTATCATACAATAAAAACATAAGATGGTTGATTATATCAGCTGATACAAAAGAGAAAAATTATTGAAATTCTCTCAAAAATAAAAAGAAACATCTTGCCTTTAATTTGGTGTACCATAATTATGTGTAGTAATCTATAACCGATGGATATTACCTGATAAATGAGAATAATTGCTAGAAATTCTAAAAAAAGTATCTACCTCTTAGTTAGGTGGACCCTTCTTATGATTAACAAATCATGACCAATAATATTTCTTGATGTATAAAAGTGCACATGAAATTGATTTGCACCGTGGTATGTATGTATGTATAATTGAGGAACTCTTGTATGAAATTAAGATGTTAGATGCTAGAGATAGAATTGAACTCAAGCGATACACACACAAGAACAAACTTGCTTATAATATCCATTATAATTTGTATTCTTTTACTTGTATTAATATGGATATAACTATTACCTCTATTATTGGAGATGTTGATTAAAAAATATAAGGAACAAATATTTTCTACCAAAGGTATAATCTATATTCTTTGTTTTAATGTATACTACTATACATTAACATCACAAATAAAACCAATTCTAAAAATATGAGAATTAAATTGAATTGGTAAAACTCTAAAATTATAATATTTAAATTATTTCATGTGATTTGCAACCCTTTATTTTTTGAGTGTAGTTCCTTTATTATAATCACATATGTACCGCTAAACCAATTAAATATACTCTAAGAATGATGCCCACGCAGGTGCACAAGCCACCATGCTAGTTTATTACTAAACGTCGATGACAACTATTTTACAATCTCTTAGAAAAAAGAGAATATGCTAGAAATTCTCACAAAAATAAAACATCTAGCTTTTAATTTAGTAGACCCGAGTTATAATGGCTCAGATTAAAAGAAAGAGACCATGTCACATACAATCCAAATTAAGAGAAATTCAGAATTGAAAAAAAGAAATTAGTAATTTGATTCTCATACAACTTACAAAGTAACATTGATAAAAAAACTAAAATTTGGAATAATAAATAAATAAATTAGCAAATTAAAAGAAAGAGTTCTTCTCAAGTACAATCCAAATGAAGTAAAATTCAGAATTAAAAATAGAATAATATATACTAAAGTTGATGATAGACATTTTAGACTCACTAAGAAAAAATAGAATATACTAGAAATTCTCATAAAAAACATCTAACCTTTAATTCAGTAGACCTGAGCTATAACAGCTCAGATTAAAATAAAGAGTCCATGTTAAGTATAATCCAAATTAAGAAAATTCAGAATTAAAAATAAAGAAAAATTAGTAATTTGATTGCTACACAACTTCCAAGTAGCATCCATAAATAACTAAAATTTTGAATAATAATTAAGAAAAAAAATTAGCAAATTAAAAGAAAGAGTTCATGTCAACTACAATCCAAAATAACTAAAATATGTAAGTAAAATAAAATAAAATTAGTAATTTAATTTTCATATGAATTCCAAAGTAAACCTAGAAAATAAATTCAGAATAATAATTGAAAAGAAAAAATAAATTGGGTTTTTTCATATGAATTTCAACCTAAATGCAAACACTTGCAAATTTGGAATAACAATTAAAGGATAATTAGACATTTGATTTGTAAACAAATGTAAAACTTAAATTCTAAAAATATTAAAATTTATAAACCTATTCTAATTAGACATTCCGAGAAAACTCCCGTATTAATCAGAATGCCATCTATCTCGTGGAATGAAGTTAGAATAGCTCAGATTAAAAAAAGAATAGCATGTCAAGTACAATCCAAATTAATGCAATTTGATGTAATAAATAAATAAAATTAATAATTTAATTTGTATACAGTATCTCAAGTAACATCCATAAATAATTAAAGTTCAGAATAATAAATAAATAAAATTAGCAAATTTTTAAAAAGAGTCCATCTCAAGTACAATCCAAATTAACTAAAATTCAGGGATGAAAATAAAAGTTAGCAATTTGATTTTCATACAAATTACAAAGTAAATCCATAAAAAACAAAACCTATCTATTATATACTAAAAGTCGAATGCATGAGATTTACAATTTCTAAGAATAGAGAAATAAGCTAGAAATTCTCAGAAAAAAAGAAAAGCATTCGTCCCTCGATTTAGTAAACCCTTATTATGTCCAGTAAACAATCACCAATAGATGTCTTAATAAAACAAGAAATGTAATTAGACAAAGCTAGCCATTATAGATTTCTAAATTAACCTAATAAATAAAAAGAATCCTACATGACCCACACTAAACTCCATGACCCAAACTAAACTCCATGTACCAGAGGAAAAGAAGGACATGGATGTGCAAAATAATTGAGTAAAAGTCATCCATGAGAAAAAAGGCACTTAGAAAGAAAAAAAGATAAGATATATTCTACTGCATGCTTCCCAACAATGTGTGTTTTACAACTTTGAATTTTTTCTAGAATCGCCATCGATGTGTGGATTCTAATTATAATTGAAGTATATCAACCATTGAGTGATATCTATCATACAATAAAAGTAATGGTTGATTACATTGGTTGAAAAAAAAGAGAAATATTATAGAAATTCTCCCTAAAATAGAAAGGAAACATGTGGCCTTTAATTTGGTGGACCCTAATTATGTTTAGCAATCCATTGTCAACGGCGTTACCTAATAAATAAGAATCATTGCAAGAAATTATAAAAAAGGAAAGTATCTAGCTTAATTAGATGCACCCTTTTTATGATTAACAAATCGTAACCAATGATTTTTCTTGATCTATGGAAGTACGCATGAAATTGATTTGCATCATGATATACATGCATATACACATGTAATTAGAGAACTATTGTATGAAATTAAGACGTGAGATGTTAAAGATATAATTGAACTTAAACGATCCACGCACAGACACGAACTTATCTACAATACCCATTGTAATTTGCATGCTTTTAACTGTACTAATATGGATACAACTATTGTCTATTATTGAAGATACCGATTAAAAATTATAAAGCACAAGTAATTTCCTCCTAAAGATATAATTTGTATTCTTTGTTTTAACATATATTATTATGCACTGATACCACAAACGAATCCAATTCTACAAACATGGAAATTAAATCGAATTGATAATATTCTAAAATTCTAATATTTGAATTCTTTTATGTGATCTGCAACTCTTTATTTTTCACATGTAGTTCTTTTAAAATGATGCCCATGCAGGTGCACGGGCCATCATGCTAATTTGTTATGCAAGTTAGCAAAAAAATTGAATTAAGGAAAAGCCCACATGTTAGTCACCAATGCTCCTTCATCCTCCATCTTCTTCTACTCCACTATCTCTGTCGGGCCCTTGCTGCCAGTGACCACCGCCATACGCCGTCGCCAAGCCTTCCTCCACAACTCTCAATCCTACTGTATATCAGGGAGGCGGTCGAAGCTTGGAGAAGATGCCGAGAGCAACGGCCAGAGCTGG
This sequence comes from Dendrocalamus latiflorus, assembly GCA_017311315.1. NCBI lineage: Eukaryota > Viridiplantae > Streptophyta > Magnoliopsida > Poales > Poaceae > Dendrocalamus > Dendrocalamus latiflorus. The sequence goes on from CM029657.1 coordinate 33,577,966, forward strand.
GAGAGAAGATCGGGAGCGATGACCGGAGTTAGGGTAGTAGCAGCACATCGGCGTCCTTCGAGTGGCATGGGCCGGAGTTGGTGCCAACATCGTAGCCCACGAGGCCGCCATCCTCACCACCATTTCCAGCATGAGCTCCTCCTCCCACCTTGTGGAAAGAAGGGGAGGTAGAGCTGGCGACTAGGGGAATGAGGATGTGGGGTCAGAGAAGGGGGAGGCGCTACCGGTGACAAGGAGGAGGATGTGGGGTTGGAGGCGCCATGGGGATTGGGGATGATGTCGTTGGCTGCGAGATCCACTCTTGCCTTTGTCAAAGCCGACTCGCCCGTTCCTGGTGTTGGCACAGCCACCAACTACTGGCCCAACGGCTCCGACCGTGACACTGACCTCTCCTCGACAGCTCGATGGCACAAGGTTGGCCCTGGAGATGATGATGCGCCCCGCCGACGGCAGTCATGTAGGCCTTGGTGTCAGCGGTGAGGAGGGTGGTGTTTGCTAGGCTTGTTGTATTTCTAGGTGACAGTTCAACTTTGAGTTGAAAGTTTTCAAATTCTAGTTGAAATTTGAAATTTCCAGGTGAAAAAAATTCCATTTTATCGCGCTTGAAGGAGCAGAAACTTCAATTACTCTCGGGGGTACAGAATAGGCAGAAACTTCGATTTTAATAGGGGGTATAGAATAATCTCGCTCTAAGCATTATGCTTGCAAAATATCATGATTCCCGTGTATTAGGAGCGTGGTGTTCGGTAGGTTTGTTTATAGTGGATGGACCCCGCCAAATAGACATCATGTATTTATTAGTTAGTTTTGCAATGGGATTGACAAAATATCGAAATACTTACAGAATCGCTCTCCAGGTAAGCGAGTGTGTTGCACCCGATGACGATAATTTTGTTATCCACATCCGATAACCGGAAAGGTGCATTAGTGAGGTCCAACGAAGCTTCCCTGCTCATCATGCTTTTCGTGGCCGGGTCGTAGCACTGCATAGGTATGGGCGTCCTCATCCAGGCTTTGCCGTCGGGCACGGAGATCTTTGTTACCTCGACGGTCCCAGAAAAAGGCTTGTCGGCTTCGCAGCTGAGCTGAAAGCCATGATTGATCGAGCACTGTGGGCCGTCAGAGTCTATGCCGAACGGGAACGGGATGTCAACGTCGCCGCACCTCCTCTGGCAACCAGGACGCCCGCCCGCCGGTGCCGGTGCACCGGCGTTGGCCAGCATCCAGACGGCCGAAAGGCAGAAAAGAAAAGGAAGCCGAGAATGCTCCATGCTCAGATGTCCGTGGGTGGCGGTGTATGCGTCCGGTTGTTGTGCGCGTTCCGGCACTCGGCAGTTCTGTACAATATAAATAGATGAAGGCATGGATGCCGCCAGTACCCCTCCGAAAGACTGCAATTGACTCTGCTGGCATGGAATAGAATGGCTGCGGGCCTGCCGACGTGCTCCATCGGTTGTGGCTGTTGACTTCTGGTGAGCTGTTAGTTCATTTAATAAATAGATAACGTGGTTATATCTCTATAGTTAATACAAACAAATAAGAAAAAAATCAGAAAAAACTGAAATTATGAAGCCGACACGTTCATTCCAGCTTCTGAAAATTGGAAGCCACAAGCCAAAGCTACTTAAAACGGGCGTCTGGCAAACTCCAATGCACCGGTTCCACCTTTTTTCCCCGAAGATCTGGTACATCTCATGATTTTAAAAACTTTATACATACATACATACATACATACATACATACATACATACATACATACATACATACATACATACATACATACATACATACTAAAAGTTTAAAACCGCGAAAGCTCTGGGCATGGTCTACAATTGTTGGTCTTCAAATTTTATTTAACGGATAATAAGTGGAATAACATATACAAGTGTTTTGTTTGCGAGGATCTACAATAAAATTCCATATCAGAAAGACCTGATTAAACGCACCTCTTTATATTTGAGGGAGAGAGAGAATAATCAACTATGTTTATTTGATGCAATCTGATTATCCATTATAACTATTACAGTTATGTACTCTATCCATTTGAAAATATAAGAATATTGTTTCAAAAATATATGGCACACATGGAGATTAAATGATGTTTCTCTCATTAGTTCTCATTTATCTTATCCTCCGTCTCTCTTTAGTATTTATGAGAAAAAACATCCATGGTAACTATTTTGATATTTTCTCTCTTTTTTCAAAGACATTAACACTATGGATATCATGGTCATTTCTCTATAGATTGTACTCTCGAGTGTAGTTACTTCTATCCGTGATATATCATCTAATGAACCTAACATATTTCTTTATCACCTTAAGTATAGTCATATATTAATTCTAAGATACTCTAATGCCAACCATATGAAAATATTACAAGGGAGTACATAGTTTTTGACATATTTTGCTACTATCTTTATATTCGTACTAAAAAAGAATATATTCAAAAAAATAAATAAAAATACATACCACATTAAAAAGTATATATACCACTTAGATTATCTTATATACTCATATACTGCACGTATATACTCTCCGTTGCGCGAAAAACTTCTTATTTTATAAGATAAGGTGTAAAGAGTAATTATATGCATATGTATGTGTACATATACATATATGTGTATGTAAAACTACACCACGGTCCGTCGTAATCGTTAGCTCTCAGTCTCAGTTACGTAATCTTTGATTGACTGAACAGTCTTCCTAGGGCGATGATTCCAACAATTGAAAGATTCAATAACCGCGTATATGTAGGAAGTCTTTTTCGTATTCTTAGAAATACATACTCCTATTTCTTATATATTCTCTCTACCTTATAATATAAGTTTAAAGTCTATCATGCACACAGACAAAAAAGCATTAAATTTAAGAAAAAAATTAATACCATTGGATTATACATACCCATATTTAATGGTATACTATAACTACTCATTTATTTTTTCAGTATTAAAGTATAGATATATGTGGAAATATTAAATAACTACACTTTTGATCTCTGCAATGGACTTATATTGTGGGACGATACTTTCCAATAATAAGGACTTATATTGCGGGATGGATGAAGTACCACATAAACGAATATGCTACACTTCACTATCACTTTTCATATGAAAAGCCTTTTTCGTACTCCTAAGATATATACTCCCACTTTTCTAATATACCATTTAAACGAATATATTATATTTCTCTATAATTTTCTCTATATATGAAGCATTTTTCATATTTATGTTAGTACTTATTCTCATTTTTAATATATCACTTAAATGAATATTATGTATGTATATATGCGCGTGCGCACACAATCTTTGACTGACTGAACAAGTCTTCCTGGGACCATGATTCAAACAATTGAAAAATTCAATGCGTAGAGAGTGCCGTGTACTATGATTCCCCTGGCCGCTTTGCATACCCGCAGCTTGGCAGTCGGAGCCAAAGAAAACGCATGAACTGCATATGGCGCCGAACTGGTATAAATAGAAGCTCTCTCGTCTTATTGGGATACACATGGTAGCAGTAATTGATTTGTATGATATAGATCATCTAAAGATTCATTTGTGTAAGAGTTGTTACTCCGGTTGTGTGATCGTCTTAAGAAACATTAATGTTGGCTCACTGTTTAGGAATTATCAACAAGTCGTTAGCATTGCCGACGACAGTGGAGGACACGCAAGTTTTCTAGACTGATTTAGGCCTTGTTTATTTTGTTTTCTGATTTATTTTTTATTATTTCTAAATTTTATTTTTTAGCCTTTTAGTTTTTTGAGCTTTTTTGCATTTTTTTCTCATATTCATTTGCATTATCAGTAATGAACTAACATGTTTTTTTTTCTATTTTTACATTTTTTTAATTTAATTACGCTAAATAAGTTATCATCAGTTACAGTACAATTTCAATCAGTTACAATAAAATTTTAGTTATAAACCATTTTTTAGCCTAAATGAACGATATCTTAATTTCCAGGCATGTACCGAGTAAATCATGCTTACCCGGCCAAGCACTAACCAAGTACGTCAGTCGTTGTCCATCGATGCTCATCGATGCTTTCACTGTGGTAGCTCTCAGCGACTATCTTGGCTGGTGGCCTTTATTTGTGGATGCACGAGCGGGTGAAATTTCCACCACCTTCCGATTCCCACGAAAAATTATTGGCCGATCACCTACGCTAGATCGAATGGATCTGGGCCCTATTATTTTTGGTTAAGGCTTATGATTTTTTACTGCGGTTTGTGGCTTTTGAGCTATTTGTGTGAGAGATTATAGAGTAACAGAAACTCACGTGCGATTTTTGCCGTTCGGTACAGTCCGTATTACAATTAACTAATAAACTCCATCTTAAAAAGACATTCCGTTTAAAAGTTAGTTACTATAAAAAAGCTCAAAACAGAAGCTCAAAACTACAAAAAAAAAAAAACAAGCCCCTAATCTAGATAACTAGAATCTAGAGCAGCCGAAGTATGAAATGGATCAGTCGTGTTGGCTCTTCGCCTTGCAAGATGGTAGAGAGCCTATCCCGTCACCTACGCTGGGTGTCGCACTCATAGTAATCCTTACACGTAATAATCAAGCTTTGTCAAAGTTTATAGCGATCACGGAATGTCTATACCTTGCACGACAAGATAGATGATAAAGTTTAGATACAAATTCACATCAAATTAATTTTTTTATTTTAGTTATTTCTTAGATAAATCTACGCATGTACTATAAATACTAGCTTCAACGTTAATATGAAGCAGGGAAAATCAGAAGAAAAAAATTGCCCTAAAAATATCCGTGTTCTCTCGTGTGTGTGCTCCTATGGTTAAAACTATCAAGTAGTATTAAAGCCTTGGGTTTAATCCCGATCTCTGGGCTAGCAAGCACATGACAAAGTCGTCATTAAGAAGCAGAGCGTGTTTCTCTTCCCTTGATCCTGGCAAGTCTCATGCATGCATCATCCTGAGGCCTTCGGTCCAGCGCACGATAGAAAGCAATGCTCTCGAGGCATAGCAAAGCCTTCGGTCTTTACCCTTCAGTCCTTCAGTCTTTTTCTCAGATTGGCACACAGCATAAAAAGCAACAAGCAATAGGCGTTCTCATTCGGTAGCAAGCAACAGTGAGTCACGCGGAGTGGGTCATTTAAAGCAGGCAGCAACGCCAGATAGGAGAGAGAAAAAAGGAATCAAAGCCAGAGGTGCATGCTGAAGTAGATGTTGAGGCGCATGCAATCTGAGTCACATCGATGAAGGTTCTATCGATAGGGTGATAACAAAAAAGAACAGTAATATTTAGTTATAATATTCTTTGCTTATACAAAACAACTATGCCGCATGATCGTTAAAGATGTGTGTCAATCTTCAAGCGCAAGGCATGTGGAACCCATAACAAAAGATGACATCGACGAACGGAGGGATAGAATGGATATCGCCACCATATATCAAAGCATACCGGAGGACGTGCTCCTGACGTTGGCTGAGAAGGACTCCACCAAGGATGCATGAGAGACACTCAGGATGATGCACATGGGCACAGATCGTGTTAAGGAGGCAGATATCCAAACTTTGAGGAATGACTTTCGAGGTTATTCGCATGAACAAAGGTGAATCGGTGGATGATTTCGCCATGAAGCTGATGACGATCGCCAATAGCATCCAAGCGTTGGGCCAACATATGAGGAGACCACCATCATTTGTAAATTTCTCTGAGTGATTTTGGCAAAATTCTTGTCAATCATAATGTTGATCGAGCAATTCAGTGATCTAAAGACCATGTTCATTGAGAAACTGGCCAGTCGTCTTAAAGCCTTTGAGGAAAGGGTTCAAAGCTATGGTGATAAAGAGGAGCAGTAGCATTTATTGCTCATACATTTGGAGTGAATGGCATGCATGAAGAATAACAGAGGAGGGGAATCTTCAACTCGAAGGGACATGACGATAGTGGCAACAAAAGGCGTGGCCACAGAAGAGGATGTGGTCGTGGCTGTGGACGCAGGCAAGGGTGGCTATGATGACACCTCACCATCTGCTAATGTCAACCGTGGCTCTGGAGGTGACAAGGATAAAAGCAAAATTAAGTGCTTTAACTGTGATGTTCACGGCTACTATACATCTGAGTATTGTAAACCTTGCTGCAAACATGATCAGGATGAGGAAGCTAATCTCACCTGAGCACAGGACAATGACCTTGCCTTACTCCTTTCCCTATGCATGCAGAAGATGCGTGACATGGTGCTGATGAACAAGGAGAAGGTGACACCAAGGCTGCGCATTGATGGGGAGGCACATCTCGTGTCCAACGAGTGGTACCTGGGCAACAGTGCCAGCAACCACATGATGGGTCAGCGGTCTGTGTTCAATGAGCTAGATGAAAGACTCTATGGACAAGTTTGATTCGGTGACAGATCAATAGCGTAAATCAAAGGGAAGGTGCCAATCCTTCTCCAGTCCAAAAATAGATAACAACGTGTATTGTTTGAGGTATATTTCATTCCGAGCCTTTGCAACAACATCATTAGCTTTGGACAACTTGCAGAAGATGGTTGTAAGCTGGTTTTGTACCATGCACAGTTGTGGATCTACGAGCGTAGCACCAGACTCCTCATGAAAGTAAAAAAGATCCAACAACCAGTTGTACAACATTATGCTAGAGTCAAGAAATCTGATGTGTTTGATGGCTAGTTTGAAGGAGCTTGTAAGGCGGTGGCATGCACAGTTAGGGCATGTGAACTTTTATGCCCTAAAGCAAATGGTAGAATAGGAGATGGTACTAGGCTTGCCCAAAATTGACCACCAAACGAAACTGTGTGAAAGTTGTTTGGTGGCCAAGAAAACGACAAGTCGATTCCATCATAAGCGTACCATCTAGTGGAGAAGCAGTTGAAACTTGTACACATGGATTTATGAGGGTCCATAACTCCACATACACATGTTGGTAACAAGTACTTTATACACTTCGTTGATGATTTTAGCAAATATATGTCGGTGCACATGTCAAGAACAAGTGTAGGCTCAACGTGAAGGTCCTCAGATCATATTGTATAGACAAGTTTCTGTTACACGAATTTGGCACATTCTACCATGCTGAAGGGATAGCACGACACTTTATGACACCGTATTCACCGCAATAGAACGGTGTTGTGGAACGCCATAATTGTACCGTGCTGTCCATGATGAGGAGTTTACTCAAGAGCAAACATGTACCTGCAGTAATGTGGGGGGATGCAGTATCTGTTATACAACCATAACGCCCATAAAAATATAGTTGCATTTGTTATACAATTGTACCAGCTATAAAATCTTTATTTGATTAGTTCACACTGTTATAATTTGGCCTCGCAAAAAATGTACGGTGTAGACCATTCTCTATTAACATTTATTCATGATAGAATTTCTAGAATTTTTATTTTTTATGAATCAATGTGAGATTTTTTAACTCTCAAAGTGAAGGAGATGCTTTGATCTCACTACTTATTTATATTTAGGGATTTTTTATATATCATCTAATTTATTTTTTATTTAGGGATCTCATTACGGACGCACGAAGGTGGAATATCACTATATGAGGAGATATTATAACAAGGCTCTTAACTTCTCTATGGTCTAGAGGGGTATATTTATAGTGATTACAAATAGACTTTAGGTAAGAGTAGAACTCCATGTTCAAAATGGAAACAAACCGAATAGGATTCAAATCAGAAACTCAATAATCTCCACTTTTAGCCAAATTCCCTCCTGTAGCCAAAACAAATCAAGTCTTCTCAAATCATAATCCACCATTAATGATGCTTGTGTGTTAAAAGTCCATAGGAGTAATTGATGAGTAAGACTGGATCGGTCTTCTCTATATGCTTCTCCTGTGATGTTGGATAACTGTAGTGAAGAACTCATCTTATGGAGTTTTTGCATGCTTCATCTGAAACACATAACTCAACAAATAATGCTCATTGAAGAGAAACTTACACATGTGACCGTCACGTACATCAAATTGCCAATTGTAGAAGTAACTGAATTCCATAACATAGTTGAAAACCGCTTCTATAGAAGAACATTTGGACGAAAGTAACTCTTGTGCCATCAATGGAGCAGAACCAAACTCTGCAATAGATTCCTCATATTGAGCTGTAACAATTAGAACGTATTGCACTTGCAATACCAAACATTTGCATTATCTATGCAGATAATTAACTCCTTCTTGCACTTTAAATCTTTAATCTTGAATTCATATTTGGAGCATAATGCTAGCTGCATCAAGATGTCGTCAAACTTCTAAAATTGAATGTCATCAAAGCCTCCATAATGATCGCATAAGTGATCTAAATTGCAACATATCCAAACGGTGATTGAAACACCAAATTTAGTTGATCCCACAACTGATATTGTTTTTTTAATGTCTCAAAATCTGGATACCTGCAAGCCTCCACCTTGGACTCCACATGAGCGGCTGAATAATTGCCAAGAACGATCCAATGGATTTGGCCAAAATGACCCGAAGTAGACGACAGATCGTCAAAGAAATTGCCAATGCTTAATCCCGCATAGAGGCAACCAATAATAGGCACAACGGCTTGAAATACAATGAAATCCACCTCCAACAAAAAAACATGCAGAGCTGGTGTAACATCCTGAAAAATATAAATATTAAATTATGGAGTTTTTGGATTATTTTATTTGTTTTCTGTTTGAATTTGGATTTTATGGATCTTTTTGTAAATACGAAGGAACTTTAAATATGAAAATAGGGAAGAAATCAACACATAAAATAATAAAGTATAAGCGTCAAATAAAGAATCTGAAAAGATGATCCAAAAAAGTAAGGGAGAATATTTGGTTTAACCATGAAATCTCACCTCTAAAAATAATGGAATAAATAGTAAAGGGGTAAACAAAATAAAAATGTTAAATAATATAAATATATGTATGTATATGTATACATATGAGTATGCATACAACTAAATATAAAGAAAATAATCTTTATGTAATAAATATCCACAAAATGGAAGATATAAAAATTTCAGAGAGTAAGGAAGTGAAAACATATATATATATATATATATATATATATATATATATATATATATATATATATATATATATATATATATATATATATATATATATATATATATATATATATATATATACCTATATACACACACCCTTAAATACCAAAAAGGAAAATCAAAGTAATATAAAAAGAAAAAGGAAAAGAAAATCGGCCGGGCCGGCCATCACCCCGGCCCAGCTCTCTCTCCACGCGCGGCCTGCGAACGCGCGGACGCACGCCCGGCCCAGCGCCGCGCCCCGCGGCCCAGCCCTCCCGCGCGCGCGCCCGCTCCCGCTGCCGAGTGGACCCGCCTCCACCTGCGCCTCTCCCGCTGCCGAGTGGCCCCGCTCCCTCGCGCCACACTCCCGCTGGCCGGTGGACCCAAACCGCAGCGCTCTCTTCTTCCTCCTCTCCTCCACGCGCAGCGTCGCTGCTCTCTCCTCGCGTGTGCTCCCCTGCGCAGCAAATCCCCGCCCTCTCTCTCTCACCACGCGGGTAAATTAAACAGGAGGGGGGACGAACCACTCCCGCCATCTCTCTCCTATGAAATCTCGGAAAGATTTCGTTCCTCCCCCCTTCCTCGCGTGAACAGCGGCGACCGAATACCGCCTTCGCCGTGCGCCGCTTCTCTGGCTATAAAAGCCCACCCTGGGAGCCGAAATCACGCCGCAATGCCTCTCTTGTCCCTCCCTCGCAAGTAATTGAACTGTAGCGCCCTCAATCCCCGCCAGCGCCCTCGTCTTCCCCAGCTCCGGCGATCGCCGATCAGCCAAGCCAAGCCACCCGAGCCCAATTCCTCTCTTGTGAACCATCTCCGGAGCATCACGAAACCATCTCCGCTCTCCCCCGCACCTCCCGAAGCCTGTACTTCGCCGTCACCGGAGCTCCTCCTCGGACCGCCGCCACCGCTCGTCGCCAGCCCTCTCCGGTGAACCCCACCTCCGGCCGTCTACACCAACAGCTTCGCCATCACCGGAGGATTACATTTCACGAACCTCCCGGACCTCTCCGGCCACCGCTCGCCGCCGGCGCCACCGCCTTCTTCTTCCTCTGCCCGGCCCCCTCAGCGAGCTAGCTCAAAAGGTATACTTACCCTATATGGGTAAGCATCGCTCGGGCGACCGAGTGGCTTACAGCGTTATCTCTCCCTCCCTCCTGCTCCCGCGTCGCGTGTTCGAGCCCGGCTCCGCGCGCGCGGTCGAGCATTTCTTTCTTTTTCCCGACTGACAGCTGGGCCTCGCTGCTCAGCGACCGCCCGCCACAGGCCGGCTGACCTCTGGGTCCCGCCTGTCTGCCGCCGCTGACACACGGGCCCCACTGGCCATAGAGACAGAAAAGAAATAATAAAAGAAAACGATAAAAATTAAAATATGACATGTGGGACCCACTGTCAGAAATTTAATAATTTTTGGAATTAAGCTGAACTGAGAACTTCACATAATCATAACTTTTTCATTTTAACTCCAAATTGGATGAGACAAATTTCTAAATTCATCTAAATTCAAGATCTATCCAATGGAACTGAAATCCTAATTTTTAGAGTTCATTTGAATTTCTGGTGATATTTTGAGTGATTGGTTGCTTTTCTTTTATTTGGGTATTTCGCACGATTAAATAGCATACGAGGCTCGAGAGGAAGGGATCGAGGCAGCAGCACTAGAAGCACCAGAAAATCCGGATTCCGACCACTGTGACCAAGGCGAGTCAATACGTACCTTGATCATGTTGATCCTATGTTTTCCGCAAATTACTTTGTTTTAAATTATCAAATTGCATGCTGTTAATTTATATACAAATACATGCTTAATTTAATATTCTAGTTATGTGCCAATTGTTTACCTTGAATAATATTACCCCTCCTTTGGAATATTTGAATATGTGGACCTTGTCACCCTAGCAAAGTTATAATGTTATTATTTCGAAAATAAGTCCATAACTACACGCCATGCTTAGTGCTGCTTAGATAATCGGGGGCATCAAAAATGCCCCAAAGCATCACTTTGAAACATGAAATACTGGTTTGGGCAGTCATGGTGGGAATGACTGGTATACTTGGTTATGGATATATTTTGCTCCCAAAATCTCAACATGCTTAAATATCTGGGCGGACTAGTTCGAGTGTGTGAATATGTGGTGCAGTGGAAGCACAAGTGGGTTAATGGTAGACCGCCCAGATAACCCTAAGGACCGAATCTTGTCATGTCACCCGTGTAAAACAGTACAACCACAAGTCTGTAAAATACAACTTGGCTAAGTAGAAATATCGAAAACCCCGGACTCATCTCGCTAGTAGGAGATAGAAGCGATTATGCAAGGGCAAGGGAAGGCCTAAAGGGACACCGAGTGGAGGGTGAAGTTTCCCAGTCGTGCTAGCGCAGAGGGGAGTGGAGCCCGTACGCTAGTAGCTGTGGGGAACATCCCGTGCAACATATGGGACCCACCGCAAGTGGGCAGTCTCCCATAGGGTGAGATGACAAAAGGGTCTAGATACTTTGAAAAGTCACTGTGATGGTCTGCTCAACCACATGACTAAGGAATTGTGTGGGGCAATGAGTTGATTGTCTCTTGTGGTGAAAGTGTACAAACTCTGCAGAGTTAAAACTATTCGAATAGCCGTGCCCACGGTCAAGGGCGGACATGGGAACTTAACCAGATATAGTTCTATTTCATAATGTTTTGTGGGATGGAAAAGTGGAGGGCAGCGGAAAGCCCTGATTTGAGTTGTCCTGGGTGTCGTCCCAGTGGTAAGTTAAGCGGCTATAACGCTGAAAAATGTTATACGATGTGATGTCATATGTATGGAAAGTCATGTTAGTATTCCTTGAACATTACGATTTATTCCAAAGCTGCTAGGTCTCAGGAAATTTTACGTATTGTATTTCAAATAGTGGCATTACTAATCTTATGAACTAAAACATGGGTGGAATAAACAGGGTTGTGAGAAAAAGAGATAGGTATTGTAGTATGCACATAAAAGTATTGGTGGATTCAGGTCGATCATGAATAGGAAATGCTAGTGTGGGTTCTAAAAAAATAAATTAGTGGGATCCAGCTGAATAGATAGGCTAGATAAATGATCTAATTGGATTTTCAGGAAATTGGGGAAAATGATACAAGTATTGGATTATAATTCTTGATTAGTGATATTCTTGATGGATATATAATAGTGAATTGATTTTGGAGAATTAGAGAGTGCAAAGGTAAATTGCTGGAATACTACACTAATGATTAAAACAAATTCTCGGAAGGTATTGGCGATAATGAGAATTAATAGGAGTTGATCAATTACTAGAGGGATGAGTTGAATTCTGAGAAGATTAGAGGATTCATAACAAATAATGGATTATAATCTTGGTAAATTGAATTTTTGTAGAGGTATATTTGTGGATTAGCTAGTGATAGATAATAGGAAAAAGAGATTGATTACTGGATTATGATTTTTGAATCAATGACGAAAAGGATTGAATACGAATGATATCGGTGGATTTGAAAGTAGTTATGTTAGAGAATCTTTAGAATTCAGGGGTGATGAGCTGATGATTAGTAATGACAGGTTTGGATTATTAGTAATTCAGGATGCAAGGTATGATCGGTGGATTAACTAAATGATGGCACTTGCTATTTGGAGTTTTAGACAGCAGTCAATAAAGAAAGTGCATATTTGGGGATTAAGCCAATTTTGGCAATTGTAGAATGAAGTTAGGTAGCAGTAATAACACTTTAATTAAACAAGAGTAATAATGCTGCTAAAAGCGATTTTTGGCAAATAAAATAACCAGAGCCTCTCCTTTGTTAAGCCATGCATACTATTTATTTGCATTCTGTGTATTGGCTCGCAGAGCACGGGGTCGGAGTGCTCACGCTCGCTTTTGCGACAAAATTCAGAATCAAGACTCAAATCACCTCGCCTCAGCGACAAGATTGGACAAGCTGGCAGAAAAGATGAAGATGTCAAGGGCTAGGTCGCGAACCTCCAGTTGGCTGCCTGTGGGCATGTCCTGAAGGTCCCACCTGTGTGCTTCGTTCTTCCGCTGCTGCAATTTAATGATTTCGGCCTCATCGGCCCATGAGTAAGTCTACTATTTTATTTACGCTTCCGCATGATATGCATTTTGATAATCATTACTGTGACTGTGTGCACTATCTACTGATCCAGGGAATAGTGCAATTCACACAGTAGATTCCGGATTGAAAAATCTGGGTCTGACAGCTGGTGACATAGCTTCTTGATGGAAGATGATGATCGACTGATGTAGAAGATCATCGATGGAGATGGTGCAAGACAACGCCATGGCATGGCACCGGGCGGCGTGAGCAATGATGCTAATGAACTTGGTGCTAGAACAGTCGCCGAGGTAGAGTGCAAATTGATGATTAGTATGAAGTCGAGTCGTCGAACCGAGTCGAGAGGAGTCGAAATTGCCAAATTGAGGATGCTGAAATCTCTGGATATGATTTCTTGTGTGTATTGATCACTAAACTGCAAAATTCTTGGTACATCTTCTGTGTACGCAAATCAGAATTGTTAAAAGCTTCCTAGTAGCCTTCTTGGGGTGCACGTAGCAAATTCGGCCAAAACTAACCAAGCCAATGGAATCTCTGCCTTTACTGCTACTCGGGTTGTAACGTGCTCAGGCTCTGGACTGGACGCTTGCTTCTTGGGATGTGATTGGCTGTTTTGCCTATGTCTGTTGTTGCACCAATTTATTTCACTTTCGAGGCGATATGGTTTGAGAGTTCCGATACGCCTCAGCTTACTAAAAAATTACAGACGCACCAAGGTGAAATATCACTATGCAAGAAGAGATTACAACAAGATTTTTGTCTTCTATATGGTCTACAGAGTATATTGATATTGATTACTGTATGAGAAGAATTCCGTGTTGGAATCGAAAAGAAATAAGATTCGGATTAGAAACTCAATAAATACTTTCATATAATTATACTTTGAATAATTTTTGCTAATGTATAATTTAAAAATATAATGATCAAAGATATTATATTTAAGATCACATGATTTTCAAATTGACAAAGAACAGAGCCAGTACGTCTGAATCACGAAGGACTTGGACTTGCCCCGTCTTCCAAGCAAAACCGCACAGGTTAGAAAGATGTACTCCATCGTCCGTCGTAATCATCAGTTCTCAGCTACGGCCTACGGAAGAGTTTGGTTGACTGAACGAGTCTTCGTGGGACCATGATTCAAACAATTGAGAGGTTGCAGTACGTAGAGCGGGAATGCGTGCCCGATTATTAAACGTCTTCCTGGGATATTGATCTAAAGATTTATTTGTGTGACAGTTGTTAGGTGTGAAATCGTCTTAAGAAATATTAATGTTGATTCACTGTCTAGAAATTGACAAGAAGTCATTGGCATCATACTTAGGCCAGTCTCAGTAGAAGTTTTATCTGCATTTAATAGGCTGCCACATAGGTATTTTTGATGATATGACGACATTTTTAAGAAGAGAGAAGAAGTGAGTTTCATCTATAGATGAAACTCTCTTGGCACGATTACCAACTCTATATGAGTCATGAAATTAAATGTCTATGAAACAATAGAATGAAACTATGCATTGAGGATGAATGTTTCATCCATGTTTCATTTCATTTTACATGATGTGGCAGTCTTGAAAACAACGTCATGAAACTCTCCATTGAGAATGGTCTTACCCGGCCAACTTGAAAGTTAATTTTTTTTTCCGAAATTGTTTCGATTTCCTGATAGGTACCGAGAGCAAATCATGCTTACTCGACACATGCATTGACCACGTACGTCAGTCATCCTCCACCAATGCTTTCACTGCAGTAGTTCTCAACGACTGGCCATCTTGTCGACGCAGACTGATCGGCCGCGTTGGCTCTTTCTTAGCTTTGCAAAATGCCAAGAGCCCAAGACCCAATCCCGTGACTAAGGGCCTGTTTGGAACAGAGGAATTTCACAGGAATTTTGTAGGAATTTTGCAGGAAACAGTTCAATTCCCGCAGGAATCGGGAAAAATTCCCGCATTCCAAACAGGGCCTAAACTTTAGATGGAGGGATCCAAACAGGGCCTAAATCCTATCGGTATGAACACACACCGTGTGTGAGCAGTGAGGGCATCATGTTGCATTCTGCTAGATATTTTAACGCAGACAAGTACGTCTGGAGAATTAGTCATGGAGATGTTGTACTAGTTGTGATGTAGAAGCATGTTTGAACTATCACAATTCTACCTAGACACAGACGCATGATTCTCGAATATATTTAAAATAATCTTGATTTAGAGTTTAAATGGAGTCTGAGATACAGTAGAGCCCATTTCTATATGTATTTAAGTTGAAATCATGACTAATTAGAAGTTCCAGTACATATGTTAGTCAAAGATTAACTATATAATAAATAAGCTTGTAGCCAATTTTATAGGAGGAAGAAGAAGATAATAGGGAAATTTAGAAAACTCCGTTATGCAATTGCGGTCGGGGTAATTTTTCTATATACTCTTTATTTATTTTTCTTCTATCACGAATTTAATGCAATATATGAGTTTTCTTTAGGCCAGTCTCAATGGAGTTTCATGGAGGGTTTCATGCACATTAAATACGGTGCCACATCAGCCAAAAGAAGCTTTTTGCATGAAACTAGGAGGAGAGAGAAGGAAAACGTTTCATCCCCATGAAACCTTTAAGCGTTGTTTCCAAAACGTTGGTAATCGTGTGAAATCCCCACTGAGAGCCTTGTTGGGTTTCATCCCGTGCGAGCGTGCTTCTGATTGGAGAAGAGAAGGAAGAGGGGACCACAGAAAGGCTAAAATAACCTATGAAACCGCGCAATGAAACTATACACTGAGAGAAAAGACTTGTTTCATGTTTTGTTTTATATCTTGGAAACTGGGAGGTGAAATCTTGCATTGAGACTGGCCTTAGAGGGTGGATCAATACTTGGTATCAGGGTTGAAACCAATGGCCGGACGGCACGCACGGAAAAATCGCCGGATTTTTTCCTCGGTCCTGGCGTGTCCCGAGGCGCAAGATTGCAGCAGAGCGCGCCGTCCCGATCGCAGCGCAGCGTTCTGCCCTTCGGTCCGGAGGGGACTTCTCTGGGGACTGACCCCATTAAGAGGAAACGGGGTCAGTCCCGGATGCCCGACACGTGTCGGCGCGCACGAATCTCGGCGCCGCGCCGCTCCTCCTTTTCTCCACGCGAAGCGAACGCCTCTCCCGTCTCCGTCGCGAGCTCCGGCACTCTATTCCCCTCCTCCGCCGCCGTCGCCGAGGCCCCCGCTCCTCACCTGGACCGACCCCTCGCCCGCCCCCACTGGCTGGACCGCCGTCTTCACCGCCGCTCGGAGGGCCGCCCAGATTTTAAGAATCTGGCTTTTGGAAACTGGGTGGGATCCAAACAGACCAGTTTTTGGGGCAGTTTTTAAAATCTACCTACCCAGATTCTTAGAAACCAAAAAGCTGTTGATACCCAGCTTTTGCCAGTTTTTTTGGCACAAATACCCATTTACCCTCATTAAAGACCACGTGCAGACGCTTCCATTAAAGGCCACGCGCAATAAATGTAAGGGTATAATAGTCTATTAGCACCAATCATAAATGAAACTAGCTTTTAAAAACTAGGGGATCCAAACACCCCATCAGTTTTTGCTTAAAAATCAGCTTTTAAAAACTAGAAGTAATAACTGGTTTTTAAGAATCTGAAACTGATCCAAACAGGACCCTAGTACCAACGTGGCGGAAGTCAAAACTTGTCAGTCTTTGGGTGGATTCTTTTAAACTGTGGCTTATAGCTTCTGACTTACATTTTTAAATTATGGTTGTTCGCGAGAGAAGATATAGAAAAAGATATACTCGTATGCGATTTTAGCCGATTAAATGAAGTCATGACAATATCTACTATAATCGACTTATAGACCTCGTATTAAAATAATACTCCATTTGAAAACTAGTTACTGTAGTGTAAACCAAAAATCTAAAACTAGAACCCAGCCTTATCTCCCATTTCATATACAAGTCAACAAAAAAATTGAACTAAGGAAAAGTCCACATGTCAGTCTCTAGTGCTCCTCCACACTCCATCTTCTGCTCCCCTATCTCTGCCTCTCTATCTCTGCTTCTCTCCCTCCCTCCCCATCCATCAACCCAAATCGTTGGCGTCCATCGGGGCCTTGCTGCCAATGACCACCACCATACGCCATCGCTGAGCCTTCCTCTACACCTCTCGATCCTACCGTATATCAGGGAGGCGATTGGAGCTTGGGGAGGATGCCGAGAGCAGTGACCGGAGCTAGGGGAGGAGACCGGGAGTGACAACCGGAGTTGGGGCAGGAGCAGCACATCGACGTCCTTCTTCGAGCAGCATGGGCCAGAGTTGGTACCAGCACGGCAGCCCACGAGGCCGCCATCCTCACCACCACTTCCACCATGGGCTCCACCTCCCACCTTGTGGAAAGAGGGGGAGGTGGCGCCGACGACTAAGGGAATGAGGGTGTGGGGTCAGAGAAGGCGAGGCGCTGCTGGTGATGAGGAGGATGTGGGGGTGGAGGCGCCATGGGGTTGGGGATGATATCGTTGGCTGCGAGATCCACTCTTACCCTTGTCGAAGCCAACTCACCCGTTCCTGGTGTTGGCACAGTCGTCAACTACTAGCCCAACAGCTCCGACCGTGACACTGACCTAGTACACCTCCTCGACAGCGCAATGGCACGAGGTTGGCCCTGGGGATGACACTGTCCCCCGCCAGGTGCACGGCGGCGAAGAGGCATGCCTCGGGGGAGTTTGATTTTTTTACTTCTAGTTTTTAGTTTTTTATTTTCATCTTTTTCTAGATTTTTTATTTTTTCTTATATTTCTTTATATTATCTGTGTTAAAAAAATAAAAAATCTAGAAAAAGATGAAAAATAAAAAAACTAAAAACTAGAAGTAAAAAAATCAAAAAAATCTAGATTAATCTGAGCCGTTTGTTATCAGATGGACGCTGACTTACAGAAGCAAAGTCACGGTGACTTTACTTCTGTAAGTCAGAGAACACGCGCCGCAAACAGACATCATGTATTTCTTAGTTGTGAGTTTTGCAACGGGATTGACAAAATATCGAAATACTTACAGAATCGCTCTGCAGGTAAGCGAGTGTGTTGCACCCGATGACGACAAGTATGTTATCCACGTCCGAGAACCGGAAAGGTGTATTAGTCATGTTCAACGAAGTTCGGTTGGACACCGTGCTGTTCGTGGACGGGTCGTACCACCGTATTGTTATGGGCGTCCTCATCCAGGCTTTGCCGTCGGGCACGGAGATCTTGGTTACCTCGACGTTCCCAGAAAAAGGCTTGGGGGTGTTGTTCACGGTCGTGCAGTTGAGCTGAAAGCCGCTGTGGAACGCGCACCGCTTGCCGATGCCGAACGGGAACGGGATGTCAACGTCGCCGCACCTGGTCTGGCAACCAGGACGCCCGCCTGCCGGTGCCGGTGTACCGGGGTTGGCCAGCATCCAGACGGCCGAAAGGCAGAAAAGAAAAGGAAGCCGAGAATACTCCATGCTCAGATGTCCGTGTGTGGCGGTGTATGTGTCCGGTTGTTGTGAGCGTCCAGCAACTCGCCAGGTCTGTATCTGTACGATATAAATAGACGAAGGCATGGAGCAGCCCGCCAGCCGCCGGTACCCCTATGAAAGACTGCAATTGACTCTGTTGGCATCGAATAGAATGACTGCGGGCCTGCCGGCCTGCTCCATCAGGCTGTGGCTGTTGACTTCTGACGAGCTGTTAGTATTTTCAGAATCATTTAATTAAAAAACTAAAAATAAGAAAAATAAATAGATAACGTGGTTATATATCTGTAGATAATACAAAGAAATAAAAAAACAAAAAAAGCTGAAATTATGAAGCCGATGTGTTCATTCCAGCTTCTGAAAATTAGAAGCCACAATCCAAAGCCACTTAAAGCAGGGCGTTTGGCAAACTTCAATGCACCCGTTCCACTTTTTTTCCCCGAAGACCCAATACATCTTATGATTTTAAAAACATATCATTACTATTATAAAAGAATGAGTTGGTGGTTGTACGTCTATTCTCTCAAATTCTCACCATTCTCCACTTTCCAACCGATCAAAGCAACTATCTTTTATAACACGATTCTCTATACATTCAATGAGTTCTGTTGCAACGCACGAGTATGTAACTAGTGTGTGTGTTTGTGTATAGGGAGCATATCTAGTGCTAATGGCTATTTCAGTGCTAAGGTGCTAATGGCGATGTGGTCCGTCCGATCTAGATTGCATGGCTCAGATAGAGGTGGGTGAGAACTCCATCCCACTTAAACACTTTTACAGAAAGCCCCTATATATAGTATAAATAACAGGGGCGCCATGGTGCCCAGGTTCCATAATTAAGACTTTCCATCCATGATTGAGACTTTCCATTCATAATTAAGACTTTCCATCCTGATATTATATATTATTGCACTTTCACGCATCTAAAAGCAATCTAAAGGCAGGGAGGCTTGGTGCCCGGGCACCCTGGTGTCCCATTTCAGCGTCCTATATACATATACATATACATATATATTCAAGATTTTAAAACTGTGAAAGCTCTGGGCATGGTCTGCAATTGTTGGTCTTCAAATTCTACTTTTAACGGATAATAAGTGGAATAACATATACAAGTGTTTTGTTTGCGAGGATCTACAATAAAATTCCACATCAGAAAGAGCTGATTAAATGCATCTCTTTATATTTGAGGGAGAAAGAGAATAATCTACTATGTTTATTTGATGCAATCTGATTATCCATTATAACTATTATAGTTATATACTCTATCCATTTGGAAATATAAGAATATTGTTTCAAAATATAAGGCACACATGGAGATTTAATGACGTTTCTCTCATTAGTTCTCATTTATCTTCCGTCTCCCTTTAGTATTTATGAGAAAAAACATCCATGGTAACTATTTTGATATTTTCTCTCTTTTTTCAAAGACATTAACATTATGGATATCATGGTCATTTCTCTATTATCGTACTCTCGAGTGTAGTTACTCCCATCCATGATATATCACCTAACGAACCTAACATATTTCTTTATCACCTTAAGTATAGTCATATATTGATTCTAAGATACTCTAATGCCAACTACATGAAAAAAATTGCAAGGGAGCACATAATTTTTGGCATATTTTACTACTACCTTTATATTTGTACAAAAAAAGGAATATATTCAAAAAAAAATGCATACCACCTTAAAAAAGTATATATACCACTTAGCTTATATACTCATATACTATACATATATAACCTCCGTTGTGCGAAAAACTCTTTATTTTGTGAGATACGATATAAGAAGTAATTATATGTATATGTATGTATTATGTATATACATATATGTATGTAAAGATACTATATGTGTATGTAAAGATACTCCACCGTCCGTCGTAATCGTCAGCTCTCAGTCTCAGTTACTAATCTTTGATTGACTGAACAGTCTTCCTAGGGCCATGATTCCAACAATTGAAAGATTCAATGCCCGCGTATGTGTAGAAAGTCTTTTTCGTAATTTTAGAAATACATACTCTCACTTCTTATGTACTTTCTCTATTCTGTAATATAAGTTTAAAGTTCATCATGCACACACACCAAAAATCATTAAATTTAATAAAAATTAATACCATAGGATTATGCATACCCATATTTAATGATATACTATAACTATTTATTTATTTCAGTATTAAAGTATAGGTATATGATGGAAATATTAAATAACTACACTTTTGATCTCCGCAATAGACTTATATTGTGGGACGATGCTTTTCAATAATGAAGACTTATATTACGGGATGGATGAAGTACCACTTAAACGAATATGCTATACTTCACTATCACTTTTCATATAGAAAGTCTTTTTCCGTACTCCTAAGTTATATACTCCCACTTTTTCAATATAACATTTGAACGAATATGTTATACTTCTCTATAATTGACCCTATATATGAAGCACTTTCCATATTTATGTTAGTACATTCTCTCATTTTTAGTATACCACTTAAACGAATATCTAGTGCTAATGGTTATTTCAGTGCTAAGGTGCTAATGGCGATGTAGACCGTCCGATCTAGATTGCGTGGCTCAGATGGAGGTGGATGGGAACTCCATCCCACTTAAACACTTTTATAGAAAACCCCCTGCGATTTTAACAAAAACCCATCAAGTCCACAATTGTTGTTGTATATTGTAGCGTTTTCACTTAAGTTCAAAGCGTAGGAGGTTTTCTGCAAAAGTATTTAAGTGAGATGAAATTCCCACCCACCTCCATCTGAGCAACACAATCTAGATCGGACGGTCCATATCGCCATTAGCACCTTAGCATTGAAATAGCCATTAGCACTAGATATGCTCTCTCTCTCTCTCACACACACACAGATATATATATATATATATGGGAACGTATCTAGTGCTAATAGCCTTTTCAGTGC
The DNA here is from genome assembly GCA_017311315.1 of Dendrocalamus latiflorus. Taxonomy (NCBI): domain Eukaryota; kingdom Viridiplantae; phylum Streptophyta; class Magnoliopsida; order Poales; family Poaceae; genus Dendrocalamus; species Dendrocalamus latiflorus. The sequence goes on from CM029657.1 coordinate 33,599,438, forward strand.
TAACATGCTAACACTTCTCCACAGCCATCCGATCTGCTCCGTACGGCCCAGATTCCTGAGTAGGCCTGGATATCGAGCTGGCTCGGCTCGGTCTGGCTCGGTAGGATAACGAGCTGGCTCGTTATAACTAACAAGCTAAAAAGCTAGCTCGGCTCGGCTCGGCTCGACGACAAGCTCGAACTAGCTCGTTTGGCTCGTGAGCCAGGGCCAAAAAATGTAAAATGAAGACTACCTTACATTCCAGTGAGTCATACAGCACATATTCATCCATCATACATGCTAGCTCGAGTTGGCTCGTGAGCCTGGAAGCATGGCTCGTTTGGCTCGTGAGCGGCTTGTGAGCCTGGAAGCATGGCTCGTTTGGCTCGTGAGCGGCTTGTGAGCCTGGAAGCATAGCTCGTTTGGCTCGTGAGCGGTTTGCGAGCTGGCTCGAGTTGGCTCGTTATAGCTAACGAGCTAAAATCTTGGCTCGGCTCGGCTCGTTATCCTAACGAGCTGAGCCGAGCCGAGCCGAGCCAGCCACGAGCCGAGCGAGCTAACGAGCTTCGAGTTTTTCGTCCAGGCCTATTCCTGAGGGTGGAAACATCAACTCACTTATGCCTTTTTGCGCAAAACCCCCTACCGGTCCCGCCAATTTTTTTCCAACCCCCGCCGTCTGAACTTCTCCGCACAATCGGCTCCCCGCGCCGATCACCGCCGTCCCCCCGCATGCGCCGTCTCCCCGCGCCTCCCGTCTGCCTGTGCCGATCACCGCCGTCTCCCCGCGCCGATCACCGCCGTCTCCCCGCACCTCCCGTCCGCCCGCGCCGTTCCGCCTCCCGTCCGCCCACACCGATCAGCGACGTCTCCCCGCATCGTGCGCCATCGCGCCGTTCCGCCTCCCGTCCACCCGCGCCGATCAGCGATTTTTCTCCCCGCGCCGTTCCGCCTCCCAGCGCCGCCTGCTCCGTTCATCAGGCCGCCTCCCGCTCCGTTCATCAGGCCCGTCCGCCGTTCATCCGTCGTGAATGGGACTTCCAGTGCTCGGCACCGGCGAGGGCCCGGTGCAAGAGCGCGAGGAGGTTGTTGCTCAGCCTAGTGCCCTCCGTCAACATCCGCTCGTCGACCAGCGCCAGAGCCGGGGCTGCCGAGACCGTTATCGCGCTCGCCGCGGTGAGCAGCGACGCGCCATTGACGACGGCCGGGGCTGCCGCCTTCTTGGCATTCTTTGAGTAGCCGCACCTCGCCTTCTTGGCTCTCACTCTCGGCTGATCCGGATCGGCGCGGGGGGACGGGAGGCGCGGGGCGAAGGAAGTCCAGACGGCGGGGGAGGGAAAAAATGAGCTGACTGGTAGGGGTTTTTTTGCGAAATTACATAAGTGAGTTGGTGTTTCCACCCTTAAGAATCTGGGCCATACGAAGCAGATCGGATGGTTCTGGAAAAGTTTTAGCATGTTAGCACTCAAAAGACTGTTAGCACTGGATATGTTCCCTCTATATATATATATATATATATATATATATATATATATATATATATATATATATATATATATATATATATATATATAAACATGCTCCACCGTCTGTCGTAATCATCACCTCTGTCTCCAGCTACGCAATCTTTGATTGACTGAACATGTCTTCCTGGGACCATGATTCAAACAATTGAAAAATTCAATGCGTAGAGCGTGGCGTGTTCGATGATTCCCGCAGCTTGGCAGTCGGAGCCAAAGAAAATGCATGAACTGCATATGTCGCCAAACAGGTATAAATAGAAGCTCTCTCGTCTTATTGGGATATACATGGTAGCAGTAATTAATTTGTATGACTAGTTGAATGTACGTACATTGCTATGGATTTTTAAAATTTATCATATTACATATTTTAAAACTCACTAGTGGTAAATTTTTTTAAAATATACATACAAACATGTTCTAAAACTTTTTAAATCTATCAAGTAAGTCAGAGGCGGAGATGCGAGGGGAGAGGAGGAGGAGCATGGCCCACGTGTCGCCCGATCTTTTCTACGATGAGCGAAAGAACTACCTACATGCAGATCTGGACGGCTGATTTTTGATCGGATGGTTAAGAAGAGAGGAGGGAGAATGAACCGACGACCACTAACTTATATTTTTATAATAGTAAAGATATAGATCATCTAAAGATTGATTTGTGTAATAGTTATTACTCCGGTTGTGTGATCGTCTTAAGAAACATTAGTGTTGGCTCACTGTTTAGGAATTGTCAACAAGTCTTTACTCTTTAGCATTGCCGACGACAGTGGAGGACACGCAAGTTTTCCAGACTGATTTAATTTCCAGGCAGGTACCGAGTAAATCGTGCTTACCCGGCCATGCACTAACCATGTACGTCAGTCATAGTCCATCGATGCTCAACGACTATCTTGGCTGGTGGCCTTTATGTGTCGATGCGCGAGCGGGTGAAATTTCCACCTTCCGATTCCCACGAAAAATTATTGGCCGAACACTACGCTAGATCGAATCGATCTAATCTAGATAACTAGAATCTAGAGCAGCCGAAGTACGAAATGGATCAGTCGCGTTTGCTCTTCGCCTTGCAAGATGTCAGAGAGCCTACCCCGTCACCTACGCTGGGTGTCGCACTCATAGTTAATCCTTATACGTAATTATCAAGATTTGTCAAAATTTATAGTGATCACAGAATGTCTATACCTTACACGATAAGATAGATGATAGAGTTTAGATACAAATTCACATCAAATTACTTTATTTTTTATTTTAGTTATTTCTTAGATAAATCTATACATGTACTATAAATACTAACTTTAAAGTTAAGATGAAGCAGAGAAATACGGAAAAAATTATCCTAAAAACATCTATATTCTCTCATGCAGGGGCGGAGTCACACCCCGGGCAGGGTAGGCTTCAGCCCGAGGTGTGGAAAAATATCTAGTGTATAGCCCGAGTAAATTATGTCCAGCCTGGGTAATATTTTTATGGTTTAGCCTAGATAGCCTAACTCATTTCACCACTGAGCCCAGGATATAACTAAATCCTGGCTCTGCCACTGCTCTTGTGTGCATTCCTATGCTTGAAACCAACCAGTGGTATTAAAGCCCTGGATTTAATCCTGATCTCTAGGGGTACGCATGGTAGCGAGCACACGACAAAGTCATCGTTAAGAAGCAGAGCGTGTTTCTCTTCCCTCGATCCTGTCGTGTCTCACGCATGCATCATCCCGAGGCCTTCGTTCCAGCGTACGACAGAAAGCAACGCTCTCTAGGCATAGCAAAGCCTTCGGTCTTTACCCTTCAGTCATTCAGTCTTTTTCTCAGATTGGCACATAGCACAAAAAGCAACAAGCAATAGGCGTTCTCGTTCGGTAGCAAGCAACAATGAGACACGTGGAGTGGGTCATTTAAAGCAGACAACAATGCCAGACAGGAGAGAGAAAAAGAGAATCAAAGCCAGAGGAGCATGCTGAAGTAGATGTCGAGGTGCATGCAATCTGAGTCACCAATTCGACACTTCGATGAAGGTTCTATCGATGGGCTGATGACAAAAAAGAACAACAATATTTCGCTACAATATCATTTGCTCACACAAAACAACTATGCCGCGTGATCGTTAAAGATGTGTGTCGTGTGGAATGCCATAACAAAAGATGACATCAATGAACGGAGGGATAGAATGGCTATTGTCGCCATCTATCAAAGCGTACCGGAGGATGTGCTCCTAACGTTGGCTGAGAAGGACTCCACCAAGGATGCATGAGAGACACTCAGGATGATGCACATAGGCACAGATCGTGTCAAGGAGGCAGATATCCAAACTTTGAGGAATGATTTTCGAGGTTATTCGCATGAACAAAGGTGAATCGGTGGATGATTTCGCCCTGAAGCTAACGATGATCGCCAATAGCATCCGAGCGTTTGGCCAGTAGGTGGAGGAGACCACCATCATCCGTAAATTTCTCTGAGTGATTTTGGCAAAATTCTTGTTAATCATAATGTTGATCGAGCAATTTAGTGATCTAAAGATCATGTCCATTGAGGAACTGGTCAGTCGCCTCAAAGCCTTTGAGGAGAGGGTTCGAAGCCACGGTGATACAGAGAAGCGGGAGCATTTATTGCTTATACACTTAGAGTGAATGGCATGCATGAAGAATAACAGAGGAGGGGAATCTTCCTTCACCTCGAAGAGACACGACGGTAGTGGCAGCAAAAGGCATGGCCATAGAAAAGGATGTGGTCGTGGCCGTGGACGCGGGCAAGGGTGGCTATGATGACACCTCACCATCTGTTAATGTCAACCGTGGCTCTAGAGGTGGCAAGGATAAAAGCAAGATTAAGTGCTTTAGCTGTGATGTTTACGGCTACTATACATCTGAGTATTGTAAACCTTGCCGCAAACATAATTAGGATGAGGAAGCTAATCTCACCTGAGCACAAGATAATGACCTTGCCTTACTCCTTTCCGTATGCATGCAGAAGGCACGTGACATGGTGCTGATAAATGAGGAGAAGGTGACACCAAGGCCGCACATTGATGACGAGGCACATCTCGTGTCCAACGAGTGCTACTTGGGCAACAACGCCAGCAACCACATGACGAGTCAGCAGTCCGTGTTCAACGAGCTAGATGAAAGACTCTTATGGACAAATTTGGTTTGGTGACAGATCAACAATGGACAAATTTGTATTTGTTATACAATTGTACCAGCTACAAAATCTTTATTCGATTAATTCACACCATTATATTTCGGCCTCACAAAAAATGTTCGGTGTAGACTATTCTCTATTAACATCTATTCATGAGAGAATTTCCAGAATTTTTCTTTTTTATGAATAAATGTGAGATTTTTTAATTCTCAAAGTGAAGGAGATGCCTTGATCTCACTACTTATTTATATTTAGGGATTGTCTAGATATCATCTAGTTGATTTTTTAATAAAAAAATCACTGGATTTTTTATGGGATTGAATTCCAACTGCCCACCTTTCTCCCCTTTGCTATGTAATGCGATGCCCAGATTGGATCCAATTCTAATTGATGCCAACCGGTAGCAACATGAGTCTAAGCACCACCTGTCCATTCTCTGAACCCACCTCCTCCTAACTAGTGCCAACGTGCCCTGCCATTGCCGCCTCCTGCGACGGTCGACAACATCGAGGGCAGTGCCAATGACATTCACCTCCTCTACCATCGCCACATCCCTCGTCGTCTCCTCTACCATAGCCTCCGACCTTCTCCATCTCTAGTGGCTCACCGTTGTTGGATCTGACGCACCGGCCACCTCACGACATGAGAACATTTCCAGTACTCCTAACATATTCGATGTTACTGGTGCTCTCGTTGCTCGAAAAATGTTTCAAATAGTTACAAAAAATTCCAAAATAATTTTCATAGATAGGGTATGATATAACCTATCACTTCATGAAGTCTCAAATCCAAATTCGATTTGCACAATGAGAAACAAAAAAAAAAGACAAGATCAGCTAAAAAGAAAATCTGAAACAAAAAAGGAAAAAGATAAAGCTACTATTCACTAAAATTTATCTTTTTTGTTTCTGAATATCCAAATGGTTTAAATTGAATTTGGATATGAAATTTCATAAAGTCATAGATTATATCATACCCTATCAGTGTAATTTTTTTGGATTTTTTCATAAATATTTGAACCATTTTTTGAGCAATGGGAGCACCGATAACACCAAATATGTTGGGAGCACTAGAAACCATCCCGTAGCTTGACACTTGTATCTAGTTATATACTATAGCTGTTACAATTACATAGTACTAACAAATGCAACTTATAGGTACTATATAGTTATATGATACTCCTTCCAATAATAAAAGAGTGACGTCTTGTACATCGACACGGTCCCACAATATCACTTTAACTACAACTAGTTGATTGGTCCATGCAATTGCATAATGTAGTGTTATATACTATAAAGATAATCTTTGTGCAATTCTAAATATTTGAAATTCCTATTTTGTAAACGAAATTTAAATTAGAATATTACCAATGTAGTCTTCTTTCTTTCTTTCTTTTCCATTCCAGAACTTTGGTTGTAGTTATAGAAGCTTTCCATAGGTTTGTACTAGTATTGGATTCATAGGGGGCTAGGGCAGCTATGCAACCATCATAAATATATACTTCCTTCATTTCTTTTATATGTCGTTTTAGAATGTGTGCATGTAACCTTTTAAAATTTTGATTTCTCATATATACAAAAGTATTTGAATTTGTCACATAGAAATAATATTACTAGATTTGCCATAAAAAATTGTTATAAAGCACACAACAAAAAGTAGAGGACCAAAAGAATGGGGGCACGAATTTAACGTGGAAACCCTTGCGGGAAAATTATGGGCGTACGAAGGTGAAATATCACTATATGAGGAGATATTATGTAACATCCTGAAATTTGTAAATTTGAAAATATGAAGCTTTGAGTTATTTTGTTAATTATTGTAGTTGAATTTGGATTTTCATGGTGTTTTTAAATTTTTATTAAGCTCCCAAAAGCTAAAGAAATTTGAGAAAGACCAAAAACAAAATCAATATTAGCAATGCTACACATGGGAATATACAAATAAAGGAAACTCAAAACCAAGAATGAAATTGAAATTTATATAAAATCTTTCCCATCCAATTTGTATATCCGCAAATTCAAAATTCGGAAAATTAAGATTTATCTCCCCAAAAATCATCAAAGCTCCCAAAAATTTAAATTGTTGAATTCAAAGATCTGAACCTAGTTTCCGAATTCAAAATCTACTCACAAAACCAAATCTAAAATCCCAGAATTCGGAAATTCTTGAAAATACCAAAATTCCTTTTTGGGGCTGGCCCATTTCTCTTCCCGGCCCAACTCTCCCGGCGCCTCCCCTCGCTTCATCTCTCTGGCGCGCGGGCCCCGCCTTCCACCCACGCCTCCTCTCGCTGACGCACGAGCCCCACGCGCCAGCGCCCTCCCCCTAGCCAGCGGGCCGTCCCTCGCCCGCAGCCCCTCCTTCTTCTTCCTCCCTCCCCTATTCTCCCGGCCGCGCCGCTCTCTCCGAACCAGGCCACCTAACCCGCGCCGCTTCTCCGCCTCCTCCCTGTTCTTCCGGCGCACCGCTCGCACCACCTCCCGCGCCGCGCCCTCTTCTTCCTCGGCTCCTCTCTTCTCCACGCGCCAGCGACGCCGTTCTCCCCCGCGCTTGCTCCCTTTCACGCTTGCCGCAGCAAATCCCCCTCCCTCTCTCTCTCACCCCGCGGGCAAGTTCAAGGAACCCGTCATCTCTCTCCCCCACGCAATCTCGGCGAAGATTGCCTCCATCCCCCCTTGCGCAGTCTCGGTGCGTTCCCCCTCTCCCTGCTCCGCCCACCGATTCTCCTCGTCGCCCCTGGTTTTCCCCGTGCTCGCTGCCTATAAGAAGCCGGCCGAACCCCATTGCTCCTCTCCTCCGTTGCTTTTCTCCCTCGCGCCCAGCCGAGCTGTCCAGCTGGTGTCGCCGCCGCCGCGCTCACGTCTTTTCCGCCTCCGGCCGGCCATCACCATTTCCGTCGCCGCCTCCACCTCGGTCGACCAATGGCCGATTCCTCACGGCGAGAGCTGCCCCTCGGTGTCCCGAAGCCAGCCCCGTGGTCGGCCGCCGCCCTCCGCCGCTCAAGTTTCCCCGCCACGGTGAGCCTCCCCGCGCCGCCCACGGCTCCCGATGCCGGCGCTCCTCGTCGCCTCCCCGCCACCATGGACGGCATGGTAAGGTTCCCCATGGCTCACTCTTGCTCGTGCTCACCTTATTTCGCTCCCTCTCCCTTCCGGCCGTCGGCGTCCCGTTCCCCCTCCATCACCGGCCGCCTAACGCCGCCGCCAGCTCGCCCTGGCGCCTCCCCGGCCGAAGTGACTACCTCCCGGAGCCTCCTCGTTGCTTGGGGGTTCCATTTTTCTAGTCGTCGTCGCCTACCCGGCCACTCCTCGCCGGCGTCGTCGTCGCCCAGCTCCGGCGCCCCCCCTCCTCTGCTTAGGCCCCCCTGCTCTGCTCTGTCTTAGCCGGCAGCATCCTCCTCTAGCTCTCTCTCTCTTCTGTCATGTGGGCTAACCAAGCCAAGCCACTGAATGGAGTTCAGATGCCAGAAGTGAATAGTGACCAATGGCCCTTTTTGCTGGATACTAGGATCATGTGTAAGAAATGTTCATGCATGTATTTTAATAAACTAAAGTGTGGCTAATAATAAGAATAAGAATATTTTCCCCTGAGCTCATAAAGAAAAGATTTATGCAATTAAATAGACAAATTAGCATTTGAAAATATTATGCCGATTAATAAGTTGGTCCTCACATACAAGACTAATTAAAATAAATTTATGCCATGGACCCTTTTCTTATTATCAAGCAATTAACATAAAGTCAATAAAATAATAATAATGAAAATAATAATAGTAATAATAAGTGTATCAACAAATATAGCATTTCAATAATGAGGAATTGAAACTACCATGTTTACTAAGTTATCTCTCTGAAATCATCGGGATGCCACATAAGATATCGAGTATAGTCTACTCATCTCTAATACCATGGAAACTCTCTTTCCAAAAATGCTTAAGTTATTTAAAGCAAAGACTTTAACATTTTTCTTAAATTACTAAGACTTAAGCTGACAAATAAAATACGATCAAGAAAGTCTTAAAACAAGAAAGAGCATTCCTTCATCTTTGTCTCATCCAAATCTCCGATCATTATCTCAGAATTTAAATTCGATAGTCGAGAATAATTAATAGCTTTATTAAGAATATCCCTAAAAGGTCATAGCATCCCTTTTTAGTAAAACATAACCGTTGGTCATTTCTAACAGTTTGGGGTGATCAAGCAGAAATATTAACTTTACTCATAATAACGACTGGATTAAAATGGCCAACCCCATCATTTACTTAAGTCGCTAACCTAGTGATTTATGAAGTTGGCTACTACAATCTTAAATAAGTATTGCCACATGAAATATCAAAGATTACACTAAGTACTTAAAAATCCCATGTAAAGCTCCTGCATCCTAAAATCACGAAGCTTTGTCCCTCTTTACTATCATTGTTAACCCCTTTTTATCTGTCCATAAGTCCTGCCTGACTCATGAAACTTCCTTGATAAATCAATTAAAAGAAAGTCATCAAGCAAAAAGGTCAAGCCTCGCTTTTTCCCAATCAGCTATGTCTGGTCACCTCTTTTTCCCAAACAGATAATCCCTGTAGATGCTACTTCACTTTCATCCCTCGTATTTCTAAAATTTTCCCTCACGGTAAAGCATTCAGACCACTCGCCCTCCTGCTCAAATCCAGCTACCGCTATGCTTACAACACACCAACCTGTATCATCCTTCTACTCTCAAATCATACTAAATGTATAATTTAAATTAAATCAGGTATTTAAAGTGTTTGGATTTATTTGGATCTTTTAAGTTATTTGCTTTCATTTTGGATTCAGTCGTTTGTCGCATAATTAGAAACCGAAGTCCGAAGATTCCACGGATCAAGAGATATCAAGAGCGAAGTGAAGAAAACATCCGAAGCTCAAGAGAAAGCATTGTGTGAGCTCAAGACCGCGGTAAACCGTGCCAGGCGAGTCAATACTTTGATCATATTGAACCTACATTTTCTGCAAACTACTTTGGTTTAAATTATCAAATTGCATGCTATTATTTTATATGCAAATACATGTTAATTTAAGATTTTAGTTATATGTCCATTGCTTGCTTGACTAATATTACACCTCCCTTGGAATACTTGAATATGTGAACCTTGTCGCCTTAGCAAAACTATAATGGTAACTTTTCAAAAATAAGTCCGTAATTTATATGTCGTGCTTAGTAATGTTTAGGTAATTATGGGCGCAAGAACGCCCAAACATCACTTTAATCATGAGAAAAATTTGGTTGGGTCAGTCATGGTGGTAATGACTGATAAATGTTGGTATGATTATTTTATGTTCTCAAAAACCCCAAAAATGCTTAAATATCTGGGCGGATTGGTTCGAGGGTGTGAAGGTGTGGTGCAGTGGAAGCACAAGTGGGTTAGTGGTAGGCCGCCCAGATACCAATAAGGACCGAATCTTGTCATGTCAACCCGTGTACAACAGTACAACCATAAGTCTGTAAAGTATAGCTTGGCTTAGTAGATGTGCCGGACCCTGAAAGTCATCCTTCCAGGAGTGGGTGTTGGAGTAGTGCAAGCGGCGGTCTGTGAGACGGCTTGAATGGGACACTCGTAGGGAGTGAAGTTCTGCTGTGGCGGGCTAGCAGGGGAGTAGCCAGCTGCTAGACGTTCAGAAGGAGGACATCCCGCACAACGTATGGGACCCACCGCAAGTGGGAACGACCCATAGGGTGAAATGATGGAAAGGGCGAGGTACTTTGAAAAGTCACTGTGATGGTCTGCTCAACCACATGACTAAGGAATTGTGTGGGGCAACGAGTTGATTGTCTCTTGTGGTGAAAGTGTACAAACTCTGCAGAGTCAAAACTATTCGAATAGCCGTGCCCACGGTCAAGGGCGGACATGGGAACTTAACCAGATATAGTTCTATTTCAAAATGCTTGGTGGGTGGGAATGGAAAAGTGAAAGGGCGATGGACTGCCCTAGTTTGGAATTGTCCTGGGTGTCGTCCCAGTGATAAGTTAAGCGGCTATAACGTTGAAGAAATTGCTATATGGTGCAGATGCCATGTAATGGTGGATGGAATCTGGATCGATATTAATACTGCAATCCTGAACATTATGCTTTTGTTCAAAATGCTAGGTCTTAGGAATTTTTATATAATTGTATTCAAAATCACTCTTCGCAAAAATAAAATAAACCCAAGCCATCCTTTGATTAGCCATACATGTTATATCTTGCATTCTGTGTGTTGGCTCGCTGAGCACGGGGTCGGAGTGCTCACGCTCGCTTTTGCGACAAAAATTCAGAGTCAAGAGTCACATCACCGCGTCTCAGCAACAAGGTTGGACAAGATGGCAGAGAAGATGAAGATGTCAAGAACTAGGCCGCGAACCTCCAGTTGGCTGCCTGTGGGCATGTCCTGAAGGTCCCACCTGTGTGCTCCGTTCTTCCGCTGCTGCAATTTATTGATTTCGGCCTAATCGGCCCATGAAGTAAGTCCATTATTATATTTACATTTCCGCATGATATGTACTTTGATATTCAGAACTGTAACTGTGTGCACTATCTACTGATCCAGGGAATAGTGCAGTTAAACACAGTAGATTCTGGATTATAAAATCTGGGTCTGACATATTACAATGAGGCTCTTAACTTCTCTATGGTCTAGAGAGGTATATTTATAGTGATTACAAAGAGACTTCATATAAGAGTAGAACTCCGTGTTGAAAACAGAAACAAACCGAATAGGATTCAGATCGGAAACTCAATAATCTCCACTTTTAGCCAAAATCCCTCCTATAGCCAAAACAAATCAAGTCTTCTCAAATCATAATCCACCATCAATGATGCTTGTGTGTTAAAAGTCCATAAGAGTAATCGATGAGTAAGACCGGATCAGTCTTCTCCATATGCTTCTCCTATGATGTCGGACAACTGTAGTGAAGAACTCATCTCATGGAGTTTTTGCATACTTTATCTGGAACACATAACAAACAATGCTCATTGAAGAGAAACTTACATGTGTGACCATCACGTACATCAAATTGCCGATTGTAAAAGTAATTGAATTCTATAACATAGTTGAAAACCACTTCTACAGAAGAACATCCGGACGAAAATAACTCTTGTGCCATCAATGGAGCAGAACCAATCTCTGCAGTAGATTCGTCATATTGAGCTGTGACAATTAGAACGGATTGCACCTGCAATACCAAACATTTGCATTATCTATACAGATAATTAACTCCTTCTTGCACTTTAAATCTTTAATCTCGAACTCATATTTAGAGCATAACCTTCACTAATAAATAAGAAACCCAAGAGAGTATTATGCTAGCTGCATCAAGATGTTGTCAAACTTCTAAAATTGAATGTCATCAAAGCCTCCATATGATCGCGTAAGTGATCTAAATTGCAACATATCTAAACGGTGATTGAAACACTAAATTCAGTTGATCCCACAACTGACATTGTTTTTTTAATACCTCAAAATCTGGATACCTGCAAGCCTCCACCTTGGACTCCACATGTGCGGTCAAATAATTGCTAAGAACGATCCAATGGATTTGGCCACAATAACCCGAAGTAGACGATGGATCATCGAAGAAATTGCCAATGCTAAATCTCGCATAAAGGCCACCAATAATATGCATAACGGCCTGAATTACAATGAAATCCACCTCCAACAAAAAAACATGCAGAGCTAACGACACGGCTTCTTGATGGAAGATGATGATCGACTGACGTAGAAGATCATCGATGGAGATGGTGCAACACAACGCCATAGCATGGCACCGGGCGGTGCGAGCAATGGTGCTGATGAACTTGGTGCTAGAACAGTCGTTGAGGTAGAGCGCAAATTGATGCTCAGTATGAAGACGAGTCGTCGAACTGAGTCGAGGGGAGTCAAAATTGCCAAGTTGAGAATGCTAAAATCTCCTGATATGATTTCTTGTGTGTATTGAGTAGCTGCAAACTTCTTGGTACATCTTCTGTGTACGCAAATCAGAATTTTTAAAAGCTTCTTATAGCCTTCTTGGGGTGCACGTAGCAAATTCAGCTGAAATTAACCAAGCCAACAGAATCTCTGCCTTTACTGTTGCTCAGGTTGTAACATGCTCAGGCTCTGGAATGGACGCTTGCTTCTTGAGACGTGATTGGCTATTTTGCCTACGTCTGTCGTTACACCAATTTATTTCACTTTCGAGGCGACACGGTTTGAGAGTCCCATTACGCCCCAGCTTCGGATTCAAAGTGAGAGACCATGTGGAGGTAATCCCATGTTTGTGATGAGTAATTAACACTTGAGTTAGAGAGTTTGAGTTTGTTTTGGGTATCCCTTGCTTGAGTACCTTCTTCTGATACTAACGTATGATTATATTGTTTCGAGCGGTGCTATATGATGTTTTCTTGTCTGTGATGGCTGCACGACTTTGAGGCTAGGTCGTGGTGAGGCATGGATGGCCGGACTAGGCACAGGCGGTGCTGAGGTCAAAGCGGCCAGAAGATGCCGAAGACGACGAGGACTCGAAGTGGTTGCGAGGTGTGGACAACAAGAAAAGAGGAAGCTTTCAGGAAGGTGCAGCAGGGACATTTCGGTAAAATATGCAAGGCTGCAAAATGGAAGCGGATCTTGTTGAAGACAACGGGTAAAGGGCTAAGTTTGCTAGTGCTAACGGGTAAAGCAAGTTGTGAATCCGGTAGTGGAGGCTATAAATAAAGAGGGTTAGGGTTTGGAGTGCACGCATCCTGGTTCCCTCCTCTTTTGTTGTAAGGGTTTTGGCTCTTTGCCTCATTTGTGTGTGAATCATGTAGTGAGAGTTGGCTACCAATTCTTGATTTTCCATTTGTAGCTGTGAGCCTGGTGGCTAGGGTGGTGTTTTCTCAGGATGTGAGTCTGGCGGTGTGTGTGAGTTCTTGTTTTTCCATTTGAGTGAGTTGCCCAGGATGTGAACCTTGTATGAGTGGCTGTGAGACTCTTGATTAATGCAAGCATTCATGTCTTTGAATTAATATGAGAAATCTTGGGTCTGAGATAATATGGTTCCCTGTTTTTCTGTTCTATATTTGTGCTTCAGCTTCTCATTCTTTTCTGCTCCCAGTTCCTTTTTGGCCTCTCTTGATTTTGAGTGAATCTTGATCAAGAAGCTGCTAAATGAATTTGCTCTGATATGGGAATCGGTCCTCAAAGCCCCTTGGCTAGTTTATACCTGAGAGCAAATATTTTTATTAGCTGCTTTCTTCTCAGAGATCATTTGCTAGCATTCCTCTGTTTCGGCTAATTCTAGGGTTTATTGTGTGAGATGGCAGAGCATTCTTGCCCTCTTGAATCTTTTGGTTAAAAGTGTTCTAGTTGTATGCTTTCTCATTCTGAGATCATTTACTGTTGTTTTCCGAGTCCCTTGATCAAAAGATCTGAGATTCGCAACATTATGTTTATCTCTGGAGAGAATCTCAATACTATCAGTTCTGAACTATACAAATGTCTGAATTTTGGTTTTCCAATTCTTTTGATCTGAATTTGCTCTTCCTGAAGCAGTTTAGTTGTTTATTTTAATGTTCAGAGAAGCTGATATGAGAAGCACAACATTTGTTCATCCATTTCTCTGTATTAGCTTCCTCTCCAGTATTCACTATTTCAGTTTTCGACCAGCGCTGTTTTTTGCTCGCTTCTGCCCCTTCTCTGGAACATTACCCGGTCAGACCGGAGAAGTTATGGCGGTCAGACCGCTCCTCTTATGGCGGTCAGACCGCTAGGGTTGGCGGTCCAACCGCTCGGCCACCGGCGGTCAGATCGGCCACAGCCCGGCAATCAGACTGGGCATGGTCAGGCTGTCTGACCGGCCTTGATATGGCAGTCAGACAGGCCTCAAGCAGTCTGTGTTCGCTCTCTAGCCTGATTCTTATTCTTGATCTGCTTTTTGCTCCTTGCTTCAACTTCCAGTAAGCTTTCGTTCTATAGCTTTCGGAGAAAAAGATAATGTGGATACTTTGGGGCAGTTTGTGACAGCACCATTCATCCTCCCTCTATTGCCATTTCCGATCCTACACAAAGATCTCTTCAGGCTCGGCCTATGAGGAAAACTCGCTGACTCGACGGATTGATCGGGTGATTTTTGTTCGATATCTCCCGTGCACCACCTCCTGTGGATACTGTTCCTGATGTTGATGCCACGTCCTAATGCTGCACAGATGACGCCGCACGATGGCTGTCTCCGGTGGTGGCTTGATATGAAATCTCGTACTTTGGTATCATTTGGTATAAAACATACGATAAAAAATAGAGGATTAAAATAACATGAGATATAGATTTAATGTGAGAAAACCTTACTAAAAAAAATCATAGACACACGAAGGTAGAATATCACTACACAAGGAAAGATTAAAATAAGACTCTTGTATCCTATATGGTCTACATAGTATATTTATATTGATTACTATATGAGAAGAATTCCGTGTTGAAAACAAAAAGAAACAAGATTCGGATCAGAAACTCAATAAATACTTTCATATAATTATACTTTGGATAATTTTTGCTAATGTATAATTTAAAAATATAATGGTCAAAGATATTATATTAAAGATCGCATGATGTTCAAAATGATAAAGAACAGCGCCAGCACGTCCGAATCACGAAGGACTTGGACTTGCCCCGTCTTGCAAGGAAAAACGCACAGGGTAGAAAGATATACTCCATTGCTCGTCGTAATCATCAGTTCTCAGCTACGGAAGAGTTTGGTTGACTGAACGAGTCTTCGTGGGACCATGATTCGAACAATTGAGAGGTTCCAGTATGTAGAGTGGGAATGCGTGCCCGATTATTAAACGTCTTCCTGGGATATTGATCTAAAGATTTATTTGTGTGACAAGTGTTGGTGTGAAATCGTCTTAAGAAATATTAATGTTGATTCACTGTCTAGAAATTGTCAAGAAGTCGTTGGCATCATATTTACCCGGCCAAGTTGAAGGTTTTTTTTCCGAGATTGTTTCGATTTTCTGGTAGGTACCGAGAGTAAATCATGCTTACTCGGAACATGCATTGACCACGTACGTCAGTCATCGTCCACCGATGCTTTAACTGTAGTAGTCTCAACGACTGCTATCTTGTCGACACAGAATGATTGGCCGCGTTGGCTCTTTCTTTCCTTTGCAAAATGCCAAGAGCCCAAGACCCAACCCGTCACCTACGCTGGGGTCTCGCACTCGCGGTGTTATCCTATCGGTATGAACACACACCGAGTGTGAGCAGTGAGGGCATCATGCTGCATTCCACTAGACATTTAGGGTGTGTTTGGTTGCCTGAATCTCCTTCGTCCTGGATGGGTGGATCCGTATAATCTGAGAAAGAGCCTGTTTGGTTGCCTGTATGAGCGGATACAGCCTGTATGAGCGGATGCAAAAATACGCCCTCATCCTGGATGGGTGGATACGCTCAAAATGAGCTTCACTAGCCATCCTGGATGAGTGGATGCAGTGTATCTTATGCGGTCCCACGTGTCAGCCTCTCAGGTTTGGTAGACTGCATCCGCTCATACAGGCAACCAAACAGCATCTCAGTTTTTTTGTATCCGCTCATACAGTCTCACCAAACATCTTCTTTTTCTGAAATACGATTCCACTCAGCCTGCATCCACTCATCCAGGATATACGATGCAACCTCCATCCACGAACCAAACACACCCTTAACGCAGACAAGTACGTCTGGAGAATTAGTCATAGAGATACTGTACTAGTTGTGATGTAGAAGCATGTTTGAATTATCACAATTCTATCTGGATACAGACGCATGATTCTCGAATATATTTAAAATAATCTTGATTTAGAGTTTGAATTCAGTCTGAGATGTAGTAAAATCCGTTTCTATATGTTACTTAAGTTGAAGTCATAGTTAATTTGAAGTTCGAATACGTATGTTAGTCAAAGATTAACGATATAATAAAGAAACTTGTAGCCAATTTTATAACAAAGAAGAAGATAATAGAAAATTTTAAAAAACTCAGCTACATAATTACAGTTGAGGTAATTTTTCTGTGTTCTTTTTGTTTATTTTTCTTCTACCGTAAATCTATGTATGAGTTTTTCGTAGAGGGTGGACCAATAATTGGTATCAGGGTTGAAACCATTGTCCGGGCGGCACACACGGAAAAATCGCCGGATTTTTTCCTTGGTCCTGGCGTGTCCCGCGGCCCAAGATTGCGGCAGAGCCGTCCCGATCGCGGCGCAGCGTTGTGTTCCCTGGGTCAAAATGCATCACACAATGTTCTGTCCTTCGGTCCAGCGCACGACACGCTTCGGTTGGCAGGCAACAACAAAAAGCAACGCTTTACTTTGGTTTCTCGGTCCAAGTGAAAAAAATAGACTCAGCACACATCAGCTGTCGACCTCAAAACGAAAAGTTCCGTTAGTTCTTCATCTATATTCAAGATCGTATCGTAATCTTCAAAAAGTACTATCACTGATGATAAGACAACATCAGGTATGATGAAAAAAAGAGTTTCACCGTTTGCTATATTATCCAGTACTCGTCTGATTAGACAACATCAGGTATGATGATAAAAAAGAGTTTCACCGTTTGCTGCATTACCCAGTACTCAAGACGAGTAATTATAGTCTAAATAAATAAGATAAATATGTACATGAGGACTTAAACTGAGTGAAAGGTCCAATCATCGAAACGCAAAAGCGAGAACATCTCTAGCGGTGGTGGCTAAGGCTGCAGGAATCGAATGCTTGATAAGACAAAAGTGAGGTGTTATAATTGTAACGATTATAGACACTTCACTTCAGAATATCGTAAGCCGAAGAAAAAGGAGAAAGTGCTTCTTTCTAAAACTCTTAGTGATGATGAACCAACACTGTTCGGATGCTGAGTTGAGTTCGGGATGTTGAGGAGATGAGTTCACCTTTCTAAGTCGAGTACGAAGAGTTGAGTCCGGGGCATGGAGAAGATGTGTTCACCGTCCTATATCGAGTATGAGTTAGGCAAGTTGTAGTTACGACCGATTGACTTAACAAGTTAGAGTCTTTTGCATATAGATGGATTTGTACTAGTTGAATTGAGTTTTATATGTAACTATGTGTTTAGTTTGCATATAGATCATTTCATGCGGAGGCGTAGCTGGTATTTTAGATAATGCGTTGAGACTAAACTAGGAGTATGTCGAATCAAGATTAGGGAAGAATGTTAGAAATAATCTTGATTTAGAGTTTGAATCGAGTTCGAGATGTAATAAAGTCTATTTCTGTATATTACTTAAATTGAAGTCATGGCCAACTTGAAGTTCTAACACGTATGTTAGTCGAAGAGTGACCTATATAATGAAGAAGCTTGCAACTAATTTTGTAAGAGGAAGAAGAAAAAAGAGAAGAAAGAAATTTAGAAAACTCAGCTATATAGTTTCTTTAATGTTGTCCTTGTTTATTATTCTTCTACCATAAATTCGTACAATGTGAGAGTGTTTTTTTGGAACTAGTCCAACAATCTCTGCAGGGAGGGCGTCAGGTTGGCGGCTCAACACAAACATGCCCCTAGCTAGAGCTGGGACTTGGGCCATGCTTTTTCAGGCCAGCCCGAAGCACGGCCGGCCCGGCACGGCCTAAGCACGGCCCAGTCCAACATGTGGCGAGCCGTGCTGGCCCGGCACGAATAGTGGGCCATGCTGGCCTTGCATATCTGGCACGATGGGCGGCACGGCACGGCGTGGCATGGTGTGGCGTGCTCAGGCCGGCCCGGTGAGCATGGTCGGTACAGGGGGCACGACCGGCCTGGTGAGCACGGTTGGCCAGGGGCACGGCTAGCGCCGGTGGTAGCCACGCCTTCGGCCTCCCGTCGTCCGTGCGCCCTGCACCCTGCACCGGCCCACACTCCAGTCGCCCTCCCACCGTCCCACACTCCCATGGGCCACGGTCATCCCACATTCCCACAACACAAGCATGAAGCATCCCACAAGCACAAGCAGTCAAGCACAGAGCAGAGTAGAGGGAGGGAGCAGACAAAGGGGAAGGACCGAAGGAGTGTACCTCGACTCTGAGCTCAGTGGCCACCATGGGAGCGCGGGATCCGCGAGCACGAACGACGCCATGCACAGCCCTAAGTAGGTGAGCCTGGACGAGCCCCTGGAGAAGAACCGGCTCACGGCCCCCGGCGGCGCCAGCGCGGCCGCCTCGCCTCCGCGGGTGACGTAGTCGGCGATGGCCGCCAGGAGCGAGCCTGGCATAGAGCCGTAGCATGGCAGCCCTGCCCCCGCCGGTGGCGGCATCACCCCGTGGTGCTACAGCCAGGCGATGAAGCCGGCCTGGGGAGGAGGGGGAGGAGGAGGTGGCGAGGGAGGTAGGGGAGGAGGTCAGGAGGTGGGGAGAGGAAGAGGCGGCGGTGGAGGTGGGGGAAGGAGGGAGGGGCCCGGGGAGGTTGGGGAGGAGTAGGCGGCAGCGGGGGAGGTGGGGGAGGCGGCGGCGGCGGGGAAGGTGGGGGAGGAAGCGGCGGCGGTGGGGGAGGTGTGGGAAGGAGGGAGGTGGAGGGAGGAGGCGGGGGGAGGAGGCGGCGGTGGCGGGGGAGGCGTGGGGAGGAGGCGACGGCAGCCGGGGAGGTGGGGGGAGGAGGCGGCGGTGGCGGGGGAGGCAGGGGGAGGAGGAGCCGGGCGTGGGACTATGGGAGCACTGGGAAGGGGCGGGTGGTCGCGTGGAAGGGGACGGGCGCCGGCCGCCAGCGCCGGGCCAAGCGTGGCCGAGCGCCGGGTCATTTTTATCATGATAAGTTTGGCAGCAGCGGAAGATCGGAGGCCTTACAGCAGACGCAACATGGTAAGACAAGTATGACGTCACACTTGTGGAAGAAGCTAAAGGGCAAGTCTATTTCTTTATCCTCTCAGTCTCAGGCGGCCTCCAAGTGAAATTCTGTCTCGGAGTTGAACCACTATTTGGAGCATAATTTTGCAAACATTGATTCTGATCTTACTGGTGGAGGCAAGATAGACTTGTTCGAATGGTGGAAGAACAACAAGCGGATTTTTCCTGTGCTGTCACATTTCGCACAGGATGTTCTTCTGGTGCCAGTGTCCACCGTCTCTTCAGAAGCGATGTTCAGTACGGTAGGGAGAATAATAGAAGAGAGAAGATCATCCCTTACGCCTAAGATGGTGGAGGAAATCACATGCGCCAAAGACTGGGAATTAGCCAAAGAGCGGCAACAGTATGAACTGGAGGATCCCGAAATCGTATAGGCGTATGCTGACCTCAAACACATGAACAACCTAGACATTACCGAGTAGATATTATCTACGCATGTTGTAATAGTTAGTATATATATATTGTTACTGTACTCTTTTCCTTACTCGGGAAACCCCACTCTGGGCGTAAGGTTTTTAATGAGGTAGTAACATTGTATTTTTAAAATATCAAAGAAATTCCACTTTTTCCCAAAATATTTATGTCATTGCGTGCCCATGTTTTTATGCAATTATTCAATTTCAACTAGTTTTAATTGAGGCGGGTACGAGAGAAAGGAAGATGACGACCGTCGGCGCTGCCTTCGCGTATAGTTACTTCGGGCTAGGCTTGGGCTGGCACGGCACGAACACTTGCACGGTGGGCTTTGGGCCATGCTTGGGCCTGGCCGGAGGAGATGCGGGCCGGCACGGCACGGCACGGTAAGATGATTGGGCCGAACCGGCAACGAAGCGGCACGAAGCATGATGAGCCCGGGTCGTGCCGGCACAGCACGGCCCAAGTCCTAGCTCTACCCCTAGCTACTAGCTTTGGAAACCAACTGTACGTAGCACTCACGGTGGCGAAGTACCTCGTGTCGTTGAGTTCACAAGGCCGGTCTCGTCGTCCGGGAAGCGGAGGTGATGATGCAAGCCTGCCACCAAGAGGCGAAGGTGGTCAAGGACGAGGTGATGAGCTCATGCGGTTAGCTAGAAGGTCAGGCCAAATAGCGTCGTCTGGCCGAATCAGTCCTTAAAAACTTACCCGGGGCCTATTCTTTTTGGCTGCGACTTTTGGCTGAAATTTTTGAATTTTGGCTGTTTACGGTACAGATTACGGAGAGATAGATACTCACTTGCGATTTTGGTTGGTACAGATATTGGGCTTTTAACGTGTAAATCGTTTAACTTATAAACCCCGTCTTGAAAAAATGCTCCGTTTAAAAGTTAGGTACTGTAGCAAAAGCCAAAAGCCGTCGGCTTGTGAGGTAAAGAACAGGCCCCTTGTTTAATCAATAACATCTCTTTTCCCTCGAAAAGGAGAACTGCAATTTTCTTAATTTTATTTCATTGCACTCCAATTTTAGTGATTGGTGGCTGGAGGCGCGCGCCTAGGGCGCGAGCGCGCGGAGGCGGCCTCGGGCGCGTTTGCGGTGGCTTCGTGCATGTTTGTTGGCGCCCATGAAGGGTTAGGCCGAGTAAAGGCAGCCGGTGTGCGGCATCGGGCGCGTCGGCGCCGAGGGATAGGGAAGGCCGGGTGGCTTCGGGTCGCCTCGACGGTAAGGAGGGGGCTCGGTGGCCGTTGCCGGCGGGTGGTGCCAAGTGGTCGGCGGTGGACTCGGGCGGCCCCGCTGGTGCCGTTGTGGCGTCGCCGGTGGGGAAGACCGGGCGGCGGCGGGCATGAGTTTGGCTGCGGCGGGTCGCCTTCAGTCGGCTCCGCCCGCCGTGCCGCGCCCGCCGGCGTCGGCTTCTCCCCCCGGCGACGGCTTCCACGGAAACCGCTATGGCTGGCTCCCTGGAGAGGAACGGCGCCGGCGGTGAGGATGTCAAGGCGGCGAAGCCCAAGAAGTGCAACCCGTCTCCCGGAGTCCATTCTGTCGGCTGCCGGATCTATGATCCGGAGAACGGGAAGACCTGCCACCAGTGCCGTCAAAAAACCAGAGATTTCGCGGTTGCTTGCAAGCAGCTCAAGAAGAAGGGGCCGTGCCCAGTCAAGTATTGCCAGAAGTGCCTGCTTAACATGTATGGCGAGATTGCTGAGGAAGTGGCACAGCAGGAGGCCTGGACTTGCCCCAAGTGCAGGGGCATCTGCAACTGCAGCTTCTGCAGAAAGAAGAATGGAGAGATGCCGACGGGAATACTGGCTCATGCTGCCAAGGCGTCGGGGTATCCATGGCACGGCGGTGCTCGGGCGGGAAGCGGTTCGTCGTGGAGTTCAAGGATGGCTATGCCATGGCCTTGAGGCGTATGGAACCCGGTGTGCTGGTGGTGGTCTTTTTTGTGTGTGGCTAGTGCGTGGGTAGCTGTGGAGGTGTTGGCGAAAGCCTTGCCGGTGTTCCTACCGGTCTCGACAACTATGACGCCTTTGGACGCCATTTTCCTTCCTGAAGGGTTGTCATGGCACTTCATAGCCCTCATGTACTCTGTTCTCCAGGTGAAAGCCTTGTCTCGGTGAGGCGGGCGGCGTCGGAGACCCTCGTCGCCTCTTGGAGGCACTGCCTTGGAGGTTCATCTTCACGGAAAATAGACCGGAGTTGGGGTGTCTCAGTTGGAGGAGTTTAGGGTTTGGTTGAAAGCAATGACGGAGAAGAAATCCTGAAGCTTAGTCTTTATAGTTTTTTCTTAGTCCTTAAGCTCTCTTTCTTGCGGTTGTGTACTCCTCAGTGTTGAGGTCTTGAGCCTAAGAGCTCGTGTAACTTTTGGCTGTATATGTAACACCCCACGTAACCATATGGGATATTACTATGGAACGTCATCGCCAAAGTGAAGAATAAATAAGTACAACAAAAGAAATAACAAGGAGTTTAAAACTTTATTAACACTTTAATAGAGAACCAACGGAAGCTGGAATAAATATTTAAAACATGGGACCGGTCCACTTCTAACCAAATAAAGAACGAATGAAACAAACAAACAGTGGCAAACCACGGTGCTGAAAACTCGAGTGCTCCCACCCATGCATGATGCTATCACTCCACTGGCCTTTTACCTAGGATTTTCAAATCTCACACTTGCTCTTTTCAGTCCCAGGTAAAAGGCCAGTGGAGTGATAGTATCATGCATGGGTGGGAACACTCGAGTTTTCAGCACCGTGGTTTGCCACTGTTTGTTTGTTTCATTCGTTCTTTATTTGGTTAGAAGTGGACCGGTCCCATGTTTTAAATATTTATTCCATCTTCCGTTGGTTCTCTATTAAAGTGTTAATAAAGTTTTAAACTCCTTGTGATTTCTTTTGTTGTACTTATTTATTCTTCACTTTGGCGATGACGTTCCATAGTAATATCCCATATGGTTACGTGGGGTGTTACAGTATATATCCCAAGTGGATATAGAGGCCGAATTTTATATCCTTTATCTAAAAAAAATTTTAGTGATTGGTAGCCAATCAGGCAGCTGGTGTGAAGTTTCGGCCGCCGCAATTCTCCCCACGACGATTTCCTCAACCTTTCCTCCTACTCTCGTCGCCCCCACACTCAAATAAAAAAGCACCGGCGCTCGAACCCCTCGGTTGCTAGAATTTTTTATACGGATAATCCATTATTTATTCGAAATTACATAAATATACCCACGGGAAATTTTTTTACAAAAATAGGCTCCAGTCGCCTCATGGTTGGCGACTGGAGCCTTTCGCCCAACCAGACCGCGACACCTGCCGAGTCTACCAACCGTTAGGCGATTAATTGCAGTCGCCCCACCGTTGGGCGATTACCATGCAGTTGCCGAACCGTAAGGCGACTGAAATTCAGTCGCCGAACGGTGGGGCGACTGAGGGTGGGATATAACACCGCCCTCGGCCGCGGACGACGTCGCACTGTTTTCATTCGCCGCGCAGCGCAGAGAAGAGAGAGCCACGCAGAGGAAGAAGGGAGAAGAGAAGGGGAAAAGAAGGAGAGGGAGAGGAGGAGAAGAGGAAAGGGAGTGCGCGATTTTCAGGTAATTTTTTAGTGTTATATTTTTTGTTAGTGTAGAAAATTAGTTTAGAAAATGAGTGTAGAAATTTAGTTTAGGAATTTAATTTTCAAATATAGTTTAGAAAATTAGTTTAGAAATTAAATTTAGAAATATAATTTTCAAATTTTGTTTAGTAAATATAGTTTAGAAATTAAGTTTAGGAATTTAGTTTAGAAAATTTAGTTTATAAATTTTGTATACCATTTTTAATGCATTATTGTACAAAATAGAGTATTTAAATGTATATGTACAAAATTTAATATTGAAATTATTGTACAAATTTAGATGTAGAAATTTTAGTGTACAAATTTAGATGTAGAAAATTTAGTGTAGAAATTTACATGTACAAAATTTAATATTGAAATTATTGTACAAATTTAGATGTAGAAAATTTAGTGTACAAATTTACATGTAGAAAGTTTAATGTTGAAATTATTGTACAAATTTAGATGTAGAAAATTTAGTGTACAAATTTAGATGTAGAAAATTTAGTGTAGAAATTTACATGTACAAAATTTAATATTGAAATTATTGTACAAATTTAGATGTAGAAAATTTAATATAGAAATTATTGTACAAATTTAGATGTAGAAAATTTAATGTAGAAATTATTGTACAAATTTTGCAGGTATGACTCGTGCTGGACGTGACTCGTAGTGGCAGTACGCGCTGTTGGACGAGCACGTGGACCGCTCTCATCGCGCTTCCCGTCTAGTGCCGCCACCGGGGAACACGGACGAGCCGCCTGAGCTGGGAGTGGTCCGGACACGCACACCTCGCGTGGCCTGGGGACTCGACCCTCGTTGGACTGCTAGGTTTGCACTTCTCCAGCGTTTAGTGCGACCGTAAGTTCGTTCCGTGCTGACCTTCACTTTGTTTGCAGGCTGCGGGATGCCGGGCTACTCCCTCTTGCCCGGATGGTGCAGGCCACGGACGAGGGCGGGGACGAGGCGGGTGGGGAGCGATCACGACGCTTCCCGTTCGACCGTTCCCTGCTGACGGCTTTGGTGGACCGTTGGCGCCCCGAGACGCACACTTTCCACCTCCCATTCGGGGAGATGACGCCGACCCTGCAGGATGTGTCCCTGCTCCTTGGCCTTCCGATCGCGGGAGACGCTGCCTTCCTACCTGAGGACCCGGCCGACTGGCGCGCTGACCTGCTCGGCAGATTCGAGGGTGTCGTTCCACCGGCCGATGACCACCACGTGTTCGGAGAGGAGCAGACCCATGGGCCGACGTTGAGGTGGCTCAAATAGTATCAGGTACGTGGTTTTTACATTCGATCGTGTCGTCGAAGCTCTTATTTGTGGTATTACGTACTGATAACAACTTGTTTGCACTCAGGTGGAGCACATGGTTCCACAGGCAGACGATCACCAGGTGTCGCGCCACCTGGAGGCGTACGTGCTGTGGCTGTTTGGTTGGGTGCTTTTCACCACCAGCCACGACAACTCGGTGGATGCGCGCCTTATCGCTTATGCGAGGGCGATCGCTGACGGCGAGCCCTACCAGGTCAGCTGGGGATCAGCCGTACTTGCCGCGACGTACCGCGCCCTGTGCGATGCGTGCACGAGGATCAAGGCGAACTCGATCCTCACGGGCTATCCCCTGCTGCTACAGTTGTGGTCGTTCGAGCGCTTAAGCCTCGGACGACCTGTGCTAGACGACATGGGTCCGTATGGGCCCGAGATGTATCCAGGGGAGACGTCGACCGGCCGACGATGGGTTCTATCTGGTGCCGTCGCCGAGTAAGTATTATTACAGTCAACTATTTCTTTCTTATTGACGATCGTCATTCTAAACAACTTGTCTTTCTTGCAGGTACAGTTCGCGCACGTGTAGGTCACGCGGGCGTACCGGCCCTTTGTGGAGCAGCTCGACCGCATCACAGCCGACGACGTGCGCTGGGAGCCGTACGCATATACGGCAGTGCAGGCCCGTGCTCCTGGCGGGCTGTCCTCACTTTGCTGGCGTGACCGGGCTTTCTGGCTCACCCGCCGGAAGCTCGTGTACCTCATCTACGTGGAGGACTACGCACCCCAGCGGGTGATGCGGCAGTTCGGGCTACGGCAGCCGGTTCCTGTACCAGTCGGACCATCGCTTCCGCGGCACGTGCACGGGTGAGTGATCGTTTGTGCTAAATATGTACATACTTACTACTGCGTTCACAAGTATCTCACATTACGTAATGGTTCTATACGCAGGCACAGCGCGAAGGGAGTGAAAAGAGGCACGGACTGGTCGTCGAGGATGCAGCCCTGGGTCGAGCAGTGGGAGGGTGCGTTGGACGACCGCGTGGAGGAGGACCGCCCGTACGACAGCAGGGAGTACGCGGAGTACCTGCACTGGTACCAGCCGCGGACCCGTACCAGGCTCGTATATGTGGTAGACCCGCCTGCCACACACGTCGCCGCTCCGACGGACACGTACCCCGCGCAGTTCGCGCGCCACGCTCACATCGCGGTACGTTACATGTCATTTCAAAGATTTCCAAATGGTAATGTCGTTTCGATGATCATTTCATGTCTTTTTGTCCAGTCTGACGTCGGTGCTTCCCTATGGGCCGATTCCGGTACAGTACTGGAGAGGTTCGCCACTGGTGCGCATCTGACCCATGAGGAGAGCGTCAGCTTTGCGCGTCGGGTGCACGAGGGGTGTAGACGTATTGTTAGCCTACTGTCCTGCACGAGGCTACCGGCGGTCTCCACGCCCACCGCTCCGACTGCTTGTCCACCAGTGCCACCCCGACCAGCGTGGCACTACTCTGGTGCACCTACATGGACACGTCCTCCACCACCTCACCCGGAGCAGCCAGGGGGTTCAGCCTGGGCAGGGCCTCCTACACCGGTTCACTTCACGCCTCCTACGCACACCCCTGTCTTCCCCACGCAGGGGGTGTACGCCCCTCCTCCTCCTCCTACCTCGATGGCGCCAGCTACGGGTACGCAGAGGGTCTTATATCGTGTTTATCCAAAGATGACATGCAACGAACTAACGATATTAATATTGCAAGTAATTACCAGCAGCACGACGTCTCCCCAGCCCAGGACGATGTGGACCAGTTTTTCGCGGAGTGGCCTGGGCAGTTCTCCGACGTAGCACCGGAGGTTCTCTCTGGCAGTGCCCTCCCCGGTGCACCGGAGGGCACACAGCCAGAGGTGCAGCTGACTCCACCAGCGCAGGGGCGGGATAGACACCCTCCTGCTCGTTTTATTTTTTCGGATCGTCCTAACCCGTTACACCGGAGGAGGGCCAAGCGAGGCCGTATGGCAGGATGCGGGCGCGGTGACGGGGCACACCAGGGTGACGAGTGAGGCGTGCTGCAGGTGCTATATATGTTATGCATGTAATGAAAAAACATGCGGCATGTTACTCACAGTTATATTATAAAGTTTATTTACATTTACATAAGTCTATCATCTCTTCTCCGCACATAAACTATCTCACTTAACAGTGTATGTATCGATCGTTCTATACTCAATCTTTCATAAAAAAAATTTCTACAAATTTTTACACACCTACAATATACAATGAACATAAACTTGTATTACAACTTCACCGTATTTTTTACCGGTTCAACATTACAAAATTCACAAAATCTAAAACAATCACGGGGGCTACATGCAGTCGCCTAACGGGATGGCGACTGCATGCTAGTCGCCTAATGGAACGGCGACTACATGTAAGTCGCCGTACGGAAGAGCGACTAGATGCAGTCGCTCTACTGTGCAGCGACAGATATTGTGTCGCGGTCTGGTTGGGCGAAAGGCTCCAGTCGCCCAACCATGAGGCGACTGGAGCCTATTTTTGTAAAAAAATTTTCGCAGGTATATTTATGTAATTTCGAATAAAAAATAGATTATCCGTACAAAAAATTCTCGGTTGCTATTGCCGAGCACAACCCCCTCTAGTCCGGCCGCCGACTTAAACCAATAATGGTTTGTAAGTCGCTACTCCATGAAGTTGTTGCAGTATTGATCTGTAGAGTGATAGAGTTGGCTTACGCTAATACTATATACCAGGGTTGTGCTGCCTTAGCTTCTTCTGTCTGTAACTTTGTCTTTTGAGGCGGATGTTGCATGGCTAAGAAACAGTGGATTTGGATTTCAGGGAATCCTACAGAATGTGTACACATGTATATCCCTTACAGGAGGAGCAGTGAATTGTTCTTGAGGAAGAATGGTATGGTTCCATGAGCATGCTCCGAAAGCCATTACCAACCATCAGAATTAACGCGGTTGCGAGGTAATGATGTTTGCTCTGAAGTAACAATCTACTCGCACATGATTACTGTAAGGAAGGTGCTTCTATACTTTCCTCAATAGTGATTTCTACAATTAATTGTGTTTATTTGGTCTGACAGATTGGCTTTAATTGAATTGAAAGGCAAAGCAAGTGACTTATGAACTGTTCCTGTCAAGCAGCATCTGAGTTTGAACAAAAGCACACCCCAAATCATGATAATAGTATACAATAGTTTGCCATAGTAAGAGATGACCAAACGCTTTCAATTTTTCTTAATCCAACCCACTTAATAATTTATTTGAGGTTCTAAGTTCTACACTTTATGTGAATTACGGCAGACAGGCTGTCCAAATGTAGGCAGCTGAAAATACACCTATAATCATTACTGATCCTAACCCCATAGGAGATGTTGATTTGCATGTTAGCCATTATTATCAATTATAAAATAATTACCTTAATAGATAAACTCCAAAGTACACAAGCAATGAAAACCACTACCTCGCCTTTGCAACCTCAGGACAATACAACCACATATGGTGACACATTAAGTTTTACGGCCCAGGAGCACGGCACGCACTTAGCTGCCGTGCGCAGTCCATATCAGCTCCCACTGCATATCAACCCATCATCTTCTTGGAAGTATCCCCAATATCTACAATCCATCTGACCGCAGGCGTCACAATTCGGTCCACCAGCGTTCCGCACCGGCGGCGCCAGCCCTTCGTCCTCCCGCCACCACGCGGAATTCGAATCTGCATTGTCTTTTCCATTCCAAACATGGATAATTTTATATATATCAATTTGCCTGCGTCAGCCGGCAAACCATTCGATACAGAATCGCCGTTCATTCGTTCTACAGCAGGAGCCAAATATTTCCACACTTCCGTCAACAGTACCGTGGCGCCGTGGCCTCCATGACCAGGAGTGAATGCAGTACAGGGACATGGGTGTACAGATGTACATCCAAATTTTTTTGCAAGAATCCATACCCTGCCGGTGGGGCACGGAACGGTAGGCAGCGCAATCCTGCACCAAGGAGCAGCGCACAGCATAGGGGAGCCCACAGCCAGGGTCGGGGGTCCGGTCGTGTGGCCGCAGTGAGCCCGGGATGGAGGGTGCGGTGGCGGCGGGACAAGGAGCATCGGCGGCTATCGGCAGGGTATGGAGCGACACAAAAACAACAAACAACATTTGAGTATTCGGTAGCAACACATGTGCATGTAATTTTTCTTAATTATTTTTTAATTTCTCTAAATTATTTGTGATGTTGTCTATAGTATGTACTTTATTTTTTCCTATTGTGAACCTTTATATTTTATATTAAATAATATTTTTATAATTCCGAATATCTTTTCTGAAAATCCTATATCCAACTGTCCATGACCTAGCAGGCTAGCACCACCTTGTTGACTCCGTCTACATTAGAACTTAGAAGGAAGAAACCTACCACGTCTGTTTATTGCGATGTTGGCTTTCTTCTTTCTTTGAATGAAGCACAAGGAAGACATGTCCAACATCCAATCCAACACCAGCACGAGCACGATTATCCTAATTTACCGTCTGGCGGCTGCCCTCGCGTCAAACAACAAAGAGCTTAGAAAAAACAACCGAATCTCCATCATTAAGATTGCCGATTCGACTAAATTGACTGCATCATTAAGCTACTCTAGATCCTCTATTGCTTATTCCCTGAAAAGAATGAAAAGTATGTGTTGGATCGTTTGGAACATTTCATCCTAAAAGCTAGCCAATAAAGTGAGAGACTCCCTCACTTTTAAGTTAAGTTTCTTACCCTTCTACAACCAATGTGTGACTATTCCAACAATCTCTCCCTTCACATATTAGTGTCCCTCAGCCCTTCATCGCTCCTTCACCGTACACCGACGGTCTCTCAGGGTTTCTTCACCGTACACCGACGGTCCCTCAGGGTCACAGTCCATCAGGCGTTCACATACTAGTGTCCATTGGGCCAGAGATGTTAGAATCAGGGTCTGATACCACTTGTGGAGTTGTGGATCATAAGGGCCTTCTCACTCAAAAGCTAACCAATGAGGTGAAGGAATCCCTCACTTTTAAGTTAGGTCTCTTGCCCTTCCATAACCAATATGGGATTATTCCAACAATGAGAAAACCAAGACGTCGTCATCACGTCCGATCACAACAGCTCATGTCCGGCTACCCCAACACGCATGCAAACGAACGCCTTTTCTAGCAATACCCGCGCACGAGAAAACGAGAAAACCAAGATGTCACCTATTTGGAAAGATCAGAACATGCCACCGCATCCTCTACCTTTGATCTCCATATGTTCCAGCGTGAGCATGACCACCTCATGACATCCTCGATCGCTTAGATCTCAGATTTCCCCTTCTAGTCTCGGTCTTCCTCGTCAACTACCATGACCGTCTCCACACCTAACCTGCACATGCAAAGATCAAAGAACGTTTTTCTGGCATAAGTTTTCTCCAGCTTGACTGACATTAGTCCACGCACATACGCCACACACCTCAAATACAACACTAAGCAATGTTGTCAATTATTCATCATCACAAAAATACTAGATCTAGCCATATGGTCTAACAATCTCCCCCTTGATGAATAAATTAACAACACCTCAAGATAGCATGAAGAATTAGCTTCAAACAGATATAAGTGAAGAACTGAAACTGAAAAAGCATTTTAAGATACATATTCAAAAACTCTCCCCCTCAACACAAGACAAGCAATTTTTAGCAGATCTCTTCAATTTCTCCGATCTCCAACAGTATGAATTGCGGAAGTGAATAGTACTTCATTCACTCTTGGAATGACTGTTTAACCGAACTCCAACTGGGCTTAGAGTAGTTTTCTTTTAAGGTTCTCAAAGTTTTCCAGACAAACTAGTTGGCGACAAGTC
The DNA here is from genome assembly GCA_017311315.1 of Dendrocalamus latiflorus. Classification (NCBI taxonomy): domain Eukaryota; kingdom Viridiplantae; phylum Streptophyta; class Magnoliopsida; order Poales; family Poaceae; genus Dendrocalamus; species Dendrocalamus latiflorus. The sequence continues at coordinate 33,630,055 of CM029657.1, forward strand.
AATGACTTAGCAAAGCGTAAAATTGTCAGCAAATATGTAATTGAACTCTTAGACAAATGAGCACAAATAGTACTTCAACACATTTCCAAGCTTCACAAATTACACCCTTGGTAGTTTAGCTACTCGAACAAAACACCCAATATAATGCTTACAATTTATAGTAACAAATTAAGATAGTAGCAGTTGTTCATGCTTCTCAAAGTAGGGTCTGTTCTACTTGGGACATTTGATCAGACAGCAAGATCACCGAGGAAAGCTGGCGGACAGTAAGGCTTCTTGTTCAATACTGCAATGCTTACTACTGCTGCTGTCCTTGTCTTGGCTCATTTGAGTTGACGTATCATAATTTAGCTCGACTTTACGCCGCTGTATTGTGTTATTGTCTGCTCCTAACAATCTTTGAAGTCTCATCTCCACTTGTCTCATGGTCGGCCTTGCCTCCCCATTCAAGCTTAAGCATGTTGCTGCCAGAGCTGCAACCACTTCCGCATCTTCTGCTCCCTCGAGGAGGACTTGTGGGTCTAATATCTCGCATAGTTTATCTTGACTCATGAGCAAGTTGAATTGTGCAATTAGACTTACACGCTCCGATGACATGAAAGAACTTGCCTCTTTCTCGTGAGCAACTCCACAAGTATCACACCGAAGCTATAAACGTCGCTCTTGTCTGTTAGTCGGCTTGTTTGGAAGTATTCGGGGTCCAGGTAGCCAATTGTGCCTTGTATAACCGTTGTAACTCCTGTTTGATCAATCGAAATACCACGAGAAGCTCCGAAGTCTGACACTTTTGCTGTTAAGCGATCATCAAGTAGTATGTTATCGGACTTGATATCTCTATGGATTACTGATGTCGAAGCCGAAGAATGTAAATAAGCTAGTGCACTTGCAGTTTCAAGAGCAATTCTCAATCTATCTTCCCACGACAATGATTGGGGGCCTTCGACATGGAGATGATTAGAAAGGGTCCCAAATAAACTCATAAACCAATAATGGAACTTCTGTCTCGAGGCAACATCCGAACAATCTTACAACATTTCGATGGTTGATTTGAGATAGGATGGCAACCTCATTTATGAAATCGCCAATCTCTCTTTGTATTGTATCTTTTGATCTCTTTATGGCAACAACATTCTGGCTCGATAAGATACCCTTGTACACCGTACCATGTCCGCCACCGCCAAGCTTGCGTGCCTCATCGAACTTGTTTGTTACCTTCTCTAGTTCTTCTAAGCTAAAGATCATCCTTTCAGCGATATCTTTGTCAACCAACTGTTGAAGTAACAACCCTCTGTTCTGCTCGAAAAATTTAGCTCTTAGTTTCTTGGCCCTCATTACCTTGAGCTTCTGTTTTACAAGGAGGATACCAAACACCATAGCTAAAAGACTCATACCACTGCCAACTCCTATGCCCACCAATAAACCTTTGAAAATAGCCAAGTGTCAATTCGAAACGAAACATTGTGATCTATTAGCTGCAAGTGCTAATGGAAATAGTTGCTTAAGCCATGTTAATCTAGTCTAGTTATAGAAGAACGCTGAGCCATGACAATAAAGACTGACCACATGGATTCCGAATTAAAGCAGAAAGTTGAATAACATCATCAAATGGAACAAATACCAATCAGGAATTCAGGATAGGAGCTGAAAATTGTGAAGCTATTCACATAAGGTATAAACACTACCGCTATCTGTTCCGCTTGGATGGATGGATTAGGTGTCAATTAAAAACTATTGTTGTTTATTTTCTTTGCTTAATGCAGCATTCTAACATTTTTCATTTATTTGAATGCAGGAGAGCAATAGACAACAGGTAAGCAGACAGACTAATAGGCACAGTTATATAGCCGAAGAGAGCCCACCGGTCGTCGCCCTTGATGTCTGGATGCAGACGCCATCAATCATATGTTCTCCCCGCTTACATGAACAGGTGAAGCCCCCCGATGTATTTTCACAAATTCCCGCGCATGGATAAGTAGCATTGTCAAGGCACTCGTTAATATCTGAAATCAGACACAACACTTTCTTAAAAGTTCAAACTAATGCATTGTCTTTGCATGTGTAGAGAAATAAAAATGACAGGAAAAGACCTTTGCATCCGTCGTTGATGTATGGGTTGCCTTCGTATCCGTTGGAGCAACTACAACGGTAACCTCGCCCGTTACTGGAATCGACACACTGGCTGTCGCTACTAACACATGCGTAGGAGGTGGTGTTCCTTTTAGCTTCCTCACATGTATCAAATGTTATGACCCAGTCCATGACAACCGGAGCTCGGCCCCCGTACGTGTCATTGAACACCGTCGAGGTAAGATAAGTGGTGCTAAAGTTGAAGACTGCAGTTTCCATGACTGCCATGTAGCTGCAAGGGCTGTCCCTCCATATTAGAGTGGTGTTGTAGTTTTCGTTGAAATAACCTTCGTAATACCGTATGCCTTTGGGGACATCCGCTTGGCAGCAGCCAGCGCCAGAGCATGAGCCGTTCTCAGGGGTTACATCCTTGCATGTGGACGAGCAACCGATCACATACTGCCTGGATAGCCGAGTTATCAACTGCAAACAAAATACGAAAGCTTGAGAACAGGGACGTTATAAATTGTTTTAAGAGGTGCAAGGTTATATAATAAACATTGAAATACTCTAATACGACGTTTGGTTCTAGTTTTCAAAAGGAAGCATCCAGCCAACAGTATCCCTTACGGGATAGTAGGTTTCAAGCAAGTTGTTAGGGTTACGCACCAAACAGTAGGTGGCAAGGTTTCGAATGGCTTGAGAGGGATACCTGTAGCCTAAAACTCAAATAAGGGAAGAGGAATAGAATGGATGCCTTGTCCTCAATCCGACAATGGTCTCTTCTTTTGTGGTGTTTTTTCTCCTCCTCTCCCATGGTGGTCCATGGCCATATTTATAGTCATAGGTGAGGATGTTTACACAAATATCTCTTTTGAGGTCTTTACTAATGGGATATACATATCTTTTCCTTGGCATGCTCTATATGGGCATACCTTTTTCTTACATACATACTTAGGCTTGTGCACAGTGGGCTGACTGTGCCAAGGTGAGGTCGCCCTCCAAACAATAGCCTCATTGGTAAGGGCTTCGCAATGGATAGGCCGAAACCATGCACTTCGCACTTTGGCCCCCTTCATCCCTTCGGCCTACCATTGCAATCCCTCAGACAGTCAGACCGATGCTTTTCATGGGGTTGATTATGCTGGTGGGTAGGCTTCCTCCTGGTGGTCCTGTAGTCAGCAGATGGGCTTCATCTTCAAAGTCGTCGAGCCGACAATGGGGCTTCATTGCTGAAGTCCTCTGATTGGCAGATAGGCTTTGTGTCGGAAGCCCCCTTGGGCCAGTGGGTAGTCCTTGTTGCAGAAATCGTCGGGCCTATGTGTAGGCTTCATCGCGAAGTCCTCTGGCCAGCGGGTAGGCTTCCTCTTGGAAACCTTCCCTATGCAGCCCGTCGCTTGGGGTACCGTGCCGACCTCGTTACTTGAGCAAAGTGGTGGCATTGTCGGCTATGGGCCATTAATCCCATCTACGTGGCCACAATCCATTGGCAAGAACGTGGTCAGTTGAGTTAGTTATGGGGGTGCACGTGCCTCCTAAAAAGACATGCTTGTCCCATTGTTATAAAAGTGCATGGCTCTCCATCATTTCCAATTATGCTTGCTATTTGTGTTCTTCCCCAACACACCTGGGTGATCTTTTATCACTGCATTGGTCTCCCTTTTTCTTGTCGTTGGCGCATAGCTTTTTCGGTGATCGTGCTGCTCCACTTCCTTTCACCTACCCATTGCCGGATTGTGACCCCAAGAGCCACCATGACCCGGGGAGAACAATGTGTGCCACAGTCAAAGCCACGGTGATCACTCCAGCCATCCAGCACGCATGGCAGTCCTGGCGTGAAAGCATCTAGGCTAATAAAAATAATTTTGGTAATAAATGAATTTATGTGAATATAGGACTAACATGTTTGACAAGTGTTTAAAAGGTTAAGTACTTAAGTTGACGACAAGACGCATGCTAAAGATCAACGTGAAGATCAAAAGTGGCTCAAGGCAAAGGTATATTTAGACTAGGACCCTCTTTTTTATTTTTATCGGTCTTAGGAGAAAGGGTGGAAGGCCGGATTATAGGCTAAATATCGTACCATAAAGAGGGATCATGGCAAGTAGCTTGATAGCATAATTCTTGTACCATTTGAATCAATTTAGGGTCATGCATTCTTTGCAAATCAAGTTTAAAAGTCAAATCTGTGCTCTGTCTGGAAAAACAGAAGTACCGAAGTTTTAACGGCGGAACTACCGCAGAGCGAAAGTTCTGCAGCCTTGAGCGGTACTTTCGGAGCCCAGAAGCTCCAAAAAATCAGGCGGAACCTTTTTTTCCAGAGAGCACCCTCGGGGTAACTTTTGAATTTGGGAAATCCAGAAGTACCGGAGATTCAATGCCGGAACTACCATTCGAGCGGTAGTTCTGCTGTCTGAAGTGGTACTTCTGGAGCACGGAAGCTCCGGTAGAAAGGGCGAAACCTTTTTTTCCAAAGAGCGCCAACTTTTGGTTTCATCCCAAGCGGAAGTACCATGCTGACTTACCAGAACTACCAGAAAATGGAACTACTAGATTTATAATGGTGGTAGTTCCGCGCCGACTTTCAACGGCTAGTTTAAAAGCTCTAACATAGCTGTTACTATTGTGTCAGAATCGGAGCGGAAGTACCAGCCTTTAGCCTGCGGTACTTCCGCTCGCCCTGAATTTTTCTGAAATTTCTCTCTAACGGCTATTTTTGGTTGGTGAGGGTATAAATACATGTACCTCTGTTCAAGGACAGTAAGAATAGACATCATTGAACATCTTTGAGCATTGAGCATTCACTCCACACCTCATTTACTCCTTGTGCATTCATTGACTCCTTGTGCATTCATTGAGGTGGTTGAGCTAAAAAGTGCATTGCATCCAATAGATTGATCCTTTGGCACTTAATTGTGGTCAAGTGAAGCTAGAAATCTGTTACTCTTGGTGTTTGCCGGCACTTGGACGACTTGGTGGAGATTGCTCGGTGATCTTCTCAAGAAGCTTGTGAGTAGACCTGACGTGTGTGAAGGTTGGAGCTCACTTACCCAAAAAGGGGAAGAGCTACCATTAGTGATTTGAGGTGGAAGGCTTAATTTGTGGAGCCGGTCCAATTCATTTGGGCTAACCTCAACGTGGACTAGGGGAAACCAGCAAGTTTCTGAACACCACAGTAAAACATCGAGTTTACTTGCTTATCTCTTGTCTTCTTTTAGCATTTGTTCATTTAACTCTTTGTGATAATTTATTTGTGCTAGTGCTTTTGTAAATCCTTAACTTTACTAGAATCATGTAGGTCTGCTCCTTTCACCCCCCTCTAGTCACATTAAAATTACAAAGAATTAATTCAGAGGCAAGAAAATTTAAAAACCTCCTATTCACCCCCCTCTAGTCTGTTATCCTTGATCCTACATGGCGATGGTGGGTCTGCGAAGCACATTAGGGTCGATGTGGTTGTGGCCTCGTCGAGCCTTGCCGGCAATGGACATGATGATGGGTCTCCTAAGGACGCATGGTATGAGGTTCCCATTGGGAAACGTTGGAGAGGGGCCGAGCGTAGTGGAGTTTTCATAAACACACTCGGAAGGTCCCTAGTGACAGAGGAGTTTCAAGACGCGCTACTTCAAGATGACAAGGTTGTTGATCAGTAGTCTGTTTGCCCTTCTGCGGAGGACAAAGTGGTGCCTCGGCCGAAGGATGGTGAAATTGTCGTGTTCCCAGCCTACTTTGATGCTGGGCTATGAATTTTGTGTGCCAGCTTTGTGGCAGAGATCCTTCGAGGGTATGATGTGGAGTTGGTGTAGTTGATTGCCAACACCATCGCGTGACTATCTGTCTTCTCCTGGGCCATGCATTCGGAGATGACTATGCCGATCGCTTCACTATTCGCATCCTTGCACGATGCCCAGTGCCAGCCAAATAGGTTGGCCAATGGGCAGTTCTCCAACCTGGCAAGCATGAACTTCTAGGTTCAATCTGGCTGCTCGAAGGACTTCCCCTCTAACTTGACCTAACCTAAGTGGGAGTTAAATTAGGTGAGGCAGTTGTTCTACCACCAGGTTGACCCCCGGAGTTGACTTCGCTGGACAGGGGAAGCATTGACTTCATTCCTTCACCACGCGTCAAGCTAGACAATGACGACGAGATGCACGCAAAACGGCTTTGCTGGCTAGTGCAGTGGATGAACATGTGGAACCTCACGAAGGAGTTTTGCATGCTCCACATGGCCCACTAGACTAGAATTGGATGCTGCATACTGCCCCCCGTGAAGACAGGATCAAGAGTCCCATCTGCCAGCTGGGGAGGCCTACTACCCCAGGTAAGCTGCTAACCTAGCCCTGTAGTTTTCTATCCCATTGACGGTGCTGACTTGGCCCTGCGATGTTTTCTTATCCTAGTAGCCTTACTGGAAGAGGCTGAGAGGATAGCCTCTGTGTTCCTAGGGCCATATATTCCCAAGGAGCATAGCCTTCGTGTCGACACCACCAATGACAGTCCTCGCATATACTGGGTGTGCGAGGCCCTTGGGCTTCCCATCGCTACTCACCTCACTCATTCGGTTGGTCTTGTCTATGGCCATAGTTGTCGGGCCAGCGACACCGAGGAAGCTGGGGGTCTTGAGCACTCCCCTGCCCCTCTTGCCACAATCCTATTGTCCTCGACACCCCCTACTATACTTGGCACAAGGGAGACATCGAGGGCATTAGCAATGATGAGGGCGACGTAGAGTGGGCATGGAGGGAGATGGGGAGAGTGAGGAGGGAGATGACAACAAAATGATGATGAGGAGTTAAGAGTTGGCATCGAGGGGGAGGAGGGAGGTGAAGAGGGGAGAGAGGCTCCTGTTGGCTTAGTGGTGGGTGTGCCACTGAAAAACCTGGTGGCTATGGCGTCACTAGCCTGGCCTATGAAGCGGGATCGATTCAACTCTCCCCCGGCCATTCCCATTGAGGGGTACCACGTGGCCCTTGAGGTCCTGGAGGAGAGCTCAAGTTCCAAGATCACTGCCCCTAGAGTCCAAGCGACAACGGGGAGGACTTCGCACTGTCGACCTGTCCATGTTCCTGATGGTGTTGTTGCTGGTTTGAGACCTTCCATTAGTTCCTGGGACTTCATGCATCTTTTTTTGCTATGCTCGTCATGTTATCACCCTCAGCAACTGCTCTGCCTTCTCTGGCAATGGTCACAAAGACAATTGAGCTACCTCGGGAGGGTGTCATGGTGCGCTAGTCAAAGAGGCTTCCTCTCCTTCCACAGTGGAGGTCGCAGCCCTAGATGCAAGCTGGCTATCTCTGGCCAATTTCGTCTGACGGTCAGATGCCCTTTGAACCCTGTAGACCATTGTGGATAGTGTGGACACATCGTTGGACTGGAGAGCGTTGCGGTCCTGCGGGTTGGACCTGCTCCTTAGGGCTCTCGAGGCTTGCGAGATGAATGTCCACCCTTCATCGAACTTGTTTTTCATTTTCTTTCATAAGTTACCTTATAGTGCCTCCCTTCTTTAGGTAGTGGCACTATCGTGTGCTGTAGCCAACCATCCATCACGAGGTCACCAGCACCTGAGAACAATGTGAGGTCACCCGAAAGCCTATGGTGGATGCCTCACTACTTGCCGCTGAGTGTGTGGAGCGAATTCGCTTCCTCGAGGCAGAGGGAATGAAGGCCATAGCAGTAGTGAAGGCCACAGTGATGGATGTAATCTCTCGAGCAACAAAGGAGAGGGAGAACTTTCTCCAACAGATTGCCATCCTTGAGAAGGAGCGTGCATGGCTCGGGGAGGAGCTGGCTGATGAGCACTGCCTCCACGACCAGGCCATCACTTCCACTTGGGAGATGATGGAGGCGCTGGAGGGGACCCTTGGTGATCTCACCGTAGCAACGCCTGCACAATCACATGTCTTCAAAAACCTCCTAGGCAACACTCGCCACATCCATTATGCCTCTGTGCTCGCCCTCAATGCTGCAAGGGCCTATGGGGACCATTGTTCCCAGGTGACGGCGCAACTCCTTCTCAGCTTGCTTGCGCAAGGCTATCTACGCATTTCATGAGTGCATCTGGTCCTACCTCGACAAAGCCACGATGAAGGTCTTTCTCCGTTAGGCATAGGGCAGCAACGTCGATGTGGGGTCTTGGCTGGCAACCATGCCATGGCGGACTGGAGGAGGAGATGTGTCGCTGTCCACCGCCTAGACGGGGGATCGTTAGGAGTAAGGCTGTCAAGTTTGCATTTTGTTTTGTTTTTTTTTTGTATCTATGGGTGGGTCACGTCCGCCCTTCTATCCCTGGAACTTATGTAGCAAAGCTTTCTCTGAGTATTTTTCCTTTTATTTTGTGTGCTAGGCCTGTTATTGTTTATGTTGGGCAGGTTCGTGAGCCATTACTATATTTACGTTGGGCAGGTCCCTTTCACGGAACATTTTCTTTGCTATAGGCTTCATCACTAGGATGACTGAGAAGACTCACAACGATGCTAGGAGGCCTTCTGGTCGCACCCGCATGCGCACCATGTAGAGTATGTGTAAAGGTAAAGTGCTTCGACGAGGGTTATGTAACTTGATGATAGTGCGGACTGAGATATAATTGATGTTATTACTGATGCCCCTTCTCCAGCATGATCACACCTTCTCTTTGCCCCCCCAGTGGAGTCCACACAAGTTTCGCCCCCACCCTTCAAATGAGTGCCATCAGAGATGGCACATTGGCTTCATAGGTTCATGTGCGCTCCTCCCCACCCTTCAAAATGGGTGTCATCGAAGACAGTACATAGGCTTTGTAGGCTTGTGCATGTTTCGTCCCCCACCATTCTAACGGGTGTTGTCGGAGATGGCATGTGGCACTTCGTAAGTTCACACGTGTTCCGAATAGGTGTCATCGAAGATGGCATGCTGATTTCATATGTTCGCGTGCGCTCCGTCCCCCACCCTTTAAATAGGTGTAGTCAAAGATAGTGTGTGGGCTTTGTAGGTTTGTGCATGTTTCATCGCCCATTCTTCGAATAGGTGTCGTTAGAGATGGCACGTAGCCTTCATAGGTCCACACGCATTCCGTCATCCACCCTTCGAACGGGTGTCATCAGAGACAGTATGTGGCGCTTTGTAGGTTCGTGTGCATTCCACCCCCACCCTTCGAATGGTGTCGTCAGAGACAACGTGCTATCTTTCTATGTTCACGCATGCTTAGTCTCCCACCCTTTAAATGGAGGTCATCGAATATGATGCATGGGCTTCATAGGTTCTCACGTGTTCCATCCCCCACCCTTTGAATGGATGTCATCAGAGACGGTGCGTGGCGCTTCATAGGTTCACATGTGTTTCGCTCCCCATATGGCACGTGGTGCTTTGTAGGATCATGTGCATTCTGTCCCCTACCATTTAAATGGGTGTCACCGAAGACCGCACATGGCACATTATAGGATCACGCACGCTCCACCCCTACCTTTCGAATGGGTGTCACTGGAGATGGCACGTAGCCCTCGCAGGTCCACGTGTTCCATCCCCCACCCTTGGAATGGGTGTCATCAAAGATGGTGCATGGCACTTCATAGGTTTGGGCATGTTCCATGCCCCACTCTTTGAACTGGTTTCATCGGAGACAGCGCATTGGCTTCATATGTTCCCGTGCGTTTTGTCCCCCACCCTTCAAATGGGTGTCGCCGAAGACGGCACGTGGCACGTTGTAGTATCGAGCATGCTCTGTCCCCTACCTATCAAAAGGGTGTCACTGAAGATGGCACATAGCCTTTGTAGGTCTGCGCACATCGCCCAGATTACTAGGGTACGTTGGGGCTGTTGGGGCCCTGTTCGGTAGTTATTTGACTTATTAGGGTATGACTGGGCTCTGTGACCTTCGTGCATTTTTTTGACTCGAGTACGTCGAGGCTGTGTAACCTCTGGGCATTGTTGTTTTTACTTGTTTTTTTACTTCATAGAGTATGTCGAGGCTCTCTGGCCTCCATGCAATATATTATTATTTTTATTTGTTTTGACTCTGTAGAGTATGCTAGGGCTCTATGGCCTCTGTGTGTTATTTTTTAATTCCATAGGGCTATGTGGCTTCCGTGTGCTATTTTTGACTCTGTTGAGTACACTGGGTTCTGTGGCCATTAGGCGTTATCTTTGACTTTGTAGAGTACACCAGGGCTCCATGGCCTCTAGGTGTTATGTTTTGACTCTGTACAGTACGCCAAGGCTCTGTGGCCTCTGGGCATTATTTTTTTGACTCCATAAAGTATGCAAGCAATTATTTATGAATCTATGGAGCTATGTTGAGGAAAGTTTATTTTATTCAACCCTAGTTGCATAGGTGAGCATTACATTACTCAACACATTCATCGAGTGCGGCACACAGGCCAGCGATTTTGGATGCATACCATCATTGCGATTGGCGTACCCACCCACATGACTAGAAGTAGTAACGTTGGAGATGGTCGCCATTCCAAATGTGCTTTAGCGGTTCACCCTCGAGGGTGGAGAGTTGATATGAGCTGGCCCTGAAAGATGTCATCACTATATACGAGCCTTCCCACTTGGAATCCAACTTCCTCATTGTGCTTGCATGAAGAGATTTCTTAAGGATGAGGTCCCCACCACCAGGTGGCATGGTTTGACCCTTTTGTTGTAGGAGGCCACAGTCACCTTGAGGTACTTTGTGATGTTGTTGGCCGTCTGAACTCTGGTTTTGTCAATGAGGTCCAGTGAGAGCTGGTGTTCTGCTAAGTGTGCCTCTGCCAGCGTGTTATGGGAATTTGCATTTAGTTCTTTGGGTGTCATGTTATCATCGCTGAAGAGCAGTTTGAACGGAGTGAAGCTGGTGGGCCATGTGGCCATGGTACTATGGACCAACTTTGGCAACTCCTTTGGCCACTTCCCTTTAGGTAGCCTGACCAACCACCTTTTACGCTTTCTAAAATGGTGCCATTCGCATCCACAGCCCCTTGGACTAGGGGTGACCCACAGAGACATAGCATATCTTGATGCCCATATGCTCGTAGAAGGATTGGAAACCTACTGAGTCGAACTGTAGGTCATTGTCCATGATGATTTCCTTGGGGACCCCGAATCAGCATATGATGGTTTACCAAATGAACTTCTACACCACCAAGGAGGTATCTTCGCTAGGGGCTGGGCTTTGACCCATTTGTAAAAGTAGTCATAGGCCACGACAACCAACCTGAGGTCGCCGGGCTCTTGGGGGAGTAGCCCTATGATGTCGAGTCCCCGTGTGCTAATGCCCAAATCAGGGCTATGGGCTATAGTGGGGTCCATGGGAGTGGGTGAACTTCCCCATCCATTGGCATCCTTGACAGTGTTTCACCAAGTTGTGCACATTCAACGCAGTCGTAGGCCAATAGAAGCCTTGAGGGAAAGCCTTCCCTACTAGGGCTCATAGGGCCAAGTGTGCTTCGCACAAGTAGGGGTTGATTTCTGCGAGGAGCACTTGGCCCTCATGTCATGATAGGCATGGGAATAGTGGGGCTCATATGCCCCTTTTGTAGAGCACTCTGTCTACTATGTTGAAGGCTCATGAGCAGTAGGACAATGTCCGATGCTCCTACAGGTCATCCAGCTCCTCTTTCCCCTGGAGGAACTTGACGATAGGTTTTCTCCAGTCGTCTTCCTAGCCAATGCGCAAGATGTTGGGCTTTGGTCCCTATTCCTGGGAGATGGACAAGGATGCCATGGCTTTGAAAAACACATCAAACGGTGGCTTGTGACCTAGGCTCGTAGCATTGGCCAAGGCGTCTATGTTCGTGTTATTTCCCCTTGGTATCCCTTTGACAGTGACACCCAGGAAGTGGCGCTCTGTAGCCTTGACTATTGTGGGGTACTTTGCTAGCTCTGGGTCCCTAGCCTGGTAGGACTTGTCGATGTGGCTTGTGACCAATTGGGTGTTGCTGTGGACGAGGACTCTTCGATCTCCAAGTGCGTTTACTTTATGGAGGTTGAAAAGCATGGCTTCGTACTCTACCATGTTGTTCGTAGTTGGGAACTCGAGATGTGATGCATAGGATAGCCTTCATCCTTCCGGGGTTGTGATGAAGAAGCCCACTCTGGTTCCCGTGGTGCCCTATGCACCGTCGGAGTGTAGTGCCCACTTGCCGACGTGACCTGTGGACTCCCTATTTTGCAGCATCTCCCTAAGGGGGAAGGAGGAATGCACAGTGATTTGGTGTGCCAAGAAGTAGTGTCTTAACTTCCGTGAGGCCATCAACAAGGCGTAGGCCAGCTTCTCCAGCTCGGTGTAGCATGTTTTTGCGTGGTACAGTAGACACTGTATGGTCCTCTCCTCCAGCACCAGCATCGTGCTCATGGCCTAGGGTGTCATTGCCAAGTATAAAAGGAGTGGAGCCACTTGCACGGGCACGACAGGTTTGGGTGTTCCCCAAGGTATACCTTTAAATCTTCAAAAGCTCATGCACATTCGTTGATCCATACAAAGTCACCCAAGCCATAGAGGATTGTGAAGAACAGGAGTGCTTGCTCTGAGGCTTGTGACAGGAATCGGCTAAGGGTAGCAAGGCGGCCTGCCAGCCTCTAGACTTCTTTGATGGTCTTGGGAACCTCCATAGTTCTTATAGCATTAATCTTATCTTGATTAGCTTCGATACCCCTCTTGGATACTAGGAAACCCAGCAACTTGCTCACTTGGACCCCAAAGATGCACTTTTTGGAGTTGTCAAAGGTTTCTTGGCGGTATGCAATATGCAAAGTTGCATGCCTACTTTTCATGACCATGTCATCCACATATGCTTCGATGTTCCAGCCCAATTGCGAGGCCATGACCTGGGTGATTAATCTGGTGAAGGTGGCCCCAACGTTCTTCAGTTCAAAAGGCATTTTGATGAAGTAGAATGTCCCTCCAAGGACGATAAAGTTGGTCTTGTTTTCATCTTCCTTGCCCATTTGGATTTGGTGATATCAAAAGTATGCATCAAGGAAGCTCATCATCTCACACAAGACTGTGGCATCTACTAGCTGGTCAATGGGGGCAGAGAGTAATTTGTCCTTGGGGCATGCCCTATTGAGGGTGGTAAAATCGACACACGTGCGCTACTTCCCATTGGCCTTCTTGACTAACAATGGGTTGGTGAGCTAGTTCGAATGGACAATGTCAAAGGCGAGTAGCTTGGCGACCTCTGCCTTAGCGGCCTCCTACCTGTCAAGGGATATCCTTCATAGCTTTTGTTTGATAGGCTTCGCATTGAATCACCTTGCCAGCCTACGCTCAATGATTGACTGGTCCACCCTAGGTTCGTCAGCGTGGGACCACGTGAATACGTCCACATTCCACTGGAGGACCTCTAGTAGGCTTTGCTCGACATCCAACTGTGGTGGTTACCTATCAAACAATAGGTGGCATGGCTTTGGGAGAAGTGGTGGGGCTCCCTCCCAATGCACACACCTTTCGGTGGGGACTTCGTGTGCCTACCTTGATCTGCCATGTGAGATCCTGGTCGTTGAGCACTGTAATGACCCCCTTCGACCGGGAAGCTTCATGTAGAGATAATTATGGTGTGGGACCACCCTAAACATGTTTAGAGTGGCTCTCCCTAGGATTGCATTGTATGGGTCTAGGAGGTCTACCACATCAATATTGACCACCTCTGTCCTAGCTTGCTTGCCTCTGCTGAAGGTGATTTCGAGCGCCACTTGACCTAGCACTTTAACCAGACTTCTACCAAAGCTTTGCAATAGGACCCCGGACGGCTGAAGCCTGCTTCGCAGGATGCCTATTTGGTTGAAGGCACCAATGAATAAGAGATCTGCGGAGCTATCTCGGTCTACCAGGACCCTCCTTACTTCACAGCCCGCTATGTTGGCCGTGACAACCAACGGGTCTTGGTGGGGGAAGTCTACCCCAGAGACATCCTCTACTATGAAGGTGATGTCAACACTGGCCCATGACAGGGGTACCTACGTTGGGTACATGGCGATGTGGTGTACTCAATGCGCATAGGCCCTCTGCTACCTTTCGGAAGGGAATTTGAGGAACGATCATCCTGTGATGGTGTTGATCACACGCTGGGGTCCAGCTTCGATGCACAATATAGTCAAAGGGGCTCGCATGAGCGTGACCTATGAGGACTGCTGCACATGCGCCACTACTATTGCCCTTGTGTCCTAACCACACTCCCTGGACGTGTTCTCATGGAGCGCCATGACAGTATGGTAATCACGTGTGATGTGCTCCCTGTTGCCATGTATCTCACACCATGCCTCGCGGGAATGCCCGTCATCCGAGCCACACCCCTTCCCATGGGCGCTCCCTCTTGCTCTACCGCGTCGCCAACCGCCAGGGGCAGTCACTTTGTCGCTTCCCCCTTCAATGTTGAACACGTACCTCCTTCAACACCCTTGGAGCTGCTTGAGGGTCATGCTCTCCCCCTGGGCTAAGGGGGCAGTCTTACCATCCATGCTAGGACCCACAACATTGACTTCACACCTCACCGCATCCTTCTCAGGGCTCATGTTACTCCTCCATTTTGTTGAAGAGTGTTAGACCATGTGAATAGGTCATGAATATAGCGATAATGAATAATTGACATTTGGGTTGAATTAAAATTTGTGTTTGTGAAAGTTTCGGACGATGATCTTTTGCAAAATAGGAATTGTTGGAATATTCACGTTAGGTCTGACTGGCAGACTTCAACCATGGTCTAGAGTCAGAGAGTAATTGGAGACTCTAGAGTACTGTAGAAGTTGAAAACCCTGGAGTCAGAGAGCAGTCAGAGACTCTGGAGTACTATAGAAATCAAAGACCTTGGTGTCAGAGAGCAGTCAGAGACTCTGGAGTATTGTAGAAGTCGAAGACCCTAGAGTTGGAGAGCAATCGGACACCCCAGAGTCAGAGACCCTCCAAGCTACAGTGAACCAGCCGTAAGCTACAGTGAACTGGTCGTAAGATATAGTGAACCGGTCGTAGGCTACAGTGAACCGGTTGTAGGCTACAGTGAACCGGTTGTAAGCTGCAATGAACTGGTCATAAGCTACAGTGAACCGATTGGTAGTCGTGAGCTATAGTAATTGGTTGATAGTCAGATGGTACAGTGACTGGTCGATGTTTGGTTGTTAGGCTTCGAGTGCTACAATTCTAGTGACCTTCAGGTACCCTGAGTAGTTGTAATCTTCGAGTACTCATTCATGTTGGGCCAATGGCCTGACCAACCTGTGCATGGCAGTCAGACCGGTTTTCTTAGTGGTCTGAGGTTGATTTTTGGAAAGCGTGAATTTGAGATCATGGATAATTTGGTTCATGTTTATGGATGGACAAGGGTGTGTTATGTGTGTGTGGGCTGATATTGGTCAAGTTAGAGAGAACTTATACTGGGAAAATGTTCTTTGGTCTTTGCATGTGCAGGTTGGGCATGGAGACGGCCATGGTCGATGACGAGGAGGATTGGGGCTAAGATGGGGAAATCTGAGATCCAGGCGGTCGAGGATGTCACGAGATGGTCGGACTCACACTGAAGCACATAGAGATCAAAGGTGGATGATGCATGGAGAAGCTACGGGAGGTGTGGTCCTGTAGGCTTCGACACGTGATGCATTGGAATGAGTTATGGAAGGTGTCCATAACTGGAAGGTTCAAAGATTTTGAAAAAATCGTGTTTGGAAGGGTTTTAGGTCCCTTGATTTTTAGAATCAGATAGGATTTCATGTCCATGTTCAATGTGGACATGGTTTGGGGTTCTAGGATATAAAAGGAGGAAGAGGTTAAGGTTTAAGATGTGCCTTTGATGGCTTTCGACAGAGAAAGTTTTTCGGAGCTTTTGCTAGGGTTTGAGGGTGTGCCGTGAGGGCACTTTGTAGCTACCAAATATGATTTAGAAATAAAAGACCAGATCTATTATGAAGAAGTTAGTCGGCGTTGACAGGGTGTTTTCTGGTCATCGTCTTTGACTCATTCTTGTTACGAGCAGAGTAGTGCATGGCGAGATAGCGTTCCTCCGTTAACTTGATCGTTCGCCGAGTCATCCACTCGATCATCGCCAACAGCATCAGCAGGGAGAGTAGACCAAAGAATGTTTACTCAAAGGCACTGATTCCTCAAAGACACAGGTGATCGAGAGTTGTGCTCCCATTGTCGAAGATTTCGAGTACGTGCAAACCAATCGATGATCAAAGTATGAAGCGGTTGTAGTTTACGACTGGTAAGGAGCTTTCGATAGCTGAGCGATTGATTGAGCATTCGAATGTTGAGCGGTCAAAACCATTGTTAAAGTTTACAACTAGTAAGAGTTTACGATAGCTGAGCAGCTGAATGCCTGGCGGTTGGAAGTTTCATTGAGCACTAAAAGATTCCAAAAGCAGAGGCAATCATTCACCCCTAATTGTGGTATTTGATCCTACAAGTGGTATCAAAGTTGGTTGCTATGGCATCAGAGAGGTATGTGAAGCATCCCCCCATGCTAGATGGTACTAATTTTGTTTTTGGAAGTGTCGTATGCAACTTACATTGAGACTCAAGATAGTGATGTTTGGAATAAAGTTCTAGACCTTATGAAGTTCCTGCTACTGTTACTACTCTAAATAAAACAGATGTTGATTTAAATGATCAAGCTCGTAACTTGTTGTTTGTAGGGATTTCTAGCAAAAATTTGATTGTGTAGCTCATATTAATTCTACCCACTTAATATGGAAAACTCTTTGCGATTATCATGAAGGAACCACTAAAATTAAGAAAGTGCATAAAAATTTATATCAAAAAGAATGTTCTGATTTTGCTATGAAGCCTAGTGAATCAATTGATGATCTTTTTGCTTATTTTGAGAAGATATTGAGTAATTTGTGTGGTGTTAATATTGTTCCTGCTGATGAAGATAATGTAACTAAGATTTTGAGATCTTTAGGATCTGAGAGGTTGATGGTGGTCACAACTGTTAGTCAAACTGTTGATATAGACACTTTAACCATGAATGATATTTATTCTAGATTGAAAACCTATGAGATAGAAGCTTTGCTATCTAAGATTGATAAATCTTCATCTTTAGCACTTGTGACTAACCCCGTGCAGGCTGCTTCATCGAGTGTGTTGTCTTGTGTTTCTTTGTCTGCTTTGACTTCTTTTCCAAAGGAATTGTTCGAATAGCTACTTGAAGAAGACTTGGTATTGATCTCCTCACAGGCATATAAAGCACTCAACAACGTGAGGATGAGGAAGCGAGGTGGTGTGATGAGTTTGATCAGATGCTATGAGTGTGGTGAGCTAAGCCACACATTAAGATAGATTGCCGCAAGCTCAAGGGGAAGGTGATCAAGCAAGATAAGAATTATCATTGTCGGCCATCCAAAAACAATACCAAGGGTGGCAATTTCTGTTGTATATTTGTTGAAAAGGTTCTATCGGCTATCGAGCGTCTTGATTTGAGTGATGTGGAATATGATGGCTACGACGACAATAACCATGACGATGCTATGCTAAAGGTAACAAAAAGAATGATGATTTCATGGGCATGTGCTTCATGACAAGAAGTAGTGATGATGACATTGATCCGGATGAGGTAAGTCCATCATATGATGAGCTTGAAGATAGTTTGATTAAACTTGCTACTGATTTGAAAAAGACCAAAAAATTGAAAGAAAATAATTTTGCTATTGAAACTTAAATTCTGATATTAATACACTTGGAGCTTCTATTCCTGATAATAAATCATGTGAGTCTTGTCAAGTTTTACATTCTAAGTTGGAGACTGTTAGGTTAATTAATACATCAAACTTGATTCAACTAAGTGATGTAACTGTTAAACTTGATAAATTAAAATTAGTACATGACTTTTGTGATGAAAAGTTAACTTCCAAATGATGAAATTAAAACCTCAAGTCTAGTTCTTTTACATATTTAGAGTCAATTATTTCAAATGCTCAATCTAAAGCTTTCTCTAATTGTGAATTGATAGAAGCTATACTTAATTCATCTTAGGAATCAATTCAACAAAAGCTTTATAATGGGATACTGTCTTGCTCTAACTGTCCTAAGCTTACCATTAAAATAGAAGCATTGACTAGACAACTTAATGATTTTTACTGAAAAGATAGATCGGTTTGGTCCAGTGCTTCTAAGAATCTTACAAATGAATTTGTTAAGTGCACATCTGATTCCTCACTGGCTAAAAAATAGTATTTTAAGAACACTTTAGAGAGACTTTTTCTTGGGCAAGAAGAATTTGAATATGATCCTAGATAGGTCAAAAACAATTGTGAAAATTCATGGTCTAAGATTTAATTTTGTTGAGCATACCAAGAGTAATCCTCCTAAGATTGTTAAGGTTCTGGAACCCAGAAAATTTAAAGTAAAATCTAAACCAAAAAGTTGTGTTTAAATATGCTGTTATCGTGAAAGATTCATTTACCAAAGCGGGTGCTGTGAAGTCGATTGATATGACTTCTCATCAACTCAAGTTTGCTTTCGGAAAGCAAAGAAAGACAGGTTAAGAAAGGGTTCTCAAGTGGAGTATGTGCAAGCTCCTTATTTTCACTTTGCTCCCTCTAATCAATCTTGTGCAGGTTCGGGAGCTTTTGTAAGAAGATCGATTGGACCAGCTTTTTCCATGCGATCAGGCTAGTCGGTTGTTAGATTAACCTCGCTGAGGCGGTCAGACCGTCTGGTTGTCAGATCAGTGTTTTCCACGTGATCAAATCGATTGGTGGTCAAACTAGCCTTATTGAGGCAGTCGGACCGCCCCGTGGTCGGAACAATATTTCAACAACTGTCTGATCAAAATCTGACAAAGGCTAATTCTTCACTTAAATCTTCGTTAGTGCATGTTTTTACTCCTGTTTGTTGAGTATCTCAGTAATGGCTACCTAAATCTTTATTCTCTAATCCTAGTACTAAGACACTAACGATTGTTCATACTTTGTAGGCTCATCACAAGCGGAAAGAGAACATATGGTTAGTTGACTCCGGTTGCTCTCGCCACATGATCAGCGACTCACGATGGTTCTTCTCTCTCACTTGTGCCCCCCGGTGATGAGATGATAACTCTTGGGGATAATTCTCAAGGATGAGTTCTTACAAGAGGTATTGTGCGCGTCAACGACAAAATCATTTTAAAAGACGTCGCTCTTATCAGTAAGTTGAGCTATAATTTACTTTTGGTTTCACAGTTAATAGACGATAATCTTGAGGTGAGCTTTAAAAAGTATTCATGCTGTATTTTAGATTCATCTGGTGATCTAGTATGCAAAATTATTCGAGTTAGTCGTTTGTTTAAGGATGACGATAACTGAGCGGTTGAACGCCTAGCAATTGAAATTTTCAATGAGCGCTAAGAGATTCCAAAAAGTAGAGACAATAATTCACACTCCCCTCTGATTGCGGTATTCGATCCTACGAAGAGCTTGGCCACTGTCTTTATAGGCTTTCGGGCATTGTACTCCACAAGATACCCTTTTCGGAGGCCTCGGATGGCGACATTGATGATCCTTGTCTCGTTGACATCCTTGACCTGACATCTAACCATCACTAAGCGCTTAAAGTATTCTCTTAGCTTCTCTTCGAGAGCTTGCTTCATTGCGAAAAACTGGTCAGCGTCGATCCGTCTGTGTAGTTGCCCTGGAAGTCATTTTGCATGAGGTCATGGACCTGCTCCCACGCATAGATGGAGCCATGGGCGATTGTGATGAACCAGGATAATGGGAGTCCCTGTAAAGCGAGCGGCAGACCCTTGGCCTTTGTCAAGTCATCCCCTCCTGCGGCCTCAATGGCCTTCTCATAGATGTGCAAGAACTCTTGGGGATCGGTGTCATCCTTGTAGGCCTCCACCGTGGGCATCTTGAAGTCCTCTGGCTAGGCGTGCCACTGCAAACCTGCACTGAGGAGGGACTCAGAGTCCATCCGTCAGGGTGCTGCGAGCACCAACGTTGGCGTTCAGACTCTTTGTCCTTTCCACACTGCCTCCGCAGCAACGATGGTGCGGTCTGTTGGCACCGTGCCTCTTGCATCTCTTGTATGGCCCTTCGTAGGTTCGCCAGCTCCAACTACAGCATCCCATAGATCACCTCCAGCCCGCTATCGCCAACTCCTGGTGTGGGCACCAGAGCGCTCTTGGCTCGCAGCGTGGCAATGGCATGGGTTCACCAAAGGTTGTTGCAGCGACAGCGGGGGCGCTGGAACTGCCAGGGGTCATCGAGGCTGGGTCCTCCGTTCGTGACGCCATCAGTTCCGCAACCTGCGCCACTACTGGGGGGCCTTCTTTGCAGCCTACCATGACGCCAGATGCGGCTACCCTGGTGCACTGCTGCCACGGTGGGGGGTCCTCGACCACCGACTCTGCCACCCCCACGGCCATGACAGCCTTCCTTCGTTTTGGGGCAGACACCGCCTTCCTCTTCGGTGCCATCGGACTCAAGCAGCTCGGTCTTGACATGTGGTTTCTACACCGCTCCCCGTGGACGACGCCAACTATAGGGTTACACACCAAACAGTAGCGTCAGGGCTTTGAAAGGCCCGAGAGAGGTACCAGAGTCTAAAACTCAAGTGAGGAGAAAGGTGTAGAATGGATGCCTTGTCCTCAATCCGACAATGGTGTCTTCTTTCTTGGTGTTTTTTCTCCTCCTCTCTATGGTTCCCTATAGCCATATTTATAGCTAGAGGTGTATATCGAGCCAGCTCCTCGTCTCATCGAGCTTTTTTCATAAATTAACACATTTTGATTTAATATTGTTTTATTGATAGTTTGGAAGTATTATTAAAATCGAGCTAACGAGCTGAGCCAAGCCGAACCAAAGCAAATTTAATTTCATCCAAAATTGACTAATTTAATGTTTAACTAATTAACAAGTGTAATTAAAGCAATTTTGAACTAGCCAATGAGCCCATCAACGAGCTTTTTTTCACCCCTATTTATAGCTATGGGTGAGGATGTTTACACAAGTGCCTCTTTTGAGGTCTTTACTAATGTCGATATACATATGTTTTCCTTGACATGTTTTAAATGGGCCCACCTTTTACTTATATACATACTTAGACTGTGCTGGTGGGCCGACTGGGCCGTAGGGCCACTCCCCTAACACAAGTTTCATCCAGACTGTGCTGGTGGGCCGTAGGGCCGTTCTTGCCAGTGAGGTGGGGTGGCACCGTGGCATTAGGGTAGGCCAGGGCGCCAGGCACGGCAGAATCGGCAGATCACGTTGGTTCGAGCTTGATAGCCAGCAACGGATGACTTGAGTGTCGAAGGGTTGTAAGATGTGGATATGATGTTCTAGCTAGAGTTTGGATCCAGTCATTCAGGGACCAAGGCGCTGGGGTACAGCTGTACAGGGGAAGTCGTCGCCAACAAGATGACGACGATGAGCCGTGAGGGAGGTGCGACGAGCCTATTTCAGGGCGAGAAAATCGGTGGAAGTTGTTCTCCTTTTTTTTTTGAAGAAACTTACGGAAGGTATTTGTTAGATCGCATAGCTAGTGTAATCTTTTGGTACTACTTTTCCTAGTGCTGTACATGAAAACTTTCCGTATTTTTAGAAGTCCAACAAAAATTTGACGAAATGTCAAAAAAAAGTACTTACAGAGGAACTCCCCATATAAGCGAATGCGTTGCAGCCGATGACGATGATTTTGTTATCCACGTCCGATAGCCAGAAAGGTGTATGCGTGATATTGACCAATGTCTTGCTGTACAACATTCCGCCCGTGGACGGATCGTAGCACTGCGAAGATATCTTCGTCTTCATCCAGGCTTTGCCGTCGGACACGGAGATCTTGGTCACCTCCATATCCCTGTAGAAAGGCTTGGGGGTGTTGTCCACGGTCGTGCAGTTGAGCTGAAAGCCGCTGTGGAACGCGCACCGCTGGCCGATGCCGAATGGGAACGGGATGTCAACGTCGCCGCACCTGGTCGGGCAACCAGGACTCCCGCCTGCCGGTGCCGGTGCACCGGCGTTGGCCAGCATCCAGACGGCCGAGAGGCACAGAAAAAGATGGCTGGCAAGCAGCAGCCGAGAATACCCCATCATCCTTGGTAATTTGGCAAGTGCAGTGGGTGGTCGTGTGTCCGGTGGTTGTGCCCGAGTCCCAAGTCCTGATGGGTCCTATAAATAGATGGACTAGCCTGGCTAGTGTTGTTCTCGTAAATAGCTGTGCAAGGCAGAGCAGAAGCAGCAGAGACGACCGCAGACGAAGCAGCGGTCGCGTGCGGTTCGCCATTACGACCTGGAGCGGTTCGTAAATATCTAGTGCTAGTTATTCGGTAATACCCGAATTGGCAAAGGATTTGAAATTTTATTTTGGATTTTGATTTTCAGAAAAGCCCAAAAATTAAAATAAAAGCTAGAAAATAACAGAAAACTCTAAATAAATCCCAAAAAATTCCCATAAATTTAGAAAAAGTAAGGAACCTAAATAAAATAAGTTCAACTTGTTTTAGGCACAATTACTCAACTAAATTAATAACTTGCTCTCTAGACTTTAATTAAATGATTTAAGAAAAAGGAAATTAATTTCTAGAGAAAATCCAATTAAACCAATTAAATAAATAAATAAGTAAAAAAAATTTGGGATGCCACAGTAATACTCCTCAAGATGTGGTTCCAGATGACTATTTTGTTCATTATTGTTGGTATGTATACAAGTTGCTCTCTGTACTCAACTTTCAAATGCGTGATATTTCTATATTATATTTAATTATTTATCTTGATATGCATGATCTATATTTAATTATTTAGGATCTTTGTTTTCGCGTGTTATCCGATGAAATATAGTTACCGTATCGAATCCGCTCCGTATTCGTTCTGTATTCGTGACCGATACTATCCGCGTTGTTCCCGTGGAAGCAAAGTGGGATATGGCTGAAATTACACTGTAGCTGACTAAAACTACATTGTAGCTGAAGGTGGCTTATTTGGCGTAATTAATTTAAAAAAATTAAAAATAGAAAAAATATGTTAACTCATCACAGACAACGCAAATGAATACGGGAAAAAAGAACCGACAAAAAAGCTCAAAAAAGCCAAAAGTTCAGAAAAATATGAAATTTATGAATAGTGAAAAATAAGCCAGAAGCTTAAGCCAAAATAAGCGGGGAAAAGGGTGGTTTCATGAATATGCTCCGGAAGCCATTACGAGTGGTTCGTACATTTACACGGATATTATTTTTTAAAATACATTTAAATGATTTGATAATATATATGTGTAATTTTGCTTTTTAAAAAATAGATTGTTGCAGAACTTCATTTGTAATATTTTAATATTATATATTATAAGAGAGAAAATACTTACTTTGTTCTCCAATACTTGTCATATGTGACCAAAACTTTCTCCCTTAGATACTTTTTAACGGAACTACTTACATAGCAAACAGTAAATATAGCATTATATAATATTTTTCATTTATATCATAATTGTTTTTCATTAGTGCAATGCTTGTCTATACTATATGCTCATAATGCATATCATATAACTTACATCGGTATAGCCAAGTGAACATCCGTTAATAATCTCACTCTCAATCCCTCCATCCTGTGAAGGTCTACCAAACAAATAGTCATAATGTTTTTTGCTTTTATGAGAATTTTTAACAATTATCTTTTTCCCGCATTACTGCCGCCGCTCCTAGTGCTCCAGTCGCACGCGCTATCACCGTCTGGGCGCTTGTCCTCGCGGATTGAATAGGCTCCTCGATGTCCTTGGCCGGTGTTGGTTGATGCGCATGACGATGTTTGAGAGACCTAGCGTTGTCGTGGCGTAGGGTTGGGACGGAGGACACCAGCCGCGGCATAAACTGGCTCTTGCAGTCACCATACGAGGCCCAGCCGCTCTACGGCCGCGGCTTCAACGCCGGCGCGCGCTCGCGAACTCATATGCAAAATCAAGGGTCACGGTAGGAGACGCCAGTCTACTATGTAAGCTAGCTAGGACAGTGGCGGATCCAGGAAATATTTTTGGAGGGGCTGAAGTACCTTCAGCTCGACCTCAGCCCCTTCTACATTATACATCCATGGCTAAAAATTTAGGGGGACTCCAAGGGTCCAGTAGCGATAGGGGGGGCTCGAGCCCCCCCCTCCCCCCGCCCCACCGCTGGATCCGCCCCTGAGCTAGGAGTATATGCATTGAGATTTGGAACTACGTCTTATGATAGACATGGTAGGAACTTATTGTGCGGCTACCCTGCCTGGAACTCTTAAGATTTGTTTCTTAGTAAGGATTATCTTCTATTCTAAATTAAGAAGAAATATATCTTTAACCCATAACATGTTAATAAGGAATATCATCTCTTTTAAATTAAGAAAAAATTTATCTTTAAGCAATAACATCTAACGTCTGCTATAGTTTTGCTTAATTATGACCCACTTGATTAAGAATCAGATGTTTTGCTTTTTTTTTAAGAATTTCTAGTTTTTTCTCTTTTTTATCGACTCTAAAACATCTGTCATCTGTTTTTAGTAATAAATAGAAGATGCCATTGTAAGGTAATGTTGTTTGCTCTGAAATAACGATCTGCATGCACATGATTACTGTAATTTTCTTGTTGAATTGGTCCGACAGAGATCAACTTGATTGAATGGCAAAGCAATTGGCTTATGAACCGTATTATGCCACTCTCTTTTGATATTACAGCAAAGCAGCATCTGAGATTGAACAAAAACACATTTCATGGATCTGGACAGTTTGATATGGTAGTTTGCTATTACAACAATGACCAAAAACCTTTCAAATTTTACTTCAAATTGGCCTAGTTAGCTTGTTGGGCTAAGTTGTATGTTGTAGCTGAATGGTTACCGATCGCCCGCCGGTGCCGGTGTACCGGCGTTGGCCAGCATCCAGACGGCCGAAAGGCAAAAAAAGAAAAGGAAGCCGAGAATACTCCATGCTCATATGTCCGTGGGTGGCGGTGTATGTTGTATGCTGGCATCGACTAGAATGACTGCGGGGCCTGCCGGCCTGCTTCATCTGGTTGTGGCTGTTGACTTCTGATCGACTGTTAGTTTTTGGGAGCCGTTCAATTAAAGAAAAAATAAAAATAAGAAAAATAAATAGGTATCGTCGTTATATATCTATAGATAATGCAAATGAATAAGAAAAAACCCAAAAAAATCTGAAATTAAGAAGCCGACACGTTTATTCCAGCTTCTAAAAGGTGAAGGCCAGAAGCCAAAGCCATTTAACGCCGGGCGTCTAGCAAACTCCAATGCAATCGATTGGCCCGTTCCACCTTTTTTCCCCCAAAGACCCAGTACATCTCATGATTAAAACACACACACACACACACAGACACACACACACACACACATATATATATATATATATATTCAAGATTTTAAAACTACGAAAGCTCTGGGCATGGTCTACAATTGGTGGTCTTCAAATTCTACTTTTAACAGATAATAAGTAGAATAACATATACAAGTGTTTTGTTTGCGAGGATCTACAATAAAATTCCACATCAGAAAGACCTGATTAAATGCATCTCTTTATATTTGAGGGAGAAAGAGAATAATCTACTATGTTTATTTGATGCAATCTGATTATCCATTATAACTATTATAGTTATATACTCTATCCATTTGAAAATATAAGAATATTGTTTCAAAATATAAGGCACACATGGAGATTTAATGACGTTTCTCTCATTAGTTCTCATTTATCTTCCATCTCTCTTTAATATTTATGAGAAAAACATCCATGGTAACTATTTTGATATTTTTCTCTCTTTTTTCAAAGACATTAACACTATGGATATCATCGTCATTTCCCTATACATCGTACTCTCTAGTGTAGGTACTCCTATCCATGATATATCACCTAATGAACCTAATATATTTGCACAAATCCAAATTTGATTTGCACAATGAGAAACAAAAAAAAAGAGAAGATCAGCTGAAAAGAAAATCTGAAACAAAAAAGGAAAAAGATAAAGCTACTATTCACTAAAATTTATCATTTTTGTTTCTGAATATCCAAATGATTTAAATTGAATTTGGATATGAAATTTCATGAAGTCATAGATTATATCATACTCTATCTGTGTAAGTTGTTTTGGATTTTTTTTCATAAATATTTGAACCATTTTTTGAGCAATGGGAGCACGGTAACACCAAATATGTTGGGAGCACTAGAAACCATCCCCTAACTATAGCCGTTACAATTGCATAGTACTAACAAATGCAACTTATAGGTATTATAGTTATATGATACTCCTTCCAATAACAAAAGAATGGTGTCTTGTACTTCGACACGATCCCCACAATATCACTTCATCTACGAATTTCTATTGTAACTAGCCGATTGGTCCATACAATTGCATGATGTAGTGTTATATAGTAAACAGATAATCTTTGTGCGACTCTAAATATTTGAAATTCCTATTTTGTAAACAAAATTTAAATTTAGAATATTACCAATGTAGTCTTCTTTCTTTTCCATTCCAGAGCCTTGCTTGTAGTTATAGAAGCTTTCCACAGGTTTGTACTAGTATTGGATTCATAGGGGCTACGGCAGCTATGCGACCATCATAAATATATACTTCCTTCATTTCTTTTATATGTCATTTTAGAATGTGTGGATGTAACCTTTTAAAAAAATTTCTACTATATACAAAAGTATTTGAATTTGTCACATAGAAATAATATTACTAGATTTGTCATAAGAAATTGTTATAAAGCACAAAGCAAAAAGTGGAGGACCAAAAGAACGGGGGACATGGATTTAACATGGAAACCCTTGCAAGAAAACTATGAACGCATGAAGGCGGAATATACTTATATGAGGAGATATTACAATGAGGCTCTTAACTTCTCTATGGTCTAGAGGGGTATATTTATAGTGATTATAAAGAGACTGACCAAGTGTTCCTATAAAAGTTGCATGCGAACCTACAAGATGGAAGGGAGATGGGTCAGATCAAAGCTGAGATAACCTATGGGAAGACTGGACAGAAATGCTATTGGCTGAACAAATTTGCGTTCGTTAAGCCTTCATCGTGCAATTGCCATTTGGCCATGCGATTGATTGCTCGATCGTGCGAACCATGACCCGCTGCTTGACTTCTGAAAACGCCATGTGAAATGTGATTCGGCTGAGCGAATCCTGCTCCATGGCATACGCTAGAGAAACCGCGCGCGAAACATGATTCGGTCAGGTCCAAACCAGCCGCACCGCTGCCGCCGGCCACCGCCGTCGCTGGCCGCTGCGCTGTTGCCCGGCCACCGCTACGTGCCCGTGCCCCACCTGTCGTTGCTCGCCTTTGGCGCCGCTCACACCGTGCCACACCGGCCACCACTCGCCAGGCGCATCGGTGCTCGGCCCACCACGCCGCCTCGGTCGTGCCGCCCCTTGGCTGCGCCTCCTGACACTGCTCCGCCCGGCGCCGGCGCTTGGCCCACCGCTCTGCAACCAGCCACACCACGTCCGGTCGTGCCACCCGGCGCCACTCCGCTGGAGTCTCGTTCGGTCGCCGCGCCGCCAAGAGAAGAAACATAAGAATGGATGGGTTGAGGAGAGAGATTGGAAAAGAGGATGGGATGGGAGAGATAATAGGGATAAATATGGGAGAGAGAGATAGAGATAGTGATGGATTTTTTTGGTGGTACACTTGTCTTTCATATGGTCTACAGAGTATATTTATATTGATTACTATATAAGAAAAAATCCGTGTTGGAAACGAAAAGAAACAAGGTTCGGATCAGAAACTCAATAAATTCTTTCCTATAATTATACTTTGAATAATTTTTGCTATTGTATAATTTAAAAATATAATGATCAAAGATATTATATTAAAGATCACATGATGTTCAAAATGACAAAGAACAGAGGCAGTACGTCTGAATCACGACGGACTTGGACTTGCCCCGTCTTTCAAGCAAAACCGCGCAGGTTAGAAAGACATACTCCATCGTCCGTCGTAACCATCAGCTCTCAGCTACGGAAGAGTTTGGTTGACTGAACGAGTCTTCGTGGCACCATGATTCAAACCAGTGGCGGAGGACGGGAAAAAAATGAGGTGGGACGGATCGAAAGTAATACCATTCAAGCTCCTCCAACCCTGTCAACGCCGGAGTTTGCGCGCCGGTGGCTGCTGCCCGCCCGCCGCCGGCTACGCTGACATGCGTCATTTTTACACATATTTACCTATCATTTTACCCCATTATTTTTCGCATTTTGAGACCATTTATCATCATTTACATATATTTCCTATAATTAATTGCTCAAAATGGCCTATTTTACATTTTTTTCTATATTTTTCTGCAGGCCGGCGCGATCGAGGCGCATAAACGACAAATCTGGACTTTCGAGACTGCTCCGTACAGATGTACGCGTCGTCATGAACACGTAGGATCTTTTCGCGAAGAAATCGGACATCCAGAGGGCCAGAACAGAAGAAGTTAAATGGGGAAAGGACCTAATTGCAATATCTGAAGAGCTGGTGGACTAAATCGCAAAACAGCCGATCCCCAATCGCACAAAACCCTAGCCGCTGCCTCCGTTCTGTTCGAGCCCGGTTTCTCTCTCTCTCTCCCCTTCGCCTTCTTGCTTCCTCCCCCGGTTCTCTGCCACATCCGGCCGCCGGCGAGGCCGGGCCGACTCGCCGGCGCGCCACCAAGCTTCGCCACCCCCTACCTCTCTCCGCCGCCTCTCTCCTCCCTTCTCAACCCCCTCTGGCCGCTCCTCCATCTCTTCCACTTCCGGCCGCTCCTCTCCGGCTAGCCACCGCGCCACCCGTGCGCCGCCACCTCTCCCTCATCTCCGGCCGCCCCTCACGTCTCGCGCCACCACCTCATCGCCACCGCGCCACCCTTCCTCTTCTTCTCCACTGCCGCAGTCCCTTCACCTCTGCGCCACCCATCTCCCCCTTCTGCCGTCTCCACCTTCCATCGCGACACACCGCACCGCCGCGCCTCCTCCAGATCCGCCGGCGCGCCACCTTTCTCTACTCCGGCCGCCGCGCCTCCATCTTCCTCCCTTCTCTGCCTTCTCCAACCGCCGCTCCTCCACCCGTAGCTAGTAGCTATTGGGCTATTGGATACTGGATAGGGGGTATATGGGGGCCTGCTGCAAAAAATCAAGGTATGGCTCAAGCCTTACCTTGCCCTATCGGGCCCTCCGCCACTGATTCAAACAATTGAGAGGTTCCAGTACGTAGAGCGGGAATGCGTGCCCGATTATTAAACGTCTTCCTGGGATATTGATCTAAAGATTTATTTGTCACAGTTGTTAGGTGTGAAATCGTCTTAAGAAATATTAATGTTGATTCACTGTCTAGAAATTGTCAAGAAGTCGTTGGCATCATACTTACCCGGCCAACTTGAAAGTTAATTTTTTTCGAGATTGTTTCGATTTCCTGGTAGGTACAGAGAGTAAATCATGCTTACTCGACACATGCGTTGACCACGTACGTCAGTCATCGTCCACCGATGCTTTCACTGTAGTAGCTCTCAACGACTGGCTGGCGCCCTTTATTTGTCGACGCAGAATGATCGGCCGCGTTGGCTCTTTCTTAGCTTTGCAAAATGCCAAGACCCAATCCCGTCACCTACGCTGGGGTCTCGCACTCGCGGAGTTAATCCTATCAGTATGAACACACACCGTGTGTGAGCAGTGAGGGCATCACGCTGCATTCTGCTGGACATTTCAACGCAGACAAGTACGTCTGGAGAATTAGTCATAGAGACGTTGTACTAGTTGTGATGTAGAAGCATGTTTGCACACAATTGAGAGTTTAAATCGAGTCCGAGATGCACTAGAGTCTATTTCTATATGTTATTTAAGTTGAAGTCATGGCTAATTTGAGGTTTGAGTACGAATATTAATCGAAGATTAACTATATAATAAAGAAACTTGTAGCCAGTTTTATAAGAGGAAGAAGAAGATAATAGAGAAATTCAGAAAACTTAGCTACGCAATTGTGGTCGGGGCAATTTTTCTGTATTCTCTTTGTTTATTTTCTTCTACCGTAAATTCATGCAATGTATGAGTTTTCTGTAGAGGGTGGATCAATAATTGGTATCAGGTTGAAACCACCGTTCGGGCGAATTTTTAGTGGATTTATCGTTGTTTGCGACGGTATTTAAAAAACTACCTGTATGTGCAGCGTATTTACAGAAATGGTGTTTTTACCATCTGGTGGATAGGCGACAGCGCGGGAGACGTGTGGGCACCTGTCGCCTCATGAGCAGATGGCAGGTGCCTACTGCCTGCCCACCAGATGGTAGGCGTCTACCGTCCGCCCACGGGACGACAAGTGATTAAGCCGGCTTAATCACTGCCTAAATTCGTAATTTTATATCATATTTTTTTAAAAAAAATGTAAATATAGCAAATGAGATCAAAATATTATGAAATTTTATATACAGACTCCTAACATAATGTACTTTATTGTGTAATTTTTTTATAATTTTATCCCCTCTGAATGTTGCTCAAAAATTCATAAAATTTCAATATTTGTAGGAATTGTTACATATAGCAAATGAGCTCTAAAAATTATAAAATTTTATGTAGAGCCTTCCAACACAATCAACCTAATTATGTATTTTTTGGGGAATTTTGTGTGTTTCAAATTTACCATGTTAATTCATGATAATTTGACCATAATTAGTGATATGCAGCCCCTCGACATCTCTCCTCACATATTGTGGTGGAGTTTCCCGAGGTATCGTGGTACGTTGTACAATTTTTTTGTAATTTTTTGAGGTATTTGCTACCTCTAAAATTCTTAGAATGACGTATAATTAACCAGAGATTAAGCAGTTATGTGCCGTTCTAAGAATTTTAAGAAGTAGCAAATTGTCATGAAAAATTACATAATTTTTCGCACCACTTTACTACCTCTAAAAATTATTTAAGTGATGTATAATTAAATGGATGATTAAAAACTAATAACTGAGGCTAATGGCCTATCGTCTGACTACTCTGCGGATTCCCTCTGTTGCTGGGGACTTTGGGACTACTGTTGCACGATTCCCTCTGTCCCTGTGAAACAGAGCGAATCACAGCAGAAAGAGAACAGTAGCAACGTGTTTTTTCACCTCGGTCCAATCGGCGTTTTCGATCCGAGCCTTCCGGCCAAGGCAGAAATAGAGCTGTCTATGGGGCGATAGCAAAAAAGCAACGCTTTACTTCGCTTTCTCAGTCCAAGTGAAAAAAATAGACTCAGCACACATCAGCTGCCGACCTCAAAACCAAAAGTTCCGTTTGTTCTGAATATGTGCTCAAGATATCATATTCTTCGGAAGTAGTGTTATCGATGATAAGGCAACATCAGGTGTGATAGTGAAAAAGAGTTTCATCGTTCACTATATTATCCACTGCACAAGACGAGCAATTATACAACCTGAGCAATCAAGATGAATATGTACATGAGGGCTTAAGCTGAGTAGGTGGTCTGGCGGTGGTGGCCAAGGCTATAGGAATCGAAAGCTTGATAAGGCAAAAATGAGGTGCTATAATTGTAATAATTATAGGCACTTCATTTCAGAATACCATAAGCCAAAGAAGAAGAAGAAAGTGCTTCTTGCTAAAGCTCTTAGTGATGATAAACTGACACTGCTCTAATGCTGAGTTGAGTTCGGGACGTTGAGGAGATGAGTTCGCCGTTCTAAGTGAAGTACAAAGAGTTGAGTCCCAGGCGTTGAGAAGATGTGTTCACCGTCCTGTATCGAGTATGAATTAGGCAAGTTGTAGTTGAGACCAATTGTCTCAACGAGTTAGAGTCTTTGCATACAGATGGACTTATACTAGTTGAATTGAGTTTTATATGTAACTATATATTTAGTTTGCATGTAGATCATTTCATACAGAGGCATAGCTGGTATTTCAGATAATACGTTGAGACTAAACTAGGAGTATGTCGAGTCAAGATTAGGGAAGAATATTGGAAATAATCTTGATTTAGAGTTTGAATTGAGTCCAAGAAGCAATAGAGTCTATCTCTGTATATTACTTAAATTGAAGTCATGGCTAATTTGAAGTTCTAATACGTATGTTAGTTAAAGAGTAACCTATATAATAAAGAAGCTTGCAACTAATTTTGTAAGAGGAAGAAAAAGAAGAGAAGAAAGAATTTTAGAAAACTTGACTATACAGTTGCAGCTAGAGTAATTCTTCTATGTTATCCCTGTTTATTCTTCTTCTACTATAAATTCATACAATGTGAGAGTTTTCTTCGAAAACTAGGCCAACAATCTCGTATGCAGTGAGGGCGTCAGGTTGGCGGCTCAACACAAACATGCCCCTAGCTACTAGCTTTAGAAACGGACTGTACGTAGCACTAGGGGTGGAAACCGATCGGATATGATCGAATAGTCTTAAATATGAATATGAATCCATATTTTTTAAAACAAATACGAATACAAATTCGAATATTCTCAAATGCGGATACAAATATTCTCGAATACGAATACGGATATTTTCGAATACGGATTTTCTCGGATACGAATATCGGATAAAATGGATGCTTAGCGGTTTTGCCTATTTTTACCGGTTTTTGATCGGTTACCGGTTTTAAACCTCCCAAATTCAAATTTTGAATCACACAATTTATACGGATTTTTCATGGGTTCTAGAAACAAATCGACTAGTCTCGAATACGAATACGAATATTCCCGAATACAAATGCGAATACGAATATTCTCGAATATAAATACGAACATTTTTGAATACGAATTTTACTTACCACATTCGCATTTTCTCGGATACGAATATCGGATAAAATAAATTATCCATTACCATTTTTCACACCTACATAGCACTCGCGGTGGCGAAGTACCTCGCGTCGTCGAGTTCACAGGGCCGGTCTCGTCGTCCGGGAAGCGAAGGTGATGATGCAAGCCTGCCACCAAGAGGCGAAGGTGGTCAAGGTGATTTCAGAGCAAAGTAGGGTAGCGCATGAGCTCATGCAATTAGCTAGAAGGTCAGGCCACATAGCGCTGTCTGACTGAATCAGAGTCCTTAAAAACTTACCCTGTTTAATCAATAACATCTCTTTTCCCTCGAAAAAGAGAACTGCAATTTTCTTAATTTTATTTCATTGCACTCCAATTTTAGTGATTGGTAGCCAGTCAGGCCGCTGGTGTGAAGTTTCGGCACACGAATCACAACTTCTGCACGTTTCCGGCCGCCGCAACTCTCCCCACGACGATGTCCTCAACTTTCCTCATACTCGTGTCGCCCCACACGCAAATAAAAAAGCACCGGCGCTCGGACCCCTCCGTTGCTATCGCCGAGCACAACCCTCTCTAGTCCGGCCGCCGACTTCCCTAGTGATCAAAAGAGCTATTCTAACTTTCGGTTTATTTTTTACTATTCATAAATTTTATCTTTTTCTAAACTTTTAATTTTTTGTTGAGCTTTTTTGTCGGTTCTTTTTTCCGTATTTGTTTATATTATACGTAATGGGCTAACATATTTTTTATATTTTTTAATTTTTTTTAAATTTAATTATGCTAAATAAGCCTCTGCCAGCTACAGTATTTTTCAGCCAGCTACAATGCTTTTTAGTCATAAGTCACCAAAAAAAAGCCCAAATGATCACCCCACCAATAATGGTTTGTAAGTCGCAACTCCATAAAGTTGTTGCATTATTGATCTGTAGAGCGCTAGAGTTGGTTTACGCTAATACTATATACCAGGGTTGTGCTGCCTTAGCTTCTTCCGTCTATAACTTTGTCTTTTGAGGCGGATGTAGCATGGGTTAGAAACAGTGGATTTGGATTTCAGGGAATCCTACAGAATGTGTACACATGTATATCCCTTACAAGAGGAGCAGTGAATTGTTCCTGAGGAAGAATGGTATGGTTTCATGAGTACGCTCCGGAAGCCATTACGAACCATCAGAATTAACGCGGTTGCGAGGTAATGATGTTTGCTCTGATGTAACAATCTACTTGCACATGGTTACTGTAAGGGATGTGTTTCTATGTTTTTCTCAATAGTGATTTGTACAATTAATTGTGTTTATTTGGTCTGACAGATTGGCTTTAATTGAATTGAATGGCAAAGCAAACGACTTATGAACTGTTCCTGTCAAGCAGTATCTGAGTTTGAACAAAAGCACACCCCAAATCATGATAATAGGATACAATAGTTTGCCATAGTAAGAGATGACCAAACGCTTACAATTTTTCTTAATCCAACCCACTTAATAATTTATTTGAGGTTGTATGTTCTACACTTCTATGTGAATTACAACAGATAGGCTGTCCAAATGTAAGCAGCTGAAACTACACCTATAATCCTTACTGATCCTAACCCCTTAGGAGATGTTGATTTGCATGTTAGCAATTATTATTTGATTAACAGTTGCATCAATTATAAAATAATTACCTTAATAGATAAACTCCAAAGTACACAAGCAATGAAAACCACTACCTCGCCTTTGCAACTTCAGGACAATACAATCACATATGGTGACACATTGAGTTTTACAATCACATATTGGGCATCGAACAAACCATCATTGTAGCACCCCATATATAGCCAAACTAGAATACTACTATAGAACATCATCGATAAAAAAAGAAATAATAATAAAAGCAACAACAGAAATCATAAGAGAATCAAAACCTTTAAGGTACTTTATTTAGATAATCAACGGAAGCTAAAATAAATGTTTAAAATATGGGATCAGTCCACTTCTAATCAAATGAAAGTAAAATAAAATGGCAAAAGTAGTGGCAAGCCATAGTGCGGAAACTCGAGTGCTCCCACCCATGCATATTGCTATCACTCCACTGACCTTTTACCTGAGAAGGGAAAGAGCAAGCATGAGATTTGGAGATCTCAGCAAGTATCCAACAACGGTCGCAACACAATGAGTAAAGACATGTACTGCAATCAAGAGAAATAAATGACAAGCAATGTAATCAAGCAATTGATACAGATTAAAGGCAACGAAGCCAGGTTACCGGAAACACTGATATAGATTGGACACAGATATCATGGAAATTGTGTAATTAAAGGTAATTGCTATTTGACAAGTTATGGCAAGTTATAGCAAAAGCGCCAGTGATCACATCCCACATACTCAGTTATACGAGAATAGCCAGGCACATCCTTGTCCTCAACTGTATAACCGCCGACGGGGTGTAATATCTTGTGTAAAGAGAATATACGGCCCCGTACGTTACCAGGTGGGTGAAAATCTCCCTTATATATGGGTCCGGGCTAGGTAACCATCATTTCTTTTATTGGTGAATTATCCAAGATGTAATTAGATGGTCGAGGTGAATTAAAGTAAAGTTATGAGGATAATATTTTGATATAATTGAGAACGGAGAGACATGATTTGTGATACCAAGCGATGGAGAACAAAATCCGTTGATAGCGTAGTAGAGCCTGTCCTAAATATAATACTAGAAGGAGTCACACAAGGGTTGTCAATTATATAATTTTATTATGTGATAAGTGATTATTAGTCAGATTAATGTACTACAACTAAATCAGCCAAGGCTCACAATTAATAATGAACAGTCAAAGAATCATGGAAGCAGGATAAAATAAGCCGCTAAATGTTAAAAGATTACTAATGGTTAACCTTAGATTTGAACATGCTTATACGCTACCTTATTCATAATTTAAGCATTTATTTCAATTCCTAACTAAGCATGAATTCTATAGTTGAGCGTTATACCAACTACCAACGTACAACACTAACTAGCCCAACGCATTCCAATTTAACTCATTCTACAAGCAACACATAACTGGTAATCAATACAGTACAATAACCGAATACTAGGCTACTAGCGACGGGTAATCATGAAACAGTAATGTGTGAAAGAACATGTTACTGCCGTGAGGTACTTGCCTTGAGCACGCTCGACGGACACGTTGCACGATGGATCCGAAATGTGCAACTGCCCAACTGCTCTCTCAACAACTATGTGTGAACCTACAGAGTGGTATGGAAGGCAACCGATTAGATAAAGATGAATTTAATAAAGAAACGGCAGGAGATAAATTGACTGGAAAGGAAACAACAGTTCGGCCAAGTGAACAGCCGTTTGGCCGCACGAAAACACGTTTGATCGAGCGAAACGCTATTCGGCCGAGCAAACACTCGTTCGGCCACGCGAATGGCCGTTTGCCGGCCACCGGCCGCGCCTCTGCATCCGGCCACCGGCCACCGCCGCGCGCTGCCACCGGCAAAGCCGTGGCCGCGCGTGCGTACGGGTGCGCCTTGCGTCGCTGCCGCCACTCACCGCCGCCGCACCTCGCGCCACCGCCGCTGCCGCCACGCCATGGCGGGCACGTGCATGTGGCGCGTGTGTGCAGGCATGTGCACCGCTGCGCATGTTGCCGCTGCTCGCCGGCCGGCCACCGCCAACGGCTTGCCCCACGCAGTTGCACAGGAGAGAGAGAAAGGAGAGAGAGAGAGATTAGATTGAAATCTGGATCTGAAAAAAAATCACGCACGGAAAAGAATAGAAAGATCCCCTTTTAAGGTATATCTAGATTAGGGTTTTAATTAATTATTTATTTCTTCTCTATTTTTTCTTGAGTGCTACAATCATCTTCTTGGAAGTATCCCCAATATCTACAATCCATCTGACCGCAGGCGTCACAATTCCGAACCGGCGTTCCGAACCGGCGGCGCTAGCCACAGACCATGAATTCTAAGCTAAAGATCATCCTTTCAACGATATCTTTGTCAACCAACTGTTGAAGTAACAACCCTCTGTTCTGCTCAAAAAATTTAGCTCTTAGTTTCTTGGCCCTCAGTACGTTGAGCTTCTGTTTTACAAGGAGGATACTAAACACCATAGCTAAAAGACTCGTGCCACTGCCAACTCCTATGCCCACCAATAAACCTTTGAATAGAGCCATGAGTCAATTCGAAACGAAAAATTGTGATCTATTAGCTGCAAGTGCTAATGGAAGTAGTTGCTTAAGCCATGTTAATATAGTCTAGTTATAGAAGAAAGCTGAGCCATGACAATCGCTGGCCACGGGGAATTCGATCATGTGCAAATTGCAATGTCGCGCGAAGGACATCAAATATATAATATATTGACGACTACTGTGCATGCCTTTATGCCAGAGGGTGCGTTGACCCGTGCCATCTCACACTTGATCCGCTCATTTGGGCTAAAAAAAATGGTTTATAGCTGAAATTTTATTATAACTAGCTGAAATTGCACTATAGCCGATGGTGGCTTATTTAGCATAATTAAATTTAAAATTTTTAAAATAAAAAACAGATTGACCCATCACGGATAATGCAAACAAATACGAAAAAAACAGCAAGCAAAAAAGCTCAAAAAAAACAAAAAAAGACAAAATTTAGGAATAGTGAAAAATAAGCCAGAAGCTCAAGGCAAAATGAGTGGAGCCTAAGACTGGAAATCGTCTGTTCTAATCCTGATTGATTACATTATTGGAACACAAATTGCAATTAATAAATTGCAGTTTTGTATGGCCAGCAACAATGAAGAGGGTGAATTGTGCATTCTCCTATTTTCCCTCAAATACTATAAATCATTCACGTCATACACGCTTTTTAAAGTATACAAGCCTGGACCCGCTAAGTCTTTAGTCTTTAATTCACTTGATATTCTTAGTATCTTTTTGACCAAAACCGTTTTTCCAAATACCGCCCCAGTATTTAGGCCCCGCTCCAAACAGTTCCAGCTTCTGGCTTTTTTTTTTTGCTTTCGGCTTATTTAAGTCAGAAATCACTTGGAATGCATCGGTTTTTAATTCGGCTTATTTTGACTCTTTGGCTTCTTTTAGTTTTTTGTATTTTTTTACTTATTCCTTTGTATTGCTCATGATGATATAACGGTTTTTTTTCAATTTGTTTCTTAATTTTTTTTCTCAGAAAAAGCTAATAGCTGATACAGTATAATTTCAATCAAAAGACAAAAACCACAATCATATAAGCTTAAGAAATAAGCTAGTAAGGATATCAGATAGAAATTAGAGTGGTAAATGTCTCAAAAAGTTAGGATATATATATATATATATATATATATATATATAGGAAAAATACTTTTTACTCCCGGGTGTAATTACACCCACCTCTAATATACCACCTAAATAAATTTGAAATACTCCTTTATCACTTTAGGTATACTCATATACTAATTATAAGATATTCTAATGTGAACCACATGAAAAAATTGCAAGGGAGTCCATAGTTTTTAGCGTATTTTGTAAATACCTTTATATACGTACATAAAAAGGAGTATGTTGAAAAAAATATACATACCACCTCTGAAAAATTGTTCATACCACCTATATAGTCTTAAATACTCCTATACTACATGTACATACTCCTCGTTACGCGAGATACTCCCTACGTTATGAGATACGACATAGGGTGTAATTACACCCGGGAGTAGAAAAGAGGCTTCCTATATATATATATATATATATATATATATATATATATATATATATATATATATATATATATATATATATATATATATATATATATATATATATATATATATATATATATATATATATATATATATATACTGAAATGGGGCACCAAGACTCTCTGTCGTTAGATTGCTTTTAGATGCGTGAAGGTGAAATATATTAGGTAAACCTATTAAGATTCATTAATTCGAAATGGTATCAATTTGGAAAGGAATCAATCATGGATGGAAAGTTTTAATTATGAAGCTTGGGCACCATGGTGCACCTGTTATTTTGCCTCTATATATATATATATATATAGCTTATAATGTGAAACAAAAATTGAATGCTAGGACCGGCCATTAATTGGGAACTCGACCGACACGCTATTCCAAGTTCCCAAGTCATTAACGATGCGGACATCATTAAGTGCATGTCTAGAAGACTTGGACTCGGTGATTACGAACTGAAGACTAGTATTCAGATCGACTGAAGACTTGGACTCGGTGCGATCGGTCTTCGGAGTAAAGGCGGTGGGACACTGATTGTTAAGTGACGGAGAACACCCACGTGGCCTTGTGGTAAAACGCAATGGTTGGGTTTTTTGGCATATGTTTATGTTTTCTGTTTTTTCTAAGGTAATTAAATTTTAAACATTGTATTTTTTAAAATAAAGTCCATAAATTAATTGTAGTAGACACTAAATAGACTTTAATTATACTAGTCAAAATCGTATACGACTATCTCTTTTCGTACTCTCTCTCACAAACAGTTAGAATTCAAAAGTTATAAATCACAGCCTAAAAACTCACCTAATATTATGATTGTTGAGGTTTGAGATTTCAAGTCTTTATTTTCCTTCTCTAAATAAAAAATAGATAGCTTCTCCTATCTATTTTCTTTTTTTAGTGTTAAGAGACCTACTAGTAACTCTCAACAAACAGAGGCTGGAAGACTTGGCGAGCACTGCTCCTGGGACCCTGCCCTGGCACTCCAATTCCAGAGATAACCATGGTAGAACCGACCAAACCGTATGTCAGGTGTACTAGCTTTGCCTGCTGCTGGTCTGTCATTGCCGGGGACCGGGGTCTTGGTTGGCTTCGTCCCGAGCCGAGCAATCGTGACGCGTAGCGTTTCTTCCTTCTTTTCCTGGGTTAATCTTGATCTACGCGTAGCATCTGCTTTTCAGTTTCCACGAAACGACGGGTACGTACGGCGATTGACGTCTATTTGTCTCGCATGGACAGCTATGACGTACCCGTTTGACCGCGATTGACGTCTATTTGTCTCGCATGGACAGCTATGACGGCGATTGACGTCTATTTATGTCGCATACCATGTTCATCACGTAGCTGTACTTAGCTGGATATTTGGCCGAAGGACGCGAGAAATTAACGTCACCAGCTGTCCTTGCCGACCGATTCCACCTGATTAGTAGATATTTTGCTCCCAATTTCTTTTAATTCTTCTAATTTATTTAAAGAATATAGGCTAAATCTATGAGTTCGGAGGGTTTCAATGTCATGGTTGTTGATTATTTTTGTCGAATTATAAAGATAAGACTTATAGTTTCAATTTTGATTTTTTGAATACCGGCTAGAGTCATTGCAAATCAGAAGCAAAATTATAGTATTTAACCATAGTGTAAGTAAGTAAGCCACTGGACGTATTGTTTCTATTATATTGCTCTTAAACCGTTGATCATGCAAATATCTAATTGATCTTTTCAATTAATTGGAGATGATTTCATGAATGATATACTTATTTGCTATGCGGAGAACAAGAATTGACAAATTATCAATGATGTTGTGGTTCATCGCTTTATGAACTTTGAAGAATATAAATACTAAAAGGTAATACATTAACTTACATTTCATCATTCTACTATTTTTTACTTAAATATTTTAAAGAATTTTGTTCTCTCTTAATAGTCCATTGGGGTCAGATAATGTATTTTTACCAATGTTGATCAACTTTTGTCTGTGATTCCGCCCTTAATTCTTTTAGTTTGCTGCAACTAACTAATATTATTATCAGATTTCTTCATATTGGTAAGCATTTAGATCACTAATTCTTTATCATCATACATTGTCATTGGTTATGGTAAAGTATTGATGCTAAAAATTATCAGACATATTACTATTTAGCATAATATTGCTTAAAAATAATACATGTTGTTATATGTGTGGCGAAATGGTGAACCCTGATAATTTTTATTCTAGTTCCAACCGAGGTTCCATCATCAATGCGTAGCAGGCTCTACTTAGGGAACCAATATGCATCTTGGACGGACAACCACCGCCCATGGTCGATTAGACCGTTCTCCTGTTAGACCACAACCGTGGTTGGTCAGTCCGTCTCTACAGGCCAGTCAGATCACTGCCCCCCTAGTAACAAAGACCTAAGAGCAAATGATATAAAATTAAACTCAAATTTTGATAATGAAGCATAAATAAAGTTAAATACTCATCACATAATATGGGGTTGCCATTACATGGTCTTTCAGCATTCGTTGAGAGTATGTTGTTGTTCAGGGAGGGCCCCCCGTGCCATCTCAAGCCCACGACTACTTCAAAGTGGCGGCACTCGGTGGAAGGTTCACCCTGAGCTAAATCTATGAGACAACCTCAGCGAGGTTAATTTGCAAGGCCAACCACGGCGAGGTTCGCGAGGCTAACCCTAGGCGAAGCACGAAGACCAACCTCAGAGGGGTCAAGGGCTGGCCCTGAGGGAGGCCTAGGGCAAGCCTCGGAGGGAGTCCAAAGCCAACCATGAACCAAACCCAGAGCACGGGACATGGGGGGCCCACATCGGGCGAATGGCATAGATACCCCTACGATTAGCCTCAACCCTAAGGGCAAACTTGTAACTTTACTCACATTCCACTCCATATATAAATAGGACCTCATGTAATGAGAGAGGGGGAGGCTATTTGTAACCCTAAACACTCATATTGAATATACTTGATCATTCTTGTGCTTCTCTTTGAGTCCCTCTATATTCTCGGCGGTCTTCGTATCTGACCAGGAGTGCTTCTAAGTTTACTATTCGGTCTTGTATCGACGATAGTTACTACGGTCACTAGTGAGATAGCGGCCTCCCGGGAGGCCGACCCACTGAATGCTTGTGAGGAGGTGGAGTGGGAGTTAGAGGATCTTCAAAGGCAGTTGAGGGAATCACAGACTGAGATTCTGCGGTTCGCAGACGAGGCTCGCCAAGCAGGGAAACTCTAGGTGCACTCGAGAGGGCGCGAGCCAAAGTAAGCCCTCGTTGCCCACGAAAGCTCAGGAAGCTGAGGAGCAAAGGAATCAGCTGAAGAAAGAACAGATATTGGCCTGAGAGACAACATGACTCGAGGTCCCCGAGGTCGAAGCCCTTTGAGTCGATTTGACCGAAGTCTGCGTGCGGGCGAACTTGCCACCTTTGCCGGAGCCTAAGAAGCCGACGACCTCTGGGCATAACTCGACCAAGTGTGGAGGGAAGCCCTGACCTCCGTTGAGGGCGTCGGGACGAGCCACGGACACTTGGGCTGAGCTACTCAGGGCCAGCCCAATGCATGACCTCGCACCGAACTTTGTGCTGGACTTCCCCGACACCCTCCAACCTCAAGGGGCTCCTACCCACGAGGTTGCCTTAGCTTCCCTTGTTACGGCTTATAGCTTTTGTTTCTTGAGAAGGACATATCATTGCTTATAAATAGTGGGCTTGGCTTGTGGGAAAATCCTTTTGAATGTGTAATATATAGCAGCAGCAACCACCTCTCGCAGGACTAGCGAATGGTTCCTGGGAAGACCAGGATTAGTCAAGAGTATGCTACAAAAGCCGTTACTAGTCACCTTCTGATCAATGTGATTGCGAGATAATTTTGTTTACTCCTAAGTAAACTGCACGCGCATGACTACTGTAATTGTTCATTTTGTTTGACAGCTTGAATTAATTGATTGGAAAAACAATTAGCTTATGGACCACATTTTGTCACCCTCTTGATTCTTGTAGTAAAGTAGCATCCGGGTTTGAACAAGAACACATTATAGAGGTCATGATAATTGGATACAGTAGTTTGCCTTGCTTAAATCCACCCACTTCTAATTTGTTGGCCTATTCGGGTTCTAGGTGAATTATTACTGATAGACTGTTCACTGTGAAAACGCACCTACATACCTTATTGATCCCAGCCTCTTGTGAGGCATATGAAATAACCCTAAAATTTTCAAAAAAAATTGAATTTTGTTTGAATTTTGCTTGAATTTAGAGTTTTTGCCAAATCCAAAAGGTTTCCTAAACCAAGCCGCTTTCCCTTTCTAGAAGTGTGCTTTCCAAGCATACTAGCACACTCAAGCCTTTCCACAATCGCTCTGCTCTCACTACCACATGCCACACTGTGACTAGCATCCGCGCCAAAAGCCATACAGCGCTGAAGAATCTAGTCTCATCATTATGTGTTGACGGTGAGTTTTGGTAATTGATGATAATAGTTTATGGAACTAATATTTTCCTTGACTTTGTGAAATAGGTTAGATCTCATGATAATGGATAACTTGGGAAGGCATCATGAGTTTGTCATTATCAAGCCAAGGTTTGGAATAAAACATGGCATCATGTATTGATGGTTATTAAGTCGAGATCCCAAATGGTAGATGGCTTTATGTATTAAAGGCCATCAAGATAAAAGGATGCATCATATATTGATGTACAACAAGACAAAAACCTAGACTTAAAGTTAAGGTGACTGTCATCAAACTTCAAGAGGATGCGAATGGGCAAAGATATAACTGTATAGGCTAAGCGTGTGTTCTTAGCCTTTTACCGATCTCGGTGTTTGGTTGAGAGACTGGATTGTTAGTATACGTTATTGTACTATTAAGAGGGGTCTTGTTTAGTAGCTTAAATCTCATCATATATTAATAACTCATCAATCTCACTTGCTCTAGCTATCCGTGGTATGATGCTATCATTTGCAAATGCGTTTTGTAAATAGTTGAGGTTCATGCATCTAATCCTTGTAGCATGTAACTAGAGTTTGCAAATGGTTGAAATCCATACATATACTCTTTGTGACATGATGCTAAGGTTTGCAACTATATTTTGTAAATAGTTGAAGCACATGCATAATTCTTGTAGCATGTGACTTAAATTTATGAATATCTTTTGTAAACAGTTTGAGTTCATATCCCTAACCATGTGTCATGATTCTAAAGTGTGCAAATGTATTTTGCAACTTTTGTGAATCAT
The DNA here is from genome assembly GCA_017311315.1 of Dendrocalamus latiflorus. NCBI lineage: Eukaryota > Viridiplantae > Streptophyta > Magnoliopsida > Poales > Poaceae > Dendrocalamus > Dendrocalamus latiflorus. The sequence continues at coordinate 33,673,652 of CM029657.1, forward strand.
GTTTTCATCCTTATGTGCATGGTACTATAATTTGTGAATGTGTTTTATAAATTTGTTAAAGTGTATGCATCGTTGTCTTTGCTGAAAATGTCAGGGCGGTACGACCGACTCTATGGGAGTGGTCGGATCAGCTGACGGTCTGATCAGCTCTATGTGAGCGGTCTGACCAGCCCTCTCGCGGCGGTTTGATCAGGTCTATGCGAGCGGTATGATCAGCCAACGATCTGACCAACATTCATGGCGGTCTAACTAGCTGGGAGTTTGATTGACTTTATGCGAGCAGTCTGACTAGCTCAAATGCTATGACCACACTTTTTGTGTTGGTTGCCTTTCTCCAGAACTCTTTTTTTGGGTGATTTTGGTCAAGCGATCTGACTGGCTTTCATAGCAATCTGATCGACCGACGGTTGGACCGGACCCTGCGTGGGTGGTCTAACTGGCAATGGCTATTTTGTAGTCGTTGCAGAGCAGGGTGGTACGATCAACCATTAGTTGATGAGACTGGTTGTTAAGCATTCAACAATTCACGTCATTCTTAGCATCACTATTTCCAACTGCCTTCCTCCATGGCACACTTGATGAGACAGTTTACTGCCAACAGCCATCTGGCTTTGTTGATCCCTCTCGCACTCATCATGTTTGTTGACTACATAACGAGTTCACTATAACTGACCTTAGCGATCTCCACTTCTTTCTTGGTGTCTCGGTTACTCGCACTCCTATTGTCATGTTCTTTTCATAACGCTAGTACGCTTCAAAGCTACTATAGTGCACCAGCATGGCTAATTGTCATGCTACCTCTACTCCCATCTGCACTCGAGCCAAGCTGTCTGCCATTGACGGGTTGCTTGTCTCCAACCCGACGGAGTATTGAAGCCTTGCTGGGGCACTTCAGTACCTCACCCTGGCTCGGCCCGACCTTGCGTATGCTATTCATCATGTGTGCCTTCACATGCATGCCCCGCGAGAGCCACACCTTGCTCAAGTTCATCCTTCGCTATGTGAAGGGGACGCTTGACTTCGGACTTCAGCTACACGTGACGCCGATCAGCTCTCTCACTACGTACTCTAATGCTAACTAAGCTAGCTGCCCTAATTCTCATTGCTCCACCTCTGGATATTATGTACGCTTGGGTGACAACTTTGTATATTTGTCTTCCAAATGCCAGTCTATAGTGTCCCACTCGAGTGTCGAGGCCGAGCACCACGCCGTAGCTCACGTTGTGGCAAAGTGTTGATGGCTTCGTCAGCTTTTGCAGGAGCTCCACCACCCACTCACTTTAGCTACTGTTGTTTCGACAATGTTAGTGTCGTGTATATGCCCTCTAACCCAATGTAGCATCGACGTACAAAGCACATCGAGATCGACATCCACTTTGTCCATGAGAAGGTGTCTCTCGGTCAGGTTCGGGTGCTACATTTTCCCAAGGTTCTAAAATTCGGTGATCAGTACTAGCTCGATCACCTCACCTTGTAGCGATTATATAGTAATTGGTCTTGTAACCTATTTTTCTATTTAAATAATGGATTTATATATGTATATTCTTATAAAATCGAAACCAACATTTGATGCTACTGTTATATATATATATATATATATATATATATATATATATATATATATATATATATATATATATATATATATATATATATATATATATATATATATATATATATATATATATATATATATAGGTGGTTAAAAACAAATCAGTTGACAGGTCACAACACCAAGAAATGGATATTTGGAGATTCATCACATAAAATTTCAGCTAGAAGCAAGAAGGATAAAAACTTGAACAGAACTATTGTAATCAATTATGTAATTCAAGAAGGAGGAAGTGTAATTGTAAATCAGCATGTCGTGACTTGTAAATTTAAATCAGCAAATGGAAGACAAGTTGGAAATAAAGTAAAGCTCATCATTTATATTAGATGTTGTTCCAAGTTCCAACCATGTCATCATATGCCATGCAACAAAATGACTACCACTAGTCCCCTATTCCCCTGTACACTAAATCACAAAAAGAAGCATTGGAACACATATATAGTGACAACTATATCTTGTCACTAAATCCCTTTACTAAAAGTAACACCTATTGTTAGTGTTTTCTCACTAAATGTTTAGTGGACTAACTGCCTTCTATATAACATATTAGCAACCAAACCAAAAGCTATCACATGACTAAACTATACCGCTTCCATCACTAAATGTTTTATAGCCTAACTGCCTTCTGTATATCAAGTTAGGAACCAAACCAAAAGCTTATAGCCTTATAGATAACGAGTGCTCGAGGTGGAAATCGTTGTTGCTGGAGAGAGGAGATGCAGCAGCAATAGCCACGCCTGAGTGAGGTGATGCAGTAGCAGCAGCCCACCGGAGAGAGGTGATACAATAGCAATCGCCGTCACCAAGAGAGGAGATGCAGCAGGCCAGCAGTCGTAGCAACTGCCCTCTCGACCTAGCTTTTTCCCCCTTTGCCGCGCTCTCCTCAATAGCTTCACATATAATCATGTATAGACTAGTGCGTGTGTGAGTGGACCTCTTTGGTGTGTCATGGACCTAATTGAGTGTGGGCTTTAATATACTGGAGTGGGCACTCACCCTGTACATGGCTGGTTACCTGATTATCCGAGTACTCGCCTGATTATACCAGTTAAAACTGCTAGCTACTTGTTTTTGCCTACTCATACTCGGTAAGTGGATCTGTTATGAGTACTTGGGCGAGTACTCGGCTGAGTGGAACTAGTTTTAGAACATTACATGTTCCTTTAGGTCTTCGGTTCGCTGACGTCACGAGAAAGGACCTCTGGCCTCTGTGTCCGATTGCCTCCAGCTTCAACCGAGTGGGGGGATGTTAACGATATGAATCTTGTACATGTTATCCAGGGGCAGATCTACCTATAGGGCAAGCATGGACGGTCGCTCGAGGTAGACCACGCCGTTGGTACACCTACCCCCGCCTCCATCTCCACAGGACCACATGGACCATGGCTGCCCGACGGCCATTGAGGTCTTCTGAGTTTAGATGCTTAAGGAAGAAGAAGAGTTACAGACAGATAAGACAGCTCATAGTCGAAGTGCCAAACGAGCGCTGCCTCAATGACTTTTGGACCAACTACCGAAGGCTTGGTCCAAAGTGAAAAGCAACTAAGCAAGACCTAACTTCCAAGTAAAAAGCAACAGGCAAGTAGGTAACAGAGGGCAGAGACAATGTTAACCCTAGAACAAGTGAAGGACTGAGGAGGCAAGGACGCGCGCACGGCGCAGGTGAGCCACGATGCCTGGTGCGCGGCATTTGGCGAGCTGCAGGCGCGCACAGCATTTGGTGGGTTGCGGACGCATCCGGCAGACGTGCACAGCATGGGACTCGGGCTGTCCACTCTGGCCAACCTAAACTTTTGCCCTAGATGAGCCACCTGATGTTATCGTCATGATCCTGTACTAGTCGTGCACTGTTGACGTGTAACCGAGCGCATGTACATCTGTAACTCTGTGTATTTAGTTGAGTCTGTTGTAACCTGATTTGCTAGGTAGTTATTACATCCGTGTCAATCATGGCTCATTATGAAAAATAAGATTGGCCTTCTCCCATCTGGTTCTCTCTTTCTTCTCGTCCTCTCCCGACTGCACAAATCAATGCGCCAAAAGAAAAAGCCCATGCTAGCATCTCTTGTTTCGCATTCAGGGCGATGACGCTAGTCTGCTCGCCACATCACGGTGACGGTGGCCGTGACCGAGGCGGAGGTCGTGCCATTCATGCACTCAAGAAACTGCTCTCCAAGCACACAGCTCGTCGCATCGCGAAGCTAGTAGCGTTTGCGGATATCAGGCGTCACGAGAGGCCGAGGAGCACGCGACGGCACTGCAATTTCCTATACGTACGTGTAGATTTTAAATTTAATCTTTTAATAATAAAATTTCAATTTCAATTTTATTCTATGCTAAGAGTGAAAACATTGAGAAAAAACTGATAAATTTGTTCATTAGGACATGTATAATGGGAATATGGGATAGACGGCGATGATATGTAATACACTTCTGTGTCATTTACAGACAAAACTAAAGACAACTCATTTCATAGTTTATTTATATAAGTTGTCTGTAATGGCCTAATATAATTAATATGTTGTCTATACAATGGTATAGACGGTAGAAAACCATCTATAACATTTTTGCTCTCTTCTACATCATCTAAAATACTTTATGTTATAGATGTATAGGTAGCTAACATAGTAACATATACTTAGCACTTAGTGTTACGTTTGGGGCCAGCCCACTGAACACTTAACCTAGAAGCCCATCAGGCGGCTGGTGTGAAATTTAGGCCATAATTTGCTCACTTCGCGCTTTTCCGATCGGCAACGGGCCCAAGCGAGCCCGCCTAACTCTCCCCAATCCCCACGGCCTCCTCGCCTTTCCTCCCACCTCCATCGCCGGCATTCCTAAACCCCACCGGCAACCGCAGGCGCTCAAACTCCTCACCTCCCTCGCGCCACCGCCACCTTCCTCCATTCCACCGCTGAGGGAGGCCGCAGTAGCAGCAGCTGCAGAACGTGAGGCTAGAGGGAGAGATGGGAGGCGGCAAGAAGCACGAGCGCACGCAGCGCCGCCACTTCAAGCAGGGGCGAGAGAACGGCACTGCAATTTACTATACGTACGTGTAAATTTAAATTTTAAAATAATAAATTTTCAATTTTATTCTATGCTAAGAGCGAAAACATTGAGCAAAAACTGACAAATTTGTTCTATGTGATTAGGATATATACAATGGTATAGGCGGTAGTTATCTATAATTATGTGTCATCTATAGACAAGGCAAAGACAACTTATATAATATGTTGTTTATATAGTTATCTGTAATGAATTAATATAATTAATAGATTATCTATACAATGGTATAGACAGGAAAAATCATTTATAACATCTTTTTCTCTTCTCCGTATTATTTAAAACCCTATGTGTTATAGATTTACGAACAGGTGATATATACTACTGGACATGTCCTCAGTACCTCAGTGATACGTTTGGGGCCAGTCCACTGAACACTTAACCTAGAAGCCCATCAGGCGGCTGGTGTGAAATTTCAGCCCATAGTTTGCTCACTTCGCGCTTTTCCGATCGGCAACGGGCCCAAGCGAGCCCGCCTGACTCTCCCCACGACCTCCTCGCCTTTTCCTCCCACCTCCATCGCCGCCAATCCTTAAACCCCACCGTCAACCGCAGGCGCTCAAACTCCTCACCTCCCTAGCGCCACCGCCACCTGCCTCCGTTCCACCGCTGAGGGAGGCTGCAGCAGAAGCAGGCCAGCAGCTGCAGAACGTGAGGCTAGAGGGAGATATGGGAGGCGGCAGGAAGCGCGGGCGCACGCAGCGCCGCCACTTCAAGCAGGGGCGAGAGAACGTCTGGAAGCACAACCCCCAGCGCCCTCTCGCCGCCGCCGGCGGCGGCGAAGGCGGCGAGGGCCGCCAGGGAAACTCGTCCTGGCAGCCGTTCGCCACCGAGAACCCGGCCTTCGAAGACTACTACAAGGTGCAGCCACTTGTTCAGATGTTGCGTAGCTTACTCTTCTTGCATTTTTGGCATGATTTGGTGCGGTTCTAACTTTTGATGATAGTAACACGGAGGTGAGCTAGCCCTGGGCGGTATCTAGGTGCTAGCTTTGATCGTATGGGCTCGCTCTTCATGTAGATTTCGTTTTAAAAGTGATAACTTGTTGATGTAGTGGCGGGGGATATGTTCATATTAGCTATTATTTTGTAAGGCGCAGCTCTATGGATTGATTGCAGTATTGAGCATTGATCTCTAGACTTGTGCTAATAGCGGCATAGCTGGGCTATGCTGCCTTAGCTTCTGTTGTGATTGCTTATAGCCTTAGTTCTTCGGCTGTATGTAGCATTGCTTAGAAACTGTGGATGTGGTTTCTGCTAAATCCTATTAAATGTGTAAACATGTGTATGCCTTACAGCAGCAGCGAATTGTTCCTGAGGAAGAGTGGGGGTGACTTCATGAGCATGCTCCGGCAGCCATTGCCAGCCACTTTTAGGATTAATGCGAGGTAATGATTCTTTCTCTGTGTTATGAACGGAACTCAAGTGGCGAAGGTTGTATGAGTGGAGAATAGGAGGGCGAGGCTTCAGTTGCCGGGGGTGCAGGGGCGCTGTGCCGGCAGAGGATGGCCGTGCGCCGGCAAGGGCGCACCAGCCGCAGGAGAGGAAGAGGGGAGTAATTTCTTCTTTTCCTATTTCTTGCTTCTCACTGTGACAACCCATATATGGGCTATCTCCTAGCAATCAACTTCTAATTCAAAAGGAAAGCAATCTCTAATATCATATCTATTACTAATTGAATTGGAAAGCAAATCACTAAACGTGGGAAGTCCATGGACTCCAGTTGTGCCGTTCGACTCCTGTACCGTGTCCGACACGGACTCTCCTTCCGCCGCAACGCTGCCTGCTTGTCTGTCGCCTGGCTTGCACACAGCTACCGCACTTGCCTGCCTGTGTCGCCTTGTATAATGTTGTCCCACCATGACATCTGTCCCGTCCTTCGGAAACAGCTCGTCCTCGAGCTGAAAATCCCGGCAACACTGCCGAAACTCCAAAACATCTTCCCATGTGGTGTCTGTTGGTGAAGAACCTTGCCATTCAACGAGGACTTGCCAGTTGCCATTTGCCATGGGCAAGGCACCCCTTGATGGCTTTAGCTGGGGTAGGAATGAGTGAATGACACGCCCATGAACCAATGGCGACAATGGGGGAGTGGTCAGAGGCAGTTCCCCATGAAATTTCTTAAGAACACTGATGTGGAAAACGTCATGAATGCGGGTCCCTCGAGGCAAGCAAAGGCGGTATGCCATAGAGCCGATACGCTTGATAATTTGATAGGGACCATAGTAATGCGGGCTTAATTTTCCAGTTTGTTCTGAAGAGATGGAAGCAGCTGATCGATGAAGAAGACGTAACCAGACCCAGTCACCCATGGCATACTCGACGCATGATGGAGCTTGTTATACTGGATTTTTGCTATATGTTGAGCTTGCAGAAGACGTTCACGGCCCTCGGCCAGGAAAACATCCCGTTCGACAATAGCCTTATTAATGGGCCGCAAGCGTGAATCCCCTTTTTCGTAGGAATGCAAGGAAGGGGGTCGCGGCCATGAACCACTCTGAAAGGTGTCGCCTGAAGAGCCGAATGATAGGAAGTGTTGTAGCAATACTTTGCCCACGATAGCCAACGAATCCATTGTTTCGGCTGATCCCCGGTAAAGCAACGCAAATACATGGAGATGACCTTGTTAGCAGCCTCTGACTAACCATCGGACTGTGGGTGATAAGTGGAACTCATGTGCAACTGGATGTCCGCCAAACGAAAAAGTTCCTGCCAAAATAAGACGGTGAAGACTGTATCCCAGTCGCTGACAATGGAACTGGGTATGCCATGAAGGCGGACGATCTCGACAAAGAAAGCCTGGCTAACCGCAGCTGCGATATATGGGTGAGCCAGGGGAACAAAATGTGCAAATTTGGAGAATCGATCGATGATGATCAGGATGGCCGTTTTGCCTTCGGCATGTGGCAACCCCTCAATAAAATCCATAGCCACATATGTCCAAACCTGAGAGAGAACCACCAATGGCTGAAGAAGGCCGGCAGGATGGAGATGCTCCATTTTGTTGCGTTGGAAGACCACGCGATTGATGAAGGTCTGGACGAGCTGACGCGCCCCCAGAGTGTGGAAATCAGTACGGAACAGCTGCAATGTCTTTTGAACCCCTTCATGGCCGGTGTGTGCTGCTGTCAGAACCGAATGTAGGAGAGGTGACATTGGTGGGATGTATATTCAACTGTTGAACAACACTAGTCCGTCTGTGACCGCCCCAATGCGCGTCGCACTGACCTGCGGTGATTTCGTCGGGGAGGGCGACCAAGTTGGGATCTGTCATCACCGCCTGGCGGAGCTCCTCGAATAAGTCCAGCGAAAGAGCGGAGATGGCATGCAGGCCGGCTGCAGTGCAGACTGGGGTCATGGCCAAAGACGACTGAGGAAGCTGCTCGCCGTTGCGCCGAGAGAGGGCGTCGGCAACTGTGTTCGGATCTCCCATCCTAATCCCAGTCCACCTCGTCACCGACCATAATCGCCTTCATACTCAACCTACACATGCAAAGACCAAAGAATATTTTTTTGGCACAAGTTCGTCCCAACTTGAACAATATCAGTCCACACACATGCCACACACCTCAATTAACAGTAAGCAACATCATCAATTATTTATCACAAATTTACCATTGTCAATTATTCATCACCAAATATCCTAGACTAAGCCACATGGTCTAACAGATGATCCACAAAGTAATTAATGCAGGAGAATTTATACTAGAATCCATTTGAAAAGAAACCAGAAGGAAAGTTGAAATTCAAATTTAAACTCAAATTTTAAAATCAGAAAATCTTGAAAACAGCCTTGGGCCTAGCCCATTTTGGTCTCCTGGCCCATTCCCTTTTTCTCCCCTTCTTTTTTCTCTGGCTCGGCATAGAACGCGCTAGCGCCACCCTAGCGCGCTCTCGCTGTGCTTCGGTTGCACTCGCGTCGTCGCGTCGATGGCTCCTCGCCATCCTAGCTGCGCCCAGCTCTTGTTCGTGCATGCACAACCACCCTCCGGTCAATCAAGTGGCACGCAGCTAGCTTCACGCCATGCCATGCGCTGGAGTGCCCCTATCGTGCTCGCGCCCCACGCCAGCCACGCGGCGCCAAGCGTCGCCGCAGTTGTTGACCACACGACCGCCACATTGATACACCACGCTAACTCGCATCGTGCCATCCCACCGGCAACGACCACATTGAAGTGCACGATGACGCCGGCCGCTGCACTAGCTCCTTTCTGTCATGCCATCACTTAGCGGTGACCACCGTACCAAACACTGGCCGTGAGAGCACCTCCTCAGCACGCGCCAAGGTATGGTGTAGCAGTCTGACCGGCCTTGGCAAGACAGTTTGACCAGTATGGAGTTGGTAGTCTAACCGACATGGGTGCCGCGGTCAGATTGACCCCTATGCTAAGTAGATTTTGAGTGTTGATTTTGGTGTGTTAGTCATGATAGGAGTCCGTGCAAGTATTAGTCATGGGGAGTCCATACATGTGTGGGTCATGGTGTGTCCATGTATACGTTTTTCTAATTGAGTCAAGTGGATGTCATTTGTGCTTGCATGGAATGCTTTGTTCTTTAGTGTGCAGGTGCTTTGATGATTGTTGCGGCCAACAGCAAGATAGAGGCTATGAAAGGGGTCCTGAGGCCATAGCGTGTCATGTAAGTCCGGGTGGAGCAACATCACAAGGGTCGTGAAGAGACAATACGTGCATGTGGTGTGTCAATTGGTCTTGTGCATTTCAAGTAGTAATGTTCCTCAAAGCAGGCGTACAATTTTGCCAGCAAACATTGAGCATCACAGACTATGGTGTGATTTTGGTGTGCCGTGGGATTTGTGCATTTCAAGTGGTGACAACCTTGGTATAGGCATACGATCTTGACAAGTCATGGGCATCGCATCGTTCGTGAAGATCAGTGGGTGGTAATTTAGGAAATTGTTCAATATCGAGTGAAGTAGTGGTTTACAAAAGCATGACACTAACCTAAGTGGTTTAGGTCATGTCTTTATGGTTAGAGTGTTTTATCGGGCTTGTGGAGCCTTTGGCAAATCATGCTTTAGAAAGCGTGCAAGTATGTGTGAGTGCAAAACCGTTTTGTGTGTGAGTTACCAGATTTCCTTATATGTAAGTAGTGTTATCTACTAAGGAGTGGCTAGTTGTTAGGGTTAAGTGAGAGGGAGAAGCATCTACTATATAAGCCCTTGTGTTGTGTTGTGAGAGTTATGCCTCTTATGACGTTGAGATATTAAGGTTAGGGTTTTCTTATGTTGGAGTCTTTTGTGTGTGTGCTCTAGGCTTAGAGCTCTGCTATCCCAAGAGATTGGCTGTAAAATATTTCTCTCCAAATAAAATGAACATCCAAAGTTTGCCCAAGTAAGTTGTCATGGATCCCTTTTTATGCTTTTGATTTATTTGCCTTGTTTGGATTTCTCTCCTCTTGATCTTTCTTGGTGCTAAGAATATATCAAAGGTGGAGATATTTCTTAGAGATCAGATCACATCCATCTAGATACTTTCTGTAAAAAAACTTCTTGAGTTTGCCTAGTTTTGCTCAAGAAAATGATTATTTTTTGGATTTTGATCTTGTGGGGGGTTTTGGCTTGAATTCATGATGTGATTTAGTTTGCTATGATATGTGAGAATCTATCCAATATCACCTAGATTATCTAGAACTCACGAGTAAGAGCAAATCGAGATTTCCCCTTTTTACTTGGTTTTTGTGCTCCCTTCAATTAAATAGAAAAAGGTTAGAACTTTGCAACGATCCTCTCGATCATCGATTGAAATATGTTTTTGACATCCTAATGAAGGTGCATGCCAAGTTTTAAGTTATTTGGACCAATGTATAAAAATTTCCATCTATTTTCGATTTTGAACTTGTGCTATTTTACTATTCTTGCGCTGATTTTACCGCGGCAGCAGTACTAACAGGGTTACTGTAGCGGAACTATCAATTTTTTTACTATACACTGTAGCGATACTACCAGTTTATTATGGCGGTACTACCAAAGTTACTATAGTAGTACTGCTGATTTTGCATAGTTTCATTTGGGTCTTTTTGTGTGGGTGATTGATCTCTGAACTTCATAATTTTTCGTAGTTATTGGAGTGAAAAATTTAGAACCATGCTTCCGCTTAGAGAAAAGATTTGAAAAGTGTCGTAAACTTGTTGGATCGCTTCAGAATCTATTTGAAAAGATTTGAAAAGTCTTGTAATCTTGGGATATAAATGTTGATTTGCCTGTTAGCAATTATGATTTGATTAAAAGTTATATGAAGTAAATGCCACGGCAAATATATTCCGAAGTACACATGCTATGAAATCTACTACCTTACATATGCATCTTTAGGACGACGCAACTATATGGTGACACATATAAGTCTTACACAAACACTTGCAGAGTTGAGCTTAAGGTAGGAGGATATATACAATATGGTATGATATAATGAGATATACCAAAGGATATAATGATTAACGCCCTGACTCTAGACCCCTAACAGCTTTCTTCTCGATGCTGAAATTTCTTGTACCGCCAACCTCCGAGGTGACCGTGGAAGACTCTCCAAGCAAGCTATCCAACTCTTCTGGATTTTGCTGCACCCATGGATGTTGCATGACCTTTCTCAATCTATCAAGCTTCTCTGCAACTTCCTTCATCGATGGCCTATTCTCAGCACACATCTCCAAGCATTGCCTTGCTAACTCTGCAATCTCTTCAAGAAACTCCATATTCTCGTTGTTTTTCATTTGATCATCCAAGATGTCCTCAAGCTTGTTCTCCTTCATTGCAGACAGAAACCTCATTGATAGGCTCTTCTCATGTTCAGGCCCTTGGAGATTGAACGCCTTCTTGCGTGTGAGCAACTCCAATAGAACAACGCCAAAGCTGTAGACATCGCTCTTGTCCGTTAATTGGCATGTTTGCATGTACTCCGGGTCGAGGTACCCACAAGTTCCTTGGACAAGTGTGACGAACTGTGACTCATCGGTTGGTGCTAGGATGGAAGCACCAAAGTCGGAAACTTTTGCTATGTAGTCGCCATCAAGGAGAATGTTGGATGACTTTACATCACCGTGGAGGATTGGTGGTGATGCCCAGGAATGGAGGTAGGCCAGCGCCTCAGCGGACTCGTGGGCGATCCGCAAGCGAGTGGCCAAGGAGATGTGATGGCCGTGGTTGCCATGGATGAGATGGAACAGTGTGCCGTTTGGGATGAACTCGTAGACCAGGATGGGGACTTCCACTTCGAGACAGCAGCCGAGGAGCTTAACAATGTTCTTGTGGTTGATTTGGGACAGGATCAGCATTTCCTTGCCAAATTCTTTCTTCTGTTGCTCATCGATTGTCATGCATCTTTTGACGGCTACTTCGACACCACTCTTCAGAACTCCCTTGTAGACAGTTCCATGGCCTCCGTGGCCAAGGACTTGCTGTTCATCAAAGCTGTTTGTGGCTTGCTGTAATTCTTCTTCTGAGAAGATTTTGAATGCAACACCTTGTTGTGATTTCATCTCCTCGAATAGCAGCATACCACCATGCTGTCGAAAATACTTCCGTTTGATGCGTTGTAGCTTTCGTCTTTCTTGGATCAAGTACGCACAAGTGATTGTAATCACAAGAACAACAAATCCAATACTTGCACCTGCATGATTATCCGACCGATCAGAATGATTTCATCCTAATGATATATAAGTACACCTGAAGTGAACCGAGACACATGTATGAACTTCCTATCAAAACTCACCAACGACAGACATCACCCAAATAGACTTCTGATTTGGCATGCAAACGCCATCCATCATATGCTTTCCTCGCGGGCATGTACAAGTGAAATTTCCCGGTGTATTGTTGCATATGCCAGCACATGGGTAAGTAACATTGTCAAGGCACTCGTTAATATCTGAAATTAAACAGCAATTCTTCCTTGATATCTTTGCATTGTCTTTGCATGAGTAGGAGAAATAAAAGAAAAGTAATGGACCTGTGCATCCATCGATGATATATGGATTGCCTTTGTATCCCTGGGAGCACTTACAGCGGTAACCAGCCGCGTTGGTGAGACAGTCACTATTGTTGCTGACACAGGCGTAGGGCACACTCCTGTCAATTTTCGCGTCTTCGCACGTATTCCTTGTAATGGCCCAGTCCAGAACAGCCGGCCTATGCGCGTTGTCTGTGTCATAGAACACCGTCGAGGTGAGGTACGTGGTGCTGAAGTTGAAGGCTGCTCTTTCCATCAGTGCCACATAGCTGCATGGGGTTCTCTTCCATATTTGACTGGTGTTGTAGTTCTCGTTGAAGAAAACTTGATAATACTGCACGCCTTCCGGAACATCTGCCTGGCAGCATCCAGCGCCGGAACATGAGCCGTTCTTAACTTCTACATCGTCGCATGTCGACGAGCAACCGATTATATACTGCATGTTAAGAGCCACGGGGTTAAAATCCTTCTTCCCCTTCAAATATTTGTGTGCGTGTTCTGAAATGATCTGGTAGTATTAATTCCTCAAAAGGAAAAGAAGTCTGTTAGCATCTGTGTAGTTTGTAGCTACTAATTAGAGTCAGCATTGTTTATAATTGTACAAGGGTCGATCCATGGTCGCATGAATGGAAGAATAAATTGGCTGCCGTTTTAATTTGCATTTGAAATTGCTTACCATCAATGGACAACATGCAAATGATTTAATTGGCTGGCAATTTTAGATGTCAACGGCCGGCAGCATGTATGCTGAAATCCAAAGCCAGTAATTTCTGCCATTTAAATGCCATTGGATGGATTAATTGCATGGCGATTGGTGATTGATGTTCAAGCCTATATAAGTCAACGCCCTTCACGGTATAGGATGTGTGAAGAAAAGAAGAGAAGAGCATAAAAGAAAAAAACACTGCATTGAGATAAGAAGGAAGAAAACACAAATAGTCTAGTTCTCTCATCATCAAGAGAACGCTTAACCTTAGAAGGGAGGGGGGGGGGGGCACACGATAGGTTTGTGCATAGTACCACACACACAGAGAGACATATACATATATATACATACATATACATATATATATATACATATATGTATATGTATATACACATATATATACATATATATATATATATGTATATGTATATATACATATATATATATATATGTATATGTATATATACATACATATCTATATGTATATGTATACATATATATATATATATACATATATGTATATATGAAGGATTGCTCTACACGGGTTGAATAAAAATTGTGCTAAAATATGATCCGATCGCTTCCGCTAATTTTGCTAACATAAAGATCCATCGACGAAGTGCCGGAGTACTTACACTGTCGCTCCACATGTAGGCGAGGCTGTTGCACCCGGTAACGATGATTTTGTTGTCTTCTGCTGAGTAGTAGTAAGGTGAACCGGTAAGGTTTGCCCGTGCGTTGTTGTACATCATCCCCTTCGTGGCTTGGTCATAGCACTGCCGAGAAATCCAATTCATCATCCAGGCCTTACCGTCGGGTACGGAGATCTTGGTCACCTCCATGGCCCCGTTGAACAGCTTGGTGGTGCCGTTCTCAGTCGTGCACTGAAGCTCAAAGCCGCTGTGAATCGCGCACTGCGGGTCGATGCCGAACGGGTACGGGACATCCACGCCGCCGCACCTCGTCCGGCAGCCTGGCCTCCGTGCCGCCGGGACGTCGGCCGCGGCGGCTAGCACCCACACAGCCGAAAGGCAGAGCAGAGGACGGCCGGAGATCACAAGAAGCCGAGAGTACTCCATGCCCGCTGAGTCGTTGGCTATCGAGATGCCCGTGGCGTGGGTGGGCGTGCATTGTAGCCTTGTAGGCTATAAAAGATTAAAAGAAGAGAGCTGCCGGCCACGGGAATTCGATAATGTCCAAATTGCAATGCCGCGTGAAGGATATCAAATTATATATTGACGACTTCTATGCATACCGTTTTGTCAGAGGATGCCGCTCATTTGGCATTAAACGCTCATGCTTACGATTTTTTTCAGCTAAAAATAAATTCAACATAATTAAATTTAAAAAATAAGAAATGTTACATCATCACATATAATACAAAAAAAATAATGTAGGATCGTCGATGGCAATCAGAGGGGGTGAATGATTGCAACGTCTAACGGAAGCTTTTAAAAAATATTATTTTTTAAACCTACAAATCACAGAAGCACACACAAACACTAAAGACAGCAATTTATCACAGCAAAAACGAGACAAAAAAAACTCTAATCATGAAGCATCCAAATCCTAATTAACTCTCTCTCCTAATCATGTCTAAACACAAGACAATATAATAAATCTAATCACTACTCTCGGCTAGATAATGTGCTTACTTTTCAATTCTTCTCACGTACGGCCATGCAAAACCAATAAAGAAAAAATTAGCAATTTTACTTACTTGTTCCGGCCAGAGAAAAAACACCGCATGCAGCCTTTATTCTTGATACGGGGACTCGACTTGACTAAAGCCACGCTGAGATCGAGGCGAAGAAGAATCGCGATGAAGACTTGCTTTCTTAGTTGCGTGCTATGCCGAACAACAATAAAAAAAATCTCCAGCGAACGTCAATACCCACGCACGGCTCAAGAACGCTGGTGCTGCCGTCTCGCGCGCGTGCGGAACGAGATGACGCCGATGTTGCCTCAGGGCGACGCGAAGAGAGACACGCCACGATTGGAATTTTCTGCGTGAACGGCGCAAGCGTGGACGAGATTATAATCCAGACACCGTCGATCGATCTGATGAAAAAGGCACCGCCGCCATCTATTTTTTTCACCAAAACCAAAAAGTGTTCGGTCACCTTAAAAACCGTACGTACAATTACAGTCTCTGTCTCTTTTTATGTAGCCTCCTACGAATCATATTCAATCTCAACTTATAATCTTAATCCAATTCCAACTAGGCTTAGGCCTTCAACCAGGCTTTTTAGCCCACTATTTTTCAAGGGACCCAAAACCCTTCATAATATAGATTTTTTTAAATTCTTTTTACGCTTCCAATTTTTTCAGTCTTCCACGTGTCGAAGCCTCCAGAAGCGCACCTCCTGTATCTTCTCCACGCATCATCTCCATACACATTGTTCTCTAGCTTGAACATCCCACATGACATCCTTGACTGATAGGACCTTAGTTCCTTCCTGAACTTAGTCCCGAAACCTCAGCTCCACCCGAACCTAGTTTCAATCCCGTCATCGACCATGTTTCGCCTCAAGCAACACCTGCACATGAATAAACACGCAACCACGTACGAGCACAAGTCCACGACTTGACTCAACTCAACCCGCACAATACCTCACACGAGCGTATCATGCAACAGTATCATATCACTATGCTATCACAAGCATATAACAAAGCAACACACAATAAGTAATACTATAACCAACGTTGTCAATTATTCATCATCTAAAATAACCTAGACCTGGCCACATGGTCTAACAAATAAGAAGAAAAAATAATAAAAAAACCAAACTTTTAGTTTTTCCAGCCAATTTTTCCGCTGAAACTAGATGATGCATAAGCTCAGATGAGTGAGGCCTAAAACTAGGAATCATCTGTCTTGAGGTATCTTTTTGTTTTTCCAGCCAATTTTTAGTTTCGATTTTTTTCAACTATTACTATTTTTTGACTAATAAATTATAGCCAAAAGCTATAAGATATAGTTGAATCTACTTGATTACATTATTGGAACACAAGTTGCAATTAATGAATTGCAGTTTTAACAAACTGTATTTTTTAGATGAATTTGGACGAAGTTGTACTTAAACAAATTACTTGGATTGTGTATCATATTTGCCGTCAGCTGTTGATTAATCAAGACCTAACCTTTTGTTGTACACCTAATAACTTCTAATAACTAGCATTATTTCTTTATTTCGAAGTCCCATCTCACAAGGATATGTACCGGGCCCATCCTAGGTTCACTGGTTGCATTGCATCCTCCTCAACGTCACGTGACGAAACAGATGGCGAGCTAGGCAAATTAGGCTCTCTTGGCGTTGCAATGGATTATCTTGTTTGGTTAAGCATAGATATTTAGGTGCTGCTCGGTTGAACTGAAATAAGTTAGTTTATAGCTAATGGGTCTGTTCTTTAAGTCAAAAACTGACGGCTTTTGGCTTTTGCTACAGTATATAACTTTCAAACGGAGTATTTTTTTTTCAAGAAGGGGTCTAAAAGTTAAACAATCTACACGTTAAAAGTCCAACATCTGTACCAGTCAAAATCGCAAGTGAGTATCTGTCTCTCCGTAATATGTACCGTAAACAGCCAAAATTCAAAATTTTCAGCCAAAAGCCAAAAGCCGCAGCCGAAAAGAACAGCCCTAATATTGCACTGTAACTGGTTGAAATTATACTGTAACTGATGATGACTTATTTGGCATAACTAAATTTTAAATATTTAAAAATAGAAAAAAATATGTTAGCTCATCACGGACAATACAAACGAATACGGGAAGAAAAAAGAACCAGCAAAAAGCTCAAAAAAAGTCAGAAAGTTAGAAAAAGTCAAAATTTAGAAATAGTGAAAAATAAATCAGAAGCCAGAAGCTTAAGCCGAAATGAGCTCAAGCCAAAACAAAATTTAGTTGTTTAGCTGACTGTTTTTTTATAATCAAGTTTGAAGTGTATATTATTGTGTTCTAGAACTTATACGATAAAATGTGAGAAAGCAACCATTAAATAACAAACTTTATCCTACCTTTTTTGGTAGCTTTAAAAGTAAGTACAGTATAGTACAACACGGAAACCGTAAACTAAGCCTTACACGGACAAAAAGACAAACCCAGACACGTTTGAGCTATATAGCGTGCCGTGACTAGCCGTGTTTTTCTTCCCGGGAGTTGGTTGTTTTTCGCTAGCGAATTGCCCACACATTTTATTTACTATATAACTCTAATATCTCTAAAAGCTATAGTTGTATTTGCTATATGACTATAACAGCTGTAATATATACACATATTTAATCTACACTATTGTAATCTGGTCTTACTGAAATAAGTGATGTGAGTCTTCTTTTTTCTATCGATTAATAATAAAATTTTTTAGATCTTTATAATGAAAGAGATACCTTCAATATGACTAGTTGTTCGTAAATATATAGATTGGGCTGAAACCAGAGATGGGATGGCGTCGGTTTGGAATCTTTGGATTGAAACTAGTCATATCGTCATGCTGTTGTTTACATAGAATTACTTATGGTAGAGAAAAGTAATCCATAGAAGAAAAGGACACAACAAAATCCATGGCTCAATCAGGACGATTCGTTGTGCTTATTGAGTAGTGTAGGAACTGGCCCTACAAAAGCATGTACTAAACTTTATTTATTGACCAACCAAGAGATGGGAAATTGAACAATGACTACAGCAATTGGTAGTCTCGACTCTCGAGTACTAGAGCATCAATCGGACGAGAAGGCAAATATTGGTTGGTTGAACTGAACTTCTACGCACCCTAGTCGTTTTCTAGCTTCAGATCTCACTCATTCTCTAAGGGTGTGTTTGGTTGGAGGGATAGGGTGGGATGGGATGGGATGATTCCAGTTTTTTGGGATGGGATGGAACGGGATGGTTCTGTCCATGTGTTTGGTACATAGTATGGGATGGTTCTGTTTTTTGTTTGGTTAGTGGGATGGAGAAGAATGGAATCGTTCCGTCTCTTGTTTGGTTGGTGGGATGGGGATGAAAAGTAAGATATGCTAACCTGCTTGGTGAGGTTACCCCTTTGACATTTATTA
This sequence comes from Dendrocalamus latiflorus, assembly GCA_017311315.1. NCBI lineage: Eukaryota > Viridiplantae > Streptophyta > Magnoliopsida > Poales > Poaceae > Dendrocalamus > Dendrocalamus latiflorus. The sequence continues at coordinate 33,692,048 of CM029657.1, forward strand.
TGATTAAATATTGACATAATTTTGTTTAACTAGCACGTGAAAGCACATAAATAGGTCCATTTCATAGATAACAACTCATAGAGTTTGCATCACATTAATCAATTCATACATTAACACTTAGCAGTCCTAATTAACCCATTACATCACATTAATCAATTCAATCGCCCACACAGCCCTCCCTGGCCGCCGCCTGCGCCGGCCTCAAGCGTCGCCGGCCGCGCCCGATCTCCCGCGCCGCCACCCGCGCCTGACCTCCCACGCCGCCGCCCGGGCCCGACCTCCTGCGTCGGCCTCCCTCGCCGCTGCCGGACCTCCCGCGCCGGCCTCCCGCGCTGCCGCCCGACCTTCTGCCCTCGACCGACCTCCCGCGCCGGCCTCCCTCGCCGCCGCCCGACCTCCCGCTCCGGCCTCAAGCGCCGCCGCCCGCGACCGACCTCCCACGCCCGCGACCGACCTCCCAAGCCCGCGACGGCCGCCCGCGCCCGACATCCCTCGACGTCGCCCGCCGCCCGCCTCGCCGCCCGCCTCGCGCGGCCTCCGCGCCGCCGCTCGCGCGGATCCCCGCCGCCCGGATCCCCGCCGCCCGGATCTGGATCTGGAGTTGCGAGGGGGGGGGAGAGGGGTGAGCGCACGGGAGAAGGGGAGAGGGTGACAGAACGCCCGTGACTTTGCTCTGGGATGGACTCGTCCGGGAATTTTTGTGGAATGGGATGATACCTAATTTTTGAGGAATATTCCTTTGGGAGGGACCATTTGCTTCCATTCCATTCTCCCCCATCCCACAATCCAAACAGCTGGATGACCTCAAAATTGGAACGAGATCATTCCATCCCTGGGTCATCCTAGCATCCAAACACATCCTAAAAGTCGATGGATGACGGTTCCCTAAAAGTCGATGGATGACGGTACTAGAGAGGGTACCCAGGGTCTGGCCAGCGATGGGATGCTACCGGCCCGACTGCCCCCTGGTAGGTCCACCCATGCACGCACATGCTAGGCGCTAGCAAGTCCACCAAACTGAGGAAAGGTACTCACGCAAGGTTGAGACTTGAGAGTTTTTGGTACTTAAATCACGCTTTGAGAACGTATTTACAAGAATATCACTATACATATGATAATAGCAAAAATATCTATTTTGTCATCCAATCACTGGCCGGTAACAGTGCCACGAAGGTGAGACTTGGCCGCAGGAGCCTTGTGGCCGTGCAAACCCGAAAGCTACCTTTATTACCACACAGTTACAGAGTAGTGTTTGGTAACCCTAAACAAACTATTACACATGTAGAAAACAATGACAACCTCAGGTCTAAGAATCCTACATACACTATGTATGAGACCAGCTGATGACACTTAAGAATATAACAATTCTCGCAGTATCTCATAATGAGTCAATCAACATCATGTTCTCTAACATATGTCTACATTATTGATTTGATATCTCATATCCATGATCCGTGAAACATAATCATCAATTAATATATATGCTGATCTATAAATCATAATCGTCCCACATAATGATATAAGATCAGAGATAATTTAGAATAATATCAAAACATAAATAAAGAGTTTTGCAAGCAAGTCACATACTTGTTGATCAATACGAAAGATATTTATTTAAGAGACAAAATAACATTTTATTTATATATTCATAAATATAGAAGTGATATAATCATCTTCACAATTACCTCTAGAGCATATCATTAATAACAATGACTACAGCAATTTGTAGTCTCAAGTAGTACTGTCTAAAGACTAGAGCATCAATCGGACGAGAAGGCATATATTGGTTGGTAGATCTGAACTTCTACGCATGCTAGTCTTTTTCTAGCTTCAGATCTCACTCATCTAAACTAATAAACCACCAGTTCAAATTATCTTATATCCACCCAACAATTACCTGCTCCACAGTCATAACCTTAACTACGTCCACACCACAATATGCACCCAGAAATACACCATTATAAAAACATACGCACCAGATTAACTCTCCTCTATTCTCTCTCCTTACTCAACCATATCCGACGGTCATCCTTCAATGGATCTGCATAACCCCTTCACCCCGCGCCCCCGCTCGACCTGCGCTGCCCCTCCCTCCGCCTCCCCCGCGCCTCCTCCGCTCCCTCCGCCTCCCCCGCGCCTCCCCCTCCTCCCCCACGCCTCCCCCGCGCCTCCCCCTCCTCCCCCGCGCCTCCCCTCCCTCCGCCTCCCCCCATCCTCCACCGCGCCTCCCCTCCCTCCGCCTCCCCCCTTCCTCCCCCATCTCCGCCGCGCGACCCGGACCTGGACGACGACGCCTCTCCTCTACAGCGCCGGGCCCCCCTCAGCGCCGAGGACGAGGAGGTGGGCAACGAGGACCTCAGCCTCGAGATCGTCGCGCGGGCGTGGCGACGCGAGGCGGCGGGCGGCCGCCCCGGGTTGGCCGACCTGCTGTCGCTGTCCTCCAACGAGGAGGTCGACGAGGACGCCGTGGTGGAGCTCGGCGAGGCGGACACCAGGAGGAAGCAGAAGAAGAATCGGCGCAAGGCGAAGAAGAAGCATCGGAAGGAGGCGCCGGACGCGGCAGCCGCCGCCGAGAAGGAGGAGGTACGCGTGGTTTTTATACACAAACTCTCTCTATCTTCTACGCAGAAAAGGGTTCTCTGTATTCACTGATTGTTATACTCCAACAGAGATGCTCCAGCGCAGTTCTCGAAAAGCTAGGAACAAAACAAGTCCACAAGAACACACGAGGCACCACCCGCCTTTTCCCCACCGAGCTGATCAATCAATCGCGAAAAGATGAGCCCTTGGAGCCAGATTTCACGTGCCTTCCCACCTTGAGTTGTTCCAATCCCAAAGATCCTGACTTTCTTTTGTTGGTTTTAAAATTAAATAGTTCCTTTTTTCCCTGATCGAGCTGTCGTATATCGTACTGTTTCTTTCCCCTTTCTTGAGCTCGTAATCTTCTTGGGTATTTGAATATTTTCCCTTCGGTTATCGAGTCCAAAGATCCTACCTTTCTTGCCGTTCTCTCCTTCCTGTTTCAGTTCTTGAATCCAAAATTGTCCTTGTTTCTATGTTTTTTTTGAACGGGGTCCTTTTCTTGATTTGCTTATTGGGAACTGGGATAATGGCGGCAGTCGCGGTGGCAGTGGCGGGGCAGGTGGTGGCGGACCTCCGAGAGAAGTGCGCAACGCCAGCACCGCTGCTGCGCGATTTGGCGTCGGCGATGGCCGACGAGATGGGAGCGGGCCTGGAGAAGGAGGGTGGGAGCAGGGTCAAAATGCTCCTCTCCTACGTCGATAAGCTCCCCACTGGGTTAGTCCATACGCAGTTCTCGCGTCTTGTGCTTTGTGTGATCAGAGGAAGCTCTGGTCTCTTGATTCTTGTTTTTTGATTATTTAAATAACAGTAGAAGAAAAACAAAATATTTCTAGGAGCACCTATTGAGCTTTTCGTTCATGCTGTCTGAAAAATCATTCTCTTTAAACAGGTCATTTCTTGTGATCATTGTCATCTTATTAAGGAAAAATTAACAATATGCTGTTTATGTTGATTTTATCGATGTAGATGCTTACATCAGAGACTATGGTCATATGATATTATAATTGAGCATAATAAAATAAGGGCGCCTGTTAATGGAATGACCAGAATAAGATGACCATTCGACTGAACTCATGGATGTGGATGTATGGGTCATTACAAAATAGAAATACCAACTCCTTACTGTGTCGACAGCATTAAAGTATGATCCATTCATGTGGTATTTTATCGGGCTTCAGGTTAGCTGATGGTGAAGATTGCAGATTTCAATGGGCAAATTTACGTTTAACCTCTGCACACCATTAGAATTATTAGGCTGCTTACTTTTATGATACTCAATTTAGGAGAGAGGAAGGATTGTTTTATGGATTGGACCTAGGAGGAACAAATTTCCGCGTCTTGAAGGTGCAGCTGGGTGGCAATGAGAAGCATGTTGTTAACCGTGAGTCCAGAGAAGTCACCATTCCACCACATTTGATGTCAGGGAGCTCTTCTGTAAGTATATATGTTCGGAATTTAGTTACTATGTGAGATTTAGATTTGATGTTATTCATTATCCACTTTTCAGGATCTGTTTAGTTTCATTGCATCTGAATTAGGCAAGTTCGTTGCTGATGAAGAAAAGGGTACTAACTTATCAAACGGGAAGATTCGAGAACTTGGATTCACATTTTCTTTCCCAGTGAGGCAGCGGTCTGTTGCATCGGGTACCCTTGTCAAGTGGACCAAAGCATTTTCTATTGATGATGCTGTAAGATTTCCTCTGAAATCAGGTAGGTGAAGATGTAGTGGCTGCACTGCAAACTGCTATGGAGAAGCAAGGTCTGGACATGCATGTGGCTGCATTGGTGAGCTCTTCCGCAGTGGCTCCGCGCAGCCCACGGTCGAGGGCTCCATTGGCGCGCTCCACGGCGCCGGCGCCGATGTGTTCTTGGAGGACGACCTCCGGGCCGACCCGGCCTACCACTCCTACTACTACTCCAACGGCAACATCAACCCCCGCCTCCCCCCGCTGCTGCTGTCCAAGGAGGACTGGCGCTCGGCGCAGCGGCTTTGCTCTGGCTCCGGCTTGGGTGGGATCGGCGATGGGAGGAAGGCGAGAGGTGGCGACGACGGTGGCGGAGCCATGGGCCCTGGTCATTGGCTCATTGGGATGCCTGGGCTCGAGATTGGCAGGCAGAAGAGCTTCTCCGGTATCTTTCAGGTGGTGCTTCTCAAGAAAATTTCCGTCTTATTTAACTCGTCTCATATTTTTATGCATATGCAATGTGATTATTATGTGAACGTTTGAATGCTATGTTCTGGTCGAAGCCTTGCCACCGTGGGTGGTTGTTGATTTGTTAGGGAGGCTGAGTCTAAGCGATGTGTTATTAGGGTCTGAATTAGTGTTTGATTAGTTTTGTTGCCTTTGTCATCCAGTCAAGTAGATGAGTTCATCTGAGGAATGGTTACTGTTTGAACTGGTATTGTGGTAGGCTTCTGTTGCTGCTTTTATTGCGTATGATTTGAATTGTTGCACTGTTACTGATATACTGTACAGCTTGGGAATTTGATACGTTCATGGCTTGATTATAGGATAAAGTAAAAGATTGTTTTAAGCTCGAATTCTTGATTACATTTGTTAGGTTTTTGCACTATGAAATGTCTTTCCGTTATGTTCATGCAGAAGTCTTGGTCTTGCAACTGCATAAGTTGTTGACCAGTGAACTATTTGCAGTCAGAAGTATCATGTAACTGCCTTTTATCTCATTGGTTGCTGTCACATTATTGAAATGGCAGCCATTTCCTGTTCTGGTATGTTTGCCTTAATTGATTCAAACTGCATGGATAGGAAGATACTGAATTTAGCTTGCATATTCAATAAAATACATCTTGGTATCTCTTCGTCTGAACCTCTGGATGCTGCATGAAATTGATCTGCCAGTATATTTTTACTATATCTGCGTGAGAAATCCGAGCATCGCGTCCGCGACCTCCGCCATCAGTTGGGCGTCGTCGGCCTCCGCCATCCGCACCGCGCACCACCGTGCAGCATCTCCGTGAAGCCTTAGACCGGTAAGTCGCTTTTTTCCCCATAGATTTCGTGCTCCATAATCAACGAGCATCTCCGTGAAGCCTTTTCCCCGGAGATTTCGTGCTCCATGATCAATTCCCTTCTATCAGTTTAAGCTCTTTCAAGTGACGGCTCAACCTTTGCGCATTAGGAAATCTATGGTTGTCATGTATTCCAATGCGTTAATCAAATATATATATCAAATATATAGAGTAGTATGCAGGCAGTGATCTGTTGTCGTTATGAGCTTGTTCTTACATGCTGTCATTATTGTAGATGTATTCCTGGATTCATGGAAAGTGCATCATATGTAGAATTGTAGGTGTGGATTTCTTGATATTCTCGAATGTGGCGAATTAGGAATTGCATGCATATGTAATTGTTTTTACTCTTGTGTTTGGTTGTATTTACCAACTGAGAAAGGCGGAATGTATTATGAATTCAGACAAAATTCTAGATCAGTAAAATCAACTATCCTACATTTTCAGGTGGGTTCATTATGCCTTCCTTTCCCCACTTCATGATAATATTAATATGCTGTCGGATAATTATCAGATGTAATTGTTTAGATATCTTTTTGATAGGTGGTATCAAATTTCTGGGCGTTCTCTCATAAGATTATGTTTCTACATTTCATTAACCGAACCAGCTTCAGACTTATTAAGTTACTTTGTCAGTCAACTTTCATCCTGATCTTTTGCCTTCATAGTTTTTGCTGTACCATTTCAAATCGAGAAGGCTACCTATAAGAATCATTAGCGCCTTTACCTATTAGAGCAGGTGAGTGCATCCACAAACATATATTCTTTTTCTTTTGTCTATTTAGATATGCTATCAATTTCAAGCTTGTTGTGTAGTTTGAATTAGCATCTGTAGCTGATACTTAGGTGTTCTTTGTTAATGAGTATTTATATTTTCTTATTTGGAGCTAACCATACAATTAGTTTATCATGCAATGGTTTCAGACGGACGGGAGTGTCCCTAATACTCTGGTTATCACAAATGGTGAAGTTGTCAAACCAAGGGCTGCAGTTGCAGAACATATATCACAGGTTATTCATCATTTTTTACATGCCTTACAGTTTCGGTTTGTCAAAAGGAGAACCGAGTGATTTTTACAGGCGTATGCATATGCCGCCTCTGCCACTTAGGCCCTTAGTTCCAGTCCTGCAGTGGTTAATTAATTTGGTGTTAGTTTCACATCTCAATGTAATCATGTAGACTAATAGTTGTGTCAACTAAAGCAGAACTGAAAACAGTAACGTTTATTTCCTGGAAAACAAATTCTTATCTCAATGTTATATTTTGCTGACAAGCGTATTACTGCAGATCCTTCTGTCAGACCACTGAAACGAAGTAACTCAAAGGGAGATACTGAAGACGCTGCCTCTTTGCAAGAAGATGCTGCCTCTTTGCAATTTGAGAACCGTCAGTTTAGTTACAAAGAACTGAAGACCATGACAAATAGCTTCGAGCAATCAATTTACAAAGGTGGGTTCGGAGTTGTCTATCTTGACTACTTGGAACCTAGCAAATCAACTAAAATTTTAATATGTTAGTTTTTCAGCTCATATAAAAAAGCTACTGTTACTTATTGCCGAGTTCAAAGTTTACTGGTAGATTACCTGATCGTTTATCACAAGGAGGATATTTTTCTTATTGTACTTTTTAATAAGAATCAATCTTGTACGGAAGTATCTTTTCTCAATACACCATCTCAACTAAAAATTGCACGGTTTCACATCACATTTGAATTGGAACTCACTGAATTACAGGACCAATACACTCCTATGACCACAAGCACTTGGGAGTCCTTGCAAGGTATCTGGGCTTGATTTGTCAGCAAACCATAAACTATGAAGAAAAATATCGTCGTTTGATTGATTTCATGTGAATCCCTCAAATGAACCCGTGGCGTTAGCACGGGCACTATACTACTACAAATGAAGTACTCTGAGGACCTCAACATATTAGGTAATATGAGTGTGCTTTTGGTGCTTCTTTAAATTAAAGTACACAATTGCTAAGCAAATTACACATTTTCAAATTTTATTTCAGGAAGGCAGCTGTTTAGCCTTGCACATGCTGCCTCAGGTTATCACAAAGTTCTTGAAGAAAATAGAAAGCTATACAATCAGGTGCAAGATCTTAAAGGTATGCTTGATTCCTTGTTACAATGAATATATACAGTCAGTTTTTAACCCAACTAAGGAAAGATTTGGTACACTCAAAAGAATAATAGAATGATTAACTTTAATTTTTGTATTATGTTTCTTGTCTGTATTATAGAATGATTCCTTGTTACAATGAATATATACAGTCAGTTTTTGCTGCCGTGAAGCTTGCGGCGCGGATTGCGGTGTCGAACCTGCACAAGAACACCAAGAAGTCCTTCTCGGAGACGTAAGCTATGGCTGCCTATTACTCTAATGAGTTCGGTTGGATTCATGGACTGTGTTGTCAATTGTGCGGTGATGCGGATGTTGTGGATACAGGATTAAGGACATGTATGGGCACCACAACGAGAGATCTGGGCTGATGGCTCCTCTGATTGCTGACGATGTATACGAAGACATCATGAAGGTGAGATGCTGATCAGCCGTGACGCAGTTTGAGCCTGTGTATGCTCGACGATGCTTCCCCAGCTGGGATGAGCCAGCATTCAAGGTGATTATGATAGCAGTACAGAGTGCTCAGTAATCAGATTTCGCCTGATTCTTTGATGTACTGCGTTTTAGTTTTCTTAGCAACATTTTTACTGTGCTCATAAGATGAAAATATACATGTGGAACCAAATTCTACTTCTTCAGCACATGACTTAATGTTCCTCTCGTATACATGCACCTAGAATATCAAAGAGGTCATATCTATTTCCCAACATTTTTCCTCTTGCTATTTCAATTTTTCAGGCCAAGTTCAAGCTAATACTTGAAGTTCCGTATGAGCTGGTAGCGTTGTCCAACATGCCAGTAGCTAACGAGACAGTTGCTGGTCCTATCAAGACTGTCCATTATGAGGAATCACCTCTTATGTCAACCTATTTAGTGGCCATAGTTGTTGGGTTGTTTGAGTATATAGAAGGTGTTACATCACAAGGTATCAGCTCCATTTTTCGCATTACTTTGACATGATCCATTCAAAGTGTTGTAGAGTCATTTTTCCCCTATACATTCATTAATTTGTTTAATTCTATTTAGGCACCAAAGTTCGTGTGTACACTCAAGTTGGTAAGAGTTGGAGATCACGGGAATGGCGCTCGGTCCGTGATCCAGCTGTGGGTGGAGTGGGTGCTGCGAGGGTAGCAAGGCGAGTTGGTGCTCCGCTTTCCTTCTCTGAGTTACCGGCCTTGTGATCTGCTTCTTGGTTGAGCTGCAGTGGTTGCCGGGAGCTCGCGTTTTGTTAGTTTTCGAGATGCTGGGATGGATTTGGAGGCGGGTGGTAGAGATCGCTGGGTATTGCTCCTCTTTTGTGATGCAGCTGTGCGTGTTTTACTCTCTTAGCGGCCAAGATCTTGGCTGTTTCGTCTTCGTGATTGCAGTGAGGATTGTCCTGGAAATTGTGCCTTGATTGGGTTCGAGGTATATACTACAGGGGAGGTCCCCTCCTATTGTAGGCTTTTAAGATCATAGGGAAATATTCTGGTTTGTACAATGCAACTTGAGACTGTGGCTATATTTCAGTTAGCATTATATTCTTCATTTGTCCTACATAGTTGGTGTCGTGATTTGAAGCGTCATATTGTTGATCTTTCGCGTATTAGGGGCGGATTGAAAAGTGGTCTATGGATATCACAGGCGAATTGCTTTTGCTTTCTTATTCAATTGTAAGTCACATTGCTGTCGTCGTGTTATAGCAATCGATATCGTGGATTTAGGGGTGGAATTGTCAAAAGGTTGTCCTCTGCTGCTATTTTAGGGACCTGTGAGGATTTGGTGTTATGGATAAAACAACAAGTATGCTTTTAGTGATCAAGCGTAGAACGACATATTGCTCCCTTTATTTATGTTAATTGTCTTCTTTTTGGATTTGTTGTTGATATAGGAAATACACTTATAGTTTGGACTTTGGAGTGTTGGGCAGTAAAATTTTTGTTCTGTCTGGTTTAAAATTGATTTTTTTGGGGGAGAAAACATTGGATTGATAGATTTCTATTGAGTAGGTGTTGTGCTAAAGAAAGCAAGGAAGGTCACAAATGGGAAGGATGATACCAATGTATCGCTGGGAGCTTTTATGGATACTCTTGTTGTTCTCCCAGATGATCTTGTTCAAGTGATTGCAAAGGTAGGTTTGATGCACTTACTCACTTAGTATCTTGTGGAATACATCGAGTTCTCATTTATGTTCATGACAGCTGTAATTTTTCCAGGATTTTTCACTCCCTACTAAAGATGTTTGTAGAACTCCTGATTGTGATGTGGTGGCAGTCAGTGGATCTGTGAAGCCTCAAACTTCACATGTGACAGACCCAAAAACATCCAGAACTCAAAATGCGTCTCCGTTAAAGTACGCTCTCAATTCACCCTTATCTTCCTTGCATTAAACCTGTCCGTTTCTCAGTGAACTGTAATGCTACGAATTGTGGCTCTCCAACTGGACATGTAGGGACACATTTATCCCGGAATGGGATTTCGAGTTCTGCAACTGTTGGATCAAACGATGGAAATGTTACTAATTCAGTTTTAACTACACCAACGACGGCTTCAGATGTCAAAACATCTCAAACAGCCAATAATTCCGCTACTAAAATTGTCATGTCAAGCAAAACTACTGCTAAGGTGAGCTCCTTTGGGATGTGTTCACTACACTGATTTATTGATTATCTCAATCATGTTACAAACTAGGATTTAACCCCCACGTTGCTGCAGAACTTCTATTATCTTTTTTAATATAGTTAAATACAAAATTATTATCAATGGTTAAAGGAAATGCTTGTGCGGTTCATATGAAATAAATTGTCTTTTTTTGTGTGTGTGAGAGAGAGATACAGATAGAAGGGGTTATTTAATCGTGCTATTCCTTAAAAGCCTACAGGAAGTTCTAGAATGTATGGTTTATTGAGAGTCTTCTATGTGCATTTGTGTTAGTTTGATCTGAATCAGACGCCAGGAAGAAAATGTGGTGATGTGGCACTCTCTCGTGCCATAGTTTGCACTCATCTTTAATATAGAGATAAGACATGTTTATTCTCAGTGTTAATAAAGTAATACTCTCATGCCAAATGGAATATTATTGCAGATACATAAAATGGGTGCATAATGGAGTAACAATACTTTTTAGGGGCTTGGCTCTCCTGTATTTGACAAACTTGAAGCTGAACTGGCAAAATCTATGCTTTCTCTTCCTGCAGGCAAAGGGTTTGAGATTGGTAGTGGATTTGCAGGTGAGGAATTAATTTGCACAAAATTAATTGTATTGTTTGCGAATAGTTGAGAGAGTATGCTGCCTACTTTACAATTATCTAAGTACCAATAACTTGTGCCCAGGTACTGACTTTACTGGAAGTGAGCATAATGATGAGTTCTATATGGATGAGGCTGGAAATGTGAGAACACGGACTAATCGCTCCGGCGGTGTACAGGTTTTTATCCTAATACCCTATTGCCTTACTGTTACATTGTTCATTTTCAGTACATTTCGGAAGTATGACAGTAAATGACTCAGTATTTGTAACTTGTATGTGCATGCAGGGAGGGATATCAAATGGTGAAATTATATACTTCAAAGTAGCTTTCAAGCCAACAACAACTATTGGGGTAAGACATTCCAGTAATAAAAACTCTTTGTTCTTTTATAAAACTGTAATAAAACTATTAGGGTAAGACATTCCAGTAATAAAAACTATTGATATTGAAGCAAGACTGATGCTTGTGTACACCAGGTCCACTGATGCTTGATTTCTAGAATATTGAAACCAAAGATATTTATTTTTCACTTAAACTATGAAAAAAAATATCGTCATTTGGTTGTTTTCATGTGCATCCCTGAAATGCCGCCGTGGCGTTAGCACGGGCACTATACTAGTTCCCTAATAGTCGATGGATGACGGTACTACAGAGGGTACCTAGGGTCTGGCCAGCGATGGGATGCTCCCGGCCCGGCTGCCCCCTAGTGGGTCCACCCATGCACGCACATGCTAGGCGCTAGCAAGTCCACCAAACTGTGGAAAGGTAATCACGCAAGGTTGAGAGTATTTACAAGAATATTAGTATACATGTGACAATAGTAAAAATATCTATTTTGCCATATGGTCATCGGACGACGGCGCCATGGAGGTGAGACTTGGCCGAAGGAGCCTCGTGGCCGTGCGACAAGCGCCTGCGGCCCGGCCACCGTGCAGCCAAGGTGGTGTCGCACGGCCACTCCCCCTTCCCGACCACGATACTTTACCACGGCGCTTCGACCACGCACTTCGACCACACGACACCGCCTTAGCCGCACAGTGGTTGGGCGGCAGCGACTTGGCCACACGGTAGGTGCTTGCCACATGGCCATGGGGCTTCTTCGGCCAGGTGTCACATCCATGGCGCTGTCGTCCGGTCATTGGGCGGCAAAATGGACATTTTTGCTATTGTCGCGTAAATATGGTCTCAAAATGTGTTATAAGTGCTATTAACTCCAAGGTTGATGGCAATGTTGGTTCTACCAGGGAGACCATAGTAGGTATGCTCGTTAGAGCATCTATAGTGTTACTATATGGATCCCTTTAAGGAGTCCTAAGGTTATACCTGTTCAAATGGACGACACGGCACGGCCAGTACGAACTTGTTAGGCATGGCTCATTTAGCCTGTTAGTCTAAATAAGTCATGCCATGCCAACCTGTGGGGCCCAATGGGCATTTGTGTCGGGTCGGTATGAGCCTGTTTTGTCCGACGGGCCTGTTTTGGTCTGAAAATTTTGAAAAAAAATATAATAATTCAAAAAAGATAAAAATAAATTATAGAAATATAATAATGAGCTTTATTAATATTTAAATGGCTACATCATTAAAAACTTTGCCAAGTAAAAAACTTAACTTGAGAAAACTTTGGCAAAGAAAAAAGAGTACAGCATATAGCTCAGCATTATAGGTAAAAACCATAAAGGTACAATGTCTACATGGATGATCTAAGAAGCATTAGTGTCGTCGTCATCTAGATAAAGATTATTGAATGCGTGTTCCAACTCCGTATTCTCCACGCAGTGTTGAGCTCGCGCATAAGTTTATTCCCAGTCTTTTATTGTGAGAAATACTTCAACTATCACACTAGTGAGATTTGTTCTTCTCTTCTCTAATGTTCTTCCAGAAAGACTGAAAGCAGACTTGGAAGAAATTGTTGACACAAGAACGGTTAACACATCCCGTGCTAATATAGATAGCATCAGATATATTAGCTTGTGCTTGTGCCACCATTCCAAAATATTGAAGGCCTCCGCATGGTGAGGCATGAGATCGTTGTCTAGAAAAATTGATAGTTCCCCACGAGCACTAGTATGGATTGCTCTAGTACTTGATGTTGTAGAGCTTGATCTTCCGGAGGATCCTAGTGCACCAAAGATTTTGCTCCATATATTTGTCTTCTTACCTATGGTGGATGCTGGTAGAGGTCGTTGTAAACAAACTCCCTGAAACTTATGTTTGTACTTTGATAAACTTCAGACAATTTAGAATGAACAACTAAAAAATAGTTAGAATAATCTATGCCTACAGCCTCATCTAGAAGTGAAAGAACATTAGTGAATCATGTAATTTTAGCTATTGAATCCAGAATAAATTTAAATATGTATACATACAAAATATCTTTCTAAAATTTTAAATATTTGATTTTCATAGCAAACACAGTCTCTCATAACATTATGTTATTTGCATTAGCTTTCAGGTGAGTCGCAATTGCAAGAATACAATGCACAATTAAATGAGATGTTGGATAGTACACTATAGATAAAGCAATAGTGGTTTTATAAAAGGGTTCTGGAAATACTAGTAATTTCTCAACAGCATACTAGCGCTATTCAGTCAATAGAGTGTCGCCGTCATGACTGTGATAGAGCGTGTGGATAAAAATAGAAAATATGCTCTTATAGGGGTCTAACTAGCAAAAATTGTCATAATGTTTAGTACCTATTTATGGGACCCACACCCAAATAAAAAAAGAAAGCCTCTTCCTTTCCTCCATCACCCCAGTCTCCCTCTCCTCTTGTTCTCCTCTCACAATCATCAGTGCCACTATTGAAACTAATCTTATTGTTGATAGTGGTCAGTGTCGAGTACTCGTGTGTTCAAGTACTCGTATGTCTGAGTACGTGTAGAAGTCGAGACCCCGGAGTTAGAGAGTAGTCATAGGCTCCGAAGTCATAGCTACAGTAAACTAGTTGGTAATCATAAGCTACAATAACTGATCGGTAGTCGGAGCTACAGTAACCAATCGGTAGTCAGAGCTACAGTAACTGGTCAGTACTCATAAGCTACAGTACCCCCGTCAGTGCTCGAAAGATCTACGTGGTCGAAGACCGGTAGTACCGGCTCTCTGTAAGCAGTACTACCAGAGTTACGGTTAAGAAGTCATGGTCGAAGTGCCGTGGTCGAGGTTTTGTGGTCGAATGACTCGAAGAAGGACTCGAAATTGGCCATGTCTGTGTGTGGTCATAGATTCGGTCAGGTACCAGTGTGTCTACACCAGTCATATCCATTAGCTGTGTTGGTTAGTAGAGCGAGTCTTTCGGATAGTGTGCAGTGTGCGAGTCGTGCTGATCGTGGAGAAGATCCCAGACAGTGGCATGAGAATTGGTCCTAGTTATTGGCTAGTGGACTTAGTAGGTGCGTGGAGTACAGGTCATGTGATCGTGTGAGGCTTATTTAAGCCATGTAATCTATTGAGCAATTTGAGAAGTGAGTAAATGGCAGAGGAAGAAGAAAAAGGCGTGTGTTACCACAAAAGAAGTCTCTCCTGTGTTTATTCATTCTTCACTTGTGTGCGTTATTCCCTGGGCAGAAGGTTGAAGACTTCACCGGTCGGGCAACACCACAGTAGATGAAATTGCCGTTGTTTGTAGGTTTCTTTGTGCTACCCCGTTGCACTACATGCAGCTCGTCACCTCCATCGAGTAGTGCATAGACTTGAAGATCCTCATCGTCGAAGATCTCGTCAGGCAGTACAAAGCCTACGACGAACGCATTCGAATTAGTTTCGGTGATTCAAGATAGAGTGAGCATCTGTTGCACACATGCACGCGGTGGATGACCCGCAACAAGAAGAAGAATGGAAAAGGGTTAGGCGACGGTGCAAAGGAGAGCCGTGACCATGGCTCCGTCCGTGTCACAAGTGGTGGTGGTCATAGTGACGACCATGATGACAATGAGGACAACAACGACGACAATGACTTCGATACCAATGAACACAAGTTCAACAGGAAGAAGGTAAAGTGCTACAATTGTGGTATACATGGGTATTTTCCAACAAATACTACAAGCCAAAGAAGGAAGAGGCGCATCTCACTGTGGTGGATGAAGAATTAGCGCTGCTCTGAAGTTCAGTGAGAAGGTACACAAAATAATGACAACAAGATTAGGGTGTTGATTATTGGAACTAATCTTGTTGTTGATAATGGTCGGTGTCGAGTACTCGTGTGTTCGAGTATTGTGTAGTCATGTTTTGAGTACTCGTGTGTCCAAATACGTGTAAAAATCAAGACTGCAGAGTCGGAGAGTAGTCAAAGGCCCCGGAGTCATAGCTACAGTGAACCGGTTGGTAGTTGTAAGCTATAGTAACTGGTCGGTAGTCGAAGCTACAGTAACTAGTTGATAGTTGGAGCTACAATAACCAGTCAATAGTTGGAGCTACAGGGGCTGGTCGGTACTCGTAAGCTATAGCACCCGATTGGTGCTCGGAAGACCTACATCGAAGACCGATAGTACTAGATCTGTGTGAGCGGTACTACCGGAGTTGCGGTCCAGAAGCTTTGGTCAAAGTGCCGTGGTCGAGGCACCGTGGTCGAAGGACTCGAAGAAGGACTGGTCTGTGTGTGGTCGTAGACTTAGTCAAGTAGCAGTGTGTCTGCACTAGTCGTATCTTAATTGTGTTAGTTAGTTAGTGGAGCAAGTTTTTTGGGTAATGTGCACTATGCGAGTCATGCGGATCGTGAAAAAGATTTTGTACAGTGACTTGAGAATATGTCCTAATTATTGGCTAATGGAATTAGTGGGTGTATGGAGTATAGGTCATGTCACCATGTGAGGTTTATTTAATCTATGTAATCTGTTGAGCAATTTAAAAAGTGAGTAAATAGTAGAGGAAGAAAAAAAATGTGTATTACTACAAAAAAGTCTCTTCTGTGTTTATTCATTCTCTAGTCTTATGCGTTTATTCCCTGGGCAACAGCCACCACCAAATTCGCCCTGCTGTAGCGATCGTCTCGACCGTCGACAACTTCCACCGGCTCCTCTCTACCCTGTATACCATCTCTGGCGGCAGCGGTTGAAGCGAAGGAGCAAGAAAGGTGGCGACCTTGATGGCGGTGACACAGAAAGCAAGCTGTGGCTGTGGCGTCGCGCGGCGATGACAGCTTCCTTGACCTCGTCCCAGTGGTGGCGCATCTTGCTCTGGCTAGATCCGACAACGGGTAGCAGCCACCGATGGAGACCGCTGGATCTGGAGGCGGTACCGGTGGCAAGGGAGACGGGTCACATAGCAGCCAGCGACGCATCCCTTCGGTGACGGTCCCAATGGCAGCTCCGACGACGCCAGGTAGCGGCATCGACGGATCCAGACATTTTGATCGAACAAGGGCGCTGTTCTTGTAGCTTTTGTTCTAGAACATGATGACTTGATGTAGTAGCTTTGGATGTGTTCGTATAAGCTATTAATTTGTAAGTTGCAACTCTATGAATTGGTTGCAGTATTGATCCAGAGAGTACTGGAGTTAGCTTGTGCTAATGGGTGGGTTTCTTTGGGCTGACAGTTTATGGTTTAAATATTTGAATTATGTCTGTTCATGAAAGATAGTACACTGAGGGAAATAGTTGCATGTAATTTTGGTCAGTACAACTAAACTTAGTACACTTTTTACTACAATTTTTTATTGACCTTATCTTAAAAAAACACACCATTTAAAAGCTAATTATTAACAGGCTATGTTGTACTATTGCCTTAGCTTCGCCTGTTACTACTTATGGCCTGTTCTTTTTGGCTGCGGCTTGTAACTTTTGGCTATTCGTGTGAGAGATTACAGAGTAACTGAAACTCACATGCGGCTTTTGCCAACATAAATGAAGTCGGTACAGTATGTACTGCAATTAATTAGTAGACCCCATCTTGAAAAGACACTCTGTTTAAAAGCTAATTACTGTAGAAAAGTCAAAAGCTGAAAAAGAACAGGCTCTATAGCTTTTGTTTCTTGAGATGGATGTAGCATGGCTTACAAATAGTGGGCTTGGCTTCTGGGAAAATCCTTTTGAATGTGTAAACTTGTGGGGGTGCTTGTTTGGGCTTCGGCTTCTGGTTTCTGGCTTATTTTACACTATTCCTAAATTTCGTTTTTTTCTAAATTTTTGGATTTTTTAGCTTTTTGGCTAGTTCTTTTTTCCCATATTCGTTTGCATTATACATGCTGAGCTAACCCATTTTTTCTATTTTTATTTTTTTAATTTAATTATACCAAATAAGCCATCGTTAGCTACAATGTAATTTCAGCTAGCTACTGTGAAATTCAGCCATAAGCCACATAAAATAAGCCTAACTGAATGGTTTCTGGGCAGACAAGGATTAGTCATGAGTATGCTACAGAAGCCGTTACCAGCCACCTTCTGATCAATGTGATTGCGAGATAATTCTGTTTGCTCTTAAGTAAACTGCATGCACATGACTACTGTAATTGTTCATTTCATTTGACAGCTTGAATTAATTGAATGGAAAAACAAATAGCTTATGAACCACATTTTGACACCCTCTTGATTCTTGCAGTAAAGAAGCATCGGAGTTTGAACAAAAAACACATTCTAGAGGTCATGATAATTGGGTACAGTAGTTTGCCTTGCTTAAATTCACCCACTTCATAATTTTTTGGCCTATTGGGGTTCTAGGTGAATTATTACTGATAGGCTATTAATTGTGAAAACACACCTGTATACCTTATTGATGCCAGCTTCTTGTGAGGTATATGAAACAACCCCAAAAACTTTAAAAAGTTTGAATTTGTTGGAATTTTGCTTGAATTTGGAGTTTTTGCCAAATCCAAAAAGTTTCCTAAACCAAGCTGCTTTATCTTTCTAGAAAAGTGCTTTCCAAGCGTAGAGGCACACTCAAGCCTTCCCGCCATCGCTATGCTCCCGCTGCCACATGCCGCAACACCATTCGCGCTTGCATGCACCGCCTTGCTCGCCCGTCGCTAGCATCCATGCCAACAGCCGCACATCGCTGAAAAATCTAGCCCCACTATTATGTGTTAATAGTGAGTTTTAGTAATTGATGATAACAATCTGTGAACTGATATTTTCCTTGTGTTTGTGAAGTAGGGTAGGTCCCATGATGATAGATGACTTAGGAAGGCGTCATGAGTTTATCGTCATCAAGTCAAGGTTTGGAATAAAAGATGACATCATGTATTGATAGTCATCAAGTCAAGATCCCAAATGGTGAATGAAATCATGTGTTGAAGGCTATCAAGATAGGAGGATACATCATATGTTGATGCACAACAAGACAAGAACCCACACTTGAAAGTGAAGTTGTTTGTCATTAAGCTTCAAGAGAATGCGAATGGCAAAGATATAATTAGCATAGGCTAAGTATGTGTTCCTAGTCTTTTACCGATCTCGGTGTTTGGTTGGAAAACTAGATTACTAGTATAGATTGTTGTACTATTAAGAGGGGTCTTGTCTAGTAGTTTTAGTCTCATTATGTATTGATAGCTCAATCTTACTTACTTTAGCTATACGTGGCATGATGCTATGATTTGCAAATGTGTTTTGCAAATAATTGAGGTTTATGCATCTAATCCTTGTAGCTTGTGACTAGAGTTTTGCAAATTGTTAAAATCCATTCACCTACTCCTTGGGCATGATGCTAAGGTTTGCAAATGTATTTTGCAAATAATTGAAGAGCATACACAATTCTTGTAGCATGTGACTTAAGTTTACAAATATGTTTTGCAAATGGTTTAAGTCCATATCCCTAAATGTTATGTCATAATTCTAAAGTGTGCAAATATGTTTTATAACTTATTGTGAATCATGTTTTCATTCTTGTGTGCATGGTACTACAATTTGTGAATGTATTTTGTAAATTTGTTGAAGTACATACATCTTTGTCTTTTTGAAAATGTTAGGGCGGTACGACCAACTCTGTGTGAGTGGTCAGACCAGTCGACGGTCTAACTGACTCTATGTGAGTGGTCTGACCAGCCCTCCGTGGTGGTCTAATTGGCTCCATGCGAGCGGTATGACTGGCCAACAGTCTAATAAGCCTTCGTGGCGGTCTGACTGTGTGACAGTTAGATTGACTTATGCGAGTGGTCTGACTGGCCCAAGCGGTATGGCTGCACTTTGTGTGTCAGTTGACTTTGTCCAGAACGCTATTTTTTGGGTGATTTTGGTCAAGCGGTCTGATCGGCCTTCGTGGCATTTGATCAGCTGACGGTCAGACCAGACCCTGTGCAGATGGTCTGACCGACAGCAGCTGTAACGGCTATTTTTCTAGCCATTACAGAGGAGGGCGGTACAACCGGCCATTAGTTGACGGTAGTACCAGCTCCAGCTTCATGTCAATACTATACATTATCGATCTATGTTGGTATCTTCAGGGATACTGATACATCCTTCAGCAAAGCCCCGACTTAGTATTGTCCCTATGTGTTTTACAAATTCTTCGTGGCCTCGCTATGCAGACACCTTTTCCCTCATTCGTCCATGCGCGCCCAGCGGTACTGGCTTCCTAGGCCCATGGCCAGTGCCGATGCCGCTGCAAGCCTACAACATGACTGCATGCAACTCCAACCTACATGTCTCCTTAACTCCCACATGTGATCAATTTGGACTTGTTGCCATGAACAACTTGTCCATGCAAGGTCCCATGCACGATGGCTAGGTCATGGACTTCGGTGCGACCTCACACATGACGTCAAACGATGGTATACTATCCAACTCCCACTCCTTCCATTCTCCCTTCTGTGTGATCATCGGAAATGGCTCGACCATGCCCATCTCCCATTCTGGTCATACACATCTTCATACTCTCTCTGGTTCTTCTTTTTCCCTTAATGATGCTCTAATTGTTCCATCCCTTGTGTGCACCTTCTTTTTGTTCAAAGTTCCATCTTTCCCACCACCCTAGCGACAACTCCAGCTTTCTTGTCCAGTGCCGCCCCGCTGAGCTTTGGCATCGATGTTTGGGTCACCCCGGCTGTGACACCATGGCTTCGCTTTAGCAATCATCTCTTATTTCATGTAATAAAGCAGATATGTCCTTGTGTCATGCTTGCCAATTAGGTAAACATAGACGTTTGCCATTTTCTAGTTCTACTTCATCTTCCATAGCTCCTTTTAAATTAATTCATTGTGACCTTTGGATGTCGCCCGTACAAGTACTTCTGGGCTTCAATACTATCTAGTTATTGTCAATAATTTCCCCTTTGTATTGGTTTTTTCATCTTTGCAAAAAAATCATGTGATCAAGAAATGCAAGAAACCTTCTTTGCATACATGTGCACCCAATTCCAACTCCTCATCGGATCCGTTCAGTTCGACAATGGCACCGAGTTTCTCAACTGTCTTGTTAGAGCAAGTATTATAAGAGGCTGTAAGCTGGCTATATGCTGAGGTGGAGGAGAGAGAGGAGAGAGAAGAGAGGTGGGCTGTAAGCTTACAGCCAGCTGAAGCACAAGAACCAATAAACTTTGTGAGAGGAAGGGGTAGGTCATACAGCCTTCAGCTGGCTGTAACTACTATATGAGTGGCTGATAAGTGAGCTGTAAGTATTCATACAGCCAGCGGAAGGCTGTATTATAAGACTTGCTCTTAGAATTCTTTCGATGGTATGGCTCTCATCTCCGTATTTCATGTCCATACATGTCCCAACAAAATGGGAAGGCCGAACGTGCCATCCACACACTCAACGACACCGTGTGTGCTCTCCTGTTCCAATGCACATGCCACTTGTCTTTTGGGCTAAAGCACTCGCCACGGTGACATATCATCTCAATTGTTGACCGTCCAAAGTCTTTTGCTCTTGTACGCCTTATGAGAAACTTCATGGTCGTCCTCCCACTTATCACCACCTCCTCATGTTCGGATGTCTTTGATACCCTAACATCGCATCCACTGCCCCCAACAAGCTGTCTCCTTGATCTACAACTTGTATCTTCCTCGACTACCCGTCCTCCCAAACCACACCGTCCAGCTGGTCCACCCTTTTGCGTGCCATGCGTAGCTAGTGCACCTGCCGCCCCACGCTACATGCATCTAGCATGGCCTGGCCTGCCTTAGTTGGCGTGTTCCATACAACGCCTAATGCGGCTACTGTTTCAGCTAGCCCAACCAATTCGGTTGCCACCACACCAGTTGCACCAGTGGGACCCACCGCTCAGCCACCAGCTGCCTCTTCTTGTCCTGTTCCATGTCCTCCACCCGACTCGCATTCGATGATTACCTAGGCCAAATCTAGCATATAGTGACTCCCTTGGAGCGCTTGAATGTCTCTGCTATCCACTCACCTATTTCTCCCATTCCGACAACTTACCGTGGCACCCTCTAGGATCCTAACTGGCATCAGACTATGACCAAAGAGCACCAAGCACTCCTCAACAACCATACCTGGATGCTCGTCCCTCACCCTCCTAGCGCTAACGTTGTGACTGAGAAGTGGTTCTTCAAACACAAGTTCTATTTCAATGGTTCTCTTGCTTGTTACAAGGCATGATGGGTCATTCTTGGATATTCTTAGCAACCAAGCATCGACTACGATGAAACCTTTAGCTCGATTGTTAAGCCTTCAACGATTTGCATCATTCTTAGCATCGCTGTTTCCCGCTCCTAGCCTATTCACCAGATCGATATCAAGAATGCATTCCTCCACGGCACACTTGATGAGACAGTTTACTACCAGTAGCCATCCGACTTTGTTGATCCCTCTTACCCTCATCACATTTGTTGACTCCACAAATCATTGTACGACCGCAAACAAGCACCACGTGCTTAGTACCATCAGTTTGCTTCCCATATCTGCACTCTCGAGTTTGTGGCTTCTGTCTTTGACACCTCCTATTTGTTCTTCGGGATGGTCACGACCTCACCTACATACTTTTGTATGTTGATGATATTATCCTCGCGGCATCCTCTTTCACCCTTCTTCATTGTCTTACTTGATGCCTCCACAACAACTTCGCTATAACTGACCTTAGGGATCTCCACAGCGTGTTGGCATGGCTGATTGTCACGCTACCTCTACTCTTGTCGACACTCAAGCCAAGCTGTTCGACACTGATGGGTTGCCTTATAGACAATGAGTGCTCGAGGTGGAAATCGTTGTCGTAGGAGAGAGGAGATGCAACAGAAACCACTCTGGAGAGAGGTGATGCAGTAGCAATGAGAGACCATGTGGTCGTGACCCCATGTTGGTGATGAGTAATTGACATTGTTTTAGGATAGTCGAGTTTGGTTTGTGTGGTCGGACCATGTCATTGCGTAGTGCAACGGGCTCGGTCGGATTAGGACGCGTATTCCTTTGATTCGACAGGTTTGGGCTTTATCATACTAATTTTGATTACATATATCGAGCGGTGCTATTTGATGTGTTTCTTGTCTGTGTTGGCAGCAGGACGTCGAGGCGGAGTCGTGGCGAGACACGGTGGACCAGACTAGGCGCAGGTGGCGCTGAGGTCAGAACGGTCGGGAGGTGTCGAAGACGGCGAGGGCCGAGGTGGTTGCGAGGCTTGCAAGGCAAGAAAGGAGGAAGCTTCCTGGAAGGTGCGCGAGGGGCGTTTCGGTAAAAACGCAAAGCTGCACTAAAGGAAGCGGGTTTGGATAAAGCATTGAGTAGGTAGTGACCTAATGGGTAAAGCATGTGCAAACCTATTAGTGGGAGGCTATAAAAGGAGAGGGAGAGGTTGTGCTGAATTTTGAGAGAGTGGGTGTGAGAGTTAGGGTTTTATTTGGATCTCTCCATGCAATGAAATGAGCATGAAATGAGAGGATGAGAATGAGAGTGCTGTAAGAACACATATTTAATCATTCATCTCTCTTTGTCTCAAGTTAAGAAATCCTTGTTTGAGATGCTATGGCCTCAAGTTTATTCTTTCTTGCTTTTGATTCCTTCTTCTCTGCACTCTATCACTCTTAGTTTCTTGCATTTCTGAGTGGACTTCTTTTCAAGCTGCAGATCCTTCCCTAGAGTTTTTTATTTAAGGTCTCTGTCAATTTTCTTGAGAAGGAGATCAATTGAAGCACGTTTCTCTACTGCAGCCATATTTCGTAAAGCCTTCTTTTTGATTCAGTTCAGTTTTGTTTCCAGCTGAAATTGCTCCTCTCTTGAGTGCTTTCAGCCAGCAGTAGTGGGAGGCATCAGTTTGTTTTTCTTGCGGCTGTGCAGCCTGAAATTTAGGAGCTAGTACTCCTTTTTGGTCATCTATTAAGAGCCTTGAACAGCAGCTCGTTTTCACGTCTTTTAGCTTTTGCTTTTCAGCCTTTCTTGCAGATTTCAGCTACCTTGTGCAGTCTTATGTTGGCAGCAATCAGGCTCAGTTTTCAGCAGCTCATCATTTTCGGTAGACAGCCTCTCCATGTTCTCTTTTCAGTTTTTCTGTGCTAATTTTATGAGACATCAACTTGCTGTTTTCTGCAGTCCTTTGCACTTTTGTTTTGCTGTTTTTATCGGTTCAATCTGCAATGAAGTATTTTGGCTGTGACCTTTGCTCCTATTTCAGTTTTTCTGTAGATGCAGACTTTAGTTTATTGTTTTGTATTGTCAAGTGAAGTCTCTTTTGCCTTTCTTTAGAGAAAACTTTGTTTGATTTATTTTTGCATTCTCTGTGAATCTTTTCAGTCTGTTCTTCATAAATGTTTTTGCATCTTTCGTGAGTTTTCCACGTCTTTTTTTTTAAAAAGAAGGTGTTTTCATTTCTTCTAGTGAGAATGAATCTTTCTTCATAGCTTACATAGCTATCGGAGAGTTGAGAAATCGTGTGGATACTCGGGGTAATTTTTTAAAGGGCTCCATTCACCCCCCCTCTGTCGCCATTTCCGATCCAACAATTGGTATCAGAGCCGGTTAGCTCTTTTCAATAGATCTTAACCGGTCTCTAGAGCCATGGCGACGGACAAGTACTCGACCAACCCTCCGATCTTCGATGGCATTGATTTTCCTTTCTGGAAAAGCCGGATGGAGACCTACATCTAGGCTCAAGGATATGCCATCTAGAGGAAGGTCAAGGTTCGCTATCTGGTTCCTGCCGATGAGAACATCAATGTGGCGAATATGCCCGATGTTGAGGCTAATTTAAAGGCAAGGAACATAATCATTCAAGGATTGAGTCGTAGCGAGTTTGACCGCATTTCGCATCTCACGTCGGCTTTCGACATTTGGGAGACCCTCAGTACTTACCATGAGGGCACCACCCAAATCAAGACAGTTCGACAGGACCAATTCAAGCGAGATTACAACAAGTTTGAAATGCTCGCTGGTGAGTCCCTCGATGAGTGCTTTGCGCATTTTCACAAGATTCTGAGCAACCTCCGAGCGGTCAGTCTCACATACCCTGACTCGGACAACGCTCGGCAGATGCTCGCTGCACTCGATCTTTGTGTTTGGGAGATGAAGGTGACTACCATCAAGGATACCACGGACCTCTCGACTTTGACTCTTGACGCGTTGTACTCACGTCTCAAGACTCACGAGATTGACATTGTCTCTCGCAAGTCGAAGTCACAGTCATTGGCTTTAGTCACCGATCCCACCTTGGCTTCTGGTTCTTCTTCTGATTCTCTTTGTGGTTTCTCTCTCGCTGCTCTCTGTGACGTAACTGATGATCAGTTAGAGCAGCTTGGAGATGAGCAATTGACCCTCCTAGCTCAGAAGTTTTCCCATGCTTACAAGAGGAGGAGGGACAGAAAGAGAGGAGGACATGTGATTTGCTTCGAGTGTGGTGGCCCCAACCACATTCGGGCAAACTGCCCCAAGCTAGAGAAGGGCAAGAACGACTACGGTGGTTCAGGCAAGAATGACTACACCGACAAGAACCGCAACAAGAAGCCTCCAGCCCATGCCCAAGGAAAGAAGAAGTTCCGTGACCTTGGCAAAGCCAAGAAGCTGTTCCACCGCGTCCTCACCGCGTTCGACGACCTCGACCTCAGCGAGGTGGAGGGATGGAGCGACGACGATGGGACGGGTGACCAAGACCCCAAGGGCGGCGACGACTTCTCCGGGATGTGCTTCATGGCCCTTGAGGGTGAACTGAGCGACAACGAGCTGTACTCCGACTCCGACGAGGTATTTCCTTCCTACGACCAGCTCAATCAAGCTTTTCTTAAGCTAGGTGGATTCCATGCTAGAGCTAGGGCTAGGTGTACCGAGTTAGAGAAGGAAGTAGATAGACTATCATGGGAGCTTACTTCACTTACATCTGCTCCCTTCCGTGATGATTGTGATACATACTCTGCTTTGCTGGGCGATATGGAGAAATTAAGGACCTCGCATGATAGTTTGTCCTCCGAGCTTGATATTGTTAAGGTGGAGAATCTTAGTCTCTTAGCTGAACTAGAGATGAGTAGGGTTGCTTCTATTTCATCTACTACTGTTGAGACTGTTGCTTGCACCTCATGTGAGGATAAGGACAACGCTGTTAGAGGTCTTTATACCATGCTTCTGGATCTGCCGAGTCTTGTGAAAATTGCAATAATCTAAAGATGAACCTAAACCGGGCAGATCATAAAATTGCTGAACTACAAGCTTTTCTTCTTGAGCCTATTGCTTCGTGTGTTAATTGTCCCAAATTGACTGCTGAGCTTGAATCTGTTTCCAAACAGTTTCAAGAAATGATTGACAATAATAACAAATTAGCTCAACATGCTTCTAAGGACCCTGTTAGCTCACCATGCATTAATTGTAACAAATTAAAATCTGATTTGATTGCATTGGATGAGAAATGTGTGAAGCTGACTAAGGACCTACTAGAGAAGCAACTATCTGCTTGTAATGTGATTGCTGAGAAGGGGAAGGAGCCCAAGGGTAAGGAGGAGACGCTTAGCGACGTGAACCAACCGGCTAGTAGTAGGATTGTCCCTTCAGAGTCGGCTGTGCGTGCACAAGCCATTCTTTCCTCTACTGTTGGTTCTTTTTCTACTCCCTTACCTTCTGCTGTCTCTTCTTCCCCCTGCTCTTCTTGCACCTCTCTCTTTCAGAAATGTCAGTATCTTATGAACACTCTCGAGAGATTTGTAGGAGACAAGAACAAGCTCAATCTTATTCTAGACCAATCCAAGATTTGCAAGTTCAATCAGGGTCTAGGATATGATTTCTATGAGGACATGAGGAAGCATCCACCTACCGTGCTCAGACTCATAGCACCAGGTGTGATCGAGACTGAGCCTAAGACCGAGAAAGTCCAATTTAAGTCAGCGGGCTTTGTCCAAGGGATTTCTGACAGCAAGGTGAGTCCATCTGCTGCTTTAGCCTCTCAGAAGGCGAAGTCTCACCATGTTACTTCTACCTCTCAGAAGGTGAAGTACCATTGCACCTTCTGTCAGAAGGATGGACATTTGATCGATCGATGCTTCAGGCGCGCCAAGATCGCGCGTAGAGACCGTGCTGAGGCTCTTAGGCGCATTCAGGGTCGGCCCCAGACTTTGAGTGCACCTAAGACCAACACGAGGTCCATGTTTGCTTCTGATGGGTTTGGGCAGCATCGAGGACTTGGTTTTTCTGAGTTTTCTGGTTTTCGTCCTCATGTTCCCGTTGGTCGTGACTTCCGCCGTCCTGAGGGTAGATCTCGTTTCCCCCATCGAGATAGCTATCCGCGGCATGATCAGCATGTTGCTGGTGACTTGACTCGCTCCCTGTAGCAGTCAAGCCCAACAACAGCTTCGGATCTGCACACAGACCTTCTGACTTGTTGAGTGACAGAGAGCATAGGGTAGCTAGAGGTCAGTCGTGTGTGGCTACTTCTGCTACTCGACGTGTTACTCAGTATTGGGTGCCAAAATCACTCCTGATTTATCCCAGTGCTGAGACTTTACTCTCTTGTTGACTCAGGTTCGCCGGGCTGGGAAGGGAGAGGTTTGGCTTGTAGACTCCGGTTGTTCTCGTCATATGACCAGAGACCCCCGTTGGTTCTCTTCCTTAGCCCGCGCTCCAGGTGATGAGACGATCACCTTCGGAGACGCCTCGTCTGGGCGCGTCATCGCCAAAGGTACAGTACGCGTTAATGAGTGTTTTATTTTAAAAGATGTTGCCTTGGTTAGTAAGCTACGATATAATTTGCTTTCAGTCTCTCAGCTTACCGATGACGGTTATGAGGTGAGCTTTAAGAAAAACAATTGCAAAATTCTTGACTCTTTGGGTAGTCTGGTTTGCGGGATTTCTCGTTATGGGAGGATCTTTCGTGCTAATTTTTCTGAGTCTTCTTGTGATCCTCTCAGGTGTTTAGTTGCTTCTGAGGCCCGCGACCTTTCTTTTTGGCATAGGAGACTTGGTCACATTAGATTTGACCATTTGACCCGAGTTAGCGGCCACGACCTCATTCGTGGTTTGTCGAAACTCAAGATGGTCAAAGATCTAGTTTGTGCTCCTTGCCGGCACGGCAAGATGGTTGCCGCTTCCCATCCTCCGGTCACAGTTACTATGACCGATGCACCAGGACAGCTGCTCCATATGGATACCGTTGGACCAGCTCGAGTGCAGTCAGCAGGAGGAAAGTGGTATGTCCTTGTCGTGGTCGATGACTTCTCGAGGTATTCTTGGGTGTTTTTCTTAGCCTCGACGGATGAGACGTTTACACATTTTCGGGGTTTGTTTAGTATGCTTTCTGTTGAGCTCCCGGGTGCCTTACTAGCGATCCGCAGTGACAATGGCACGGAGTTCAAAAATTCCTACTTTGAGAGATTCTGCGATAAGACAGGTGTAGAGCACCAGTTCTCTTCTCCGCACGTCCCACAGCAAAATGGTGTCGTGGAGAGGAAGAACCGTACCTTGGTCGAGATGGCCAGGACGATGCTTGATGAATATTC
Organism: Dendrocalamus latiflorus; assembly: GCA_017311315.1. Lineage (NCBI taxonomy): Eukaryota > Viridiplantae > Streptophyta > Magnoliopsida > Poales > Poaceae > Dendrocalamus > Dendrocalamus latiflorus. Next base: position 33,719,810 of record CM029657.1, read on the forward strand.
TACACCTAGGAAGTTTTGGGCTGAGGCTATTGCGACTGCGTGCCATGTTTCGAACAGAGTTTTTCTTCGGGCACACTTGCATTGCACTTCTCATGAGTTGAGATACGGGCGAAAGCCCAGTGTCTCTCATTTTCGTGTTTTTGGTTGCAAGTGTTTCATTTTGAAGTCCGGGAACCTAGACAAGTTCGAGTCACGATCTTGTGATGGTATCTTTCTAGGTTACTCGACTTCTTCACGGGCGTATAGGGTTTGGAACTACGAGTCTAGTAAAATGGTAGAGACCTGTGAGGTGACCTTCGACGAGGCCAGTCCGGGGACTAGGCCCGATATCTCAGGTTCTTTAGAGCAGTCCAAGCCCATCTTTGTGGATGATGAGGACGATGGTGATGAGAGTTGTCTACCTGATCCAGTCCCTCATCCACCCCTCGAGGTGCCTTCTTCCACCGTACCTCCAGGTGATCAGCCCATGCCTTCTGCTTCCTCGGGAGCTAGTGGCTCTGTTCCTACCTCTTCAGCTCATGAGGTAGAGGCCAATTCTTCTTCTCATCCAGGACCTCCCCGACATATCCAGAAAAGGCATCCTTCCGAGCAGATGATTGGAGACCTCTTTGAGCGAGTCACACGCTCAAAATCTGGCATGTCACATTTCTGTCTCCATTCTGCCTTTGTTGCCACCTTTGAGCCTAAGGATATTAGTCATGCTCTCTCTGACGAGTCTTGGGTCAATGCCATGCATGAGGAGCTAGAGAACTTCGAGAGAAACAAGGTCTGGTCGCTTGTCGAGCCCCCGCGAGGTCACAATGTCATTGGGACTAAGTGGGTGTTCAAGAACAAGCAGAGTGAGGATGGGGTGGTTATTCGAAACAAAGCTAGACTGGTAGCTCAAGGCTTCTCCCAGGTTGAGGGTCTTGATTTCGAGGAGACCTTTGCCCCTGTAGCTAGACTTGAGGCCATAAGAATCCTGCTTGCTTTCGCAGCTTCTAAGGGCTTCAAGCTTTACCAGATGGACGTCAAGAGTGCCTTCCTTAATGGATTCATTGAGAAAGAAGTCTATGTAAGACAGCCTCCTGGTTTCGAGAACCCCAAATACCCAAACCATGTCTTCAAGCTTTCCAAAGCGCTGTATGGACTTAAGCAGGCCCCTAGAGCTTGGTATGAGAGGCTTAAGTCTTATTTGCTGAGTCATGGTTTTGAGATGAGTAAGGTGGATAAGACCTTGTTCATTCGCCGGCATAGCGCCGACCTCTTGCTCGTCCAGATTTATGTGGACGACATCATCTTTGGCGGCTCTTCTCATGCTCTCGTTTCACAATTCTCGAATGTCATGAGCACCGAGTTTGAGATGAGCAAGATGGGCGAGTTGACCTTCTTCCTTGGCTTCCAAATTAAGCAGACTCGGGAGGGTACTTTCTTGCATCAGGGCGAGTACACTCGAGACCTCCTGAAGCGCTTCGACATGTCTGATGGTAAGCCTGTGTCGACTCCCATAGCATCTTCCGCCACTCCTGACCCAGACGAGGATGGCGAGCCAATTGATCAAAAGGAGTATCGGAGTATGATTGGCTCCCTCTTATACCTCACTGCCTCGAGACCGGACCCTCACTGCCTCGAGACCGGACATACACTTCGCTTTATGACTTTGTGCTCGGTTTCAGGCTTCTCCTCGCATATCTCACCGCCAGGCGGTGAAACGCATTCTTCGGTACCTTCGAGCTACCATTGACTATGGTATCTGGTACTCTTCCTCGTCCTGTCTTTCCTTGAGAGCCTACTCAGACGCAGACTTTGCTGGCTGTAGGATAGATAGGAAGAGCACTTCGGGCACCTGCCAGTTCATTGGCACTTCTCTCATTTCCTGGTCTTCGAGGAAGCAGTCCGGTGTTGCACAATCCACCGCAAAGGCCGAGTACGTTGCTGCAGCCAGTTGCTGTAGCCAAGTACTCTGGATGGTCTCGACCCTGCGGGACTTTGGGTTAGTTATCGACAGTGTTCCACTCTTTTGTGATAACACTTCTGCGATTAACATAGCTAAGAACCCAGTGCAGCATTCTTGGACCAAGCACATGGATATTAGATATCACTTCCTTCGAAACCATGTGGAGAAGGGTGACATAGTGCTCCAGTTTGTGGAGAGTGACCACCAGTTGGCTGATATCTTTACCAAGCCTTTGGATAGCTCTAGGTTTTCAGCTCTGCGGGGAGAACTTGGGGTGGTCTGTCCTTATGGACTGTTGTGAGGGGGAGTTTCGTGCTTCATGATTTATCGTGTTTATTATGCTCTTACTCCTTTCTGTTGCATTGCATACGGGTGCATCAGGTTTAGTCCTTCTAGCATATATTAGAGTGGTTCTCTTACCTAGCTGCTTAGATTTCTTCCTCTCATCTTGTGATTCTAGGATGCTGCTTATTAGCTGTTTCTCTTCTCACTAGGTTGAGCTCACTCACTTCTTATAGTTTCTAGCGAGGGTTGGGCCACCCTTGGGTAGACAGGGTACGTGTTTGCTCCTTAGTGTGTTAGATGATCAGTTGATAGTCTTAGAGTCATATGGGGTAGATGAGAGTTAGTCTGAGCCATAGTGTCTTCTATATCTTGTCTATGCTTTAAGGACTGCCTTTTCTGATTTTTTTGCCAGCTTCTCGATTTTATTGCTTTGGTTCAAGGGGAGTTCATTTGGGAGCTTCTAGATCTTAATATTGCCATAACTCAACTTGAACTAAAGTTGCATCTCATGTTGAGGGGGAGCTAGATTTTCTGCATTTCATTTTAGCAGTTTGCATTGTAATATAACTACATGGAGCCTTGATTATTATCCATTTATGACATGCTCACAATGCATTACATCTTGCCATGATTTGTGCTCCATTGCTAGATTGATCATGACTTTATATGTGTAGTTGAGTCTTTGCCATGATAAGTTGATTAAAAAAATGCGCAACTTGAATTAATTCATGTCATGTTAGCTCTTGAGACTAGTCTGTCTTTAGTTATCCTCTTATGATTCATGCCATGTCAAATAGGCTGAGTTGAGTCTTGAATCTTTATTGAGCTTTAGATTGAGCTATGTTAGTTTCTTGATGAAGCATGAGTTAGTACACTCATTTAAGAAAGCAAAAAGATCTCTTTTGTGCGAAATAACTGATCTCACCAATTCTTTCTCGTGAGACGGCTTGCCATTGCACTAGGCATGAACTCAGGGGGAGTTTTGGATGACCTAGATCATCTTCTTAAGCTTATTGCTTGGAGTGGTCGCATAAGGATTGAGATTTAGCACATGACTAAACAAAAATCTGGTTGTCATCAATCATGAGATTTCTAAAGAAAAACTTATCATTTGTGCTCAATTTGCTAAAATTACAACGATTACAAGTACTTAAACAAATGTTTCACTCTTGAGCTTGTAGCACTCTAATATGACTCAATTTTAGCTTCTTGGTTCCGCTTAGCTTATTGACATGGCCTGCATCATTCTTGGATATCTCTAGCTAGACTTTGATCATTGATGACTTGACAAGCTCTCAAAAATGCTCCACATTTCATATCATCATCTATTGCCTCTAGCTGGCTTATATATATCTTGTCATGATCTAGCTAGCATTCTATTGAGTTATGGCTTGATGTAATACTTGTTGGTCATTTTGGATAATTCTCATGTCTCTAAATGCTTAGAATAAATCAAACTTCAGCCATTTCATCCAATATCATGTCTTATTCTCTCTTTTGCATCCTTGATGTGTTTATTGCCAAAAGGGGGAGAATTTGGAGAAAAAGTCATTTGGGATCATTCTAGAGCTTTGGAGAACAATTTGCTCTTTCTGTTGTTGCTCTAGTGTTTCTTCTGTCAACATGGTCATTCACTTCATTGCCTTCGTTTGGACCATCTTGGACTCTTCACAAACAAACTCAACTTCGTGCTTTTTCTGAGTTTGTCAATATACTCATCAAGGGGGAGATTGAGAGACCATGTGGTCGTGACCCCATGTTGGTGATGAGTAATTGACATTGTTTTAGGATAGTCGAGTTTGGTTTGTGTGGTCGGACCATGTCGTTGCGTAGTGCAACGGGCTCGGTCGAATTTGGTCAAACTTGGTTGTATGGATTAGGACATGTATTCCTTTGATTTGACAGGTTTGGGCTTTATCATACTAATTTTGATTACATATATCGAGCGGTGCTATTTGATGTGTTTCTTGTTTGTGTTGGCAGCAGGACGTCGAGGCGGAGTCGTGGCGAGACATGGTGGACCGGACTAGGCGCAGGTGGCGCTGAGGTCAGAACGGTCGGGAGGTGTCGAAGACGGCGAGGGCCGAGGTGGTTGCGAGGCTTGCAAGGCAAGAAAGGAGGAAGCTTCCTGGAAGGTGCGCGAGGGGCGTTTTGGTAAAAACGCAAAGCTGCACTAAAGGAAGTGGGTTTGGATAAAGCATTGAGTAGGTAGTGACCTAATGGGTAAAGCATGTGCAAACCCATTAGTGGGAGGCTATAAAAGGAGAGGGAGAGGTTGTGCTGAATTTTGAGAGAGTGGGTGTGAGAGTTAGTGTTTTATTTGGGTCTCTCCATGCAATGAAATGAGCATGAAATGAGAGGATAAGAATGAGAGTGCTGTAAGAACACATATTTAATCATTCATCTCTCTTTGTCTCAAGTTAAGAAATCCTTGTTTGAGATGCTATGGCCTCAAGTTTATCCTTTCTTGCTTTTGATTCCTTCTTCTCTGCACTCTATTACTCTTAGTTTCTTGCATTTCTGAGTGGACTTCTTTTCAAGCTGCAGATCCTTCCCTAGAGTTTTTTATTTAAGGTCTCTGTCAATTTTCTTGAGAAGGAGATCAATTGAAGCACGTTTCTCTACTGTAGCCATATTTCGTAAAGCCTTCTTTTTTATTTGGTTCAGTTTTGTTTCCAGCTGAAATTGCTCCTCTCTTGAGTGCTTTCAGCCAGCAGTAGTGGGAGGCATCAGTTTGTTTTTCTTGCGGCTGTGCAGCCTGAAATTCAGGAGCTAGTACTCCTTTTTGGTCATCTATTAAGAGCCTTGAACAGCAGCTCGTTTTCACGTCTTTTAGCTTTTGCTTTTCAGCCTTTCTTGCAGATTTCAGCTACCTTGTGCAGTCTTATGTTGGCAGCAATCAGGCTCAGTTTTCAGCAGCTCATCATTTTCGGTAGACAGCCTCTCCATGTTCTCTTTTCAGTTTTTCTGTGCTTATTTTATGAGACATCAACTTGCTGTTTTCTGCAGTCCTTTGCACTTTTGTTTTGCTGTTTTTATCGGTTCAATCTGCAATGAAGTATTTTGGCTGTGACCTTTACTCCTATTTCAGTTTTCTGTAGATGCAGACTTTAGTTTATTGTTTTGTTTTGTCAAGTGAAGTCTCTTTTGCCTTTCTTTAGAGAAAACTTTGTTTGATTTAATTTTGCATTCTCTGTGAATCTTTTCAGTTTGTTCTTCATAAATGTTTTTGCATCTTTCGTGAGTTTTCCGCATCTTTTTTTTTAAAAAAAAGGTGTTTTCATTTCTTCTAGTGAGAATGAATCTTTCTTCATAACTTACATAGCTATCGGAGAGTTGAGAAATCATGTGGATACTCGGGGTAATTTTTTAAAGGGCTCCATTCACCCCCCCCTCTGTCGCCATTTCCGATCCAACAAGCAACCGCCATCACCGGGAGAGGAGATGCAACAAGCCAGCAGCAGTAGCAACCGCCCTCCCGACCTAGCTTTTTCCCGCTTCATGCGCTCTTGCTGGAATGCCATGCTCTCCTCGATAGCTTCGCATGTAATCTTTACTATATAAAAGAAGGAGTTGGTGGTTGGTGCGGCCTCTCCTACCACCATCCCTTCTGACAACAAAAAATAGTCTGACATGTGGGCCCCCCGTCCCACCAACCGTCCGTGCGCCTCCTCCCCACGAACCCGTGCGCCTCAACCGCCCGTTCGCCTCGCCCCCCCTCCCCCGAACCGGTGCGCCTTCCTCCCCCGCCCTCCGCTCCGGCGCCTCCTCCCTCGCCCTCCGCTCCGCCGCCGCCTCCTCCTCCTCCCCACCTCGCGCCGCCGCCTCCTGCCCTCCCTCCCACCCCGCGCCGCCGCCGCCTCCCCTCCCTCCCACCCTGAGCCGCCGCCGCCTCCTCCTCCTCCCCACCTCGCACCGCCGCCTCCTGCCCTCCCTCCCACCCCGCGCCGCCGCTGCCTCCCCTCCCTCCCACCCTGAGCCGCCGCCGCCTCCTCCCCTCCCTCCCACCCCGCGCCGCCGCTGCCTCCTCCTCCCCCCACTCCTCCGCTCCGCCGCCACCACCCGCGCCGACGCCATCATCACCGCCTACCGCAACCACTGCGCCTACCTCGCTCGCGGCGGGGACATCGTCGCTGTCTTCGCCGAGCTCATGGGCCGCCACTACGGTGGCGCCCTCGCCTGCACGATTCCGTCGGCCGCCGCCCTCGGCTGCACCGCCCGCCTCCCGGGCCGCACCGCCCCGGCGCCCCCCTCCCGATCTGCGCCGCCCGTCTCCCAGCGACCCAGCCAGCGCCGCTCTGACACCCCCTCCCGGCCAGCGCCGCCCCAACTGGTGATGTTCATGCCTCCACCCCTCCTCCTCCCCCGCTCCTCCGCTCCGTCGCCGCCTCCTCCTCCCCCACCCCTCCGCTCCGCCGCCGCCACCTCCTCCCCCCACCCCGCGCCGCCGCCCCTCTCTGTGGCCAATGTTAACAGGTTATAGAATTTTGTTTATGTCTAATAATTTGGAAGGCCCGGTTTTGGTGATAGCTATAGTGTTTGTGGTTCAAGAAAGATTAACACAGCTAGGTTGCAATGGTGCAAGGAAATCATTTGAGCTTATATTTTGTTTTTCGCTAGCATATCAGAATCTTTAGCAAATATATATGCATGGAATGGTTATCGTTTAATTCATGCCTGGCACATCTGGCCTTCTGCATTCATGTATGTCTTTTTCTCCACTCTTTACAAAAATCACATACTCACTTCATAAGTTCATAGTTGTCAATTTGTTGGTTGAATCACATTCCAAACCAAGTCAGTGTAGCCCACAACGCTAAACTTCGGTCCGTTCTTGCCTACTTGCCACATGTATGTAAAGGATACAGAATTGTGATCCTTAGATTGCTGCTCAGGTAGGTTGCACTGACTCTTGTACTTAGGGATTGTCTAGCATGTCCGACACCTGCTGAGCATGGCCACGGCCAGATACTTCTTATACTTGTGTGAGGAAATTGTGTGTTCTATCAGTTTGTCTCCAGTGGAACTCTAAACTTTTGATATGTTATTGCTGATGGCTAACTTGTTTTTCTGAGCTATGTCTACTTTAGACACAACGTAGTATCTGATTCCATGTAAAGGTGCAGCAATGTGTTGACTAAAATTTTGTTATCTCGAATCCTATAAGTTTAGCATGTAAATCAAGCATTGTTGATCAATATGTACTTATCTGCTAATGGAAATTGAACAAAAAATATGTATGATCGTGTAGTTGTGTTGGTGCTTTTGGGGGGAAAATGGTATGGTAACATGTTAGTACAACTTAGGCTATCATACTGCTAGATTCATGTTTTCAAGAGTCAGGCGGATAAGTTTGGTTATGTAATGAATTGTCTGTTACTTGCATTGGAATAGGTAAGTACCACAAGTGACATGATTCAATAGATTGTTCAGTACTACCATCTCCAATATTTAACAAACTGACCTGTTCTTGTTCTCTGGTCAGTATAATGTCGTTGGTGCCTCCTATTCTTTCTATGCCTTCTTCATACCAGTGCCCTAATCCAGTTACACCTGTGGTTCATGCAGCCGCTGTCCTGGGTCTCAGTAGTCAGTACCATATATTTACTACTTCATAAATTTTGTTGCTCTTGTGATTCTCTCTGCTATTTAGCACTTTTCCTGCTTTCAACATGAACATATGGTTTCTTCTTTCTTACTTTATGACACATAATAATGTCTTTCGAGGGGAGATGTTTTCAACTATTCTCACCTAATTTAATCCATTCTCATCATATTAGTGATGGCATTGTTCATCCTACCGAATAAATATATCTTTTCATTTGTAGGTAATTTGGGCGTGTGTCATAATCTGATATATGAAGAAAGAGAAGGTAGTTTCTTTCATGGCCTTACGATATTATGTTACCTGTGTTGATAATGACTAATCACATTCAATTGCAATCTTACATGAGAATGGATTAATAGGATTCCTGATTATTTGATGCTTTAGATGCTTTTTGATAATGGTACTGTTTAGTGTGTGATGTTTTGTTTGTTGATGTTTTCACATCTGGTATTATTTCTATGAATGTCTTGTTCTGCAGTTATCATTCATGCATATGTTTTGTATTTTCAGTTAACTTATTGTAGGCTCCTCTGGTGCCATTAGTATACATACTACTTTTACTATTTGGTTCATTGTGGACAACTTGTACTATGAACAAATGTAAAATATGGCCAGATTAGTGCTTATTCTGAAATCAATTATTTTGTGCCTGACAAGTTGTTCCATCCACAATCATTTTGTGTTTGCTAGCTGCATTTTTGTCTTGCTCTCTATAAGGATACCCTGTGTGCACTTGATGCATGTGCCCTTTTTTATACCCCCAATGTATTTTGTTTATCAACATTTCAACTATTGGCAACCATTTCTTTCCTATTTTCGGTTCGTGTTGATCGAGTTTATTCCTAAAATGGAGGTTACAAACTATTAAATGACTATGGGTAGTTGGTATTTGCTCTGCCCTAAAATTTTTGCAAAAACTGTATTCTATAGGGTGCATAGCTCTAATATTCTCCCTAGATTGCAAAGTATTGTGGGTATCCTGCTGGTAACTAGCTGTTTACTGCAACAGAATATACACTAAGGTAATTTATAAATGCTTAGCAAAATAGTAGCACTGTTGAGTGATGGTTGGTAGGCACCCTACATATTTTTTGTTCTCTTTTTAACTTATTCTTAGTATACTGATGGTAAAATTCCATCCTAATATATCTCCATATACTTGTAACAGAATTGAGCTTGGACAGAATTGACCTCTGTGGTATAATTCAGGTTCTACTCATTTCATAATGCTTATTTAACTTGCGTTCTTGTCTTTTACTCTTTATGTTTTCATGTTTTGACTATATAATACTAGGAATAGCATTGATGAAAAATTGACTATATAATACTAGGAATAGCATTGATGAAATGTGTGATGAATGGATGTAAATGAAATGATCTTTTCAAATGTTGTATAATGTGAATGCAGACCTGAAATGTAATGATCTTTTCAGTTGTAATGAAATGGAAAGATCTTTTTAATGTTTGATGAACAGAGCACTTTGTTGAACTAAAAGCATAGCTCAAATTTCCTAAATAGTAAGTATAACATCTAAAAGCAGTAATTTCCTAACTTGGTCAAATATTGATTGACCAAATTGATGACAGTTATTTATGTATTAAGAATACTGTGAAAAAATATTGTTTACTATCATTTTTGTATATATTGTTGTATGTTATACTTGTTCTATCATGCTTCACTAATATGATGCTTGATTTATTTACGAGTATGAACATGGATGTTTTGCTTTATACATAATGTTGTAAAATAAAATTGATATTTATTATTCTGTTTAAGATCATATTTGATAGTATGCATCACTTTTATTTGGTTTTCCGTTGCAACGCACGGGCACCTTACTAGTCATGTATAGATTAGTGTGTGTGTGGATGGGCTTCTCTGGTGTGCCATGGGTCTAATTGAGTGTGGGCTTTAATATACTGGAGTGGGCACTCACCCTATACACGGCTGGTTACCTGATTATCCAAGTACTCGTTTAGTTATACCAGTTAAAACTATTAGCTACTTATTTTTACCTACTCGTACTCGGTAAGGGGACCTGTTACAAGTACTTGGGTGAGTATTTGGCTAAGTAAACCTGGTTTTAGAACCTAGATCACGGGGAAGGACTTCCAGCCTCTGCGTCCCGTTGCATCCAGCTTCAACCGAGCGCGCGCCTCGGGGGGCTCGAGGGGGAGATTTGAGGCCCCCCTACTTTTGAGGGCTCAAGTATGGGCCCTGCTGGAGTGAGTTTTTTGTCCCTCGGCCCTCAAAAGTAGGATGAGGGCTCAAGTAGGGGCCCTGCTGGAGTTGCTCTAACCTGATTTGCTAGGTAGTTATTACATCCGCGTTAATCACGGCTCATTATAAAAAAAATTGGATCGCATGCAGGCCGATTGCTCTGCGTGGCCTTCGTCCATCTGGTTCTCTCTTTCTTCTCGTTCTCTCCCGACTGCACAAATCAATACGCAAAAAGAAAAGGCCCATGCTAGCTTCTCTTGTTTCGCATTGAAGCTTATGCCCATTTTGACGCCAGCGCCACGGCAATGCCGCATTTGGCCTCCTACCGCATGTTTTGCCAGCTTTGGCCTTTCGCGTGGCCAGGGAGCATACAAGAGGAGGTGGTGCGGTCAGGGACCGCGTGAGGAATGGTGGCACGGTCTAGGAGCATGCGAGCTAGCAAGGGGAGGTGGCGCGTATGGGGTGCGCGAGGAGGGCAACGACGAGCGCGCGGACGGCAGCGTCGGTACGACGACGAGCGTGCGGACGGCAACGCGGCCGTCGCGAGCGCGTGGACGGCAGCATCGGCACGACGACGAGCGTGCGAACGGTAGCGTCAGCACGACGATAAGCACACGGATGGCGACGTGGCTGCCACCTCCCCTTAGTGCGCATCCCGACTATGCCATCTCCCTCACGAAGTCCCAGACCGCGCCATCTTCCCTCGCCGCGCTACTCCGCTCGTGCGCTTTTCGGCTGCACAAGAGGGCCAAATATAGCAAAACGTGTGGTAGAAAGCCAAATGCAGCATTGCCATGGCGCTGGTGGCCAAAATGGCCGGCTTCTTTCCAATTCAGGGCGATGATTCTAGCCTGCTCGCCACATCACGGTGACGGTGGCCGTGACCCAGGCGGAGGTCGTGCCATTCATGCACTGGCCACAAACTGCTCTCGATGCACCCTGCTCGTCGCATCGCGAAGTTAGTCGTTCGCGTTTGCGGATTAATTTACCATGTGCGGATGAATGCCGAAAGCAAGGCTGCTGGGGTTAATTAGCGACGTCGACGACTCCGCGCGGTTGAACATGGGCATCTAGTTGTGGCGTTGTCTTGGATGACCGACTGATGTCCCTTCGGTTGTGCCTCAGCCATCGTGGACGTGTACGCTATCACATGCCCACTGGGATGAGTACTGCTTCATCGGCGGCGTCGCTAGAGGCCGAGGAGCACGCGACGGCACTGCAATTTACTATACGTACGTGTAAATTTAAAATTTAAATAATAAATTTTCAATTTTATTCTATGCTAAGAGCGAAAACATTGAGCAAACGCTGACAAATTTGTTCTATGTGATTAGGACATATACAATGGTATAGACGGCAGTTGTCTATAATATAGTTCTGTGTCATCTATAGATAAGACAAAGACAACTTATATAATATGTTGTTTATATAGTTATCTGTAATGACCTGATACAATTAATAAATTATCTATACAATGATATAGATAGAAGAGAATTATCTATAACATCCTTTTCTCTTCTCCGTATTATTTAAAACCCTATGTATTATAGATTTATGAACACGTGGTGTATACTACTGTACATGTCCTTAGTACCTCAGTGTTACGTTTGGGGCCAGTCCACTGAACAGTAAACGTAGAAGCACATCAGACGGCTGGTGTGAAATTTCAGCCCATAGTTTGCTCACTTCGCGCTTTTCCGATCTGCAACGGGCCCAAGCGAGCCCGCCTGACTCTCCCCACGACCTCCTCGCCTTTTCCTCCCACCTCCATCGCCGCCAATCCTTAAACCCCACCGGCAACCGCAGGCGCTCAAACTCCTCACCTCCCTCGCGCCACCACCACCTTCCTCCGTTCCACCGCTGAGGGAGGCTGCAGCAGCAGCAGGCCAGCAGCTGCAGAACGTGAGGCTAGAGGGAGATATGGGAGGCGGCAGGAAGCGCGGGCGCACGCAGCGCCGCCACTTCAAGCAGGGGCGAGAGAACGTCTGGAACCACAACCCCCAGCGCCCTCCCGCCGCCGCCAGCGGCAGAGAAGGCGGCGAGGGCCGCCAAGGAAACCCGTCCTGGCCAGTGGCGGACGCAGGAATTTTAAAAAAGGTATTCAAAATTTTAGATGCAGCAAAAAGACCCTTTTTCACAGCTATCAGTTAGCCACACCACAAGTCCATTGCATTGCAGCCCATCTAAATAAACTGATCAATGACCATTTGATCCATACACTATTATCCAACATCCTCACAGATCTAATTACTACGATACAAAAACGAGTGGTATTAACACAATGCGTGGTCGCCAAATGGGCCGGCCGGCTGGGATGCACGCAGGCGCGCGAGCGAGCGTCGGACGGTCGGGCCAGCCGATTAAGTGGCAGACTGGAGCTGAAACAGTGTTTTTGACCCAATTACTAGTATATATATGTATTATACCTCATATATATTAAGTTTTTTGTCAAAAAATTTAGGTGTTCAACTGAACACCCATGAACCACTGTAGATCCGCCCCTAATCCTGGCAGCCGTTCGCCACCAAGAACCCGGCCTTCGAAGACTACTACAAGGTGCAGCCACTTGGTTCAGATGATGCGTAGCTTACTCTTCTTGCGTTTTTGGCATGATTTGGTGCGGTTCTAACTTTTGATGATAGTAACACGGAGGTGAGCTAGCCCTGGGCGGTGTCTAGGTGCTAGCTTTGATCGTATGGGCTCGCTCTTCATGTAGATTCCGTTTTAAAAGTGATAACTTGTTGATGTAGTGGCGGGGGATATGTTCATATTAGCTATTATTTTGTAAGGCGCAGCTCTATGGATTGATTGCAGTATTGAGCATTGATCTCTAGACTTGTGCTACAGTGCTAATAGCAGCCTAGCTGGGCTGTGCTGCCTTAGCTTCTGTTGTGATTGCTCATAGGCTTAGTTCTTCAGCTGTATGTGTTGGCGAGGCACAGGATCACACACCCAACTTTCTTCTCAGCGTAGTGAATTCCGACAAGCACAAACAAAACAGAGTAAAGGAAGTTGAACAGAATGCACAAGAACACAAGTTTGGGGCAATTTTCTTGGGCTATGTTTCTTGGAATCAATCTTTATGACTCACTTTACATTGTTCTAGCATCTGCTATTTATAGAGTGCATGGGAGTTCACCGATCGTGCCATCCCACAATCTCTAACTTTCTCATGCAAAAAACGCACGCACTCAATGCTAACCATTAACCTGGTCATTACTCCTGAGAATGTACTCGGTCTGCATGCAATGGTTGAAAACGCCTTAGCCGTTGCTGCCTTGATTGTATTCAATGGTTTGGGACCACTGTCATGAATAGCATTCAACATTCTCTCCCATAGTCTTGGCGTGGTCCGAGTTCGCGGACACCAAGCAGGTGCCGCATAGTCGCCAGCCTTGCTGCCGGCAACGCCTTCATCAGTGCATCGACCCACTGTTCATCTGTGCGGACAACTCGACGCAGATCTGACCACCTTCGACACACTCACGAATGAAATGATACCTTGTGTCGATATGCTTACTCCAGCCATGAAAGACCGGATTCTTCATGAGGGCAATCGTGGACTTGTTGTCGACGAACAGCTTCACCGACCTTGGTTCTGTCCCCACTAGCTCAGCCAACAAAGCCCTGAGCTAGAGTGCTTGGCACGCTACCGCAGTCGCCGCCATGAACTCAGCCTCGCAGGATGAAAGAGCCACTGTCTTCTACTTCTGCAAGTTCCACGTAACCAGGCAGTTGTTGACGTAGAATGCCATGCCTCCTGTGCTCTTCCGGTCATCAATATCACCGGCCAGATCACTGTCTGTGAAGCCGATGATCTCCTCTTCTCCGCCACCTCTCCCATACACCAGTCGGAACTCAATTGTACCTTTGAGATATCGGAGGATCTGCTTCACAGCCTTGTGATGCATCACCGTGGGCTTCTCCATGAATCTACTCGCCACGCCAACTACGTAGGAGAGATCCGCCTGGTGTGAAGAAGATAGCGTAGACATCCGATGACGCGCCGGTACTCGGTGGCGTCAACCGGGTGCCCTTCTGGATCCTTGTGCAGCTGGGTTCTCGGCTCCATAGGAATCTTGGTGGAATTACAATCAAACATGCCAAATTGAGTCAATACCTTCTTGGCATATGCAGTCTGCTTGATAGAGATGCCACCATCTCCTTGTGCCACCTCAATGCCGAGGCAGTACGTGAGTAAGCCGAGATCGCTCATCTCAAACTCACCCATCATTTGCTGCTTGAACTCTACAATTGCTTCTGGATCCTCCCCAATCACGATCAGATCATCCACATAAATACTGACAATGATGCTGGCGTTGGCATTGCCCCTTGTGTACACGGCTTGCTCCTGTGCACACCTTCTGAAGCCAAGTTGCTTCAGACTTTTATCAAGTCACGTGTTCCACGCGCGCGGTGCCTGCCGAAGTCCATAGGGTGCTTTGCTCAACTTGAGCATTAAGTGCTCCTTGTCTTTTACTGTTAACCCCTCCGGCTAGGCCACATAAACCTCCTCCTTGAGTTCGCCATTCAAGAACGCTGACTTGACATCGAGGTGATGTACTTGCCACCCGCGGTTGGCTGCAATAGCAAGAATGACACGTACTGTGTCGAAGCAAGTGACTGGTGCAAAAACTTCTTCAAAATCAATGCCTTGCCGCTCCACATAACCTTTTGCAACCAACCTGGCCTTGTGCTTGATGACCTCGCCGTCCGAGTTCTTCTTGAGTTTGTACACCCACTTGAGCCCGATCACCTTATGTCCGACTGGCAACGTGGTGAGATTCCACGTCGCATTATTCTCGATGGCCTCAATCTCCTTGGCCATGCCTTCCTCCCATGCTAGCTGACCAGCAGCCTCGCGGTAGCAAGTCGGTTCCTCCATCTCTATGAGCATTGCCTCCTCATCAGCTTCTTCATACTCCAGCTCCATACGTGGTGCATTTTCCATGATGTCGGCCATGTGCCTATACCGAACAGGTCCATCATTGTTGCCGACATGCCCACTAGATCACGGTGTGGGCAAATTCCTGCTTTGGTTGGCACCTCCTGCCGTGGTCAACGTGGCCTACGGAGTGGTCGGCAAGATAGTGAGTGCTGTTGATGAGCTTGCCGAACCACCCGTTGGAGTTGTTGTGGTCGACATTCTGCTGACTACTGGAGTGGTTAAGGTAGTCGGTCCGAGTACTGCCATGGGCACTGGCACGCCTGCCAGGCTACCCATGAGGGGGGCCGTGCTGACTCCTGTCTGCTCGGGGTTGGCCTTCTCTCCGACCACGAAGTCGGGAGACCGATCATCTCCTGCATCTTCTGACCACTTCCACTCCACATTCTCTTCAAATATAACATCACGACTTACATGGATCTTGCCGTGATGTGGATCTAGCAGACGGTGAGCTTTGCAACCTTCCTCGACGCCCAAGTACACGAGCGACTGACTGCGGTTGTCGAGCTTCTTGAGGTGTGGCGTGGTCACCTTGGCGTGCGCCATGCAGCCGAACACACGGATGTGTGCTAGGTGCGGCTTCCTTCCCGACCATTCCTCGAAAGGAGTGCGATCACCCATCGCTTTGGTTGGGAGCCGGTTGAGGAGATAGACGGGAGCCGGTTGAGGAGATAGACGGCATGATGCACCACCTCCCCCCAAAATCTGCCAGGCACGCTCGTGCTCTTGAGAAGTGAGCGCGCCATAGCCATCACCGTCCTGTTGCGCCTTTCCACCACACCATTCTGCTGCGGTGAATATGGTGCAGTGAAGTGACGTTCAATTCCTACCTACTCGCACACCTTTGCGAGCTCAGTCGACATGAACTCACCACCGTGGTCGGACCGAAGAACCTTCACGCGGTGACCACTCGCGTTCTCGGCCAGCATGCCTGGTCCTTAGTCCCGATCACATGCAGCCACATCCACTGGGAGTAGTCATCAACAATTAGCATAAAGTAACGATTACCAGCTGGTGTTGATGGCGTGATCGGTCCACACAAATCAATATGCAGGAGTTCAAGTGGCTCCTCCGCTTGGTAGTTGGCTGCCGCCGAGAACGGCAGTTTTGTCTGCTTTGCCACCAGACACGTCCGACACAGCTGGTCAGGATGTGTAATCGACGGCACACCTGCCGCCATTCCCTTGTTGGCGAGCATCTTCAAGGCTTGGAAGTTGACATGGCCGAGGCGAGCATGCCACAACCATGCTGGGTCATCGAGGCTTGTCAACAGACAAACTGTCCTCGCCAATTGCAGCTTGATGTGATAGAGACGATTCTGAGTTCGTCTCACCTTCATGATCAAGCGCAAAGGATCCTTGACGGACACCTCGAGTACGTCGTCATCCATGAGAACTTGGTGACCAGTCTCAGTGAGTTGACCAAGACTCACCATGTTGCTGCGAAGTCTGGGGATGTAGTACACCTCCTGGAGCAGCCATTGATCACCATTTTTGCACGCGAAGAGAATTGAGCCCTTACCCTTGATCTGCACCGATGAGCCGTTGCCGAATCTCACCCTCCCAGTGACTCCATCCAGCTCACAGAATTTCTCCTTCATCTAGGACCATTGTCAAGGAACTAGACATCGGTTGGTTCTTTAACATACTCGGCAGTGTGCAGTTCTGGCTACACTTTCTCTTCAATCAGCATGACGACATCTTGTTGGTCTTGCCCGACCAACGATATCTCTTCTATGACCGCCAGTAGTAGCGCTGGTTCAACGTCGTCGGCGCGCGCGAGGTGTGCTACCTCCTCCTTCTTCGGAGCTCGACAATGTGTCGAGCAGTGCCCCATCTCGTCGCAATTATAGCAACGAATGTGACTCTTGTCACGACCACCGCCGCCAGAACCACTTGCTCCATCTTTGCGTGGTCCGCCCCGACCACCTTTGCCGCGACCACTGCCGCGCAGCCTGGTCGCGGTTCCCACCATCTGCTGGAGCCTTGTACTTCTTGCTTGACGATGAGTCTCTGTCGTCCTTTCTGTACCGCGCCTCCCACTCAGCCTGAGTGAGGAGCACTTGCCCGTCGGCGTTCCCTCCGGCGTCAGTGCCCTTCTTGCGCGTGCGCTCCTCAAATGTCTTGAGGCGTCCCACGGCCTCCTCGATCGATAAAGTGTTGAGGTCGTAGAACTGTTCGATGCCGGCTATCACACTGATAAACCGTTCTGGCACCGTGTTGAATAGCTTCTTCACGAGCATGGCATTGCTCAGCGTCCCGCCGAGACTTGAGTACCTGACAGACATGGTAGTGAGTCGACCGGCATACTAGTCAAGGGACTCACCGTCGTTCATGTGCATGACATCGAACTCGCTTTTCAACGTCTGCAGCCGCGCGTCCTTCACTCGATCCGCGCCGACGAACCTCGCCTTGAGGCAGTCCCACACCTGCTTAGCTGTCGTCTTCTTCGCCACTTGCATGAGGAGGTCTTCAGGAAGCGCTTGAAGGAGGTGCGACCTCGCCTTCTTATCGAGTCGTGCGTCGACTTCAGCTCCTTCTGTCGGCTCGACAGCCTCCCAGACTCCTTGATCCTCCATCATGGCTTGAACACGAATCACCTAGCTGGTGTAATTTGTGTTCGTCAGCTGTAGGTACTGGAACATACCACTGCTTTGCTGCGCCCTCGATGTCTCTGCCACAGTAATCGACATTGGGTTCAACCGGAGGATTTTGGGCATGCAACCTAGGGTGCTCTGATACCAACTGTTGGCGAGCACAGGATCACACACCCAACTTTCTTCTCAATGTAGTGAATTCCGACAAGCACAAACAAAACAGAGTAGAGGAAGTTGAACAAAATGCACAAGAACACAAGTTTGGGGCAATTTTCTTGGGCTGTGTTTCTTGGAATCAATCTTTATGACTCACTTTACATTGTTCTAGCATCTGCTATTTATAGAGTGCATGGAAGTTCACCGATCGTGCCATCCCACAATCTCTAACTTTCTCATGCAAAAAAACGCACGCACTCAATGCTAACCATTAACCTAGTCATTACTCCTGAGAATGTACTCGGTCTGCATGCAATGGTTGAAAACACCTCAGCCGTTGCTGCCTTGATTGTATTCAATGGTTTGGGACCACTGCCATGAATAGCATTCAACAGTATGTAGCATTGCTGTGGATGTGGTTTCTGCTAAATCCTATTGAATGTGTAAACGTGCTTATGCCTTACAGGAGCAGCGAATTGTTCCTGAGGAAGAGTGGGGTGACTTCATGAGCATGCTCCGGAAGCCATTGCCAGCCACTTTTAGGATTAATGCGAGGTAATGATTCTTTCTTTGTGTTATGAATGGAACTCAAGTGGCAAAGGTTGTATGAGTGGAGAATAGGAGGGCGAGGCTTCAGTTGCCGGTGGCGCGGGGGCGCCGTGCTGGCAAAGGATGGCCGGCAGGGGCGCACCAGCCACAGGAGAGGAAGAGAGAAGAGTAATTTCTTCTTTTCCTATTTCTTGCTTCTCAATCTGATTACCCATATATGGGCTATCTTCCAACAATCAACTTCTAATTCAAAAGGAAAGCAATCTCTAATATCATATCTATTACGAACTGAATTGGAAAGCAAATCACTAAACATGGGAAGTCCTAACTCGGTTGGACTCCAGTTGTGCCGTTCGAGCCTTGCTTGAATGGGGAATGTTCCCGCTATGTCACGCTGGGGAATGTTCCCGCACAACTCCACAACTAGTGCATGCAGATGCTGATCCGGCTTGTTTGGGACACCGAGTAGAGGATGATGTTCACGCTACGTCACGCTGGAGAACTTCCCATACAGCTGTGGGTCCTTCATCAAAAGGGGTAAACACATGGGTCAAGATAATAATGGGGCGGCGTATTTTAAAAGGCCTTATGGTGATCCACTTGATTTGCATGTCTAAGAAAACATGTGGAATATAACAAGTTGATTGACTTTTATGAGTAAAGTGTACAGGCTTAGAAGAGTGAAGTTATTCGAATAGTCATGCCTACGGTCATGGGCGAACATGTGAACTTACTCGAGTTAATTCTATTTATAAAATAATCTTTGTGAGTGGGGTGAGGAACAATAAAAATGGTGGTTTATCCCAGTGATTATAAAGGATGGATGGAACTTGCACTACTAATATTGATACACACTCTTACATCCTTTAAAAATATGGTTTAGTAGAAAATACTAAGTATCAGGGATTTCTACTTACTGTAACCTTCAAATGAAGCCTTTAGCAAATAAAATAACCTGAGCCATCCCTTCACAAGCCATGCATTTAAATAATTACATTCTGCATGTTGGCTCGCTGAGCACGATTGGTTGTGCTCACACTCGCTCACTCAATTAACTCAGAGCATGTGGAGCAAGACAACTATGCCAACTATGCCACGTAAGACGGAGAAGAAGATGGAGGAGATTAGGACAGTTCCTAGTAGTATAGTTCTTGCCCCAATTAGGCGGACCTTGATGGTGAGTGTATACACATCTATTATCCATATTACTTATAGAATAGTAGGGTATCATTTACCCCCAATCACTTGCCTATGTCAAGGTGGCCTCACCTTTTTTACTTTTGCTTTTGTGCAATGTAATGATTTGGCCAGATCGACCCTTATTGTAAACTCTGCCTAGTAAATGTTATTTGAACTCTAATGTGTAATATAAGTGTTGGTATATTTTATGAGATGTATGAAATGGTTCATCAATGTATCTGTATCTGTGAACATTATCTACTGATCTAGGGAATAGTGCTGTGGAAATCACAGAGGGTTTCAAATGACAAGTTCAGGGTCCGACAAGTATAGCCAGTGGTTGTCGATAGCTATTTTCTAAATGAGGTCTTTTTGGAGTTTTTGAGTTAAGACCTAGTGCGGTAGTATCGACGTTGTAATCACGGTACGGCTAACGTATGGTGTATCGATCTGACTAGCCTTGGCAAGGCGGTCTGACCAGTATGGAGTTGGCGGTCTGACTGACATGGGTGCCACGATCAGACCGACCCCTATGCTAAGTAGATTTTGAATGTTGGTTTTGGTGGTGTCAGTCATGATAGAAGTCTGTGCAAGTGTTAGTCATGGGGAATCCATACATGTGTGAGTCATGGTGTGTCCATGTATACGTTTTTCTAATTAAGAGTCAAATGGATGTCATTTGTGCTTGCATTGATTGCTTTGTTCTTTGGTGTACATGTGCTTTGATGATTGTTACGGCCAACGGTAAGATCGAGGCTATGGAAGGGGTCCTAAAGCCATGGCGTGTTGTGTAAGTCTGGTGAAGCAACATCACAAGGGTCGTGAAGAGACAATGCGTGCATGTGGTGTGCCAATTGGTCTTATGCATTTCAAGTAGTAATGTTCCTCAAGGCAGGTGTACAATTTTGGCAACAAGCATTAAGCATCATAGACTATGGTGTAATGTTGGTGTGCCAAGGGATTTGGGCATTTCAAGTGGTGACGGCCTCGGTATAGGCAAACGATCTTGACAAGTCATGGGCATCGTGTCGTTCGTGAAGACTAGTGGGTAGTAATTTAGGAAATTGTTCAATATTGAGTGGATTAGCGGTTTACAAAACCACGTCACTAGCCTAAATGGTTTAGGTCATGTCTTTATGGTTAGAGTATCTTATTGGGCTTGTGGAGCCTTTGGAAATATGTGTGAGTTACTAGGTTTCCCTATATGTAAGTGGTTTGATCTACTAAGGAGTGACTGGTTGTTAAGGTTAACTAAAAGCTAAGGAGCATCTACTATATAAGCCCTTGTATTATGTTGTGAGAATTATGCCTCTTACGACGTTGAGATATTAGGGTTAGGATTTTCTTGTATTGGAGCCTTTTGTGTGTGTGCTCTAGGCTTAGAGCTCTGCCATCCCGAGAGATTGGTTGTAAAACATTTTTCTCCAAATAAAATGAACATCCAAGTTTGCCCAAGTGAATTGTGCCATGGATCCCTTTTTGTGCTTTTGATTTATTTGCCTTTCTTGTTTGGATTTCTTTTCTCTTGATCTTTCTAGGTGCTAAGAACTTGTAAAAGGTGGGGATATTTCTTAGAGATTAGATCATATTCATCTAGACACTTTCTATATAAAGTTCTTGAGTTTGTCCGGTTTTACTCAAGAAAAGGATGATTATTTGGATTTTGATCTTGTGGGGGTTTTGGCTTGAATTCGTGATGTGATTTGGTTTGCTATGATATGCGAAAATTCATCCAAGGTCACCTAGATTACCTAAAACTCACGAGTAAGAGCAAATCGAGATTTCCCCTTTTTACTTGGTTTTTGTGCTCCCTTTAATTAAATAGAAAAATGTTAGAACTTTGCAACGATTCTCTCGATCATTGATTGAAATAGGTTTTTAACATTCTAATGATGGTGCATGCCAAGTTTTAAGTTATTTAGACCAATGGATAAAAAATTACATCTATTTTCAATTTTGAACTTGTGCTATTTTAGTATTCTTGCGCTGATTTTACTGCAGCAGCGGTACTAACAGGGTTATTGTAGCGGCACTATCAATTTTTTTACTATACACCGTAGCGATACTGCCAGTTTATTGTGGTGGTACTATCGAAGTTACTGTAGCGGTACTGCTGATTTTGCATAGTTTTATTTGGATCTTTTCGTGTGGGTGATTGATCTCTGAATTTAATAATTTTTCATAGTTATTGAATGAGGAATTTAGAGTCGTACTTTCGCTTAGAGAAAAGATCTAAAAAGTCTTGTAATCTTGTTGGATCGCTTCAGAATCTATTTGAAAAGATTTGAAAAGTCTTGTAATCTTGGGATATAAATGTTGATTTGCCTGTTAGCAATTATGATTTGATTAAAAGTTATATCAAGTAAATGCCACGGCAAATAGATTCCGAAGTACACGTGCTATGAAATCTATTACCTTACATTTGCACCTTTAGGACGACGCAACTATGTGGTGACACATATAAGTCTTACACAAACACTTGCAGAGTTGAGCTTAAGGTAGGAGGATATATACAATATGGTATGATATAATTGTTAGGAATATTGTGTGTATTGATATGAGACCCAATGGGCCATATATATAGGAGAGTACAAGAGATATAAGGAAACAAATAAGAGTCCTATTCTATCTCTAATACCTTATCTCTAATACCCTTAACACCCCCCCACAAATGCAAGGCGTATGCAATAGCATTGCATTTGAAAAAGGGTTAATACTAAAACAAAAAAAATATCCAACATCCGAATCGTGATAAAGTCGTCGTTGCGTGCAGTCGTCGAATAAACTGTCAAATCAAGCCGAAGAGGAATAGATAGAAGCATGACGGCACAGATCGAAGCCTGAGACGGCAGCGGCGCAGTGCACAAGAAGCGCAACGGAGGCGCAGTGCAGAAGAAGCGCGGCGGCGCAATGCACAAGAAGCGCAACGGAGGCGCGGTGCAAAAGAAACGCGGCGACGCAATGCACAATAAGCGCAACGGAGGCGCGGTGCAGAAGAAGCGCGGCGGCCTCATAGAGACTTCTACAATCTGCAGCGGCTCAAGGAAAAGAGCAGCGGCTGCTGCCATGCAAAAGAGAATTCCTACACTTCTATGACTGACAATAAATTTGTGGACTCGCACGGCTTGAACGAACTAAATATTAGAGACTACGGATTTTAGGTGGACGCAACGAGAGACTCACGAAAAATAACTAAAAACTGACTCCAAAGAACAGACTGAAAAATAACTCAGATACGCAAAGCGAACTCCACCCAAGTTCAAAAAGGCCATCGGCGTCTCGGTCTCTCGGCCATCTCTCTCATCTCTCTCAGTCCCTCCCTCCCGTCCTCACGCTTCTCTCCATCCCCCCGTCCGTCTTTGCCAGAGGAGGGAGAAGCCGGAGGGAGAAGTCGACGGCGGAAGGAGGCGACGGCGTGGGCGCGAAGGCCGGGAGGCGGCGGCGCGGGCACGGCGGCCTAGAGGCGGCGGCATCCGAAGGCGGCGGCGCGAGCACGGAGGCGCGGGCACGGCGGCCGAAGATGACTGAATCCGGCGACGGGGAGCCCGGAACGGGGCGGCGGCCGGTGCAGAGGCAGGCGCAGCCACCGGACGGGCGGGGGAGAGCTGGATCTGGCGCGAGGGTCCCCGTGAGGCGGCGGCGGTCTTGGGAGGGAGACGGCGGCCGATTGGGGATGTCGACCATGACGACCGCGAGGATCCCAGAGTCGGCCTGGCGACGGCGACCGCGGGCGGTCGGAGAAGGCCCGGCGGCGGTGAAGACGACCGGATCCGGGGGTGACGGAGAGCTCCGTCCTGGATCTGGCGCGTCAAGGTTGACTGAAGGCCTGGATCCGGCGAGGAAAAAACTCGATCTCGCTGGATCCGACGAGGAGCAGATCGGAGAGATGGCCGTAGTGGTCATTGTTGGCGACCGGATCTGGGTGCGTCGAGGTCGGCAACAACCAGATCAGGGCGAGGTACGCGATCCACGGTGTGCTTCTTCACGGCGGTGATCCAAGAGGACGGCGGCGACTGAGGCACGGACGACGGCGCGTTTGGAGGTGGCTGCCCCCAGGAGAGGAGATCGATCCTCCCGGGGGCAGCGGCGGCGGAAGACGAACTTAGACTAGGTATGAAACCTAGGCTCTGATACCATGTTAGGAATATTGTGTGTATTGATATGAGACCCAATGGGCCATATATATAGGAGAGTACAAGAGATATAAGGAAACAAATAAGAGTCCTATTCTATCTCTAATACCTTATCTCTAATACCCTTAACAATAATGAGATATACCAAAGGATATAGTGATTAACGCCCTGACTCTAGACCCCTAACAGCTTTCTTCTCGATGCTGAAATTTCTTGTACTGCCAACCTCCGAGGTGACCGTGGAAGACTCTCCAAGCAAGCTATCCAACTCTTCTGGATTTTGCTGCACCCATGGATGTTGCATGACCTTTCTCAAGCTATCAAGCTTCTCTGCAACTTCCTTCATCGATGGCCTGTTCTCACCACACATCTCCAAGCATTGCCTTGCTAAATCTGCAATCTCTTCAAGAAACTCCATATTCTCGTTGTTTTTTATTTGATCATCCAAGATGTCCTCAAGCTTGTTCTCCTTCATTGCAGACAGAAACCTCATTGATAAGCTCTTCTCATATTCAGGCCCTTGGAGATTGAACGCCTTCTTGCGTGTGAGCAACTCCAATAGAACAACGCCAAAGCTGTAGACATCACTCTTGTCCGTTAATTGGCATGTTTGCATGTACTCTGGGTCGAGGTACCCACAAGTTCCTTGGACAAGTGTGACGAACTGTGACTCATCGGTTGGTGCTAGGATGGAAGCGCCAAAGTCGGAAACTTTTGCTATGTAGTCGCCATCAAGGAGGATGTTGGATGACTTTACATCACCGTGGAGGATTGGTGGTGATGCACAGGAATGGAGGTAGGCCAGCGCCTCAGCGGACTCGTGGGCGATCCGCAAGCGAGTGGCCAAGGAGGTGTGATGGCCATGGTTGCCATGGATGAGATGGAACAGTGTGCCGTTTGGGATGAACTCGTAGACCAGGATGGGGACTTCCACTTCGAGACAGCAGCCGAGGAGCTTAACAATGTTCTTGTGGTTGATTTGGGACAGGATCAGCATTTCCTTGCCAAATTCTTTCTTCTGTTGCTCATCGATTGTCATGCATCTTTTGACGGCTACTTCGACGTCACTCTTCAGAACTCCCTTGTAGACAGTTCCATGGCCTCCGTGGCCAAGGACTTGCTGTTCATCAAAGCTGTTTGTGGCTTGCTGTAATTCTTCTTCTGAGAAGATTTTGAATGCAACACCTTGTTGTGATTTCATCTCCTCGAATAGCAGCATACCACCATGCTGTCGAAAATACTTCCTTTTGATGCGTTGTAGCTTTCGTCTTTCTTGGATCAAGTACGCACAAGTGATTGTAATCACAAGAACAACAAATCCAATACTTGCACCTGCATGATTATCCAACCGATCAGAATGATTTCATCCTAATGATATATAAGTACACCTGAAGTGAACAGAGAAACATGTATGAACTTCCTATCAAAACTCACCAAAGACAGACATCACCCAAATAGACTTCTGATTTGGCATGCAAACGCCATCCATCATATGCTTTCCTCGCGGGCATGTACAAGTGAAATTTCCCGGTGTATTGTTGCATATGCCAGCACATGGGTAAGTAGCATTGTCAAGGCACTCGTTAATATCTGAAATTAAACAGCAATTCTTCCTTCGTATCTTTGCATTGTCATTGCATGAGTAGGAGAAAATAAAAGAAAAGTAATGGACAGGAAGAGAGAGACCTGTGCATCCATCGATGATATATGGATTGCCTCTGTATCCCTGGGAGCACTTACAGCGGTAACCAGTTGCGTTGGTGAGACAGTCACTATTGTTGCTGACACAGGCGTAGGGCACACTCCTGTCAATTTTCGCGTCTTCGCACGTATTCCTTGTAATGGCCCAGTCCAGAACAACCGGAATAGTCGCGTTGTCTCTGTCATAGAACACCGTCGAGGTGAGGTACGTGGTGCTGAAGTTGAAGGCTGCTCTTTCCATCAGTGCCACATAGCTGCATGGGGTTCTCCTCCATATTTGACTGCTGTTGTAGTTCTCGTTGAAGAAAACTTCATAATGCTGCACGCCTTTCGGAACATCTGCCTGGCAGCATCCAGCGCCGGAACATGTGCCGTTCTTAACTTCTACATCGTCGCATGTCGACAAGCAACCGATTATATACTGCATGGTTGCGCATGTGATATATATCAGCTGTGTACTTAGCTCTGGAACAATAAAGTGTTAAATTACTTTAACGGAAAGTGGCATGTGTTTCTTATACTAAAAGATCCAAGTGTGATGGTTATTGTAATAGACCAAAAGGTTAAGAATCATGGGGTTTAAAATCCTTCTCCTTTCCCTTCAAATATTTATGTGTGTTCTGAAATGATCTGGTAGTATTATTTCCTCAAAAGGAAAGGAAGTTTGTTAGCATCTGCATAGTTTGTAGCTACTATAATCAGCAGTGTTTATAATTGTACAAGGGTCAAACCATGGTCGCATGAATGAAAGAATAAATTGGCTGCCGTTTTGCATTTGAAATTGCCTACCATCAATGGACAACATTCAAATGATTTAATTGGCTGGCAATTTTAGATGTCAACGGCCGGCAGCATATATGCTGCAATCCAAAGCCAGTAATTTCTGCCATTTAAATGCCGTTGGATGGATTAATTGCATGGCGCTTGGTGATTGATGCATGCTCAAACCTATAAAAGTCAACGCCCTTCACGGTATAGGATGTGTGAAGAAAAGAAGAGGAGCATAAAAGGAAAAAACACTGCTTTGAGATAAGAAGGAAGAAAACACAAATAATGTAGTTCTCTCATCATCAAGAGAACGCTTACGCTTAGAAGGAAGAGAGGGGACAAAAAATCTCGATATGCAAGGAGTTCGTATGCCTTAATATGGGTTTGTGCGTAATACCACATATATATATATATGAAGGATTGTTCTACACGGGTTGAATCAAAATTGTGCTAAAATATGATCCGATCGCTTCCGCTAATTTTGCTAACATAAAGATCCATCGACGAAGTGCCGGAGTACTTACACTGTCGCTCCGCATGTAGGCGA
Organism: Dendrocalamus latiflorus; assembly: GCA_017311315.1. Classification (NCBI taxonomy): domain Eukaryota; kingdom Viridiplantae; phylum Streptophyta; class Magnoliopsida; order Poales; family Poaceae; genus Dendrocalamus; species Dendrocalamus latiflorus. The sequence continues at coordinate 33,746,434 of CM029657.1, forward strand.
GGCTATTGCACCCGGTAACGATGATTTTGTTGTCTTCTGCTGAGTAGTAGTAAGGTGACCCGGTAAGGTCTGCCCATGCGTTGTTGTACATCATCCCCTTCGTGGCTTGGTCATAGCACTGCCGCGAAATCCAATTCATCATCCAGGCCTTACCGTCGGGTACGGAGATCTCGGTCACCTCCAAGTCCCCGGTGAACAGCTTGGTGGCGCCGTTCACAGTCGTGCAGTTAAGCTGAAAGCCGCTGTGAATCGCGCACTGCGGGTCGATGCCGAACGGGTACGGGACATCCACGCCGCCGCACCTCCTCTGGCAACCTGGCCACCGTGCCGCCGGGACGTCGGCCGCGGCGGCTAGCACCCACACAGCCGAAAGGCAGAGCAGAGGACGGCCGGGGATCACAAGAAGCCGAGAGTACTCCATGGCCGTTGACTCGTTGTAGGCTGTCTTCTGTAGCAAGGGTGGGCGTGTATCGTAGCATCGTAGGCTATAAAAAGGAGCCACTCATTTGAGCTAAAAAAAGAGCTTATAATTAAAATTTCACTATTGTTAGTTAAAATTACACTGTAGTTAATAATGACTTATTTGACGTAATTAAATTTTAAAAAACAAAAAACATATTAACCCATCATAGACAATGCAAACAAATACGGGAAAAAAAGAACCGACAAAAAACTCAAAAAAAAAAGCTAAAAAGTCAGAAAAAACAAAATTTAGGAATAATAAAAAATAAGTTAGAAACCAGAAGCTTGAGCCGACGCTGAGTGCTGCCACTGGGCCATGCGGCCACTCGGCCTGGGCCATGGTCAGTCGTTCGGGCGTCCGACGCCAAGTTGGGATCGGGAAAGAGAAATTGGACAAATTATGCGCAAGTATTATATCTTATATGTAACAAATTTTTTGCAAAAAGATGGGGTATTCAACTAAATATCTATGAATTACTGTAAGTTTGTCCCTACGCATCGTGCCTTCGAGCCCTTGCATCTATCCTACACTTGGTAGAGTTGTGTTGTTTTTTTATTAGATAATTTTTAGGATGGTTGATTGCTTTTTTTTCCATTAGAGATTTTTAGGTAGGTGTGAAAGAGTGAGGGCCAGTGAACCAGGGCCACTGACTCTTTTTGGAAGTATTATTAAAGATAAAGTATACGCATCCATTCAGCTTTCAGTCTGTTACCATCGATTTTTGGCAGACAACGGGTCGTCGGCCAGAGGTCGTTGGCAGCTGGTACATAAATAAGACAACATCGGCTGATGGCATTCTGCTGAGAGAGACATGAGGGGATCACGTTCAAGGCGACAACACAGGCATAGCATTTGTTTTCGAAGTTGTACGGATAAGTTCGTGGTAACCAAGTCGACCGTATATGATCTCATAACCAACTGGCCAGTAGCGGGTCTAGATAAAGTAGCCGAGGCTCCTGTTGATCATATGTGATATTTATGGGTGTAGACCCTACGTAAATTTCGGGTGTAACCTTTTCCCCTAGCCTAGATAGCGGTGATCTTTGGCGCTTGAGAGTCTAAGACATAATAAAATTCTAAGGGGGTGTTTGGTTAGAGGCCACAATTTGCCATGCCTCAACTTAAGAATTTGCCACACTTGTGGCTAGCCAAATTTGTGGCAAAAAAGAGGTGTTTGGTTGATAACTAAGGTGTGGCAAAAACTTTGTGGCTATTGTTTGGTTCATTGCCACAAAAGTGTGGCAAAAAAATTGTGGCCACACAGAATTTTGACAACAGAGACTTGTATCTCTGTAAACAATTCGTGACGACTAAAAGCACACTTTCTTTTAATAAGGTCTTGGCTGCTACTACTAGACAAGATACCACAGTAACTGGCTGGCAATGTTGCTAGCCACCAACAATATCCGATAGGTTCTCCGAGCCCTAACAGGAAAAAGCACCAGTGGTGACATCTGACAAGCCACCAGAGGCAAGGTAACCATGAATGTGGTAACCAATCCTAAGATCCATTTAACCACATGGAGCAGCATTGGTAATGGCACATGCTGAGCAGCACAGTCAATCACACGCAACACACTAATAACAGTGAGTACCAACAATGTCACAATTAACTATTGATTTTTTTTAAAAAAGAAAGTTGCAAATGCAGGCCCATAAAACATGCTAATCATCAAATAATACACGGTTATGAACTTGATGACCCACTTGATATTGTTGAAGATTAGATAATAAAGGGGATGCTAACATGCTATGCCTTGTACAAGAGATAATGAGCTCATACCATAATTCTGAACAATCTTAATACTAGAACAATGGTATCCCACGGCCTGCAAAATTGGAATACATAACAAGATAAGCAGTACACAAAGTTCATCGATCTTGGACTGATAAGTCTGAAATCATCAAACCATCTGGGATAAGAAATCCTCGGTCCAGGATTAAGGTAACTACTGGTAACACCAAGCTACCACTGGTTTCCTTCTCTCCATTTTGGGGGAATCAATTTGCTATTCAGGCTGAAGGAACTAATAGAGTTTATTGGCAATTTTAGATTGAGATCAACTTTCTGAAAAGAAGTACTGCTAAAGAGTAGGGACATACAGCAGTTGCTTGCTGAAATTTCTCTGTGAGAACAACATCATTGCATGACACAACAGAAATTAGTAAGAATGCCTTTGATGGATAATTGCAAAGAATAGAGAACATACAGGTAGTTGGACTTCATAAGACATGCCCAATTTCAAAAGTTTTCTTAATTTCACAAGAAATGCCCAATTCTTCTCCTCCACAAGAAATGGCAGTACTCCAAGTAATATTTTAAATATAGTTTCCTTTGACCCATCTATAACATAATTTCATATGTAAGACATTAGTCAGTAGAAGGAAAAGAAATGCATCAACAGTTCAACATTCAACACACAATCATCCTGAATCAAGCTAGCAGATTGTCCATTGTATGATGTGTAATCAAATCTACAGGTTAACAAATGCTTAGGTGCTAACAAATTCCCTCACCGGCTTCAGGCGATTCAACACTGACGTCGGGCTAACAAATTCACTGCTCTGGCACCAACACTCGCAGAGGAGGGAGGCAGGGCGACGAGCCGGCGAGGAGCAGGGAAGCGCCGCGGCCGAGGAGGGCGGCGCCGCGGCCGGGGAGGGGGGCGCCGCGACCGACGAAGGGGACGCCGCGGGTGCTGCGGCCGAGAGGAGCACGCCGCGCCAGGGAGCGGTGCCGCGGCCGGAAGGGGAGCGCCGCGGCCGACGAGGGGGGCGCCGCGGCCGACGAAGGGGACGCCGCGGCCGAGATGGGGACGCCGCAACCGGGAGGGCGCCGCGGCCGAGAGAAGGACGCCGCACAAGGGAGCGGCGCCGCGGCCGGGAGAGCGCCGCGCCTCAGGCCGCCGTCGCCATGGAGCTTCCCTACATCCTCAGATCCGCGCGCTCGAGTGGCTGCCGACCTCGGAGGGGAGGGAAGGGGACGAAAGGAGCGGCGGCCGAGCTTCCAGGCGACGGTGGGAGCGGCGGCAGCGGAGGAATCGAGCGGCCGGGCGGACGAATCGAGCGGCAGGGCGGCGAATCGAGCGGCAAAGCGGGTGGGCCCTCTAGCAATTGGCGCGCCTGAGGCCAGTGTGGCGCCGAAAATGCTCGCCACACTCTTGGCGAAAATTTCTGTGGCAGTAGGAAGGTGTGGCCATGGCATGCCTGAGTTAAATCATGAACCAAACAGTTGTCACAGAAGGTATGGCATGCCTAAGTTGAAGTGTGGCAGGATGTGGCCACAAACCAAACACCCCCTAAATTCGCCCCTGCAACTGGCCTTCACTTTGACGAGTCAGATAGTCAGGCCAACGTCGAAATGTGAAACCGCAGTGGAGCATGTCTCTTACGGAGAAGACGAAAGGACTAGCAAGTTGCAACGCTATAAAGCCGTAACCTGTCATAGTCGCCATAACCACAGTGAATGGCTTCCATGAAGTACATGACAATTAAGAATACGCCGCGGCCAAGCACGTTTCTTCTGGATAAGACGAAAAGACTTGCAAGTCGCAACACTACAAGCCATAACACATCGTAGTCGCCATAGGCCACAGTGCAATGGCCTCCACAAAGTACATGACAATTAAGAATGCGTAGCCACGGCTGAGCCTACACATCTCTCGCGGAGAAGATGAAAGAAGGACTTGCAAGGTGCGACGCTATAAGCCGTAACACATCAAGTCACTGCAGACCACAGTGCAATGGCTTCCACGAAGTACATGACAATGAAGAATGTGCAGCCGCGACCGTGCACGTTTCTCGCGGACAAGATGAAAGGAGTTGCAAGTTGCAACGTTGTAAGCTGTAACACATTGTAGTCATCATAGACCACAGTGCAATAGCTTTCACGAAGTACATGACTGTTAAGGATAGAATATAATTATTATTCGTTTTCTTATATGCCTTAGTTTTCTTATGTATATGGCATTTCTCTAAATATCCCCTTGTACTCTCTATATATATTGCTCTTTTGGCCTCATGAATATATACACAATATTTATAATATGGTATCAAAACTAGTGTTAAGAGACACTGATTGTTAAGAGACAGAGAACACCCACGTGCCCTAGTGGTAAAACACAATGGTTGGGTTTTTTGCATCATGTTTATGTTTTCTAATTTTTACTACAATAATTAGATTTTAAATGATATGTTTTTAAGATAAAATTTATAAATTAGTTGTAGTAGACACTAAATCGACTTTAGCTATACTAATTAAAATCGTATACGGCTGTCTCTCTTTTCATACTTTATTTTATACATAATTAGAATTCAAAAGTTATAAATCACAGCATAAAAAACCCATCCAATATTATGGTGTCGAGGTTTGCGATTTCAAGTCTTTACTTTCCTTTTCTAAATAAAAAATAGATAGCATCTCCTATCTACTCTCTTTTTTTAGCGTTAAGAGACCTACTTAGTAACTCTCAACAACCAGAGGCTGGAAGACTTGGCGAGCACTCCTCCTGGGACCCTGCCCTGGCACTCCAATTCCAGAGATAACCATGGTAGGATCGACCGAATCGTATGTGAGGCGTACAAGCTTTGCCTGCTGCTGGTCAGTCATTGCCGGGGACCGGCGTCTCGGTTGGCTTCGTCCCGAGCCGAGCAATCGTGATGCGTAGCGTTTCTTCCTTCTTTTCCTGGGTGAATCTTGGGGAGCGATCAACATGGCTTCCATAAGCTGGCTGTGGCTTTTTTGTCACTATTCATAAGTTTCGTCTTTTTCTGAATTTTTGATTTTTTTTGTTGAGCTTTTTTACAGGTTCTTTTTTTCCCCGTATTTGTTTGTATTATACGTAATGGGCTAACATATTTTTTTTATTTTTAAATTTTTTTTAAATTTAATTATGCTAAATAAGCCTCTGTCAGCTACAGTGCTTTTTTCAGCCAGCTACAGTGTTTTCAGCCATAAGCCATGAGCTTTTCAGCCGAACCGATCACCCCCTTGATCTACGCGTGGCATCTGCTTCTCAGTTTCCACGAAACGACGGGTACGTACGCCCGCCTGACCGCGATTGACGTCTATGCATGAACAGCTGGAAGTATGTTCATCACAAACCGTACTTAGCCTGACCGTGATTGACGTCTATGCATGAACAGCTGTAAGTATGTTCATCACAAACCGTACTTAGCCTGACCGCGATTGACGTCTATGCATGAACAGCTGGAAGTATGTTCATCACAAACCGTACTTAGCTAGACATTGACTAGTCATCGAAGAATGAGAGAAATCGGTGCCACTAGGTGTCCTCGCCGACTAAAGAAATCTTAAGTTCACCTGATCAGTACGTATTTTGCTTTAAATTTCTGTCAATTTTTCTAATTTATTTGAAGAACATAGGCTAAATCTATGAGTTAGGAGGTTTTCAATGTCATGGTTGTTGGTTATTTTTTGTCGAATTATAGAGTTAAGACTTATAATTTTAATTTTGATTTTTTTTGAATACCAGCAAGGGTTATTGCAAATCAGAAGGAAAATTATAGTATTTAACCATAATGTCAAGTAAGTAAGCCGCTGAACGTTTTTTTATTATATTGCTTTTGAACTGTTGATCATGTAAATATCTAATTGATCTTTTCAATTAATTGGTGATGATTTCATGAATGATATACCTATTTGCTATGTGGAAAACAAGAATTGACAAGTTATCAATGATGTCGTGGTTCATAGCTTTATGAACTTTAAAGAATATAAATACTAAAAGGTAATACATTAATTTACATTTGATCATTCTGTTATTTTTCACTTAAAAATTTTAAGAAATTTTGTTCTCTTTTAACAATCCATTAGGGTCAGATAATGTATTTTTACCAATGTTGATCAACTTTTGTCTGTGATTTCGCTCTTAGTTCTTTCAGTTTAGTACAACTAACCAATATTATTATCAAATTTCTTCGTATTAGTAAGCATTTAGATCACTAGTTCTTTATCATCATACATTGTCGTTGGTTATGTTGAAGTATTGATGCCAAAAATTATCAGACATATTACTATTCAGCATAATATTGCTTAAAAGTTATACATATTGTTATATGTATGGTGAAATGGTGAACCCTGATAATTTTTGTTCTAGTTCCAGCCTAGGTTCAATCATCAACGGATAGCAGGCTCTGCTCAGGGAACCAATATGCATCTTGGATGGACAACCATTGCCCATTGTCGATCAGACCCACAGTCGTGGCCGGTCAGACCGTCTTTGTAGGCCAGTCAGATCACTGCCCTCCTAGCAACAAAGACCAAAGAGCAAATGACACAAAATTAAACTCAAATTTTGACAATTAAGCGCAAACAAAGTTAAACACTCATCACATAATATGGGGTTGCCATCACATAGTCTTTCAGCATTCGTTGAGAGTATGTTGTTGTTCAGGGAGGGTCCCCGTGCCATCTTGAGCCCATGACCACTTCAAAGTGGCGGCGCTCGTTGGAAGGTCCACCCTAAGCTAAGTCCATGAGACAACCTCGGTAAGGTTTGCAAGGCCAACCACAGCGAGGTTCACGAGGCTAACCCTAGGCGAAGCACGAAGACCAACCTCGGAGTGGTCTAGGGCCAGCCCCGGGGGAGGCCTAGGGCAAGCCTCGGAGGGAGTCCAAAGCCAACCATGAACCAAACCCAGAGCACGGGACATGGGGGGACCCAGATCGGGCGAATGGCATAGATACCCCTAGGATTAGGCTGAGCTCTGAGAGTAAACTTGTAACTTTACTCACCTTCCTCTCCATATATAAATAGGACCTCATGTAATGAGAGAGGGGGAGGCCATTTGCAACCCTAAACACTCATATTGAATACACTTGATCATTCTTGTGCTTCTCTTTGAGTCCCTTTGTATTCTCCGGGGTCTTTGTATCCGACCAAGAGTGCTTCTAAGTTTACTGTTCGGTTTTGTATTGATGACAGTTGGCACGGTCACTAGTGAGACAGCTGCCTCCCGGGAGGCCGACCCACCGAATGCTCACGAGGAGGTGGAGTGGGAGTTAGAGGACCTTCAGAGGTAGTTGAGAAAATCATAGACTAAGGTTCTGCGGTTCGCGGACGAGGATCGCCATGTAGGGAAACTCTAGGTGCAACTCGAGAGGGCGCGAGCCAAAGTAAGAACCCCGCTGCCCATGAAATCCCAAGAAGCTGAGGAGCTAAGGAATCAGCTGAAGAAAGAACGAATATTGGCATGAGAGACAACATGACTCGAGGTACCTGAGGTTGAAGCCCCTTGAGTCAAGCTGACCAAAGTCTGCGCGCAAATGAACTTGCCACCTTTGGTCGGAGCCCAAGAAGCCGACGACCTCCGGGCACAACTCGACCAAGTGAGGAGGGAAGTATTGACCTCAATTGAGGGCGCCAGGATGAGCCGTGGACAATTAGGGCTGAGCTACTCAGGGCCGGCCCGGTGCAAGACCTCGCACCCAACTTCACACTGGACTTCCCCGGCACCCTCCAACCTTAAGGGGCTCCTACCCACGAGGTTGCCTTAGCTTCCCTTGTTACGACTTATAGATTTTGTTTCTTGAGAAGGACATAGCATTGCTTATAAAAAGTGGGCTTGGCTTATGGGAAAATCCTTTTGAATGTGTAATATACAGCAGCAGCAGCAACCACCTCTTGCATGACTAGCGAATGGTTCCTGGGAAGACCAGGATTAGTCATGAGTATGCTATAGAAGCCATTACCAGCCACCTTTTGATCAATGTGATTGCGAGATAATTTTGTTTACTCTTAAGTAAACTGCACGCACATGACTACTGTAATTGTTCATTTCATTTTACCGCTTGAATTAATTGAATGGAAAAACAATTAGCTTATGGACCACATTTTGTCACCCTCTGGATTCTTGCAGTAAAGTAGCATCTGGGTTTGAACAAAAACACATTTTAGAGGTCATGATAATTGGATACAGTAGTTTGCCTTGCTTAAATCCACCCACTTCAGAATTTGTTGGCCTATTGGGGTTCTAGGTGAATTATTACTGATAAACTGTTAATTGTGAAAACACACCTACAGACCTTATTGATCCCAACCTCTTGTGAGGTATATGAAACAACCCTAAAATTTTCAAAAAAAAATTGAATTTTGCTTGAATTTAGAGTTTTTGCCAAATCCAAAAGGTTTCCGAAACCAAGCCGCTTTCCCTTTCTAGAAATGTGCTTTCCAAGCATAGAGGCACACTCAAGGCTTTCCACAATCGCTCTGCTCCCGCTACCAGGTGCCACACCGTCACTAGCATCCATGCCAAAAGCCGTACAGTGCTGAAGAATCTAGTCTCATCATTATGTATTAACGGTGAGTTTTGGTAATTGATGGTTATTAAGTCGAGATCCCAAATGGTAGATGGCTTTATATGTAGAAAGCCATCAAGATAAGAGGATGCATCATATATTGATGTACAACAAGATAAAGACTTAGACTTAAAGTTAAGGTGTCTATCATAAAACGTCAAGAGAATGCGAATGGGCAAAGATATAACTAGTATAGGCTAAGCATGTGTTCTTAGCCTTTTACCGATCTCGGTGTTTGGTTGAGAAATTGGATTATTAGTATAGGTTATCGTACTATTAAGAGGGGTCTTGTCTAGTAGCTTAAATCTCATCATATGTTAATAGTTCAATCTCACTTGCTCTAGCTATCCGTGGTATGATGCTATCATTTGTAAATGCATTTTGTAAATAGTTGAGCTTCATGCATCTAATCCTTGTAGCATATAACTAGAGTTTGCAAATGGTTGGAATCCATGCACCTACTCCTTGTGACATGATGCTAAGGTTTGCAAATATATTTTATAAATAGCTGAAGCACAGCCATAATCCTTGTAGCATGTGACTTAAATTTATGAATATGTTTTGCAAACGGTTTGAGTTCATATCCCTAACCATGTGTCATGATTCTAAAGTGTGCAAATGTATTTTGCAACTTTTGTGAAACATGTTTTCATCCTTATGTGCATGGTACTATAATTTGTGAATATGTTTTATAAATTTGTTGAAGTGTATGCATCATTGTCTTTGCTGAATATGTCAGGGCGGTACGACCGACTCTGTGTGAACGGTCGAATTGGCCAACGGTCTGATCGGCTCTATGTGAGCAGTCTGACCAGCCCTCTCGCAGCGGTTTGATCAAGTCCATGCGAGCGGTATGATCGGCCAACAATCTGACCGACTTTCGTGGCGATCTGACCAGCCGGCAGTTTGATTGACTTGATGAGAGCAGTCTGACTAGCTCAAATGCTATGACCACACTTTTTGTGTTGGTTGCCTTTCTCCAGAACACTATTTTTGGGTGATTTTGGTCAAGCGGTCTGACCGGCTTTCATGGCAATCTGATCAACCGGCAATCGGACTGGACCCTGTGTGGGTGGTCTGACCAGCAATGGCTACAGCAGCTATTTTTGTAGTCCTTGCAAAGTAGGGTGGTACGATCAGCCATTGTTGATGAGACTAGTTGTTAAGCCTTCAACGATTCACATCGTTCTCAACATCACTATTTCCCACTGTCTTCCGCCAAGGCACACTTGATGAGATAGTTTACTGCCAACAGCCATCCGGCTTTATTGATCCCTCTGTAACATCCTGAAAAATGTAAATATTAAATTATGAAGCTTTTGGATTATTTTATTCGCTCTTCATCTGAATTTGGAGTTTATGGGTTTTCTTGGAAATATGAAAGAACTTCAAAAGGAAAGAAGGAAGAACTCAACACATGAAATAATAAGAACATGAGCGACAAATAAAGAATCTAAAAAGATGATCCAAAAGAATTAAAAAGAGAAATGGAAATTTAATATAGACCTGCACCTTAAATAAATAATGGTGAGATTAGTCAGGAGATAAATAAAAGTAATAATAATAATAATAATAAACATCTACAAGTGTATGTATGTATGTATGTATGTATGTATGTATGTATGTATGTATGTATGTATGTATGTATGTATGTATGTATGTATGTATGTATGTATGTATGTATGTATGTATGTATGTATGTATGTATGTATGTATGTATGTATGCATACAATTAAACATAACAAGGAAATAATCCTCATGAAATAAATGTTAGCAAAATGGAAGATATAAAATTACAGGAAGCAAGGAAGTGAATATATATAATATATGTACATATATGCACATACACACATAAATGTTAAAAAGAAAAACAAAAGAAGCACAAAAGAGAAAAGGAAAAACAAAAAGAAAATGAAAATAACACAGCCGGGCCGGCCATCACCCCGGCCCAGCCCTCTCTCCACACGCGGCCAGCGCGTTTGCGCTGCCCAGCCGGACGCCGCGCGGCCCAGCAGACGCGCGCGCCCGCTCCCACTGGCGAGCGGACCCGCTCCCTCGCGCGCGTCATCTCTCTGGCTAGCGGGACCCACTCCCCGCGGTTGTCTTCTTCCTCCCCTCCCGCTATCTTTTTCCCCGCTCACTCTCCACCGTCCGAGCTCCGGTCAAAAGCCGTGAGACTCGCGCGCGGGACACGGCCAACGTGCAAGCGCCCTCGGTCCGCGCGGCCATACCCTGCCGCCCGCTGTCGCTGCTGACGCGCCGCCTGCTACCGCCACCCAACCGCAGTCACTGTCGCCGCTGCTCCCGGGCGTGCACGCGCGACCTCCGCTGAAATTGGCCGCTCTCGTCGCCTATAAAGCCCTGGAAAGTCCCACAACTGCATCACCGCACTCTCCTCCGCATATACCCGAAAGCAATTGCCCTAAAACCCACCACACCGCCGGCGAGCTCGCTTCCATCCCCAACTCCGGCGAGCTTCGATCTTCGGATCTAGGCCGCTAGGGCCCAGTTCCTTGCTGACATGCCCTCTCTGGCTCACCCCGAAGATAACCCCGGCCTCGCCCGAGAGCTTCATCACCCGTAGCTCGCCATCACCGTGCACCTTCCTGAACCGCCGCCACCCCCTCGCCGGCAGCCACCCTCCGGCGACCCTCGGTCCCCACCGACTGCACCAACAGCTTCACCATCACCCAGGGGCTACATTTTACACAACTCCCGAACCTCTCCGACCACCGTTCACCGGCAACGCCACCGTCTTTCCTCGGCCGAGCTTCCTCTGTCGGGCCCCCTCCCAGAGCTACTTCAAAGGGTTTAGTTAACCCTATAGGGTAAGCAACACTTGAGCGGTCACTTGGCTAGCCCCGCCGATTCTCTTCTCCCCCACTGGCTCCCTCGGCCGCGCGCGTTCGAGCCCTGGCTCCGCAGCGCTGAGGTGAGCCATTTCTTTTTAATTCCCCGCTGACAGCTGGGCCCCGCTGGTGAGTGGCCGGCGGTCTGCGCTGGTTGCTGACACCAGGGTCCCACCTGTCAGTGGTCCAGCACACCCGTGGCCACTGACAGAGGGTCCCACTTGTCAGTGACGTGAACGCACTGACATGTGGGCCCTACTGGCCATAGACACAGTAATAAATAAATAAAGAAAAGATAAAAATTAAGAATATGACATGTGGGACCCACTGTTAGAAATTTATGAATTTTTATATTTAATTGACCTGAAATATTCAAATTGGCATAACTTATTCATTTTAACTCCAAATTGAGTGAGACAAATTTCTAAATTCATCTAAAATCAAGATCTATCCAATGTGACCAAAATCATAATTTTTAGAGTTCATCTGAATTTCTGGTGTTATTTGGTTTGATTTGCTGCTTTTCTGTTTATCCAAATTTTGGCGCACGCTAATATAGCTTACGAGGCACAAGCGGAGGAGATCGAGGCAGCAACCCTAGAAGCACCAGAGAATCCAGATCCCAATCACTGTGACCAAGGCGAGTCAATACTTTGATCATGTTGAACCTACATTTTCTGCAAACTATTTTTGTTTAAAGTATCAAATTGCATGCTGTTATTTTATATGCAAATACATGTTTAATTTAATATTCTAGTTATATGCTCTTTATTTAACTTGATTAATATTACACCTTCATTGGAATATTTGCTTATGTGAACCTTGTCGCCCTAGCAAAAATTATAATAGTAATCTTTTGAAAATAAGTCCGTAATTATATGCCATGCTTAGTATTGCTTAGATACTCATGGGGCGCGAGAGCGCCCAAGCAACACTTTTAATCATGAGAAAAATTGGTTGGGCAGTCATGGTGGTAATGACTGGTGTATGTTGGATATGGATATTTTATATTCCCAAATACCTCAAATTGCTTATTTATCTGGGTGTACGGTTCGGGGGTATGGTGCAGGGGTGCACGAGAGTGTGGTTTGTGGTAGAACCGCCCAGATATCACTAAGGACTGAATCTTGTCATGACCTCCTGTGTAAAATAGTACAACCACAAGTCTGTAAAATACAACTTGGCTTAGTAGACTTGCCAGACCCTGAAAGTCATCCTCACAGGTGGAGGTGTGAGGTAGTGCAAGCAGCTGTCCGTGTGACGGCTTGAATGGGACACTCGCAGAGGGTGAAGTTCTGCTGTGGCGGGCTAGTAGGGGACGTAGCCAGCTGCTAGACGTTCAGAAGGAGAACATCCCGCACAACGTATGGGACCCATCGCAAATGGGAGCGACCCATAGGGTGAAATGAGGGAAGGGGCGAGGTACTTTGAACAGTCACTGTGATGGTCTGCTCAACCACATGGCAAAGGAATCGTGTGGGGCAACGAGTTGATTATCTCTTGTGGTGTGCAGAGCCAAAACTATTCGAATAGCCGTGCCCACGGTCATGGGCGGACATGGGAACTTAACTAGATATAGTTCTATTTCAAAAAAAAAATCTTGGTGGGTGATAATGGAAATGTGCAAGGACTGCTGAAGGTCCTGATTTGGAATTATCCTGGGTGTCGTCCCAGTGGTAAGTTCAGCGGCTATAACGCTGAAATATGCTATATGGTGCAGATACCATGTAACGGTGGATGGAATCTGTGTCAATTATAAGATCAACATACTTTACAAATATAAATCTTGAGTTTAAAATTGCTAAGTCTTAGGGATTTTTAATTAATTGTATTCAAAAGTACTCTACGCAAAATAAAATAAACCCAAGCCTTCCTTTGATAAGCTGAGCATGATAATTATTTGCATTCTGTGTGTTGACTCGCTGAGCACGGTGGATTTGTGCTCATACTCGCAATACTCCAAAACAGAAACGCAGGATCATTATGCCTATGAAGACCCTCCAGCAACTGAAGGGGGGAACAATGAAGGAAACTAGGGCGTAGGCTTCGCTTTTCTTGAGCCAAGACAAGACGATGAAAGGCTTTGTGTGCTCGTATATTTTCGAAGACTCGATAATATATTATGCACACACTACCCGTCAGTCGCTTGCCTGTGGTTGTGGTTTCACTTTTGCTTTTAATTCCGCTGCTTTGCTGTCATGTAAACATTTGGCCTGACTCTCCTCCGCATATACCCGAAAGCAATTGCCCTAAAACCCACCACACCGCCGCCGACTGCACCAACAGCTTCACCATCACTCGGGGGCTACATTTTACACAACTCCCGAACCTCTCCGACCACCGTTCACCGGCGACGCCACCGTCTTTCCTCGGCCGAGCTTCCTCTGTCGGGCCCCCTCCCAGAGCTACTTCAAAGGGTTTAGTTAACCCTATAGGGTAAGCAACACTTGAGTGGTCACTTGGCTAGCCCCGCCGATTCTCTTCTCCCCCACTGGCTCCCTCGGCCGCGCGCGTTCGAGCCCTGGCTCCGCAGCGCTGAGGTGAGCCATTTCTTTTTAATTCCCCGCTGACAGCTGGGCCCCGCTGGTGAGTGGCCGGCGGTCTGCGCTGGTTGCTAACACCAGGGTCCCACCTGTCAGTGGTCCAGCACACCCGTGGCCACTGACAGAGGGGCGAGTCAATACTTTGATCATGTTGAACCTACATTTTCTGCAAACTATTATTGTTTAAAGTATCAAATTGCATGCTGTTATTTTATATGCAAATACATGTTTAATTTAATATTCTAGTTATATGCCCTTTATTTAACTTGATTAATATTACACCTTCATTGGAATATTTGCTTATGTGAACCTTGTCGCCCTAGCAAAAATTATAATAGTAATCTTTTGAAAATAAGTCCGTAATTATATGCCATGCTTGGTATTGCTTAGATACTCATGGGGCGCGAGAGCGCCCAAGCAACACTTTTAATCATGAGAAAAATTGGTTGGGCAATCATGGTGGTAATGACTGGTGTATGTTGGATATGGATATTTTATATTCCCAAATACCTCAAATTGCTTATTTATCTGGACGGATGGTTCGAGGGTATGGTGCAGGGGTGCACGAGAGTGTGGTTTGTGGTAGAACCGCCCAGATATCACTAAGGACTGAATCTTGTCATGACCTCCTGTGTAAAATAGTACAACCACAAGTCTGTAAAATACAACTTGGCTTAGTAGACTTGCCAGACCCTGAAAGTCATCCTCACAGGTGGAGGTGTGAGGTAGTGCAAGCGGCTGTCTGTGTGATGGCTTGAATGGGACACTCGCAGAGGGTGAAGTTCTGCTGTGGCGGGCTAGCAGGGGACGTAGCCAGCTGCTAGACATTCAGAAGGAGAACATCCCGCACAACGTATGGGACCCATCGCAAGTGGGAGCGACCCATAGGGTGAAATGAGGGAAGGGGCGAGGTACTTTGAACAGTCACTGTGATGGTCTGCTCAACCACATGGCAAAGGAATCGTGTGGGGCAACGAGTTGATTATCTCTTGTGGTGAAAGTGTACAAACTCTGCAGAGCCAAAACTATTCGAATAGCCGTGCCCACGGTCAAGGGCGGATATGTGAACTTAACTAGATATAGTTCTATTTTAAAAAAAATCTTGGTGGGTGATAATGGAAATGTGCAAGGACTGCTGAAGGTCCTGATTTGGAATTGTCCTGGGTGTCATCCCAGTGGTAAGTTCAGCGACTATAACTCTGAAATATGCTATATGGTGCAGATACCATGTAACGGTGGATGGAATCTGTGTCAATTATAAGATCAACATACTTTACAAATATAAATCTTGAGTTTAAAATTGCTAAGTGTTAGGGAATTTTAATTAATTGTATTCAAAAGCACTCTACGCAAAATAAAATAAACCCAAGCCTTCCTTTGATAAGCTGAGCATGATAATTATTTGCATTCTGTGTGTTGGCTCGCTGAGCACGGTGGATTTGTGCTCATGCTCGCAATACTCCAAAACAGAAACGCAGTATCATTATGCCTATGAAGACACTCCAGCAACTGAAGGGAGGAACAATGAAGGAAACTAGGGCGTAGGCTTCCCTTTTCTTGAGCCAAGACAAGACAATGAAAGGCTTTGTGTGCTCGTATATTGTCGAAGACTCGATAATATATTATGCACACACTACCCGTCAGTCGCTTGCCTGTGATTGTGGTTTCACTTTTGCTTTTAATTCCGCTGCTTTGCTGTCATGTAAACATTTGGCCTGACTGGCCCCTTTTGTAAGACTCTCACCCGACGTGGTGTATTTTAAATTCAGTACTATTATTAATATTTACGTGATGTATGAAATGATTCAGCAATGTACCTGTGTGCACTATCTACTGATCTAGGGAATACTGCAATAGACACAGTAGTTTCTGGATTGAAATATCCGGGTCTGACACCCTCTCACCCTCATCATGTTTGTTGACTCCATAACGAGTTCACTATAACTATCCTCAGTGATCTCCACTTCTTTCTTGGTGTCTTGGTTACTCGCACTCCTATTGGCATGTTCTTTTCATAACACCAGTATGCTTCGAAGTTGCTACAGCGCACCAGCATGGCTGTTGTCACGCTACCTCTACTCCCATCTACACTCGAGCCAAGCTATCTGCCATTGATGGGTCACCTGTCTCCAACCTGATCGAATATTCAAGCATTGCTGGGGCATTTCAGTACTTCACCCTGACTTGGCCTGACCTTGCGTATGCCATTCATCATGTGTGCCTTCACATGCCTGCCCCGAGGGAGCCACACCTTGCTCAAGTTCATCCTTCGCTATGTAAATGGGACGCTTGACTTCAGTTCGCTATGTAAATGGGACGCTTGACTTCAGACTTCAGCTACACACCGCGCCGACCAACTCTCTCACTGTGTACTCTAACGTTAACTAAGCTAGCTGCCCTGATTCTCGTTGCTCCACCTCTGGATATTATGTACACTGGGGTGACAACTTTGTATCTTTGTCTTCCAAATGCCAGTCTATAGTGTCCCACTTGAGTGTCGAGGCTGAGTACCACGCCATAGCTCACGTTGTGGCTAAGTGTTGATGGCTTCGTCAGCTTTTGCAGGAGCTCCACCACCCACTCACTTCGGCTACTGTTGTTTTGACAATGTTAGTGCCATGTATATGTCCTCTAACTCGGTGCAGCATCGATGTACAAAGCACATCGAGATCAACATCCACTTTGTCCAAGAGAAGGTGTCTCTCGGCCAAGTTCGAGTGCTACATTTTCCCAAGGTTCTAAAATTCGGTGATCAGTACTAGCTCGATCACCTCACCTTGTAGCGATTATACGGTAATTGGTCTTGTAACCTACTTTTCTATTTAAATAATGGATTTATATATGTATATTCTTATAAAATCAAAACCAACATTTGATGCTACTGTTTTGATATATATAGGTGGTTGAAAACAAATTAGTTGTCAACATTGGCTGCTAGAAGGATGAAAAGACAGGTCACAACATCAAGAAATGGATAATTGGAGATTCATCACGTAAAATTTCAGCTAGAAGCAAGAAGGATAAAAACTTGAACAGAACTATTGTAATCAATTATGTAATTCAGTAATTGTAATTCAAGAAGGAGGAAGTGTAATTGTAAATCAGCAAGTCCTGACTTGTAAATTTAAATCAGCAAATGGCAGACAAGTTGGAAATAAAGTAAAGCTCATCATTCATATTAGATGTTGTTCCAAGTTCCAACCATGTCATCATATGGCATGCAAAAAAATGACTACCACTAATCCCCTATTCCCCTGTACACTAAATCACAAAAAGAAGCATTGGCACACATGTAGTGACATAACTATATCTTGTTACTAAATCCCTTTACCAAAAGTAACACCTATTGTTAGTGTCTTCTCACTAAATGTTTAGTGGACTAACTGCCTTCTATATAACATATTAGCAACCAAACCAAAAGCTATCACATGACTAAACTATACTGCTTCCATCACTAAATGTTTAGTAGCCTAATTGCCTTCTATATAGCAGGTTAGGAACCAAACCAAAAGCTTATAGCCTTATAGATAACGAGTGCTCGAGGTGGAAATCGTTGTCGCTGGAGAGAGGAGATGCAGCAGCAGCAGCCACGCCGAACTGAGGTGATGTAGCAGTAGCAGCCGCTCCGGAGAGAGGTGATATAATAGCAGTCGCCGTCGTCTGGAGAGGAGATGCAGTAGGCCAACAGTCGTAGCAGCCGCCCTCTCGACCTAGTTTTTTTCCCCTTTGTTGCGCTCTCCACAACAGCTTCACATGTAATCATGTATAGACTGGTGCATGTGTGAGTGGACTTCTTTGGTGTGCCGTGGACCTAATTGAGTGTGGGCTTTAATATACTGGAGTGGGCACTCACCCTGTACATAGCTAGTTACCTGATTATCCGAGTACTTGCCCGATTATACCTGTTAAAACTGCTAGTTACTTGTTTTGTGCACTCATACTCGGTAAGTGGATCTGTTATGAGTACTTGGGTGAGTACTCGGCTGAGTAGAACTGGTTTTAGAACATTACATGTTCCTTCAGGTCTTCGGTTCGCCGACGTCTGTAAGATCGAGGAGGCCGACTAGAGGGGGGTGAATAGGCGGTTTTAAAATTTTTCGTCTAATTTCAATTAGCAATTTTAAACTTAATGAATTCCTAGAGCAAGTAAACAATAATACTACTAAACAATCTAGAAAGGCTCAATTTTATCACTAGTACAAGTAATTGTCTAAAAACAAAGACAATTTAGCTTAGGTCAATGTTTGCTACTCTAATTAAGCAAGCAATCAAATTATTCAATTGAAGTGAATTGCTTGAATGAAAGTAAGCACAAGAGAGCAAACCACAATTGACACAATCACTTTTTACCGTGGTAATCGGAGACTTGCCGGTCTCCCCTAGTCCACGTTGAGGTAAGCCCGAACAAATCGGACCGGCTCCACGAATTGAGCCTAATCACCTCTATCACTAGCGGTAGCCCTTTCCCTCTCCGGGTAGGTGAGCTCCGAGCCTTCACAATCTTCCGGGCCTTCTCACAACCTTCTTGAGAAGATCACCGAAAACTTCGCCAAGCCGTCTAGGTGCCGGCAAACACCAAGAGTAATGAACCACAGCGGCTTGATCACACTCTAGTGCCAAATGGATCAAACTAGGATGCAATGCACTAGAAATTTGCTCAACTACCTCAATTTAATGCACAAGAGTGAAAATGAGGTTTGAGAGGTTGCTCTAAGCTCAAAGATGTTCAATGGGGGTTCAACAACATGTCCTTGTGCTGGTGGGGTTGAATTTATACCCCCACCAACCTCAATTAGCCGTTGCATTAAACAATCCTGAAAAATCAGGGAAATCGGAACTACCACTGTGTTACGGGCGGTACTTCCGGATTTCCGCCGCCTGGTCAGAACGGCTATGTCAGAGAGTCAGAAGTAACCGTTGGTCAATGAGTACGGTACTTCCGCCGTTGAAAATGCAGTACTTCCGGAATCCCGGAAGTTCCGATATTTCTCCGGTACTTCCGATCTCAGCGAGTTCAAGTTTAACTCAGGGCGCTCTCTGGAATTAAAGTTCCGCTCTAATGCCCGGAACTACCGCCTTGCGGTAGTTCCGCAGTTCAACCTGCGGTACTTCCGTTTTTTGAGAGGTTAAGTTTTACTCTGGGCGCTCTATGAAAAAAACGTTCCGCCCGGGTGCCCGGTACTTCCGCCCGATCGGAAGTTCCGCGCTTATAACGTCGGTACTTCCGAAAATTCTGACAATGCATGATTTTGATTTAATTTTAAATTCTAAATGCATGCATGATCCTAAATTGATCCAAGAGGCACATTAGCATATGATCAAGCATTTCACTATGATCCCTCTTAATAGTATGACATCTATCCTACAATCCGGTCTTCCAACCTTTCTCCAAGACCGGTAAAATTTAAAAGAGCCCTAAACTATTTACCTTGTCGCCTTGAAATTCTTTGAATATTTCGAAATCCTTTTATGTGCCTCTTCCTTTGCCCTTGAGACTAATTCTTGCAAACACTTAATACACAAATTAGTCCCATATTCACATAATGTCATTAATTACCAAAACCAATATTTTTAGGGGCCTAGATGCTTTCAACGTCACAAGAAAGGACCTCCAGCCTCTGCATCCAATTGCCTGCAGCTTCAACCGATCGGGGGGATGTTAGCGATATGAATCTTGTACATGTTATCCGGGAGCAGATCTACCTATAGGGCAAGCATAGGCGGTCGCCCGAGGTAGACCACACCGTCGGTACACCTACCCCTGCCTCCATCTCCACATGGCCACATGGACCATGGCCGCCCAACGGCTGTTGAGGTCTTCAGAGTTCAGATGCTTGAGGAAGAAGATGAGTTACAGACAGAGAAGGCAGCTCACAGCTGAAGTGTCGAACGTGCGCTGCCTCAGTGACTTTTGGGCCAACTACTGAAAGCTTGGCCCAAAGTAATAAGCAACTAAGCAAGACCTAACTCCCAAGTGAAAAGCAACAGGCAAGTAGGTAACAGAGGCAGAGATAGTGTCAACCCTAGAACAAGTGGAGGACTTAGGAGGCAAGGACGTGCAGCGGCGAGTGCGCACGGCGCAGGCAAGCCACGGCGACGGGCACGTGGCATCTGGCGGGCTGCAGGCGTGCACAGCATGGGACTCGGGCTGTCCACTCTGGCCGACCTAAACTTTTGCCCTAGATCGGCCACTGATGTTATCATCTTGATCCTGTGCTAGTCGTGCATTGTTCACGTGTAATTGAGCGCATGTACATCTGTAGCTCTGGGCCTATTTTTTAACGACTTCTAAAAGCGGCTTTTGGCTTTTGGTATAGTATCTAACTTTCAAACGGAGTATTTTCTCAAAACGGAGTCTACAAGTTAATTGTAGTATATGTTAAAAGCCCAACATTTGTATCAACCAAAATCGCAAGCAAGTATATCTCTGTAATCTTTATCACAAATAGCTAAAATTCAAAAGTTTTAGTCAAAAATTATAAGCCGTAGCTATATCAAACATGCCGTATGTAGTTGAGTGTTGTAACCTGATTTGCTAGGTAGTTATTACATCCGTGTTAATCATGGCTCATTATGAAAAATAAGATTGCATGCAGGCCGATTGCTCTGCGTGGCATTCTCCCATCTGGTTCTCTTTCTTCTCGTCCTCTCCCGACTGCACAAATCGGTACGCATAAAGAAAAAGCCCACGCTAGCTTCTCTTGGTTCGCATTCAGGGCGATGGCGCTAGCCTGCTCGCCACATCACGGTGACGGTGGCCATGGCCCAGGCGGAGGTCGTGCCATTCATGCACTCCAGAAACTGCTCTCGGAGCACACTGGCTAGTAGCGTTTGCGGAAATCGGGCCGGTTCGTTTGCACTTAGGCTTTTGATTTGTGTTATTTGCTATAGTAATACAGTTTTAAATAGTGTTTTTTAATTCGAAATCTATAGGTAAATTATAGTACAAACTATACTAAGTTTATCTGTATCGACTAAAATTATATACAACTATTTTTCTTTATGTACTATCTTTCATAAACAATATAGAATTTAAAAAATTCATAGACCAAAATTTACCATGTGCGGCTGCATGCCGAAAGCAAGGCTGCTGGGGTTAATTTCAATTTCAATTTTATTCTATGTTAAGAGTGAAAACATTAAGAAAAAACTGATAAATTTATTCATAAGGACATGTACAATGGGATAGGCGGCGATGATATGTAATACACCTCCGTATCATTTACAGGCAGAACTAAAGACAACTTATACTATAGGTTATTTATATAGTTGTCTGTAATGGTTTAACATAATTAATATGTTGTCTATACAATGGTATAGACGGTAAAAAACCATCTATAACATTTTTTCTCTCTTCTACATCATCTAAAATACTTTATGTTATAGATTTATAGGTAGCTAACATATACTTCTTAGTAATTAGTGTTACGTTTGGGGCCAGCCCACTCAACAGTTAACCTAGAAGCCCATCAGGCGATTGGTGTGAAATTTTAGCCCATAATTTGCTCACTTCGCGCTTTTCCTATCCACAACAGACCCAAGCGAGCCCGCCTAACTCTCCTCAATCCCCACGACCTCCTCGGCTTTCCTCCCACCTCCATCGCCGCCATTCCTTAACCCCACCGGCAACCGCAGGCGCTCAAACTCCTCACCTCCCTAGCGCCACCGCCACCTCCCTCTGTTCCACCGCTGAGGGAGGCTGCAGCAGAAGCAGGCCAGCAGCTGTAGAACGTGAGGCTAGAGGGAGAGATGGGAGGCGGCATGAAGCGCGGGCGCACGCAGCGCCGCCACTTCAAGCGAGAGAATGGCACTGCAATTTACTATACGTACGTGTAAATTTAAATTTTAAAATAATAAATTTTCAATTTTATTCTATGCTAAGAGTGAAAACATTGAGCAAAAACTGACAAATTTGTTCTATGTGATTAGGATATATACAATGGTATAGATAGTAGTTGTCTATAATTCTATGTCATCTATAGACAAGGTGAGAGACCATGTAGTGGTGATCCCATGTTTGTGATGAGTAATTGACAGTGGTTTAGGTGAGTCGAGTTTGGCTTGAGTGGTTCGGAGTCGAGTCGTTGCATGGTGCGATGGACTCGGTCGGTTTTGGTCATTCTTGGTCAAACGAGTTAGGATGCATATTCTGATATTTTGACAGGTTTGGACTTCGTCATGAGTAAGTATGATATGCTTATGCTATTTACTCTTTCATGTATCGAGCGGTGCTATGTGACGTGTTTCTTGTCTGTGTGACTGCAAGACGTCGAGGCGGAGTCGTGGTGAGACACGGAGGACTGGACTAGGCGCAGGTGGTGCTGAGGTCAGAACAGTCGGGAGGTGTCGAAGACGATGTGAACTCGAGGTGGTTGCGAGGCGTGCGAGACAAGGAGCACGGAAGCTTCCTGGAAGGTGCAGGAGGGGCGAATCGGGAAATTCGCAAGGCTGCACAAGCGGGAGCGGGCTCCGTTGGATCTAGCGGGCGTAACGGGGTAGAGACCCGTTAGCCATGGGCTATAAATAGGTGGAGAGGGCTGCATGCCTCTCTATGGATTTTGGAGGGAATTAGGGTTTACTCTAGTCAAAAGAGCCTTTGGAGAGGTTGTTGGCTTTAGAGCTTTAGTGGGTGAAGAAGGCAGAGGGTGTCTCCTTCGATGTCCCCAACCTAGTAGCTCTCTGTGTGTGTTCATCCCCTCTCAAGCATGTATGGGTTGTGTTCTTGAGTTGGAGAGGGAGAGGATGGATTGAGGAGTTTGTGATCAATCATCTCTGTTCTAATGTCCATGCGTATGTGGACTCCTATGTATTCCTTGCTTTGATAGAATGAAATCCCAGAAGTTTATTTCACGAGCTATTCTCTGTTCTTCGTTCTTCATTTGAGTGATTTTCCTTTTTGTGATTCTGAGTTGTTCCTTGTTGGGAAGGCCCAAAATGGGTTGCTATGACATGGGAGATGCCCAAAAGCCATTTGGCTAGTCAATCCTAAGAGCAAACCACTTTTGATTTCAGTTTTTCATTTCTGAGCTCCTCTGTTCTTGGTTTTGCTTTCTAGGGTTTGAGGTGGATTTAATTTCTCTCCATGAATTGGCATGAAATCTGGTATCTAGAGACCTCAGGCTATTAATTAGCTATTCTAAAAGTTTCATGAGCCAAGGATCAAGGAATGGAGAGTAATCTGAGTTTAGGTTCAGTTCCCTGTAGCTCTTTAGTTCGACTCTATTCTGAAATTCATGAGTGTTTGTTGATTTCTCGTGTTATTTGGAGCCCCTATGATATTTAGATCATGCTCTTGGTGTTTTTGGACAAAAATTGCAGCCGAATTTCATCTCTTTTCTCAGTTTGGTGGTGGTCTGAAACTTTTGCTGTGTGCAGTTTTTGGGCAGCAATCCATTTCTTCCTTTTGGCTGAGATAATCATTGAGTTTCTGCTAGCAGGCTCTAGCACTTCGGCTGCAGCTTTGCACTTGTTGTTTCTTCCTTCCTTGCTGTTTTTGGTGTAGATTTTTGTGCAGTATTTGCCTGCAGATTTTGGCCACAAAAATCGATTATTTGCTCTCCTTTTACTGCCGACCAGCTTCCTTTTCGTTTCAGACTTTCAGCCAGCAGTAGCACTTAATCCACTCTCTCGGCAGCTGTATTACCAAAAAAAATCTGCAGATGTGCAGTTTGGACAACAGAAAACTTTTATTTTGGCAGTAGCTAGTGAGTTAAGTTTCTAGTTCAAAAGAACATTTGCTGCTCATTTCTGTTTAGATCAAGTGCTGCTGATTCCTTCTTTCCAATCAGACCACAGTACCCTTTGTGCTTAGCCCAGCCATGAGAAATTGCTCATTTTAATTTCTTTGCCTAATAGACTTATGTGAGCTCTTTCCCAGAGAAGTGACTAAGTCACATTTTTTGCTTTCGGTTAGCCCTTTTAATTTCTGATTGCAGTTTGTTGTCTCCTCTCTTCTGCTTGCCGATTGTTCTCTTCCCTGCTTGTTAGTCCAAGCTTATCTTTCAGTGAAGGATATTTATTCTCTGAGCAAGTGAGCTTTTTATGGCTTTCATTCTGTCTAGTGTTTGGAGAAATTGATTTACATCTCTAGTGAGGGTTATTTTCCTCTCTTTGTAGCTTCTATAGCTATTGAAGAGAAGTCGCTGAGAATACTCGGGGCGGATTTTTGAGGGCTCCATTCACCCCCCATCTGTCGCCATTTCGGTCCTACACAAGGCAAAGACAACTTATATAATATGTTGTTTTTATAGTTATCTGTAATGAACTAATATAATTAATAGATTATCTATACAATAGTATAGACAGAAAAAAAATCATTTATAACAACTTTTTCTCTTCTCCATATTATTTAAAACCCTATGTGTTATAGATTTACGGACAGGTGATGTATACTACTGTACATGTCCTTAGTACCTCAGTGATACGTTTGGGGCCAGTCCACTGAACAGTTAACTTAGAAGTCCATCAGGCGGCTGGTGTGAAATTTCAGCCCATAGTTTGCTCACTTCGCGCTTTCCCGATGGGCAACGGGCCCAAGCGAGCCCGCCTAACTCTCCCCGCGACCTCCTCGCCTTTTCCTCCCACCTCCATCGCCGCCAATCCTTAAACCCCACCGGCAACCGCAGGCGCTCAAACTCCTCACCTCCCTAGCGCCACCTTCACCTCCCTCCGTTCCACCGCTGAGGGAGGCTGCAGCAGAAGCAGGCCAGCAGCTGTAGAACGTGAGGCTAGAGGGAGATATGGGAGGCGGCAGGAAGCGCGGGCGCACGCAGCGCCGCCACTTCAAGCAGGGGCGAAAGAACGTCTGGAAGCACAACCCCCAGCGCCCTCCCGCAGCCGCCGCCGGCGGCGAAGGCGGCGAGGGCCGCCAGGTAAACCCGTCCTGGCAGCCGTTCGCCACCGAGAACCCGGCCTTCGAAGACTACTACAAGGTGCAGCCACTTGGTTCAGATGTTGCGTAGCTTACTCTTCTTGCATTTTTGGCATGATTTGGTGCGGTTCTAACTTTTGATGATAGTAACACGGAGGTGAGCTAGCCCTGGGCGGTGTCTAGGTGCTAGCTTTGATCGTATGGGCTCGCTCTTCATGTAGATTTCGTTTTAAAAGTGATAACTTGATGATGTAGTGGCGGGGGATATGCTCATATTAGCTATTATTTTGTAAGGCGCAGCTCTATGGATTGATTGCAGTATTGAGCATTGATCTCTAGACTTGTGCTAATAGCAGCATAGCTGGGCTATGCTGCCTTAGCTTCTGTTGTGATTGCTTGTAGCCTTAGTTCTTCAGCTGTATGTAGCATTGCTTAGCATTGCTTAGAAACTGTGGATGTGGTTTCTTCTAAATCCTATCGAATGTGTAAACATGTGTATGCCTTACAGGAGCAGCGAATTGTCCCTGAGGAAGAGTGGGGCGACTTCATGAGCATGCTCCGGCAGCCATTGCCAGCCACTTTTAGGATTAATGCGAGGTAATGATTCTTTCTCTGTGTTATGAACGGAACTCAAGTGGCGAAGGTTGTATGAGTGGAGAATAGGAGGGCGAAGCTCGTGGCTCGCGGCTCGGCTCAGCTTGATACAGGCTCGGCTCGGCTCATGGAATTTTCGAGCTGAGCCGAGCCAGGAGTTGAGCTCGGTTTCTTAACGAGCCGAGCCGGCTCGCGAGCCGCTCGGCTGGCTCGATTGGCTCGGTCAGATGGCTCGGTGCGCAACGCGGCCCATGTCTCATCCGATGACGCTCGGCCCATCCATCTCTCGCCAGTTGCCTCGGGCCCTTGGTCTTCAGTCTTCACAGTCACCGACACAATCGCCTCCTCCGTCCGTCCAGAGAAATCCCCTTCTCTCTCGTGTCGTAGTCGGTTCCGTCCCGAGAAATCGCCTCGCCTCAGTGGCTCCGTCCGTCCCGAGAAATCGCCTCACCTGTGCTGCCACCATGGCCGGTATCCCGAGGCTCAAATCCAGCGACGGCGTGGCCGTAGGTGCTGTAGTCGGCGGAGCCGCGGTGGGAGAGTCCCAGGAGGACGACTCCACCGTGCTGCTGCTCGGGGCCAGGCTCACCGCGCCGACAGCCAGCGCCTTGGGCGGCAGGACGTGCACGTAGGCGACGGGGAAGTTGGTCTTGGCCTTGGGCCCGCGGAAGTGGAGCGCGGCGGTGTCGTCGTCGTCGCCTGCCTCAAGTACATGCCGGCGGCCACACTGGCCGTCGTCGGGTACGGGTTCTGGGGCCAGAACTGCTAGCTTGGCTACTGCTAGTGGTCGGCCTCGGGTGGTGATCTTCAACTTCAGGGACTTCGCCGCACCTACTTCCGCCGCCCCACCGGATGGCTCTCCGACGGCCGCCTCGTCATCGATTTCTTTTGTGAGTCAGTTAGTGACCCCAAACACTTCGCTTTTTGCTTTTTGTAGTTTGAGATGCATTAACCTGCTCAGTACAACTTCTACACACATACATATAATTTTTATGCTCTAATTCCCAATTTACGATCTGTAAATAATCAAGCCTAACGAGCCGAGCCCGAGCTTTCTACCGAGCCGAGCTGAGCCTATTTTTTAGCTCGTTAGTCTAACGAGCTAAGCCGAGCCGATTTTTTACCGAGCCTTACCGAGCCGAGCCCGCTCGATATCCACCCCTACCGGCAGAGGATGGCCGTGCGCCGGCAAGGGCGCACCAGCCGTAGGAGAGGAAGAGAGAAGAGTAATTTCTTCTTTTCCTATTTCTTGTTTCTCAATCTGATTACCCATATATGGGTATCTCCTAACAATCAACTTCTAATTCAAAAGGAAAGTAATCTCTAATATCATATCTATTACTAACTGAATTGGAAAGCAAATCACTAAACGTGGGGAGTCCATGGACTCCAGTTGTGCTGTTCGACTCCTGTACCACGTCCGGCACAGACTCTCCTTCTGCCGCAACGCTGCCTGCTTGTCTGTCGCCTGGCTTGCACACAGCTACCGCACCTGCTTGCCTGTGTTGCCTTGTATAATGTTGTCCCACCATGACATATGTCCCGTCCTTCGGAAACAGCTCGTCCTCGAGCTGAAAATCCAGGTAACACTGTCAAAACTCCAGAACATCTTCCCATGTGGCGTCTGTTGGTGAAGAACCTTGCCATTCAACGAGGACTTGCCAGTTGCCATTTGCCGTGGGCAAGGCACCCCTTGATGGCTTTAGTCGAGGTAGGAATGAGTGAATGACACGCCCATGAACCAATGGCGACAATGGGGGAGTGGTCAGAGGCAGTTCTCCATGAAATTTCTTAAGAACACCGATGTGGAAAACGTCATGAATGCAGGTCCCTGGAGGCAAGCAAAGGCGATATGCCACAGGACCGATACCCTCGATAATTTGATAGGGACCATAGTAATGCGGGCTTAATTTTCCAGTTGGTTCTGAAGAGATGGAAGCAGCTGATAATGAAAAAGATGTAACCAGACCCAGTCACCCATGGCATACTCGACGGCATGATGGAGCTTGTCATACTAGATTTTTGCTATATGTTGAGCTTGCAGAAGACATTCATGGACCTCGGCCAAGAAAACATCCCATTCGACAATAGCCTTGTTAATGGCCCGCAAGCGCGAATCCCCTTTTCGTAGGAACGCAAGGAAGGGGGTCGCGGCCATAAACCACTCTGAAAGGTGTCGCCTGAAGAGCCGAATGATAGGAAGTGTTGTAGCAATACTCAGCCCATGGTAGCCAACGAATCCATTGTTTCGGTTGATCCCCGGTAAAGCAACGCAAATACATGGAGATGACCTTGTTAGCAACCTCTGACTGACCATCGGACTGTGGGTGATAAGTGGAACTCATGTGCAACCAAATGTCCGCCAAACGAAAAAATTCTTGCCAAAATAAGACGGTGAAGACTATATCCCGGTCGCTAACAATGGAATTGGTTATGCCATGAAGGCGAACGATCTCGGCAAAGAAAGCCTCACTGACCGTAGCTGCGGTATATAGGTGAGCCAAGGGAACAAAATGTGCAAATTTGGAGAATCGATCGATGACGATCGGGATGGCCGTTTTGCCTCCGGCATGTGGCAACCCCTCAATAAAATCCATAGCCACATCTGTCCAAACTTGAGAGGGAACCACCAATGGCTGAAGAAGGCCAGCGGGGTGGAGATGCTCCATTTTGTTGCGTTGGCAGACCACACGATTGACGAAGGTCTGGACGAGCTGACGTGCCCCCGGAGTGTGGAAATCAGCGCAGAACTGCTGCAATTTCTCTTGAACCCCTTCATGGCCGGTGTGTGCTGTTGTCAGAACCGAATGCAGGAGAGGTGACATTGGTGGGATGTATATTCGACTGTTGAACAATATTAGTTCGTCTGTGACCGCCCCAATGCGCGTCGTGCTGACATGCGGTGATTTCATCGCAGAGGGCGACCAAGTTGGGATCTGTCATCGCCGCCTGGCCGAGCTCCTTGAATAAGTCCAGCGAAAGAGCGTAGATGGCATGCAGGCCGGCTGCGGTGCAGACTGGGGTCACGGCCGAAGGCGACTGAGGAAGCTGCTTGCCGTCGCACCGAGAGAGGGCGTCGGCAACTGTGTTGGGATCTCACATCCTAGTCCCGGTCCACCTCGTCACCGACCATGATCGCCTCCATACTCAACCTACACATGCAAAGATCAAAGAAGTTTTTTTGGCACAAGTTCGTCCCAACTTGACCAATATCGTCCACACACATGCCACATACCTCAATTAACAGTAAGCAATATTATTAATTATTCATCACAAATTTACCATTGTCAATTATTCATCACCAAAATATCCTAGACTAAGCCACATGGTCTAACAAATGATTCACAAAGTAATTAATGCAGGAGAATTTATAGTAAAAATCCATTTAAAAAGAAACCAGAAGGAAAGTAGAAATTCAAATTTAAACTCAAATTTTAAAATCAGAAAATCTTGAAAACAGCCTTGGGCCTAGCCCATTTTGGCCTCCTAGCCCATTCCCTTTTTCTCCCCATCTCTTTTCTCTGGCTCGGCCCAGAACGCGCTAGCGCCACCCTGGCGCGCTCTTGTTGCACTTTGGTCGCATTCGTGTCGTCGCGTCGAGGGCTCCTCACCGTCCAAGCTGTGCCCAGCTCTTGTTCGCGCATGCACGACCACCCTCCGGTCAGTCAAGTGGCACGCAGCTAGCTTCATGCCATGCCATGCACTAGAGTGCCCCTACCGTGCTCGCGCCCCACGCCAGCCACGCGTCGCCAAGCATCGCCGCAGTTGCATGTTGACCACACGACCGCCACATTGATACACCACGCTAGCTCGCATCGTGCCATCCATCGGCAATGACCACATTGAAGTGCACGATGACGCAGGCCGCTGCACTGGCTCCTTTCTGTCATGCCATCGCATAGCGGTGACCACTGTACCAAACATTGGCCTTGAGAGCGCCTCCTCAGCACGTGCCAAGGTATGGTGTAGCGATCTGACCAGCCTTGGCAAGACAGTTTGACCAGTATGGAGTTGGCAATCTAACCGACATGGGTGCCGCGGTCAGATCGACCCCTATGCTAAGTAGATTTTGAGTGTTGATTTTGGTGGTGTTAGTCATAATAGGAGTCCGTGCAAGTATTAGTCATAGGGAGTCCATACATGTGTGGGGCATGGTGTGTCCATGTATACGTTTTTCTAATTGAGAGTCAAGTGGATGTCATTTGTGCTTGCATTGATTGTTTTATTCTTTAGTGTGTAGGTGCTTTGATGATTGTTGCGGCCAACAGCAAGATCGAGGCTACGAAAGGGGTCCTGAGGCCATAGCGTGTCATGTAAGTCCAGGTGGAGTAACATCACAAGGGTCATGAAGAGACAATACGTGCATGTGGTGTGTTAATTGGTCTTGTGCATTTCAAGTAGTAATGTTCCTCAAAGTAGGCATACAATTTTGGCAGCAAGCATTGAGCATCACAGACTATGGTGTGATTTTGGTGTGCCGTGGGATTTGGGCATTTCAAATGGTGACAGCCTCGGTATAGGCATATGATCTTGACAAGTCATAGGCATCGCATCGTTCGTGAAGATCAGTGGGTGGTAATTTAGGAAATTGTTCAATATCGGGTGGAGTAGTGGTTTAGATCATATCTTTATGGTTAGAGTGTTTTTATCGGGCTTGTGGAGCCTTTGGCAAATCATGCTTTAGAAAGCGTGCAAGTATGTGTGAGTGCAAAACCCTTTTATGTGTGAGTTACCAGGTTTCCTTATGTGCTGAGGGGGAGCAGGGGAGGGAGGGGGGCGAGGCGGAGGTGCGCGGGGAGAAGGGAGGGACCGAGGGAGGCGGATTCGCCGAGGAGAGGGACCGAGCGAGCGCCGAGCGAGAGAGATGAGAGCGAGTGGAGGCGCCGAGGCAGTTGAGTGGGAGAGAGAGAGCGAGTGAGAGTCTGAGAGAGATGAGCAAGCGAGACGGTTAGAGGAGTATTTGCTGCCGCGACACTGTGCTGTGTGCGAGTGTGCGTCTGTGCAATCTGCGATGAACTGTAGTGTGCTACTGTGCTGTGTGCGTTACTGCGTTCGCTGATGAGTTGAATTGTTTGCTGCTGTGTGCGATGAGTTGTTGTGTTGTTATTCTCTGATGATTACTTCTTTGTAATGCAGAAGCTGAAAAAATAGCAAGTGCAAGTATTGCATCCTCTGATGCGGTGTATGATCCAAAGACCGATCCAAAACAGAAGGCGAAGTCTAATGATCCGGGATGGAAATATGGATATTGGCCGAAAATTGGCAATCGAGATAAGGTGATGTGTGTTCTTTGTAACACCC
Source organism: Dendrocalamus latiflorus (assembly GCA_017311315.1). Lineage (NCBI taxonomy): Eukaryota > Viridiplantae > Streptophyta > Magnoliopsida > Poales > Poaceae > Dendrocalamus > Dendrocalamus latiflorus. The sequence continues at coordinate 33,777,374 of CM029657.1, forward strand.
CAAGTACAGGAGGGATTAAAAGTTTGAAGGAGCATCTTGCGGGTGGCTATTCAGATGTGGTTATGTGTCCAAATACTAGGCCAATCTTCCTAGATGATGATGAAGTGGCGGTGGCAACACATGGCATGGAGTTCCAAGACTCCACTGTGAAGCCAAGTTCGGGGATAGCTGCCAAAAGAAGGCATGCTGCCTTTTCATTCAAGGTTGCAACATCAAGCAAGGCCAAGGCAAAGGAGACCAAGTCAGTTGCTTCTATGCTTCGAAGAACACCTGAAGAAGTTGTAGATTAAAGACGTTCTGGGTCTTTTCAAGGGACCATGGAGACCAGCACAAGAACCAAGGATGACAGGCATTATGTGAATAAGCAATGGGCCTTATGGTTCTATGAGTGTGGCATACCTTTTAATGCCGCAAACTCAAGGCAGTTTGAGATTGCTTGTGAGGCCAGTGTGCAGTACGGTTCTGGGTATAAGCCTCCTAGTTTCCATGAGTTGAGAGAGCCATTGCTTTAGGATTACGTCAAGGACATAAGTGCCTTGAGGGAGGAGCACGAACGGGTGTGGAAGCAATATGGTTGCACACTTATGTCGGATGGATGGTTCGACAGGAGGGGCGCCACTTGATCAACTTTCTTGTCAACAGCCCAGAGGGGACTTTCTTCTTAGAGTCTATTGATGCATCCGGTGAATAACATGATGCAACTATGCTAGCTAATTTGCTAGAGGAGATAATTGAGGCCATTAGAAAAGACAAGGTTGTTCAAGTTGTCACCGATAATGGTGCTAACTACAAGGCAGCGGGTAAACTTCTAATGGACAGGATTCCTACACTGTTTTGGAGTCCTTGTGCTGCACATTGCTTAGATATTATGTTGGAAGACATTGGGAAGTTAAAGGAATTTAAGAAGCCTATTGCACGTGCCAAACGTGTCACAACATTTATTTATAGACATGGGAAGCTTCTTAGTGCAATGAGGGAAAAGATAGGTGGGATGGATCTTTGAGACCCGCAGCCACTCGGTTTGCCACATCATTCCTTACTTTGAAGAGCATGCACAAGCACAAGGATGCTTTGAAGTGTCTATTTGTGAGTGAGGCATGGACTAGCATCAAATTGTCAAAGATAGAGGCCGGCATGCATATGACAGACATTGTGCTCTCTAAGGAGTTCTGGAATTCAATTGAAGACTGCCTTAGAGCTTCAGCCCCACTTCTTATCGTGCTTAGGGTGGTTGATGGTGATGAGAGGCCCGCAATGCCAGAAGTTCACTTAATTGTTATTGTGAACTTATGTTGCTCATTATTCATGTGGCTTTTTGTATGGGAGAATAGAAGAGAAGAAAAGGAGAGATTGTCAACAAGGTATGTCACTCAATCCGTATTTACTCAATTAATTAGAATACAATTTGTATATATTACATTTGTAACAATCTATATGTTGCAACTTGTAAGGGGACAAGGAGAATGAATGCTACATGGGAGAAGAGCAATTAGAATGGGGGATAGGTGCAACATGGTCTCAAGAATTGTCAACAACAAGGTACGCATATGCTGCTAAAATGCTCATTTTATTTGCTGCCCTTTAGCACCTTAGGATGTGTAAGGCGTCGCCTCGCCTCGCGCCTTACCGCTTAAAAGGTGTAAGGGGTGGGTCGCCTCGCCTCACCTTACTGCCTTAATAACCTTGGTTGGATCACTTCAGAATCTATTTGAAAAGATTTGAAAAGTCTTGTAATCTTGGGATATAAATGTTGATTTGCCTGTTAGCAATTATGATTTGATTAAAAGTTATATCAAGTAAACGCCACGGCAAATAGATTCCGAAGTACACATGCTATGAAACCTATTACCTTACATTTGCATCTTTAGGACGACGCAACTATATGGTGACACATATAAGTCTTACACAAACACTTGCAGAGTTGAGCTTAAGGTAGGAGGATACATACAATATGGTATGATATAATGAGATATACCAAAGGATATAGTGATTAACGCCCTGACTCTAGACCCCTAACAGCTTTCTTCTCGATGCTGAAATTTCTTGTACTGCCAACCTCCGAGGTGACCGTGGAAGACTCTCCAAGCAAGTAATCCAACTCTTCTGGATTTTGCTTCACCCATGGATGTTGCATGACCTTTCTCAATCTATCAAGCTTCTCTGCAACTTCCTTCATCGATGGCCTGTTCTCACCACACATCTCCAAGCATTGCCTTGCTAACTCTGCAATTTCTTCAAGAAACTCCATATTCTCGTTGTTTTTTATTTGATCATCCAAGATGTCCTCAAGCTTGTTCTCCTTCATTGCAGACAGAAACCTCATTGATAGGCTCTTCTCATATTCAGGCCCTTCGAGATTGAACGCCTTCTTGCGTGTGAGCAACTCCAATAGAACAACGCCAAAGCTGTAGACATCACTCTTGTCCGTTAATTGGCATGTTTGCATGTACTCCGGGTCGAGGTACCCACAAGTTCCTTGGACAAGTGTAACGAACTGTGACTCATCAGTTGGTGCTAGGATGGAAGCGCCAAAGTCGGAAACTTTTGCTATGTAGTCGCCATCAAGGAGAATGTTGGATGACTTTACATCACCGTGGAGGATTGGTGGTGATGCCCAGGAATGGAGGTAGGCCAGCGCCTCAGCGGACTCGTGGGCGATCCGCAAGCGAGTGGCCAAGGAGATGTGATGGCCGTTGTTGCCATGGATGAGATGGAACAGTGTGCCGTTTGGGATGAACTCGTAGACCAGGATGGGGACTTCCACTTCGAGACAGCAGCCGAGGAGCTTAACAATGTTTTTGTGGTTGATTTGGGACAGGATCAGCATTTCCTTGCCAAATTCTTTCTTCTGTTGCTCATCGATTGTCATGCATCTTTTGACGGCTACTTCGACGTCACTCTTCAGAACTCCCTTGTAGACAGTTCCATGGCCTCCGTGGCCAAGGACTTGCTGTTCATCAAAGCTGTTTGTGGCTTGCTGTAATTCTTCTTCTGAGAAGATTTTGAATGCAACACCTTGTTGTGATTTCATCTCCTCGAATAGCAGCATACCACCATGCTGTCGAAAATACTTCCTTTTGATGCGTTGTAGCTTTCGTCTTTCTTGGATCAAGTACGCACAAGTGATTGTAATCACAAGAACAACAAATCCAATACTTGCACCTGCATGATTATCCAACCGATCAGAATGATTTCATCCTAATGATATATAAGTACACCTGAAGTGAACAGAGAAACATGTATGAACTTCCTATCAAAACTCACCAACGACAGGCATCACCCAAATAGACTTCTGATCTGGCATGCAAACGCCACCCATCATATGCTTTCCTCGCTGGCATGTACAAGTGAAATTTCCCGGTGTATTGTTGCATATGCCAGCACATGGGTAAGTAACATTGTCAAGGCACTCGTTGATATCTGAAATTAAACAGCAATTCTTCCTTCATATCTTTGCATTGTCTTTGCATGAGTAGGAGAAATAAAAGAAAAGTAATGGACAGGAAGAGAGAGACCTGTGCATCCATCGATGATATATGGATTGCCTTTGTATCCCTGGGAGCACTTACAGCGGTAACCAGTTGCGTTGGTGAGACAGTCACTATTGTTGCTGACACAGGCGTAGGGCACACTCCTGTCAATTTTCGCGTCTTCGCACGTATTCCTTGTAATGGTCCAGTCCAGAACAACCGGCCTATGCGCGTTGTCTGTGTCATAGAACACCGTCGAGGTGAGGTACGTGGTGCTGAAGTTGAAGGCTGCTCTTTCCATCAGTGCCACATAGTTGCATGGGGTTCTCCTCCATATTTGACTGGTGTTGTAGTTCTCGTTGAAGAAAACTTGATAATACTGCACGCCTTTCGGAACATCTGCCTGGCAGCATCCAGCGCCGGAACATGAGCCGTTCTTAACTTCTACATCCTTGCATGTCGACGAGCAACCGATTATATACTGCATGGTTGCACATATGATATATATCAGCTGTGTACTTAGCTCTGGAACAATAAAGTGTTAAAATTAATTTAACCGAAAGTGGCATGTGGAAATACTAAAGGGTTTTGTTAAACGTCATCCGCATATTTCCTTCTTAACTTGCTCTTCTCTTCTTTTCTTCACACATCCCATACCGGGAAGGGCGTTGACTTGTATAGGCTTGAGCATCAATCATCAAGCGCCATGCAATTAATCCATCCAATGGCATTTAAATGGCAGAAAATACTGGCTTTGGATTGCAGCATATATGCTGCCGGCCGTTGACATCTAAAATTGCCAGCCAATTAAATCATTTGCATGTTGTCCATTAATGGTAAGCAATTTCAAATGCAAATTAAAACGGCAGCCAATTTATTCTTCCATTCGTGCGACCATGGATTGACCCTTGTACAATTATAAACACTGCTGACGCTAATTAGAGCAAGTTCAATAATAAAGCCAAGTGTTTGGCTAAGAGTCAAGTTATACAATAATTTGTCTACAAAAGGTTTTTTTTATTATTATGTGGTATCATGTCTCGCATTCTCTTTCCTATTCCTCCTCACATACATTTATTATCTAGGCCTACCACTGCATAGGCTCCCGTGTCCAGCTTGTTGCTTGCATGAGAGCCAAGCTCTCATCTCTCTCCTCTTTTCTCTCCTCCACATCAGCAAAAATGCTGACTAACTTGGCTATAAGACCATTATTGGACTTGCTCTTAGTAGCTACAAACTACACAGATGCTAACAGACTTCTTTTCCTTTTGAGGAATTAATACTACCAGATCATTTCAGAGAACACACACAAATATTTGAAGGGGAAGGAGAAGGATTTTAACCCCATGGCTCTTAACCTTTTGGTCCAGTACAATAACCATCACACTCGGATATTTTAGTATTGGGAGTGTATAGGCATCATCCGGATGTTTTCTTTTTAATTATCATCCAAATTTGTGACCTTTGGATTAGAGATCAAGAGCCCCTTATTTTTAAAGGGGGAGATTTTTTCAAGGGGGAGGGGGAGAATTTATGGTCATTGGATCTCTAATCCAATGGTCCTAAACCTGAATGATAGTTAAGAAGAAAACATCCGGATGACGTTAATAGTCTAGTTCTCTCATCATCAAGGGAACGCTAAAGCTTTAGAAGGAAGAGAGGGGACAAAAAAAACTCGATATGCAAGGAGTTCGTATGCCTTATGGGTTTGTGCATAATACCACATATATATGAAGGATTGTTCCACACGGGTTGAATCAAAATTGTGCTAAAATATGATCCGATCGCTTCCGCTAATTTTGCTAACATAAAGATCCATCGACGAAGTGCCGGAGTACTTACACTGTCGCTCCGCATGTAGGCGAGGCTGTTGCACCCGGTAACGATGATTTTGTTGTCTTCTGCTGAGTAGGAGTACGGTGAACCGGTAAGGTTTGCCATTGCGTTGTTGTACATCATCCCCTTCGTGGCTTGGTCATAGCACTGCCGAGAAATCCAATTCATCATCCAGGCCTTACCGTCGGGTACGGAGATCTTGGTCACCTCCATGGCCCCGTTGAACAGCTTCGTGGCGCCGTTCTCAGTCGTGCACTGAAGCTGAAAGCCGCTGTGAATCGCGCACTGCGGGTCGATGCCGAACGGGTACGGGACATCCACGCCGCCGCACCTCGTCCGGCAGCCTGGCCTCCGTGCCGCCGGGACGTCGGCCGCGGCGGCTAGCACCCACACAGCCGAAAGGCAGAGCAGAGGACGGCCGGAGATCACAAGAAGCCGAGAGTACTCCATGCCCGCTGAGTCGTTGGCTATCGAGATGCCCGTGGCGTGGGTGGGCGTGCATTGTAGCCTTGTAGGCTATAAAAGATTAAAAGAAGATAGCCGCCGGCCACGGGGAATTTGATCATGTGCAAATTGCAATGTCGCGCGAAGGACATCAAATATATTGACTACTGCGCATGCCTTTACGCCAGAGGGTGCATTGACCCGTGCCATCTAACACCTTTAAGACTGGGAATCGTCTGTTCTGATCCTGGTTGATTACATTATTGAAACACAAATTGCAATTAATAAATTGTAGTTTTGTATGACCGGCAACAATAACAAGGCGTGAATTATGCATTCTCCGATTTTCCCTCAAATACTATAAATCTTTCACTTAAAACTAAAGAGATAAGAAGATCAGATTTCACGGCCATAACCAAGCAACAACCCGAAAATAGCGAAGATGTATAAATACTGCACCTGATCGGTTTGACCAGTTATAAGCCGACGGTCTAATTGGCCACCAGTCTAACCGAGCCTAGGAGTGGTCTAACCGCTTCTCTAACCAGCTACAAGCCGACGGTCTGATCGGTCACCAGTCTAACCGGGCCCAGGAGCGGTCTGACTGCTTCCCTATTTTTAGAACAGTAAATCATCCCGAGTCCAAACCTCTTTTGGTGTAAACTCCAAAATCAATGATCAAATGAGATCAGACTTTGTACACATTTTGCTGAGCGTCTTAGGAACATATTCCATCTAGATATCAGGATGATCTTAGCCAAAGTCCCAACCTTTTTTCAAAATATGCAAGTTTGCACTAAAATTGGGCAAAACTCAGAAATATTGAGAAATAATTTATTCGTAGGTTAAAAACAATCAAGATAGCTCTAGATGTATTCCCCATATATCACAACAAGCAAAACCAACCAACGAATCAAAGATAAAAGCCTCATATCACGATTTCTCACCTAGTATTGTGGTTGTTGAGATTTGAGATTTCAAGTCTTTACTTTCCTTCTCTAAATAAAAAATAGATAGCTTCTCCTATCTATTCTCTTTTTTTTAGTGCTAAGAGACCTACTAGTAACTCTCAACAACCAGAGGTTGGAAGACTTGGCGAGCACTTGGTGTGATCAGTCTTCGGATCGAGTAAAGGCGGTGGGACACTGATTGTTAAGAGACGGAGAACACCCACGTGGCCTAGTGGCAAAAGACAATGGTTGGGTTTTTTAAGCATTAACATGATTTCTGATTTTTGCTATAATAACTAAATTTTAAACGATATATTTTTTAAAATAAAATTTATAAATTAATTATAATAGACACTAAATTGATTTTAGTTATACTGATCAAAATCGTATACGACGTCTTTCTTTTCGTACTATCTCTGTTACAAACAGTCAGAATTCAAAAGTTATAAATCACAGCCTAAAAACTCACCTAATATTATGGCTGTTGAGGTTTGAGATTTCAAGTCTTCACTTTCCTTCTCTAAATAAAAAATAGATAGCTTCTCCTATCTATTCTCTTTTTTTAGTGTTAAGAGACCTACTAGTAACTCTCAACAACCAGAGGTTGGAAGACTTGGCGAGCATTCCTCCTGGGGCCCTGCCCTGGCACTCCAATTCCAGAGATAACCATGGTAGGACCGACCGAATCGTATGTGAGGCGTACTAGCTTTTGCCTGCCGCTGGTCTGTCATTGCCGGGGACCGGGATCTCGGTTGGCTTCGTCCCGAGCCGAGCAATCGTGATGCGTAGCGTTTCTTCCTTCTTTTCCTGGGTTAATCTGGATCTACGCGTAGCATCTGCCTTTCAATTTCCACGAAACGACGGATACGTACAGCCCGCTTGATCGCAGTTGACGTCTATTTGTCTCGCATTACAGCTGGAAGATATATACCATGTTCATCACATAGCCGTACTCAGCTAGGCATTGACCGGTCATCGAAGAACGGAAGAAATCGACGTCTCCAGCCGCCCTCACCGACCGAAGAAATCTTAAGTCTACCTAACCAATACGTATTTTGCTCTAAATTTTTCTTAATTCTTCTAATTTATTTGAAAAACATAGGCTAAATATATGAGTTAGGAGGGTTTTAATGTCATGGTTGTTGATTATTTTTATCGAATTATAGAGTTAAGACTTATAGTTTCAATTTTGATTTTTTGAATACCGGCAAGGGTCATTGCAAATCAGAAGCAGAATTATAGTATTTAACCATAGTGTCAAGTAAGCCATTGGACGTATTTTTTCTATTATACTGCTCTTGAACTGTTAATCATGCAAATATCTAATTGAACTTTTCAATTAATTAGTGATGATTTCATGAATGATATACTTATTTGCTATGTGGAGAAACAAGAATTGACAAATTATCAATGATGATGTGGTTCATCGCTTTATGAACTTTAAAGAATGTAAATACCAAAAGGTAATACATTAACTTATATTTGATCGTTCTACTATTTTTACTTAAAATTTTTAAGGAATTTTGTTCTCTTTTAACAGTCCATTGGGGTCAGATGATGTATTTTTACCGATGCTGATCAACTTTTGTATGTGTTCCGCCCTTAGTTATTTCAGTTTGCTGCAACTAACCAATATTATTATCAAATTTCTTCGTATTGGTAAGCATTTGGATCACTAGTTATTTATCATCATACATTGTTATTGATTATGTTGAAGTATTGATGCTAAAAATTATTGGACATATTGCTATTTAGCATAATATTGCTTAAAAATTATACATGTTGTTATATGTATGGTGAAATGGTGAAACCTGATAATTTTTGTTCTAGTTCTGGCCTAGATTCCATCATCAACGCATAGCAGGCTTTGCTCAGGGAACCAATATGCATCTTGGACGGACAACCACCGCCCATGGTCGATCAGATCGTTCTCCTGTTAGACCACAGTCGTGACCGGTCACACCGTCTCTGCAGGCCAGTCAGATCACTGCCCTCCTGTCAACAAAGACCTAAGGGAAAATGACACAAAATTAAACCCAAATTTCAACAATGAAGCACAAACAAAGTTAAATACTCATCACATAATATGGGACTGCCATCACATGGTCTTTCAGCATTCGTTGAGAGTATGTTGTTGTTCAGGGAGGGTCCCCGTGCCATCTCGAGCCCACGACCACTTCAAAGTGGCAGCGCTCGTTGGAAGGTCCACCCTGAGCTAAGTCCATGACACAACCTCAGCAAGGTTTTCAAGGCCAACCATGGCGAGGTTCGCGAGGCTAACCCCAGGCGTAGCACAAAGACCAACCTCGGAGGGTTCGAGGGCCGGCCCTAGGGGAGGCCTAGGGCAAGGCTCGGAGGGAGTACAAAGCCAACCATGAACCAAACCCAGAGCACGAGACATGGGGGGACCCCCATCGGGCGAATGGCATAGATACCCCAAGGATTAGGCTAAGCCCTAAGGGCAAACTTATAACTTTACTCATCTTTCTCTCCCTATATAAATAGGACCTCATGTAATGAGAGAGGGGAGGCCATTTATAACCCTAAACACTCATATTGAATACACTTGATCATTCTTGTCCTTCTCTTTGAGTCCCTCTATATTCTCAGTGGCCTTCGCATCTGACCAAGAGTGCTTCTAAGTTTATTGTTTGGTCTCGTATTGACGATAGTTGGCGCGGTCACTAGTGAGACAGCGGCCTCCCGGGAGGCTGACCCACCGAATGCTCACGACCATCGATCACTGTAGCTATGACTATTGACCATTGTAGCTACGATTATCAACCAACGACCACTGCACAGTTTGACTAACAACTGTGACCAAGTACTCGACAACAACCACGTAGTACTCTAACACACCGAGTATATTTGCCTACAACCACTGTGGCTACAACCATGCAATACTCGAACACATCGAGTACTCGACTACGACCACGTAGTACTCAAATTCACTGAGACTACACGATACTCGAACTCATCGAGTACTTGACTACGACCACGTGGTACTCGAACACACAGAGTACTCGTCTACGACCACACAGTACTCGAACACAGCGAGTACATTTGACTACGACCACATAGTACTTGAATACACTAAGTACTTGACTACGACCACGTAGTACTCGAACTCACCGAGTACTCGATACCGACCACACAATACTTGAACACTGTGACCGTGGTTTCGACCATGCATCAACCATGTCGAGGCTTTGACCATGGCATGGACCATGCCTTCGACCACAACCAGTGCACATGTCTGCTACAGCGACCACTGACTGCTACAGTGACAGGCCGCACATGACTGTTACAACACACCACTCCTTTAACTATGGCTTTGACTGCTCCTTCGACCACGGCTTCAACGGCGCCTTGTCGACCACATCACCGACTAAGACTTGTCGACCATAACATCTCGACTGTATCTCCGACCACATAGGTCTTCCAGTACCGACTGTCGACTGTAGCTACGACCATCGACCATTATAGCTACGACCATCGACCACTGTAGCTATGACCATCGACTGTCGACCACTGTAGCTACAACCATCGACACTGTAGCTATGACCATTGACCACTGTAGCTATGACCATCGAGCACTGTAGCTACGACTATCGACCATCGTCCACTGTTGCTACGACCATCGACTACTGTAACTACGGCTATTGACCATCGTCCACTGTTGCTACAACCATCGACACTGTAGCTACGACTATAGACCGTTGTAGCTATGACGATCGACCATTGACCGCTGCACAGTTTGACTAATAACTGCAACAGTACTCCTCTGAGTACTGACTGGGTCACTGTGGCTTCGACCATGACATTGACCACGACTTGTCGGCCATACCTTCGACTGGTGTGGAGTCTTCGACTGCTCTCCGACTCCGGATCTTCAACTCCTACACATACTTGTACACACCGAGTACTCGACTATGACCTTACAGTACTCAGACACGCTGAGTACTAGACTATGACCACGCAGTACTCGAACACACCGAGCACATTTGGCTACTACCACTGTGGCTATGACCACGTAGTACTCGAACACACTGAGTACTCGACTATTGCCACGTAATACTCGAACTCACCGAGACTACGCAGTACTCGAACACACCAAGTACTTGACTATGACCACGCAGTACTCGAACACACCGAGTACTCGACTACGACCATGCAGTACTCGAATACACCGAGTACATTTTGCTACGACCAATGTGGCTACGACAGCGATCCAGAAGGCGCCCTAGGCGGCCGCCGAGGCGGCGCCTAGGCGGTGGGCGGCAGCCGGCCGCCGCGACTTGGCCCCTCGGCGGGTGGTCAGGCGGCTAGGCGGCTGGGCGGTCGCAGGCGGGAGTAGGCGGTCAAAGGCGGGAGCGAGGCGGCGTCAAACCAGGCGGGCGCGGCGGCGGCGCGGCGGCTAGGCGGCCGCCGAGGACGCCTAGGCGTGGGACGGCGACATAAGAAGCGGGCGCGTGACCAACTGAGCATTTCCAGAGAGCGCGCAAAAGGGAAAAGCATAAGCTAGGGTTGGGGGAGACTTACTGAGCCGCCGCAGCTCGACTGCTCGAGGGATTCGGGATTCCCAGCGCCGGCGCAGTCGAACCGCCGGATCCGGGATCCCTCCGCCTCGCGTCGTCGTCGCCGAGCAGCCCGAGCTTCTCCTCCGCCTCGCGTCGTCGTCGCCGAGCAGCCTGAGCTTCTCCTCCGCCTCGCGTCGTCGTCGCCGAGCAGCCCGAGCTTCTCCTCCACCTCTGGCCTCCCCCTTCGCCGGATTATCCCCAGCCCCCAGGTACGCACTTCTTCGGTTCTTCCCCTCTGCCTACCCCTCCGCCTCCCCCTCCGGTCTCCGCCTCCGCCTCCCCTTCCGGTCTCCGCCTCCGCCTCACCCTCCGGCCTCCCCTCCGCCTCCCCCCTCCGGCCTCCCCTCCGCCTCTGGCTTCTGGGCTCTGTCGCAGCCGCCGAGAGCGGAGAGCCCGACGAGAGTGGAGTCGTGGACCGGGGAGGGAGTGGGGACTGGGGAGACGGAGACCGACGCGAGAGCGATGAGGCAGAGTGGGACGGCCGCACGGCGCCCGCACGGGTGAGGTGTCGGCAGTCGGCTGGAGCCGGCTGTCGGCACAGGAGAGGAGATGATAATTTGTTTTAATTAGTGATGAACTGATGACTAATGAAGTAATGAGTAAACTAATTTGATGATGCATCATATATTCACATACACTTTTATTAATACTTTGTTAATTTTTAATTGTTTATGCTATGTATGTATAATTGTATATTGTATTGTATAGCATCAAGCATGTCATCTGTTGCTTCGGCGCCGGAGGTGAGTACCACTGAAGATAGCCTCAAAAGAAAATCGGGTGATGTAGGGTGGGAATACGGTGTGTTGGTGAATCCGAACAACCTGGACAAAGGATTACGGTCAAGAGGATGAAGATTGATCATTTTATCTATGCATGCTACTTTGTTCAAGTTTCTTTAAGAATTATTTTGTTATGTATGGTTAAGAACTTTTGGTGTGAGATGTTATGATGTGAACTATGTCTATGTGTGGTTGTGAACTTTTATTTGATATATGTGACTATGTTTTATTGTCTTACATTCATTTCTTATTTCTTTCATTAATCATTCTTTCATACTTACATAAATGTCTAAAGAGCAATAGTTGAATAAGTTTATCCACATACCAAAAGTCTCATGTATTGCTTAATTTTTAATATGCAGGTTTACATGAAGCATTTACATCAAGAATTTACATCAAGTGATGCAATGGATATCATCATCTATCAAATGTACAACATTACAAATTATTCCAGGTAACAATTCTTCCTCCAAACATCATATATGTCTTGACATCGCCTCGGCCGCCTAGGCCCCGCCTAGGCGGCCTAGGCGCTAGGCCCCTGCTTGCCGCCCGCCTAGCGCCTAGCGCCTACTTGAACATTGGGCTACGACCACGCATTACTCGAATACACCCAGTACTCGACTATGACCACGTAGTACTTGAACTCACCGAGTACTCGATACTGACCACATAGTACTGGAACACACAAGTACTCGACACACGACCACACTCAACAACAAGATTCTCAAATAATATTAGCCATCATATGTGAAACATAATAAAAAAATTAGTACCAAGCTTGAAGAAGAAAACAAGAATATGGAATCAAACCTTGTAAATGACAACTTCAACCTTCGCTGTGTCCTTATCCACTATCTCAGCAATGTACTCAACCTTCTCCACTGCTTTCTACGGAGACACATCCTCAGGAAGTTGGTCGGCCACATTAGTAGCTAGCTTCTCTGTTACCATATTCTTGTACTGAGGCTAGGCTTATAAGTTAGCCCACTCACTGAGGATGAAATTTCTGGAAAGAATTGGTGCTTCCATAAAGAAGCATTTTGTATAGTTCTGTATTAGATGTACATGTACCCATCATCTAATATGCTTTGAAATCACATTGGAATCATCTAATACGCGACCATAACTTGCTCTTTGAAGTTCAAACACTTCAAGATTACCACATATCATCCTAAATTACAAAAAGCTTTATAGTTGAGATATGCAGAGTGAAGTTACCTTTCCTCTAGGAGGAGAGCAGGGGCCGCCCATGCGCTGCACCAAGAACTTGTACTGGTTTCGGATCGTGTCCTCCTTCCTCGACCCCGCGAATATCTCTCAGAACCACTCCTCCTCATCCTCATAAACCCTGTTTCGTTTAATTCAACCCCAGCCATAGAATCAGAAAAAGAAATTGGGAAAGGAAGGAAAAAAACCTAGATCAGAGCTAACGGGATGGGAGAAACCAAGGAGCAGACCCGGTGTAGAAGTTGGTGGAGAGGTCAATGAAGGGTTGTGGGGTGCCATCAAGTGCCTCGAAGAGGTTTCTGTCGTCGATGGCGAAGGCGTCGCCGGCCGCCACGCCACTCTACTTCAATGCCTTGTTCAGCAGGGACTGCATCATGACCTTGGCTGGGATGCCGCTGTAGCAGCTACACCAAGAACCGCCTATCTTAGCAACCAAGGTGGAGACTTCAGGGAGGGAGGGAAGAGGCATGGCAATGACCAGATCCGGTCAGGGAACGATAATGAGGCGACTCACTCAGGGCGGTGGTAGTTGGAGGCGGAGAGGAAGGGGGAGGTTTCAGTGGGGTGGCACTAGGAGATAGCAGGCGGGACGACGCCTGAGCGGCAATGATGCAGATAGGGGGCGAATGAGAAGAGAGCATGCGAGACAATGGCTAGGTGATGACAATGCTGATGAGGATAACACGACAAGAGAGCGGAATTGGGATGGAGCAGATCGTATCTGTGTTTACCGTCCTGGGTGACGAGTGGGTAGTCGGAGGCGAAGAGGTTGATGAACCAATCCCAGTCGCCGCCCTCGCATAGCAGGATGGTTGCCGCATGCAACATGTTGGCCACCATGGTCAGGCCCCAATAGGTGACCAGGTTGGCGTAGGTGAGCACCTTGATATTCTGGAATTGTGAGTAGATAGGGTCGGCGTGCATGACAACGGCGAGCTCAAAGCACTCGGTGGCCGGTGCCTCCAGGTCGAGGTGCACCACATATAGGTTGGCCGGGTGGTAGAGCACCCTGAGCGTTCGATGCAGCGTGGCGTCATCGCCGGCAGATCTGGAGATGAGGTAGACAATCCTAGGCATACCCGCTACGGGCAGACGAGGTTGGGTAGCATTTGCTGCTGGCACAGCTTGGCCTCGACAAAGAGCAGCTCGACGGAGGCCCACTGAGGGGAGCGGCGAGAAGGAAAGGAGTAGCCCTGGGAGGAGGAGAAGAGGGAGATGGAGATGAGGAAAGACGAGATCGATTGCGGGGGACGCGGTGGTGTTGCGGGCGTGGAAACTTGGGAGAGGGAGCGAAGAAAAGTAGTGGGCGTAGCGGGGAGCGGTTTGAAAAATGACAGTTTGAGAGGAGTCATTCACATTTGATCGGACTGCTAGGAAGAGTCGAGGAAGAACGAACAGCTGCAGAGAGCTAAGGGAGAATGGACCGACGACCACCAATTCACATTTTTAAAGAGTAGAGATATCAATACGCCTACATCAGTCGGCAAACCATTCGATAGAGAATCATTGTTCATTCGTTCTACAGCAGGAGCCAAACATTTCCACACTTCCGTCAACAGTACCGTGGCACCGTGGCCTCCCTGACCAGGGGTGGATGCAATACAGGAACATGGGTGTACAGATGTACATCCAAATATTTTTTGCAACAATCCATACCCTGCCGGCAGGGCATGGAGCGGTAGGAAGCGCAATCCTGCACCAAGGAGCAGCGCACAGCATAGGGGAGCCCACAGCCAGGGTCAGAGGTGTGGCCGCAGTGAGCCCGGGGTGGAGGGTGCGGTGGCGCGGGACAAGGAGCATCGGCGACGATCGGCAGGGTATGAAGCGACACAAAAACACCAGACAACATTTGAGCATTCGGCAGCAACACCTGTACATGTAATTTTTCTTAATTATTTTTTAATTTCTCTAAGTTGTTTGTGATGTTGTCTGTAGTATGTACTTTACTTTTTTCCTATTATGAACCTTTATATTTTATATTAAATAATATTTTTATAATTCCGAACATCTTTTCTAAAAATCCTATATCCAACTGCCCATGACCTAGCACTCGCTTCTCTACAAAATACTAGCACCACGTTGTTGACTTCGTCTACATTAAAAGGAAGCAACCAACCACGTCTGTTTACTGCGATGTTGGCTTTCTTCTTTCTTTGAATGAAGCACAAGGAAGACATGTCCAACATCCAATCCAACACTAGCACGAGCACGATTATCCTAATTTACCGTCCGGCGGCTGCCCTCGCGTCAAACAACAAAGAGCTTAGAAAAAACAACCGAATAGCAACTTTAGCTCCTCTATTGCCGATTATCCTAATTTGCCGATTCGACTAAATTAACTGACTGCATCATTAAGCAACTTTAGCTCCTCTATTGCTTAATTATTCCCTCAAAAGAATGAAAAGTATGAATTGCGGAAGTGAATAGTACTTCATTCACTCTTGGAATGACTGTTTAACCGAACTCCAACTGGGCTTAGAGTAGTTTTCTTTTAAGGTTCTCGAAGTTTTCCATACAAACTAGTTGGTGACAAGTCAATGACTTAGCAAAACTTAAAATTGTCGGCAAATATGTAATTGAACTCTTAGACAAATGAGCACAGATAGTACTTCTAACACATTTCCAAGCTTCACAAATTACACCCTTGGTAGTTCAGCTACTCGAGCAAAACACCCAATATAATGCTTACAATTTATAGTAACAAATTAAGATAGTAGCAGTTGTTCATGCTTCTCAAAGTAGGGTCTGTTCTACTTGGGACATTTGATCAGACAGCAAGATCACCGAGGAAAGCTGGCGGACAGTAAGGCTTCTTGCTCAATACTGTAATGCCTACTACTACTGCTGTCCTTGTCTTGGCTCATTTGAGTTGACGTATCATAATTTAGCTCGACTTTACGCTGCTGTATTTCGTTATTGACTGCTCCTAACAATCTTTGAAGTCTCATCTCCACTTCTCTCATGGTCGGCCTTGCCTCCCCATTCAAGCTTAAGCATGTTGCTGCCAGAGCTGCAACCACTTCCGCATCTTCTGCTCCCTCGAGGAAGACTTGTGGGTCTAATATCTCGCATAGTTTATCTTGACTCATGAGCAAGTTGAATTGTGCAATTAGACTTACACGCTCCGATGACATGAAATAACTTGGCCTCTTTCTCGTGAGCAACTCCACAAGTATCACACCGAAGCTATAAACATCGCTCTTGTCTGTTAGTCGGCTTGTTTGGTAGTATTCGGGGTCCAGATAGCCAAATGTGCCTTGGATAGCTGTCGTAACTCCTGTTTGATCAATCGGAATACCTCGAGAAGCTCCAAAGTCTGACACTTTTGCTGTTAAGCGATCATCAAGTAGTATGTTATCGGACTTGATATCTCTATGGATTACTGATGTCGAAGCCGAAGAATGTAAATAAGCTAGTGCACTTGCAGTTTCAAGAGCAATTCTCAATCTATCTTCCCACGACAATGATTGGGGGCCTTCAACATGGAGATGATTAGAAAGGGTCCCATTTGAAATAAACTCATAAACCAATAATGGAACTTCTGTCTCGAGGCAACATCCGAACAATCTTACAACATTTCGATGGTTGATTTGAGATAGAATGGCAACCTCATTTATGAAATCATCAATCTCTCTTTGTATTGTATTTTTGGATCTCTTTATGGCAACAACATGTTGGCTCGATAAGATACCCTTGTACACCGTACCATGTCCGCCACCGCCAAGCTTGCGCGCCTCATCGAACTTGTTTGTTGCTTTCTCTAGTTCTTCTAAGCTAAAGATCATCCTTTCAGCGATATCTTTGTCAACCAACTGTTGAAGTAGCAACCCTCTGTTCTGCTCGAAAAATTTAGCTCTTAGTTTCTTGTTCCTCAGTATCTTGAGCTTCTGTTTTACAAGGAGGATACCAAACACCATAGCTAAAAGACTCATGGCACTGCCAACTCCTATGCCCACCAATAAACCTTTGAATAGAGCCAAGTGTTAATTCGAAAGTACGTAAACATTGTGATCTATTAGCTGCAAGTGCTAATGGAAGTAGTTGCTTAAGCCATGTTAATCTAGTCTAGTTATAGAAGAAAGCTGAGCCATGACAATAAAGACTGACCACATGGATTCCGAATTAAAGCAGAAAGTTGAATAACATCATCAAATGGAACAAATACCAATCAGGAATTCAGATTAGGAGCAGGGAAAACTATATCAGTTTTTTAAAAAAATTCGGACCACAACGATAACACTGGTAACCGCAGGTTTTTGGAATTTTTCGTCCGGAATTTTTTTAATTCAATATTGAATTTTTTGGATATAAAAAGAAAAATGTTGGAAAAATTGCAATTTCCATCACTCGAATCCCAATCTGCCAAACATAGCCGTAGTGCCTTACCACCGGGCCATCTGCACACATGTAATTTATCTTTTCTGGGAACTTTGTTTTATACTTTATCAAAAGTGTGCAAATCTGTTTTTTACGGCACCTTTTACCGGAGCGTGCAGATAACACCGATAAAATTTTCCCTGAATTGGCGCAGAAAATTGTGAAACTATTCACGTAAGGTATAAAAACTACTTATGTGTTCCGCTTGGATGGATGGATGGATTAGGTATCAATTAAAAAAAATGTTTTTATTTTCTTTGCTTAATGCAACATTCTAACATTTTCCATTTATTCGAATGCAGGAGAGCAATAGACAACAGATAAGCAGACAGACCAATAGGCATAGTTTTATAGCCGAAGAGAGCCTACCAGGCGTCGCCCTTGATGTCTCGATGCAGACGCCATTCATCATGTAATATCCTGGATGGCATGAACAGGCGAAACTACCCAGCGTGTTCTCGCATATCCCCGGGCAAGGATAAGTAGCATTGTCAAGGCACTCATCGATATCTGAAATCAAACCACACTTATCGTAAGCAGGCCAGAACTGGACCTTTGCATTGTCTTTGCATGAGTAGGAGAAATAAAAGAAAAATAATGGACAGGAAGAGAGAGACCTGTGCATCCATCGATGATATATGGATTGCCTTTGTATCCCTGGGAGCACTTGCAGCGGTAACCAGACGCGTTGGTGAGACAGTGACTATTGTTGCTGACACAGGCGTAGGGCACACTCCTGTCAATTGTCGCGTTTTCGCACGTATTCCTTGTAATGGTCCAGTCCAGAACAACCGGCCTATGCGCGTTGTCTGTGTCATAGAACACCGTCGAGGTGAGGTACGTGGTGCTGAAGTTGAAGGCTGCTCTTTCCATCAGTGCCACATAGTTGCATGGGGTTCTTCTCCATATTTGACTGGTGTTGTAGTACTCGTTGAAGAAAACTTGATAATACTGCATGCCTTTCGGAACATCTGCCTGGCAGCATCCAGCGCCGGAACATGATTGCATGTCGACGAGCAACCGATTATATACTGCATTGTAGCGCATGTGATATATATCAGCTGTGTACTTAGCTCTGGAACAATGAAGTGTTAAAATTAATTTAACCGAAAGTGGCATGTGTAAATACTAAAATATCCGAGTGTGATGGCTATTGTACTAGACCCAAAGGTTAAGAGCCATGGGGTTAAAATCCTTCTCCTTCCCCTTCAAATATTTGTGTGTGTGTTCTGAAATGATCTGGTAGTATTAATTCCTCAAAAGGAAAAGAAGTCTGTTAGCATCTGTGTAGTTTGTAGCTACTAATTAGAGTTAGCAGTGTTTATAATTGTACAAGGGTCAAACCATGGTCGCATGAATGAAAGAATAAATTGCTACCATCAATGGACAACATTCAATTGATTTAATTGGCTGGCAATTTTATATGTCAACGGCCGGCAGCATATATGTCAGTAATTTCTGCCATTTAAATGCCATTGGATGGATTAATTGTATGGCGCTTGATTATCGATGCTCAAGTCTATATAAGTCAACGCCCTTCACGGTATAGGATGTGTGAAACACACACACATATATATATACATATATATATATACATACACATATACATGCATATACATATATATATATATACATATATATATACATATATATATATACACATGTATATATACATATATATACACACACATGTATATATACATATATATATATATATACACATGTATATATACATATATATATATACACATGTATATACACACACACACACACACACACACACACACACACACACACACACACACACACACACACACACACACACACACACACATATATATATATATATATATATATATATATATATATATATATATATATATATGACGCTGAAATGGGACACCAGGGTGCCCGGGCACCAAACCTTTCTGCCATTGGATTACTTTTGGATGCGTGCAAGTGCAATGATATATAATATCTGGATAGAAAGTCTTAATTATGAATGGAAAGTTTCAATCATGGATGGAAAATCTTAATCATGGAGCACGGGCACCATGGTGCCCCTGTTATTTATAATGTATGTATATATATAGGCAAAATAACAGGTGCACCATGGTGCCCAAGCTCCATAATTAAAACTTTCCATCCATGATTGATTCCTTTCCAAATTGATGCCTTTTCGAATTAATGAATCTTAATAGGTTTACCTAATATATTGCATCTGCACGCATCTAAAAGCAATCTAACGATAGAGAGGCTTGGTGCCCGGGCACTATGGTGCCCCATTTCAGTATCCTATATATATATATATATATATAGAGAGAGAGAGAGAGAGAGAGAGAGGAAAAATATCTTTTACTCCCGGGTGTAATTACACCCACCTCTAATATACCACCTAAACAAACTTGAAATACTCATTTATCACTTTAGGTATACTTGTATACTAATTATAAGATATTCTAATGTGAACCACACAAAAAATTGCAAGGGAGTCCATAGTTTTTAGCGTATTTTGTAAATACCTTTATATACGTACATAAAAAGGAGTATGTTGAAAAAAATGTACATACCACCTCTGAAAAATTGTTCATACCACCTATATGATCTTAAATACTCATATACTACATGTACATACCCCTCGTTACGCGAGATACTCTCTACGTTGTGAGATACGCCATAGGGTGTAATTACACCCGGGAGTAGAAAAGAGCAATATATATATATATATATATATATATATATATATATATATATATATATATATATATATATATATATATATATATATATATATATATATATATATATATATATATATATATATAGGATGCTGAAATGGGACACCAAGGTGCCCGGGCACCAAGCCTCTCTGCTTTTGGATTGCTTTTATATGCGTGCTAGTACAATAGTATGGAAAGAAAGTCATTAACACGGATGGAAAGTCTTAATCATGGATGGAAAATCTCACTCATAGATGGAAAGTTTCACTCATGGAGCCTGGGCACCATGGTGCCCCTGTTATTTATACTATTATATATATATATATATATATAATTACACCTATGTCGTATCTCACACAACGTAAGGAGTATCTCGCGTAACAAAGAGTATGTACATGTAGTACACGAGTATTTAAGACTATTTGGGTGGTATGAACAATTTTTCAGAGGTGGTATGCATATTTTTTTGACATACTCCTTTTTATGTACGCATATACGTTGAAATGAGACACCAGGGTGCTCGGGCACCAAGCCTCCCTGCCTTTAGATTGCTTTTAGATGCGTGCAAGTGCAATGGTATATAATATCAGGATGGAAAATCTTAATTATGAATGGAAAGTCTCAGTCATGGATGGAAAGTCTTAATCATGGAGCCTAGGCACCATGGTGCCCGGGCACCTCTCTGTCGTTAGATTGCTTTTAGATGCGTGCAGGTGCAATATATTAGTTAAACCTATTAACATTCATTAATTCGAAAATGCATCAATTTGGAAAGGAATCAATCATGGATGGAAAGTTTTAATTATGAAGCTTGGGCACCATGGTGCACCTGTTATTTTGTCATATATATAGAGGATGTTGAAATGAGACACCAGGGTGCCCGAGCACCAAGCCTCCCTGCCTTTAGATTGTTTTTAGATGCGTGCAAGTGCAATGGTACATAATATCAGGATGGAAAGTCTTAATTATGAATGGAAAGTCTCAGTCATGGATGTAAAGTCTTAATCATAGAGCCTAGACACCATGGTGCCCCTATTTATATATATAATATAGGATGTTGAAATGAGACATCAGGGTGCCCGGGCACCAAGCCTCCCTGCTTTTAGATACGTGCAAGTGCAATGGTATATAATATCAAGATGCAAAGTCTTAATTATGAATGGAAAGTATCAGTTATGGATGAAAAGCCTTAATTGTGCAATGGTATATAGAGGATTGTTCTACACCGGTTGAATCAAAATTGTGCTAAAATATGATCCGATCGCTTCCGTTAATTTTGCTAACATAAAGATCCATCGACGAAGTGCCGGAGTACTTACACTGTCGCTCCGCATGTAGGCGAGGCCGTTGCACCCGGTAACGATGATTTTGTTGTCTTCTGTTGAGTAGGAGTAAGGTGAACCGGTAAGGTTTGCCGATGCGTTGTTGTACGTGTACATCATCCCCTTCGTGGCTTGGTCATAGCACTGCCGAGAAATCCAATTCATCATCCAGGCCTTACCGTCGGGTACGGAGATCTTGGTCACCTCCATGTCCCCGTTGAACAGCTTGGTGGTGCCGTTCTCAGTCGTGCACTGAAGCTCAAAGCCGCTGTGAATCGCGCACTGCGGGTCGATGCCGAACGGGTACGGGACATCCACGCCGCCGCACCTCGTCCGGCAGCCTGGCCTCCGTGCCGCCGGGACGTCGGCCGCGGCGGCTAGCACCCACACAGCCGAAAGGCAGAGCAGAGGACGGCCGGAGATCGCAAGAAGCCGAGAGTACTCCATGGCCGTTGACTCGCTGTAGGCTATCTTCTGTGGCAAGGGTGTGGCAAGGGTGGGCGTGTAGTATCGCAGCATCGTAGGCTATAAAAAGAATAAGGAGCCGCTCATTTAGACTAAAGAAAATAATTTATAACTAAAATTTCATTGTTGTAGGTTGAAATTGTAGTGTAACTGACGGTGACTTATTTGACATAATTAAATTTTAAAAAATTTAAAAATAGAAAAAACAGATTAGTCCATCACGAATAACGCAAACGAAAATGGAAAAAAACAGGCAAAAGAGCTAAAAAGCCAGAAAAAGATAAAATTTAGGAATAATAAAAAATAAGTCAGAAACCAGAAGTTTAAGCCGAAATAAGTGGTGCCTAAGATGGTGTCTATTTAGGGTTTTAAGCCTAATTTTTTGGCTTATTTTTACATTGTAATGGTTAAAAAATATAATGTAGTTGCTGTTAGCTTTTTCAGTGTAATTAAATTTTTAAAAAATAAAAAATATATATCATTACAGATAATACAAAGAAATAAAGAGGAAAAAAAGACAAAAAAAAGTCTAAAAAACCAAAAATCCAGAAAAAAATGAAATTAAAAAATTAGAAATTAAAAGCAGAATTTCGTTTGGAGCTGTGAGAGAAGATAGCCGCCGGCCACGGGGAATTCGATCATGTGCAAATTGCAATGCCGCGTGAAGGACATCAAATATATTGACTACTGCTAGCCGTATGTCTCCATCCTCAACCACTAAATAAATGGAGCAAACATCCCACATCTAACTATAGAGGAAACTATCCACTAGTACACATAGAGAAACACGTTAACTCCACACAACATGAATTTTATTCTACTAGTACACATAGAGAAATATGTTAACCCCACACAACATGAATTTTATACTCACGTCATACACGCTTTTTCAAAATATACAAGCCTGAATCCACTAAGTCTTTAGTCTTTAATTCACTTGATCTTCTCAGTATCTTTTTGACCAAAACCGTTTTCCCAAACGCCGCTCCAGTATTTAGGCCCCGCTCCAAATGGTTTTAGCTTCTAGTTTTTTTAGCTTTCGGCTTATTTAAGTCATAAACCATTTGGAACGCATTGGCTTCTAATTTCGGCTTATTTCGACTCTTTTGGTTTCTTTTAGCTTTTTTCTATTTTTTCACTTATTCCTTTATATTATCAGAATTCAAAAGTCATAAATCACAGTTTAAAAAACTCACCTAATATTACGGTTGTTGAGGTTTGAGATTTCAAGTCTTTACTTTCCTTCTCTAAATAAAAAATAGATAGCTTCTCCCATCTATTCTCTTTATTTTAGTGCGAAGAGACCTACTAGTAACTCTCAACAACCAGAGGTTGGAAGACTTGGCGAGCGCTACTCCTGGGACCCTGCCCTGGCACTCCAATTCCACAGATAACCATGGTAGGACCGACCGAATCGTATGTGAGGCGTACAATTCGCCTGCCGCTGGTCTGTCATTGCCGGGGACCGGCGTCTCGGTTGGCTTCGTCCCGAGCCGAGCAATCGTGATGCGTAGCGTTTCTTCCGTCTTTTCCTGGATTAATCTGAATCCATGCGTAGCACCTGCTTTTCAATTTCCACGAAACGACGGCCCGCTTGATCGCAGTTGACGTCTATTTGTCTCGCATGACAGCTGGAAGATATATACCATGTTCATCACATAGCCGTACTCAGCTAGGCATTGACCAGTCACCGAAGAACGGGAGAAACCGGCGCCACCAGCCGCCCTCACCGACCGAAGAAATCTTAAGTCCACCTGATCAGTACGTGTTTTGCTCTAAATTTTTCTTAACACTTCTAATTTATTTGAAAAACATAGGCTAAATATATGAGTTAGGAGGGTTTTAATGTCATGGTTGTTGATTATTTTTATCGAATTATAGAGTTAAGACTTGTAGTTTCAATTTTGATTTTTTGAATACCGGCAAGGGTCATTGCAAATCAGAAGCAAAATTATAGTATTTAACCATAGTGTCAAGTAAGCCATTGGACGTATTTTTTCTATTATATTGCTCTTGAACTGTTAATCATGCAAATATCTAATTGAACTTTTCAATTAATTGGTGATGATTTCATGAATGATATACTTATTTGCTATGTGGAGAAACAAGAATTGACAAATTATCAATGATGATGTGGTTCATCGCTTTATGAACTTTAAAGAATGTAAATACCAAAAGGTAATACATTAACTTATATTTGATCGTTCTACTATTTTTACTTAAAATTTTTAAGGAATTTTGTTCTCTTTTAACAATCCATTGGGGTCAGATGATGTATTTTTACTAATGTTGATCAACTTTTGTATGTGTTCCGCCCTTAGTTCTTTCAGTTTGCTGCAACTAACCAATATTATTATCAAATTTCTTCGTATTGGTAAGCATTTGGATCACTAGTTCTTTATCATCATATATTGTTATTGGTTATGTTGAAGTATTGATGCTAAAAATTATTGGACATATTGCTATTTAGCATAATATTGCTTAAAAATTATACATGTTGTTATATGTATGGTGAAATGGTGAAACCTGATAATTTTTGTTCTAGTTCCGACCCAGATTCCATCATCAACGCATAGCAGGCTTTGCTCAGGGAACCAATATGCATCTTGGACGGACAACCACCGCCCATGGTCGATCAGATCGTTCTCCTGTTAGACCACAGTCGTGACCGGTCACACCATCTCTGCAGGCCAATCAGATCACTGCCCTCCTGTCAACAAAGACCTAAGAGCAAATGACACAAAATTAAACTCAAATTTCAACAATGAAGCACAAACAAAGTTAAATACTCATCACAAAATATGAGGTTGCCATCACATGGTCTTTCAGCATTCGTTGAGAGTATGTTGTTGTTCAGGGAGGGTCCCCGTGCCATCTCGAGCCCACGACCACTTCAAAGTGGCAGCGCTCGTTGGAAGGTCTACCCTGAGCTAAGTCGATGACACAACCTCGGCATGGTTTGCAAGGCCAACCATGGCGAGGTTCGCGAGGCTAACCCCAGGCGAAGCACAAAGACCAACCTCACAGGGGGCTAGCCCTGGGGGAGGCCTAGGGCAAGGCTCGTAGGGAGTACAAAGCCAACCATGAACCAAACCCAGAGCACGAGACATGGGGGGACCCCCATCAGGCGAATGGCATAGATACCCCAAGGATTAGGCTAAGCCCTAAGGGCAAACTTATAACTTTACTCATCTTTCTCTCCCTATATAAATAGGACCTCATGTAATGAGAGAGGGGAGGCCATTTATAACCCTAAACACTCATATTGAATATATTTGATCATTCTTGTGCTTCTCTTTGAGTCCCTCTATATTCACAGTGGTCTTCACATCCGACCAGGAGTACAAGTTTATTGTTTGGTCTCGTATTGACGATAGTTGGCGCGGTCACTAGTGAGACAGTGGCCTCTTGGGAGGCTGACCCACCGAATGCTCACGACCATTGACCACTGTAGCTATGATTATTGACCATTGACCGTTGTAGCTATGATTATCAACCAACGACCACTGCACAGTTTGACTAACAACTGTGACCGAGTACTCGACAACAACCACGTAGTACTCTAGCACACCGAGTATATTTGCCTACAACCACTGTGGCTACAACCATGCAATACTCGAACACATCGAGTACTCGACTATGACCACGTAGTACTCAAATTCACCGAGACTACACAATACTCGAACTCATCGAGTACTTGACTACGACCACGCAGTACTCGAACACAGCGAGTACATTTGACTACGACCACATAGTACTTGAATACACTGAGTACTTGACTATGACTACGTAGTACTCGAACTCACCGAGTACTCGATACCAACCACACAATACTTGAACACTGTGACCGTGGTTTCGACCATGCATCAACCATATCGAGGCTTCGACCACGGCATGGACCAGGCCTTCGACCACAACCAGTGCACATGTCTGCTACAACGACCACTGACTGCTACAGTGACAGGCCGCACATGACTGTTACAGCACACCACTGACTGCTACAGTGACAGGCCGCACATGACTGTTACAGCACACCACTCCTTTAACCATGGCTTCGACTGCTCCTTCGACCACGGCTTCAACGGCGCCTTGTTGACCACATCACCGACTAAGACTTGTCGACCACATCATCTCAACTGTATTTCCGACCACGTAGGTCTTCCAGTACCGACTGTCGACTGTAGCTACGACCATCGACCATCGACCACTGTAGCTACAACCATCGACTGTCGACCACTGTAGCTACGACCATCGACACTTTGGCTATGACCATTGACCACTGTAGCTATGACCATCGAGCACTGTAGCTACGACTATCGACCATCGTCCACTGTTTCTACGACCATCGACTACTGTAACTACGGCTATCGACCATCGTCCACTATTGCTACAACCATCGACACTGTAGCTACGACTATCGACCGTTGTAGCTACGACGATCGACCATTAACCGCTGCACAGTTTGATTAATGACTGCGACAGTACTCCTCCGAGTACTGACTGAGTCACTGTGGCTTCGACCATGACATTGACCACGACTTGTCGGCCATACCTTCGACTGGTGTGGAGTCTCCGACTGCTCTCCGACTCCGTATCTTCAACTCCTACACATACTTGTACACACCGAGTACTCGACTATGACCACACAGTACTCAGACACGCTGAGTACTAGACTATGACCTCGCAGTACTCGAACACACCGAGCACATTTGGCTACTACCATTGTGGCTATGACCACGTAGTACTCGAACACACTGAGTACTCGACTATTGCCACGTAATACTCGAACTCACCGAGACTACGCAGTACTCGAACACACCGAGTACTTGACTATGACCACGCAGTACTCGAACACGACCACGCAGTACTTGAACACACCGAGTACTCGACTACGACCATGCAGTACTCGAACACACCGAGTACATTTTGCTACGACCAATGTGGCTACGACCACGCATTACTCGAATACACCCAGTACTCGACTACGACCACGTAGTATTTGAACTCACCGAGTACTCGATACCGACCACACAGTACTGGAACACATAAGTACTCGACACACGACTACGCTCAACAACAAGATTCTCAAATAACATTATCCATCATATGTGAAACATAATAAAAAAAATTAGTATCAAGCTTGAAGAAGAAAACAAGAATATGGAATCAAACCTTGTAAATGACAACTTCAACCTTCTCTGTGTCCTTATCCACTATCTTAGCAATGTACTCAACCTTCTCCACTGCTTTCTACAGAGACACATCCTCAGGAAGTTGGTCGGCCACATTCGTAGCTAGCTTCTCCGTTACCATATTCTTGTACTGAGGCTAGGCTTATAAGTTAGCCCACTCACTGAAGATGAAATTTCTGGAAAGAATTGGTGCTTCCATAAAGAAGCGTTTTGTATAGTTCTGTATTAGATGTACATGTACCCATCATCTAATATGCTTTGAAATCACATTGGAATCATCTAATACGCGGCCATAACTTGCTCTTTGAAGTTCAAACACTTCAAGATTACCACATATCATCCTAAATTACAAAAAGCTTTACAGTTGAGATATGCAAAGTGAAGTTACCTTTCCTCTGGGAGGAGAGCAGGGGCCACCCATGCGCTGCACCAAGAACTTGTACTGGTTTCGGATCGTGTCCTCCTTCCTCGACCCCGCGAATATCTCTCAGAACCACTCCTCCTCATCCTCATAAACCCAGTTTCATTTAATTAAACCCCAGCCATAAAATTAGAAAAAAGAAATTGGGAAAGGAAGGAAGAAAAGCTAGATCAGAGCTAACAGGATGGGAGAAACCAAGGAGCATACCTGGTGTAGAAGTTGGTGGAGAGGTCGATGAAGGGTTGTGGGGTGCCGTCAAGTGCCTCGAAGAGGTTTCCGTCGTCGATGGCGAAGGCGTCGCCGGCCGCCACGCCACTCCACTTCGACGCCTTGTCCAGCAGGGACTGCATCATGACCTGGGCTGGGATGCCGCTGTAGCAGCTACACCAAGAACCACCTATCTTAGCAACCAAGGTGGAGACTTCAGGGAGGGAGGGAAGAGGCATGGCAATGACTAGATCCGGTCAGGGAATGACAATGAGGCGACTCACTCGAGGTGGTGGTAGTTGGAGGCGAGAGGAAGGGGGAGGTTTCGGTGGGGTGGCACTAGGAGATAGCAGGCGGGACGACGCCTGAGCGGCAATGATGCAGATAGGGGGCGAATGAGAAGAGAACATGCGAGATAATGGCTAGGTGATGACAATGCTGATGAGGATAACACGACAAGAGAGAGGAATTGGGATGGAGCAGATCGTATCTGTGCTTACCTTCCTGGGTGACGAGTGGGTAGTCGGAGGCGAAGAGGTTGATGAACCAGTCCCAGTCGCCGCCCTCGCATAGCAGGATGGTTGCCGCGTGCAACATGTTGGCCACCATGGTCGGGCCCCTATAGGTGACCAGGTTAGCGCAGGTGAGCACCTTGATATTCTGGAACTGTGAGTAGATAGGGTCGGCGTGCACGACAACGGCGAGCTCAAAGCACTCGGTGGCCGGCGCCTCCAGGTCGAGGTGCACCACATATAGGTTGGCCGGGTGGTAGAGCACCCTGAGCGTTCGATGCAGCGTGGCGTCATCACCGGTGGATCTACAGATGAGGTAGGCAATCCTAGGCATAGCCCGCTACGGGTAGACAAGGTGTCAGACCCAGATTTTTCAATCCGAATCTTACTGTGTATACTGCACTATTCCCTGGATCAGTAGCTAGTGCACACAGTCACATTGCTGAATCATTTCATACCTCGCACAGTCATTCATTATATTACACAAATTGAAATACACCACGTCGGGTGATAGAGTTTACAAAAGAGGCCGATCAGGCCAAATGTCATTATTACATAAACGCATAGCGGAAACATAGCATAGCAAACCCAAAACACACAGGCAAGCGACTGGAAGGTACTGTGTGCATTATATGTCACCAGCTAACTAGTAACATACGTGCACACAACGCCATATGTCCACTTGTCCATGACTAATCCACGAAACCTACGCCTTAATTTCCTTCGTCGTTCTTCTCCTCCGTAGCGGGAGCTTCCTCGTAGGCGTAGTGGTCTTGCGTTCCTGCTTCTGGATTTTTGTCGCAAAAGCGAGTATGAGCACTCCGACCCCGTGCTTAGCGAATCAACACACAGAATGCAGTATATATCATGTATGGCTAATCAAGGATGGCTTAAGTTTATTTTCTTTTGCGAAGAGTGCTTTTGAATACAATTATATAAAAATTCCTTAAGATCTAGCATTTTGAACACACGTATATGAATGCAATCATAATAGTGATTCAGATTCCATCCACCGTTACATGGCATCTGCACCATATAGCAATTCTTCAGCGTTATAGCCGCTTAACTTACCACTGGGACGACACCCAGGAAACTTCCAAATCAGGGCAGTCCATCGCCCTTTCACTTTCCCATTCCCACTTTTCAATATTTTATAAACAGAACTATATCTAGTTAAGTTCCCATGTCCGCCCTTGACCGTGGGCACGGCTATTCGAATAGTTTTGACTCTGCAGAGTTGGTACACTTTCATCACAAGAGATAATCAACTCGTTGCCCCACATGATACCTTGGACATGTGGTTGAGCAGACCATCACAGTGACTTTTCAAAGTATCTAGGTCCTTTTTCTCATCTCATATTTATGGGAAACTGCCCACTTGCGGTGGGTCCCATCTGTGCGCGGGATGTTTCCCCCAGCCACTACGCAGCCGGACTTCTACCTCTCCGCAACGTAGGACAGCTGGGAAACTTCACCCTCCACTGGTGTCCCTTCAGGCCCCCTTGCCATAGCGTAACCCCTTCAAACCCCTACCAGTGAGATGAGTCCGGGATTTCGATAAATCTACTTAGCCAAGTCGTACTTTACGGACTTGTGGTTGTACTGTTTTACACGGGGTGACATGACAAGATTCAGTCCTTAGTGGTATCTGGGCGGTCTGTCACTAACCCACTTTGTGCATCCACTGCACCACACTGTGCATCCACTGCACCACATTCACATTACACATACACACCCTCGAACCAATCTGCCCAGATATTAAAGCAAGTTGGAGATTTTGGAACATAAAATAATACTACCAAAATATACCAGTCATTTCCACTATAACTGCCCAACCAGTTTCTCCTGATTAAAGTGATGATGATGTTCGGGGGTATTTCTACGCCCCGGGTGTACTTATGCAGTATTGAGCGTAGCATATCATTAGGGACTTATTTTCGAAATGCTATTATTATAGTTTTACTAGGGCGACAAGGTTCATACATTCAAATATTTCAACGGAGGGTGTAATATTATTCAGAGTAACAGTGGCATATAACTAGAGTACTCAATTAACATGTATTTGCATAAAATTAATAGCATGCAATTTGTTAAATTAAAACAAAGTAATTTGCATGAAATATAGGTTCAATATGATCAAAGTATTGACTCGCCTTGGTCACAGTGATAGGGTGCTTGATTGTCCGGGTCTTCTAGTGCTGCGGCTTCAAACTCTTCTTCTTGAGCTTCGTACGCTATTGTAATCGTGCGCGAAAATTTGGATAAAAAGAAAACATCAAATCAATAAAATATCACCAAAAATTGAAATGAACTCCAAAAATTATAATTTTAGTTCCATTGGATAGATCTTGAATTTAGAAAAATTTAGAAATTTGTCTCACTCAATTTGGAGTTAAAATGAGAAAGTTATGAGTATTTAAAGTTCTCAGTTCAATTAATTCCACAAAATGTGAAATTTCTGACAGTGGGTCCCACATGTCAGTTTCTTTTTATTTTAATTCTTTTATTGCCGTGCCGCTGACGGGTGGGTCCAGGTACTGTTCACTAGGGTCCATCTGTCAGCAGGGCTGAGTGCAGACGTGTCACTGACCCGTGGGGCCCAGCGGTCAGTCGGCTGCCCACTGCACACTGGCTGACGGGTGGGGCCCACCTATCAGACCGAGAGAAAAATCAAAAGAAATACTCGACCGCAGGCGCGGAGCGGAGGCTCGAACGCGCGCCGCGGGAGCAGGGGGAAGGAGAGGATAGCGCTGGTAACCAAGTGGGCGGGGAGGCTTTGCCTACCCCATAAGGGCAGCATACCCTTTTGAGGCAGCTCGGGGAGGCGGCCGGGCAGAGCAGTCGGGGGCGATGTCGCCGGCGGCGAGGGGCGGCCGGAGGGGTCTGGGTCGTGCGTGGAATACAATCCCCGAGTGACGGGGAGTCCTCTGGTGCAGACGGCCGGGGTCGACGGTGGCCGGAGAGAGCTGGCGGCGAGCGACGGCGGAGGCTCGGGCGGTGCTCCGGCGACAGCGGGCTACGGGCTCCGGGAGGTGCGGGGAAGACCGGCGTCAGCTTCACCGCGCTCCCGTGAAGCTCTGGGAGCTTAGGGGTCGCCCGGAGGTGGCCGGAATCAGCGAGGAGGGTGGCGCCGGAGTTGGGGGAGAAGGAGGGGGCCGACGGCTATTCGGGGCGTTATGGCTAAACTGCGGCAAGGAAGAGGGAGGAGGAAGCAAGGCGATGCGCTTGAAGCTCACAGGTGCGGCTTTTATAGCCGGGAAGAGGTGCGGCGAGGTCGACATGTGGTCGCCGCCCTGTTCATGCTGGCGAGGGGGAATGGAGCAAATCTCGCCGGGATTTTGCAGGGCAGAGAGGGCGGGAGAGGTGCTTCCCCCCTCCTGTAGCCGTACTTTTAAATTTGCCCGCGAGGTGAGAGAATGGGCGACGGATTTGCTGCGCAGAGGAGCGAGCGTGAGGAAGGATTGCGTCGCGGCCGCGTGGAGAAGAAGGGGGAGGAAGAAGACGCGGGCGGGCGGGGTCCACCGGCCAGAGAGAAAGCGCGGGGGCGAGGCGGGGCCACTGCGCAGAGGGAGGAGTGCGAGGGAGCGGGGCCACTCGGCAGCGGGCGCAGGCGCGCGCGAGAAGCTGGGCCGCGAGCGCTGGCCCACGCGGGCGTGCATGGAGGGACTGGCTGGGCCGGGGTGATGGCCGGCCCGGCCGATGGTTTTCTCTTTTTCTTTTTCTATTTCTTTTTCTATTTCTTTGATTTTCCTTTTTAGGCATTTGGGTGTGTATATATAGGTATATATATATATATATGTTTTCACTTCCTTGCTCCCTATAATTCTATATCTTCCAATTTATTGATATTTATAAAAAATATTTTCTTGTCATATTTAATTGTATGCATACATATACCTACACATACATACATATGTATATATTTTTGTAGATGTTTATTACTTTTACTTTACTTTTACTTTTTTAATTCTTTTGGATCATCTTTTCAGATTCTTTATTTATTTCTCATGTTTTTATTATTTTATGTGCTCTTTTCACTTTTGAAACTCCTTTACATTTTCAAAAAGCCAATAAACTCCAAAATTCAAAATAAAAAGCAAACAAAATAATCCAGAAACTCCATAATTTATTATTCATATTTCCCAGGATGTTACACAAGGTTGGGTAGCATTTGCTGCTGGCGCAGCATGGCCTCGACAAAGAGCGGCTCGACGGAGGCCACTGAGGGGAGCGACGAGAAGGAAAGGAGTGGCCCTGGGAGGAGGAGAAGAGGGAGATGGAGATGAGGAAAGACAAGATCGATTGCAGGGGACGCGGTGGTGGTGCGGGCGTGGAAACTTGGGAGAGGGAGCGGAGAAAAGTAGTGGGCGTAGCGGGGAGCGGTTTAAAAAACGACAGTTTGAGAGGAATCATTCACATTTGATCGGACTGCTAAGAAGAGTCGAGGAAGAACAAACGGCTGCAGAGAGCTATGGGAGAATGGACCGACGACCACCAACTCACATTTTTAAAGACTAGAGATATCAATATGCCTGCATCAGCCGGCAAACCATTCGATAGAGAATCACCGTTCATTCGTTCTACAGCAGGAGCCAAACATTTCCACACTTCCGTCAACAGTACCGTGGCACTGTGGCCTCCCTGACCAGGGGTGGATGCAGTACAGGAACATGGGTGTACAGATGTACATCCAAATATTTTTTGCAAGAATCCATACCCTGCCGGCGGGGCATGGAGCGGTAGGAAGCGCAATCCTGCACCAAGGAGCAGCGCACAGCATAGGGGAGCCCACAGCCAGGGTCAGGGGTCCGGTGTGTGTGGGCGCAGTGAGCCCGGGGTGGAGGGTGCCGTGGCGGCTGCCCTCGCGTCAAACAACAAAGAGCTTAGAAAAAACAACCGAATCTCCATCATTAAGCTTGCCGATTCGACTAAATTAACTGACTGCATCATTAAGCAACTTTAGCTCCTCTATTGCTTATTCCCTCAAAAGAATGAAAAGTATGAATTGCGGAAGTGAGTAGTACTTCATTCACTCTTGGAATGACTGTTTAACCGAACTCCAACTGGGCTTAGAGTAGTTTTCTTTTAAGGTTCTCGAAGTTTTCCATACAAACTAGTTGGTGTCTTGGTGACAAGTCAATGACTTAGCAAAACTTAAAATTGTCAGCAAATATGTAATTGAACTCTTAGACAAATGAGCACAGATAGTACTTCTAACACATTTCCAAGCTTCACAAATTACACCCTTGGTAGTTCAGCTACTCGAGCAAAACACCCAATATAATGCTTACAATTTATAGTAACAAATTAAAGCAGTTGTTCATGCTTCTCAAAGTAATCTGTTCTACTTGGGACATTTGATGAGATAGCAAGATCACCGAGGAAAGCTGGCGGACAGTAAGGCTTCTTGCTCAATACTGTAATGCCTACTACTACCGTTGAGAGGCCTCATTTGAGCTGACGTATCATAATTTAGCTCGACTTTACGCCGCTGTATTGTGTTATTGTCTGCTCCCAACAATCTTTGAAGTCTCATCTCCACTTCTCTCATGGTCGGCCTTGCCTCCCCATTCAAGCTTAAGCATGTTGCTGCCAGAGCTGCAACCACTTCCGCATCTTCTGCTCCCTCGAGGAAGACTTGTGGGTCTAATATCTCGCATAGTTTATCTTGACTCATGAGCAAGTTGAATTGTGCAATTAGACTTACACGCTCCGATGACATGAAATAACTTGGCCTCTTTCTCGTGAGCAACTCCACAAGTATCACACCGAAGCTATAAACATCGCTCTTGTCTGTTAGTCGGCTTGTTTGGTAGTATTCGGGGTCCAGGTAGCCAAATGTGCCTTGGATAGCTGTCGTAACTCCTGTTTGATCAATCGGAATACCTCGAGAAGCTCCAAAGTCTGACACTTTTGCTGTTAAGCGATCATCAAGTAGTATGTTATCGGACTTGATATCTCTATGGATTACTGATGTCGAAGCCGAAGAATGTAAATAAGCTAGTGCACTAGCAGTGTCAAGAGCAATTCTCAATCTATGTTCCCACGACAATGATTGGGGGCCTTCAACATGGAGATGATTAGAAAGGGTCCCATTTGAAATAAACTCATAAACCAATAATGGAACTTCTGTCTCTAGGCAACATCCGAACAATCTTACAACATTTCGATGGTTGATTTGAGATAGGATGGCAACCTCATTTATGAAATCGTCAATCTCTCTTTGTATTGTATTTTTTGATCTCTTTATGGCAACAACATGTTGACTTGATAAGATACCCTTGTACACTGTACCATGTCCGCCACCACCAAGCTTGCGCTCATCATTGAACTTGTTTGTTGCCTTCTCTAATTCTTCCAAGCTAAAGATCATCCTTTCAGCGATATCTTTGTCAACTAACTGTTGAAGTAACAACCCTCTGTTCTGCTCGAAAAATTTAGCTCTTAGTTTCTTGGCCCTCAGTACCTTGAGCTTCTGTTTTACAAGAAGGATACCAAACACCATTGCTAAAAGACTCATGCCACTGCCAACTCCTATGCCCACCAATAAACCTTGAATAGAGCCAAGTGTCAATTCGAAAGGAAACATTGTGATCTAATAGCTCAAGTGCTAATGGAAGCAGTTGCTTAAGCCATGTTAATCTAGTCTAGTTATAGAAGAAAGCTGAGCCATGACAATAAAGACTGAGCACATGGATTCCGAATTAAAGCAGAAAGTTGAATGACATCATCAAATGGAACAAATACCAATCAGGAATTCAGGATAGGAGCTGAAACTTGCGAAGCTATTCACATAAGGTATAAACACTACCGTTGTCTGTTCCGCTTGGATGGATGGATTAGGTGTCAATTAAAATTATTGTTGTTTATTTTCTTTGCTTAATGCAACATTCTAACATTTTCCATTTATTTGAATGCAGGAGAGC
Organism: Dendrocalamus latiflorus; assembly: GCA_017311315.1. NCBI lineage: Eukaryota > Viridiplantae > Streptophyta > Magnoliopsida > Poales > Poaceae > Dendrocalamus > Dendrocalamus latiflorus. Next base: position 33,812,808 of record CM029657.1, read on the forward strand.
AACAGACAACAGATAAGCAGACAGACTAATAGGCACAGTTTTATAGCCGAAGAGAGCCTACCGGTCTTCGCCCTTGATGTCTGGATGCAGACGCCATCAATCATATCTTCTCCCCGCTCACATGAACAGGTGAAGCCCCCCGATGTATTTTCACAAATTCCCGCGCATGGGTAAGTAACATTGTCAAGGCACTCGTTAATATCTGAAATTAAACAGCAATTCTTCCTTCATATCTTTGCATTGTCTTTGCATGAGTAGGAGAAATAAAAGAAAAGTAATGGACAGGAAGAGAGAGACCTGTGCATCCATCGATGATATATGGATTGCCTTTGTATCCCTGGGAGCACTTACAGCGGTAACCAGACGCGTTGGTGAGACAGTCACTATTGTTGCTGATACAGGCGTAGGGCACACTCCTGTCAATTTTCGCGTCTTCGCACGTATTCCTTGTAATGGCCCAGTCCAGAACAACCGGCCTTTGCGCGTTGTCTGTGTCATAGAACACCGTCGAGGTGAGGTACGTGGTGCTGAAGTTGAAGGCTGCTCTTTCCATCAGTGCCACATAGCTGCAAGGGTTTCTCCTCCATATTTGACTGGTGTTGTAGCTCTCGTTGAAGAAAAGTTGAACATATTGCACGCCTTTCGGGACATCTACCTGGCAGCATCCAGCGCCGGAACATGAGCCGTTCTTAACTTCTACATCGTTGCATGTCGACGAGCAACCGATTAAATACTGCATGGTTGCGCATATGATATATATCAGCTGTGTACTTAGCTCTGGAACAATAAAGTGTTACATTAATTTAACCGAAAGTGGCATGTGTAAATTATATAAATGTTTCTTATACTAAAAGATCCGAGTGTGATGGTTATTGTAATAGACCAAAAGGTTAAGAACCATGGGGTTTAAAATCCTTCTCCTTTCCCTTCAAATATTTATGTGTGTGTTCTGAAATGATCTGGTAGTATTAATTCCTCAAAAGGAAAAGAAGTTTGTAGCTACTAATTAGAGTCAGCAGTGTTTATAATTGTACAAGGGTCAAACCATGGTCGCATGAATGAAATAATAAATTGGCTGCCGTTTTGCATTTGAAATTGCTTACCATCAATGGACAACATTCAAATGATTTAATTGGCTGGCAACTTTAGATGTCAACGACCGGCAGCATATATGCTGCAATCCAAAGCCAGTAATTTCTGCCATAAGCCAGTAATTTCTGCCATTTAAATGTCATTGGATGGATTAATTGCTTGCCATTCAAATGAAGAGCATAAAAGAAAAAACACTGCATTGAGATAAGAAAGGAAGAAAACACAAATAGTCTAGTTCTCTCATCATCAAGAGAACGCTTAAGCTTAGAAGGGAGGGGGGGGGGGGGACACTCGATAGGTTTGTGCATAATACCACATATGCACATAGGGATGGGACATCATGGTGCCTGGGCACCAAGCCTCTCTGTCGTTAGATTGCTTTTAGATACGTGCAGGTGCAATATATTACGTAAACCTATTAAGATAATTCGAAAAGGCATCAATTTGGAAAGGAATCAATCATGAATGGAAAATATTAATCATGGATGGAAAGTTTTAATTATGGAGCTTGGGCACCATGGTGCACATGTTATTTTGTCTATATATATATATATATATATATATATATATATATATATATATATATATATATATATATATATATATATATATATATATATATATATATATATATATATGTAGTATAAATAACAGGGGCACCATGGTGCCCATGCTCCAATAGTTTCAGCCGTCGGATTGCTTTACAATTCGTGCAAACTATGAACTTGATAAAGTGCATGTTTGTATAAGAAAACCAATCTCCAACCCGTTAAGAGCATTATCCCCTGATTTTTGGATTCCTTTCCATTGATAACCCATATGGCACATTCCATTTAAAGAGGATCACGGTTTCTTTTTGAATTTGTTTGAACCAAGCATGCTCTTTCCTATTTTTAAATGATGCAGATTTGGTGTGAGATGTACTTCATCTTTTGGTGTGTACTGTGTAAATTAATATGCCACTTCATACCCAGATTCAAGATGTATTTTAGCTTTTGGCTTGCAAAAACATGTATACCTTTTCTTGCTTTAAATTATTTGTGCCTATTTTTTTTCACAATCTCACATATGCCTTTTTTCCCTCCAAATTCGGTAGGATGCATATATGTACTTACACATGTATGAACAATATACTTGCCTTTTAATTTCTCGGATATAGGTATACTTTGATCATGATGTTCCATGTAATATTATTTTGCATGCACCATATACTCTGAATTTATACATGCAAGCCATGTGTAAATAGGAGCCACGTACTCTATACCCATGAGAATGGTGGCTCTCGCCGCCGATTAGTAGCTAGTAGGTGCTTGAATTTGACAAAAGAACCGTACAAATTATTCAAAAATTGCAAGTGACATCAAACATTTGTGGAAAGCCAGTTGTTTCACATACCTTTTGAATTTCCTATACTAATAATTGTCAATCTGATCTCAAAGTCAAGGATACTTTTTAAGGCAATTTAATTGTGAATTGAATTTGTGAGTATATACCCTTTTTAGATAATTTGTGAGTATATATCCTTTTTGAGATAATTTGTGAGTATATACCCCTTTTAAGATAATTCAATTCAGTTTAATTTCAAAAATAAAACTGTAAAGTCAAAGACTTAAAAATAATTTCTGCAAAAATATCTTCATACAATAAGTAGATACCCACATGATTTTGAAATTAATCCAAATCAGTTGTTTATTGCTTTGCGGCTGGTTCAGTAGCTAATGAAGACTTGCCAAATTAAACACCGCGGCACCCTTTTCTTTCTATATCAGTGAATGCAATTGGGTTGACCCGTTATTTCTTGTATCCATTCTAGTGGCACACATCATAAAGCAATCTAAAAGTAGCGGGGTATGGTGCCTGGGCACCGTGGTGCCCCATTTTGGTGTTCTATATATGTATGTATATATATGTATGAAGGATTGCTCTACACGGGTTGAATCAAAATTATATTGTGCTAAAATATGATCCGATCGCTTCCGCTAATTTTGCTAACATAAAGATCCATCGACGAAGTGCCGGAGTACTTACACTGTCGCTCCGCATGTAGGCGAAGCTGTTGCACCCGGTAACGATGATTTTGTTGTCTTCTGCTGAGTAGGAGTAAGGTGAACCGGTAAGGTTTGCCCATGCGTTGTTGTACGTGTACATCATCCCCTTCGTGGCTTGGTCATAGCACTGCCGAGAAATCCAATTCATCATCCAGGCCTTACCGTCGGGTACGGAGATCTTGGTCACCTCCTTGTCCCCGTTGAACAGCTTGGTGGTGCCGTTCACATTCGTGCACTGAAGCTCAAAGCCGCTGTGAATCGCGCACTGCGGGTCGATGCCGAACGGGTACGGGACATCCACGCCGCCGCACCTCGTCCGGCAGCCTGGCCACCGTGCCGCCGGGACGTTGGCCGCGGCGGCTAGCACCCACACAGCCGAAAGGCAGAGCAGAGGACGGCCGGAGATCACAAGAAGCCGAGAGTACTCCATGGCCGTTGACTGGCTGTAGGCTATCCTCTGTGGCAAGGGTGGGCGCGTATCGTAGCATCGTAGGCTATAAAAAGACCAAGGAGCCGGTCATTTGGGCTTAAAAAAAGTGATTTATGATTGAAGTTTTATTATAGCTAAATAAAATTTTACTGTAATTGATGGTGATTTATTTAATGTAATTAAATTTAAAAAAAATTAAAAATCGAAAAAAAAACAGCTTAGCCCATCACAAACAATACAAACGAATACGGGAAAAAAGAACCGGCAAAAAAAGCTAAAAAGTCATAAAAAGACAAAATATAGGAATAATAAAAAATAAATTAAAAGTCAGAAGCTTAAACCGAAATGAGTGGTGCCTAAGATGGTGTCCATGTAGGGTTTTAAGCCTAATTTTTTGGCTTATTTTTATATTGTAACGGTTAAAAATGTAATGTAGTTGTTGTTAACTTTTCAATATAATTAAATTTTAAAAAATAAAAAATTATATCATCACAGATAATGCAAAGCAAGAAAGAGGGAAAAGGATAAAAAAGTCTAAAAACCAAAAACCCAAAAAAGACGAGATTAAAAAATTAGAAATTAAAAGTAGAATTTCGTTTGGAGCTGTGAGAGAAGATAGCCGCCGGCCACGGGGAATTCGATCATGTGCAAATTGCAATGTCGCGCGAAGGACATTAAATATATTGACGACTACTGCGCATGCCTTTATGCTTTTATGACTACTGCGCGAATTTCGTTTAGATGCATGTCTCAATCGTAGAACACTTGGACCCGGTGACTAGTCTTCAGTTCGACTGAAGACTTGCCCTCGGTGTGATCGGCCTCCGGATTAGGGATGAAAACGGAACGGAAATATCCCGTACCGAACCACATCGTTTTCTACATTTGACCCGATCGAATTCGTATTTTCGGACAAATTCGAATTCGGTTCGAAATACGGAATACGAAATTCGAAAACGGAGCGGAAACGGTTTAGACGTTTTCCGACCGTTTTCTACTTTTCTACATTTTATTCGGAATATACCGTATTGTAAATACAGTTTAAACCAAATTTGGCCCACTAGAACTAGAAGTCCAGGTCTCACAGCCCAGGCGCCCAGCGACGCGCCCCAGCCCAATGCACAGCCCAGCGACGCGCCCCAGCCCAATGCCCAGCGACGCGAGCGGAAACAGCTGTCTCCTCCGGTCCTCCCGCACGCGACGCGGTGCGCAATCCCTAATCCCCTTCCCTTCCTATCCGCCGCGGCGCCGCACCCCGCACGCGACGCAATGCGCGACTCCAGCAGCGCCGCCGCCCCCCTCCCCCCCGGCCGCCCGCGTGCCATCCCGGCGGCCGCTCGCGTCCCACCCCGGCAGCTCCGCCGCCCCGCCAGCTCCGCCGAACCCCTCCGCATGCTCTGGTTCGTCGTTCTTGTCATCCTCCTCGCCGCCGACTCTCCCCCCCGCACCGCGCGCGCAGGCCACTCTCGAGGGCTTCGTTGCGGCCGGCGGCTACGCCTGCGCCGCCGACTCTGACTGCGGCTACCGAGGCAAGGTACGCAGGATCCCTCCCGTCTGTTTTTCGAAAGGAGTTTTCCTTCCTCGCGGTTTTGGGCGAAAAAAGTGAGGTTTTTTGGGGGGGGGGGCGCAGGCGTCGTCGGCGCTGCAGTTCGAGAAGCACGCGGGCGGTGGTGTCGAAGAACCAGAACGCCCACAGCAACGGCACCTCACTCTATGAGCTCTTCCACGCGCTCAGGGTGGTGCACGCCTACCGCTTCGCCGAGGCCTTCCAGATGGCCGCCGGGGTGCCCATGACCGTGCCTGCCACTGACGGAGCGCCGACGGAGCAGGAGCAACGTCTGGAGCAGCAGCCGGCGAGCAGGGAGCTGGATGGGCTTCAGGCTGTCGACGTGACAGCGGAGCAGGAGTCTCAGACCCTGCGTATGCTGACCGAGGAGGAGAGGGCCAGCCTGTGTCTCCTTGACTTGAGGTGAGCCATTCTGCGCCTGATTTGTGTTTGGAGCTCGTTGTGTAGTGGTGTAGGGGTGGGGGGTGAATTTGTTTGATAGTAAACCAATGTAATTGAAGAAGTACTTGACCCAAAGTGAGGAATTGTGCTGTGTGGAGTGGCAAAACTAGAACTCGTCGCAAGGCTCGTTTCAGTCCTAATGCCTTTCTTTTGAGCAGGGCAAGTAGTTCATCGACCGAGTCAGATCCTATGCACGGTGTTGAAGTGCCTGCTGCAGAGGAGATTGAGAATGTGGCCCGTGATGACCAAGCAATGCCTGATGAGGAAGAGATAAGGAATGCAGTGGGTGAGCGACCTAGGGATAGTTGTTTGTCGACAAGCACTCCTGTTAAAGTGCGAGTGACCGAAACAAAATATCAGCCAGAAAGTTTCCTCAAGGATGTAAGAGGATTGCTATCCACTGGGCTTCTTGAAGGTTTCAGGGTGACCTACAAGAAGAATGAGGTGCGTGTAGTTCCTTCAGGCAGTAGAAGAAGGATTCGGCATGAAATGCTGATTGGAAACCTATAGTTTTGATTTATCTAAAGAACAACATATACGTTTCATTTGATGATTGTTAGGTGGAGATGACTGGACGTATAAAAGGACAGGGATATACTTGTGGGTGCTCAGAGTGTGGTCACAATAACGTGAGCTTTCTGTTATCTGCAATACTGCATGCTTTGTAATTTTCTATGTTTGTACCCGTAAATTGACTGAAAAACTGAACCTGATCTTGTGATGTTTGATAAATTATAGACAATGAATGCGTGTGAGTTTGAACATCATTCTGGTGAGTCATCCAACAATCAAAATGATCACATCTTCTTGGACAGTGGAATTTCGCTTTATAGGGTGATTCAAGCACTAAAATTTACCAGACTTTACTTGCTTGGGGACTTGATTGAAGAACAAATTGGTCTCCCACCGAATCTTGTTCAATATGAAAAGTGGAAAGGTATTTTGATGAGTACCTAAGGCTTTATAGCTTTTTGTGTACTTCAGGATCTGCTAATCCTTTTGTTGGCCTATCTTTTCGATCTTGTTGATCATTTAGCATCGTTTCAAGTGGAAAAGAACAATTTTGTTTCTGCGGCTTCAGATCCTTGTTCAACTCAAAGGTATGTTACTGTACTTACAAAATTTCAGTGGGCCTTCTATTCAGATTGCACAAATACCCATTAGTGTGCCTTAATATTCGCAAGACTTCTATATGTTATATGGTCTTTACACATTGTTTTGGGGCTTGAATTTTTGAATAAGCTTGATAAGACCATATACCAAGGAAGGATGGCTTAGTGCCATACATTTATCAATGCAGATGGGACTTAAGTTTATGCTAGCTTCAGAGTTTAAGCTCCTCCAAAGTCCAAGTAGGATCTTACTAATTTAGAACGAGCTTATTCTTTAGTCTTTACCAAATACCTTTTTTTTATCAAGTACCTTTAGGTATCGTAATCTGCCACAGACTGACTTCGGCTTTCTTTAAAACTCCACTGCTAGTTCACAAGAGTCCGCCGCAGGAAAGACAAGTCATATAGCTCGAGCTACTACTTTGGCATATTTGTGTCGGCTATTGTGTTAATACTTAAGACCAAGGGTCATGCACTTGTTAAGTATTATATGCACTTGAACTTGATCATGCACTTGGTAATTGTTATGTACTTGGTCACTTGTTAATTGTTATGCACTTGGTCCTACAGGTCGGTATTCCGTATTGAATTTTCGTATACCGACCGTGTTCGACATAATTCCGCTCGAATTGGTTCGTTTTCGAAATTCTCGATATTCCGTAAGTTCGCGTTCGTTTTCGTGTCCGGCTTTACCGCTTTCATTTTCGTTTTCGTATTCAAATGTACAAGTAGAAAACGGTTGAGGAGTTTTCCGACCGTTTCCGACCGTTTTCATCCCTACTCCGGATCCAGTAAAGGCGGTGGGACACTGATTGTTAAGAGACGGAGAACACCCACGTGGCCTAGTGGTAAAACACAATGGTTGGGTTTTCTAGCATCATGTTTATGTTTTCTAATTTTTGCTATAGTAATTAGATTTTAAATGATATATTTATAAGATAAAATCTATATATTAATTGTAGTAGACACTAAATCGATTTTAGCTATACTGATTAAAATCATATATAACTGTCTCTCTCTTTATACTCTCTTTTACAAACAGTTAGAATTTAAAAGTCATAAATCATAGTCTAAAAAACCCACCTAATATTATGGTTGTTGAGGTTTGCAGATTTCAAGTATTTCCTTTCCTTCTCTAAATAAAAAATAGATAGCTTCTCCTCTCTATTCTCTTTTTTTAGTGTTAAGAGTGTTGTAAATAATGCGGAATGAGCATATTTTCAATTTTAATTCCAGCTAAATAAAGCATACATTCAAAACATTTTCAGCAAATTATAAATGACATCAATTGCATATAATCATGTAATTCCATCATGCCATTTATACAAATACAAATATATATATATATATATATATATATATATATATATATATATATATATATATATATATATATATATATATATATATATATATATATATATATAAAAATATATAATGTATGTTACCACAGGACTGCTGAAAAATAACATGTCATATTGTCCTCTAAGGAAAAAGGCAATTAAATCTAGCACATGACAAAGTAATTGCTTTGAATTTGCTCTTAGAACAGAGTTGCGCAAGATTTTTTGATCTTGGTCTTCTTATGCTAATATCGAAACTCTTCATTAATGATCTGATAATTAGAAATCAAGATTTGAGCTCTAAAAAGTGTTTCTACTGCCAGAACCTTCCCAAATCAGGAACATCAATTTAACTTCCAGTATAAATGTTCACTGACGGTGTAACTTCAGGCAGTAATCAGACAGTATACCAGAAAGTTAACATGCAGCATATACCAGAACGGTCACATGCAGCCTCATAAGACAAACAGTAAAGGAAAGAACCTGATCTGGAATGACAAAAACAGCTACTGCACAGCAAAAATATCAATTACTTGTAAACAAATCTTATCAGCTGAAAGACTGCTATGGTATAGACAGTAGATGTCAGACTACTAGAGCTCAAATCTAATACTGTTATCAAGACCAAATTCAGTATTCGACTAGTTCATCACAGAGCACAAGATCTGAGCCCACAGCAAACATAGCATTCACAAGTACTTGAACCGAAATTAAAGAACAAGTACAACTGCTGATATTGGCAGAAGAACCAAAAATACTCACGGTGCAGACATCACTCAAAGCCGTCCAGAAGCAAACCAAGATGGTGAAGAACATGAAGAACAGGGCAAGGCACACTCAAGAGTGTTGTCCCAGAAAACCTAGCACCCCTCTGTGCCGATGTAGAAGAGGAGTGTGGTTGTCGGAGATACAGAGCCCTCTCCAACCTCAGATATTCGACGCCGGAGTCGAAGGTCAGGGTGATGTCGCACAAGACCAAACATAATGCACCGACCAGATGCATTCAAACGCAATGGGAGTCGTCACATCCTTCTTCCTCCCTCTGTCAACCTTCCACCTTCAGATTTCCCCTCACACCCCACCAAATCGATAGGGTTCACACGGGAAATCAAAGGCAAAGGCTCCAATCTGGGACGGCATAGAAGCACCGGAACCCACACAACACAAGGACCAGAGAGGAAGAAGACCCAAAGAGGAGCAAATCGGGATCGAAAGTGAGATACCGCAGGGAGGAAAACCGGTGCCTTAAGAAGAGGAGGCGGGAGGTTGCGGTGAGGTGACGCGAGCGGCTGGCTCCGAGGAACCTGGGCCAGCCCGTGCCTCCGCCGCGTCCACCCAGTTGTCGTCTCCCCCACGAGCCGCCGAAATCGCCCTGAAGGTTTGCCAGATCTGGTGAAGCCGAAGCGCCCACACGGGCCCTCACACGCGCACACGCATGGGGACGGTGCATCTCCTCCCCTTTATCTCTTCGATTAGCCCACTAACAGATGGGCCCACGTCAAAATCATTTTTTTTCAATTGAGAAATTATCGAAATGTCCTCGCAAAACCAACAGAGAGACCTACTAGTAACTCTCAACAACCAGAGGCTGGAAGACTTGGAGAACTCCTCCTGGGACCCTGCCCTAGCACTCCAATTCCAGAGATAACCTTGGTAGGACCGACCGAATCGTATGTGAGGCGTACTAGTTTTGCCTGCTGCTGGTCAATCATTGCCGGGGACCGGGGTAATCATAGTCTAAAAAACCCACCTAATATTATGGTTGTTGAGGTTTGAGATTTCAAGTCTTTACTTTCCTTCTCTAAATAAAAAATAGATAGCTTCTCCTATCTATTCTCTTTTTTTAGTGTTAATTAAGAGACCTACTAGTAACTCTCAACAACCAGAGGCTGGAAGACTTGGCCAGCACTCTTCCTGGGACCCTGCCCTGGCACTCCAATTCCAGAGATAACCATGGTAGGACCAACCGAATCGTATGTGAGGCGTACTAGCTTTGCCTGCTGCTGGTCAGTCATTGCCCAGGGACCGGCGTCTCGGTTGGCTTCGTCCCGACTCCCGAGCCGAGCAATCGTGATGCGCGTTTTTTTCCGTCTTTTCCTGGATTAATCTGAATCCATGCGTAGCACCTGCTTTTCAATTTCCACGAAACGACGGATACGTACGGCCTGCTTGACCGCAATTGATGTCTATTTGTCTCGCATGGACAGCTATAAAATATATACCATATTCATCACATAGCCGTACTCATTTAGGCATTGACCAGTTATCGAAGAACGGGAGAAATCAGCGTCACCAGCTACCCTCACCGACCGAAGGAATCTTAGATCCACCTAATCAGTACGTATTTTGCTCTAAATTTCTCTCAATTTTTCTAATTTATTTGAAAAGCATAGGCTAAATCTATGAGTTAGGAGGGTTTTAATGACATGGTTATTGATTATTTTTGTCGAAGTCTAAATCTATGAGTTAAGAGGGTTTCAATGTAATGGCTAAATCTATGGGTTAATCTTGATCTATGCGTAACATCTGCTTTTCAATTTCCATCGAAACAACCGGTACGTACGGCCCGCTTGACCGCGATTGACGTCTATGTATGAACAAGCTAGGAGATATATACCTTGTTCATCACACAGCCATATTTAGTTAGACATTGACAAGTCATTGAAGAATAGGAGAAATCAGCGCCACCAACCATCCTCGCCGACCGAAGGAATCTTAAGTTCACCTGATCAGTACGTATTTTGCTCTAAATTTCTCTCAATTTTTCTAATTTATTTGAAGAACATAGGCTAAATCTATGAGTTAGGAGGTTTTCAATGTCATGGTTGTTGATTATTTTTGTCGAATTATAGAGTAAAGACTTATAGTTTCAATTTTGATTTTTTGAATATCGGCAAGGGTCATTGCAAATCAGAAGCAAAATTATAGTATTTAATCATAGTGTCAAGTAAGTAAGCCGCTGGATGTATTTTTTTTCTATTATATTGCTTTTGAGTTGTTGATCATGCAAATATCTAATTGATCTTTTCAACTAATTGGTGATGATTTCATGAATGACATACTTATTTGCTATGTGCAGAAATAAGAATTGACAAATTATCAATGATGTTGTGGTTCATAGCTTTATGAACTTTAAAGAATATAAATACTAAAAAGTAATACATTAGCTTATATTTGATCATTCTACTATTTTTTACTTAAAAATTTTAAGAAATTTTGTTCTCTTTTAACAGTCTATTGGAGTCAGATAATGTATTTTTTTACCCATGTTGATCAACTTTTGTCTGTGATTCCGCCCTTAGTTCTTTCAATTTGCTACAACTAACCAATATTATTATCAGATTTTTTTCGTATTGGTAAGCATTTAAATCACTAGTTCTTTATCATCATACATTATCATTGGTTATATTGAAGTATTGATGCTAAAAATTATGGGGCATATTACTATTTAGCATAATATTGCTTAAAAATTATATATGTTGTTATATGTATGGTGAAATGGTGAACCCTAATAATTTTTGTTCTAGTTCCAACCCAGGTTCAATCATCAACGCATAGCAGGCTCTGCTTAGGGAACCAATATGCATCTTGGACGGACAACCACCGCCCATGGTCGATCAGACCGTTCTCCTGTTAGACCACAGCTGTGGCCGGTCATACCGTTTCTGGAAGCCAATCAGATCATTGCCCTTCTAGCAACAAAGACCTAAGAGAAAATTATACAAAATTAAACTCAAAATTCGATAATTAAGCACAAACAAAATTAAATACTCATCACATAATATGGGGTTGCCATCACATGGTCTTTCAGCATTCGTTGAGAGTATGTTGTTGTTCAGGGAGGTTCTCTGTGCCATCTCGAGCCCACGACCACTTCAAAGTGGCGGCGCTCGTTGGAAGGCCCACCATGAGCTAAGTCCATGAGACAACCTCGGTGAGGTTTGCAAGGCCAACCACGGCGAGGTTCGCGAGGCTAATCCCAAGCGAAGCACGAAGACCAACCTTGGAGGGGTCTAGGGCTGGCCCTGGGGGAGGCCTAGGGCAAGCCTCGGAGGGAATCCAAAGCCAACCACGAACCAAACCCAAAGCACGAGACATGGGGGGACCCGCATCGGGCGAATGGCATAGATACCCCTAGGATTAGGCTGAGCCCTGAGAGCAAACTTGTAACTTTACTCACCTTCCTCTCCATATATAAATAGGACCTCATGTAATGAGAGATGGGGAGGCCATTTGTAACCCTAAACACTCATATTAAATACACTTGATCATTCTTGTGCTTCTCTTTGAATCCCTCTGTATTCTCCGCGGTCTTAAAGTTAAGGTGTCTGTCATCAAACTTCAAGAGGATGCGAATGGGCAAAGATATAACTAGTATAGGCTAAGCATGCGTTCTTAGTCTTTTACCGATCTCAGTGTTTGGTTGAGAGACTGGATTGTTAGTATAGGTTATCGTACAATTAAGAGGGGTCTTGTCTAGTAGCTTAAATTTCATTATATGTTAATAACTCAATCTCACTTGCTCTAGCCATCCGTGGTATGATGCTATCATTTGCAAATGTGTTTTATAAATAGTTGAGGTTCATGCATCTAATCCTTGTAGCATATAGCTAGAGTTTGCAAATGGTTGAAATCCATGCACCTACTCCTTGTGACATGATGCTAAGGTTTGTAAATATATTTTATAAATAGTTGAAGCATAGGCATAATCCTTTAGCATGTGACTTAAATTTACGAATGTGTTTTGCAAACGGTTTGAGTTCATATCCCTAACCATGTGTCATGATTCTAAAGTGTGCAAATGTATTTTGCAACTTTTGTGAATCATGTTTTCATCCTCATTTGCATGGTACTATAATTTGCGAATGTGTTTTATAAATTTGTTGAAGTGTATGCATCATTGCCTTTGCTGAAAATGTCAGGCGGTACGACCGACTCTATGTGAGCAGTCGGATCGGCCAACAGTCTAATCGGCTCTATGTGAGCGGTCTGACTAGCCCTTTCACGGCGGTTTGATCAGGTCCATGCGAGCAATATGATCGGCCAACGATCTGACCGGCTTTCATGGCGATCTGACCAGCCAACAGTTTGATTGGCTTTATTCGAGCAGTCTGACTAGCTCAAACGCTATGACCACACTTTTTGTGTTGGTTGCCTTTCTCTAGAACACTATTTTTGGGTGATTTTGGTCAAGCGGTCTGACCGGCTTTCATGGCAATCTGATTGACCGGCGGTTGGATCGAACCCTGTATGGGCTGTCTGACTGACAATGGCTGCAACGGCTATTTTTGTAGTCATTGCAGAGTAGGGTGGTACGATCAGCCATTAGTTGATGAGACCGGTTGTTAAGCCTTCAACAATTCACATCGTTCTCAGCATCAGTATTTCCCACTGCCTTCCTCCATGGCATACTTGATGAGACAGTTTATTGTCAACAGCCATCTAGCTTTGTTGATCCCTCTCGCCCTCATCATGTTTGTTGACTCCATAACGAGTTCGCTATAACTAAACTCAGCAATCTCCACTTCTTTCTCGGTGTCTCGGTTACTCGCACTCCCATTGGCATGTTCTTTTCATAACGCCAGTATGCTTCGAAGTTGCTACAGCGCACCAGCATGGCTGATTGTCACGCTGTCTGCCATTGACAGGTCCCCTGTCTCCAACCCGACCGAGATTGAAGCCTTACTGGGGCACTTTAGTACCTCACCCTGACTTGGCCCGACCTTGCGTATGCCATTCATCATGTGTGCCTTCACATGCATGCCCCGCGGGAGCCACATCTTGTTCAAGTTCATCCTTCGCTATGTGAAGAGGACCAGCTCTCTCACTGTGTACTCTAACGTTAACTAAGCTAGCTGCCCTGATTCTCACTGCTCCACCTCTGGATATTATGTACACTTGGGTGACAACTTTGTATCTTCGTCTTCCAAATACCAGTCTATAGTGTCCCACTCGAGTGTCGAGGCCGAGTACCACGCCATAGCTCACATTGTGGCTAAGTATTGATGGCTTCGTCAGCTTTTCCAGGAGCTCCACCACCCACTCACTTCGGCTATTGTTGTTTCGACAATGTTGGTGTTGTGTATATGTCCTCTAACTTGGTGCAGCATCGACGTACAAAAGCACATTGAGATCGACATCCACTTTGTCCATGAGAAGGTGTCTCTCGGTCAGGTTCGAGTGCTACATTTTCCTAAGGTTCTAAAATTCGGTTGTCGGTACTAGCTCAATCACCTCACCTTGTAGCAATTATACGGTAATTGGTCTTGTAACCTACTTTTCTATTTAAATAATGGATTTATATATGTATATTCTTATAAAATCAAAACCAACATTTGATGCTACTGTTTTGATATATATATAGGTGGTTAAAAACAAATTAGTTGTCAACATTGGCTGCTAGAAGGATGAAAAGACAGGTCACAACATCAAGAAATGGATAATTGGAGATTCATCATGTAAAATTTCAGCTAGAAGCAAGAAGGATAAAAACTTGAACAGAACTATTGTAATCAATTATGTATACAAGAAGGAGGAAGTGTAATTGTAAATCAGCAAGTCCTAACTTGTAAATTTAAATCAGCAAATGGCAGACAAGTTGGAAATAAAGTAAATCTCATCATTCATATTAGATGTTGTTCCAAGTTCCAACCATGTCATCATATGGCATGCAACAAAATGACTACCACTAATCCCCTATTCCCCTGTACACTAAATCACAAAAAAAGCATTGGCACACATATATAGTGACATAACTATATCTTGTCACTAAATACCTTTACCAAAAGTAATACCTATTGTTAGTGTCTTCTCACTAAATGTTTAGTGGACTAACTGCCTTCTATATAACATATTAGCAACCAAACCAAAAGCTATCACATGACTAAACTATACTGCTTCCATCACTAAATGTTTAGTAGCCTAATTGCCTTCTGTATAGCAGGTTAGGAACCAAACCAAAAGCTTACAGCCTTATAGATAATGAGTGCTCGAGGTGGAAATTGTTGTCGTTGGAGAGAGGAGATGCAGCAGCAACAGCCACACCAGAGTGAGGTGATGCAGCAGCAGTAGCCACTCCAGAGAGAGGTGATACAGTAGCAGTCACCGTCGCTGAGAGAGGAGATGCAGCAGGCTAGTAGTCGTAGCAGCCGCCCTCTCGACCAAGCTTTTTCCCCCTTTGCCGTGCTCTCCTCAACAGCTTCACATGTAATCATGTATAGACTGGTGCGTGTCTGAATGGACTTCTTTGGTGTGTCGTGGACCTAATTGAGTGCGGGCTTTAATATACTGGAGTGGGCACTCACCCTGTACATGGCTGGCTACCTGATTATCCGAGTACTCGCCCGATTATACCGATTAAAACTGCTAGCTACTTGTTTTTTTTCTATTCATACTCAGTAAGTGGATCTGTTATGAGTACTTGGGAGAGTACTCGGCTGAGTAGAACTAGTTTTAGAACATTGCATGTTCGTTTTAGAACATTACATGTTCCTTCATGTCTTCAGTTCGCCGACGTCGCGAGAAAGGACCTCCAGCCTTTGCGTCCAATTGCCTCTAGCTTCAACCGATCAGGGGGATGTTAGCGATATGAATCTTGTATATGTTATCTATGGGCAGATCTACCTATAGGACAAGCATGGGCGGTCGCCCCGTGGTAGACCACACCGCCGGTACACCTACCCCCGCCTCCATCTCCACATGGCCACATGGACCATGGCCGCCCAACAGCCATTGAGGTCTTCAGAGTTTAGATGCTTGAGGAAGAAGATGAGTTACAAACAGAGAAGACAGCTCACAACCGAAGTGCCGAACGTGCGCTACCTCAGTGACTTTTGGGCCAACTACTGAAGGCTTGGCCCGAAGTAATAAGCAACTAAGCAAGACCTAACTCCCAAGTGAAAAGCAACAGGCAAGTAGGTAACAGAGGGCAGAGACAGTGTCAACCCTAGAACAAGTGGAGGACTTAGGAGGCAAGGATGCTCAGCGGCAGGTGCGCACGGCGCAGGCGAGCCACGGCGGTGGGTGAGCGGCATCTGGCGGGCTGCGGGCGAGCACAACATTTGGCGGGTTGCAGGCTCATCCAGTGACGGCGGTGTAGGCTAGGCATGGCAGTGGCCAGCAGGCGCACACAGCGTAGGACTCGGGCTGTCCACTCTGGCTGACCTAAACTTTTGCCCTAGATCGGCCACTGATGTTATCGTCATGATCCTGTACTAGTCGTGCACTGTTCACGTGTAACCGAGCGCATGTACATCTGTAGCTCTAGGCCTGTTCTTTAACGGCTTCTAAAAGCGGC
Source organism: Dendrocalamus latiflorus (assembly GCA_017311315.1). Taxonomy (NCBI): domain Eukaryota; kingdom Viridiplantae; phylum Streptophyta; class Magnoliopsida; order Poales; family Poaceae; genus Dendrocalamus; species Dendrocalamus latiflorus. The sequence goes on from CM029657.1 coordinate 33,829,137, forward strand.
TTTCGGCTTTTGCTATAACATTTAACTTTCAAACGAAGTATTTTCTCAAAACAGAGTCTACAAATTCATTGTAGTACACGTTAAAAGCCCAACATCTGTATCAACCAAAATCGTAAGCGAGTATCTCTCTCCATAATCTGTGTCACAAATAGTGAAAATTCAAAATTTCAGTCAAAATCATAAGTCACAGTCATATCAAACAGCCTATGCGTATTTAGTTGTCTGTTGTAACCTGATTTGCTAGGTATAGTAGTTATTGCATCCGTGTTAATCGTGGCTCATTATGAAAAATAAGATTGCATGCAGGCCGATTGCTCTGCGTGGCCTTCTCCCATCTGGTTCTCTTTCTTCTCGTCCTCTCCCGACTGCACAAATCAATACGCAAAAAGAAAAAGCCCACGCTAGCTTCTCTTGCTTGGCATTCAGGGCGATGACGCTAGTCTGCTGGCCACATCACGGTGACGGTGCCCGTGACCGAGGCGGAGGTCGTGCCATTCATGCACTCCACAAACTGCTCTCCATGCACACAGCTCGTCGCATCGCGAAGGTAGTAGCGTTTGCGGATATCGGGCGGGTTCGTTTGCATTTTGACTTTTGCTTTATGTCATTTGCTATAGTAACACGTATTTAATAGGTGTATTTTTTTAATTTGAACTCTACAAGTAAATTATAGTATAAACTATACTAAATTTATTTGTACCAACTAAAATTATATGCAACTATTTTTTTTTATGTATAGCCTTTCATAAACAACATAGAATTTAAAAAATTCATAATCCAAAATTTACCATGTGCGGCTGCATGCCGAAAGCAAGCACTACTACAGAAAAGGTCATCACAGACGGTTTTGTGAACCGTCTGTATTTATGGGTCAGTGATAATCGAAGGTCATCACAGATGGTTTTCGAACCGTCTGTGATTATCAGCTATCACAGACGGTTTTTACTCAAAAACCGTCTGTGGTATTCCCTTCAACCCCTAAATATATTTCTGTTTATTGGCTAGCCTCAGGAAATGCTAGCCATGCCCTCTGAAACAAGCAGATAATCACAGACATAAAACATATACAATTCACACATCTCATTTCATTTCAGATACATTTCACATCTCAATTCATTTCATAGACATAAAACATTCAATTGACAACGCACTTCATTTCACAAACATAAAGCATCCATTTCGCAAATAATTAATTGAATTGAAATAAAATATCCATTAACAAATACACAATTACAAAAGATCTACACTGCATTTGCACTTAGAATTACAATAAAGAATCATTCTGGGCAGTGGAACTCTCCATCTGATCTTACGACTTTAGTCCACAAAAACCAAATGAACTCTCCTCGAATTTTTGCAAAGTCCGGCTGTTTCAATGCAGATGTAGAGATTGGCGCAGCCTGTCGATAGGAATATCAACACGCGCACATATAAAACTTGACATGTATGAAATAAATGTGGGAAGATTGACATACCTTAGAATGTGTGATCTTGGTGGAATCGAGGAGTAGTCTCATATGGTGGCACACGTAGTATCCACACGTGTTGCCCGGCTGCTGCTGGTGGCACTGCAAAAAATAGAATGTGTTAAATCAAGTGGCATTACTACTAAGTATTGTATATGATTAATTAATGTATAGCTAGCGAATACCCGAAAATTGCGATCATGTTTGAAGGGCTTGGCCCCTGTCGTCGAGCCACGTGTTTGTTGAACGTATGTGGCGAACGACCTTCGTTATTCGAAAAAGTTAGATTAGTCATTCGGAAGGAAAGAAAGAGTACAATGTACAATGTACGTACCTATCGAGTATTTTGGAGATAGCTGTGTACTTGGATTTGTTCTTACTTAGAGAATCAAGGTATATAGCCTTGTTCCATTTTGGTATAATTACAATTAAAATCCAATGGAAGTGCTCATTGTATGGCATAAGAACAAATTCTTTATCTTGGTGAGCCAGCAGTGCTTTTGTAATATAGTTCTCGACGAAGGATGTATCCTCGTTGATGGTATCAATGGCGACCAAGCGTGGGTCCAGGAAACCAATTGGTGATTTTGATGATCTAGCTTCGGTCAGCATGAATCTATATATATACACAGAAAAGCAACAAATTGTGACATATATCGGTATTACGTGAACAAAAACTGTGATTGTACAGACTTATAACGTCCAGCATCGAACGAGTGAGGTGTCGAGAGCGTTGAGCGTGAAAAGTTCAAATATACCGTCAAAGGTCACCGGGAAGACACATTCGTGAGCTTCGTGCACGAAATGTTCCAGCTTGAATTTGACAGTGATACCTGAGCGCCGTTCTGCCTCTGGCCTATTGGACTGTTCCATATACCAAGCGTGGAATCTTTGGCAACCAAGTCCTAGTTTTAAGAGGTGCTCTTCCGGGGATAGCATCGGCTCGCCTAGCACGAATTTGCGGGCCAATGGCATGTACGGGATATCGTCATCATCCTTCGTCTTTGATTTGCCCTGGCCACAGCCTCGATTGTCGATCGACTTTATGGTAGTCGACTGTAATGGTACAGACGGCGCAAGTTGCTTTGGCGAGAATAGCACCCGTGGAGATAGCACCGGTGCAGGTAGCTCTGCTTCGCACTGCACATGTGGAGATAGCACCAGCGCATTTAGCTCTGGTTCGCGCTGCACTTGTGGAGATAGCACCAGCGCATTTAGCTCTGGTTCGCGCTGCACTTGTGGAGATAGCACCAGCGCATTTAGCTCTGGTCCGGCCACCGGTGAAGAAGCCTCCAGGGAGATGTCGCATTTGGGCCACTGGATGAATGTTCCAATGGCCTGCTCTAGAGTCATGATCTCGTCGTTGGGGGGCTTCGGTAGCGGGATGACCTCAAAATTGCCATGCACACCATCCACATTAACTTTTGCAAAGCCTGTCGCTAAAGCTTGACCGTGCAGCATGGCCCCGATACCAGATGGATATGCCTGGCCCCAAGCAGCGTGCAAGGGAACGGAAGCATATCTCACTTGGAGCCTGCACTTCGTAGGCTCCTACATAACGATACAGAATTAGCTAGTCGAATAGGCCTATCAATGAAGCAAGCATTCAAGAGATAATAATTATTACCAGGATGTCGTCCACAGAAAATCTGGCATCGGTTTGCGTCGGATTGGACGCGCAACTACTTGGACGATTGTGCGGGCTAGCTAGCATAGGAGCGGTGGCGGCGGCCTGCTGACTTTCTGTCTGTTTCCGCACCTCATCTCTAACTACATGAGCCAGCTCACCCATTAGCTCCTCTCTAAGAGATGCCTTGATCTCTTCTCGTAGCCGTGCGTCACGCTCGGCTTTGTTTCTCTTCCTGCGCCGATACATGTCGGAGTCATCTTAGAAACCATGTTTCCAAGGAACGTAAAGGCCAAGGCCTCTCGTACGGCCCGGGTGCTTCTTGTTTCCCAGGGCCGCGGAGAGCATATCATTCTCCCTTGTTCTCTGGAATGATCTCAGGGTAGTTTCAAAACTCAGCTCTTCCTGCAAGAGCACAACATGTCATTTCACTTCGTACGAAGTTGTGGAGTAATTACAAGCTGCGTAGTTCGATCGATATCTTACCAGGCGCTCGGACACTTGCTGGTCTGCAGGGTTTCGAAAGGAGACGTCCCCCGATGTCGTTGTGGATGACCTTGCTCTAATCCAATTTCGAGCGCGGTCATCCGGGATATTGCTAAATGGCGGGGTGATGTCCTGCAGGGCTGCCAGTTCATCCTCCTTCATCCACTACGGGATTTTACCCGCATACCTAGCAGTGCCAAGTCTGTGGGGGTGTGTGTTTTTTTCCTGGAGGGCCTTGTGCGCCTCACTTGTATTTTTGAATTCTTCGGTCGTCTTCGAAGCCTTGAACTCTTCCCATTGTGGTTCCAGGAATGGGTATTTATGAAAGGGCGTTTCGTCTTTCTCCACGTAGTCCTTGACAAGCTTGCTCTTGAAGTTTTCCATGCTTTGCACGCCCCTAGCAAGGCTTGTCGTTGCATGGCATCTTGGTGTTCTTCTGGGATCTCGAACGATGCCAAAATTTCTGTCCACAGCTCTCTTTTCCGAGTCGCAGGCACGTCCTTCCACGAATTGAATGTGATCTCAATTCGTTCTCGTGCAACGATTCCAATCATGCTCTTCCATGCGCTTGCTGCTTTGCGAGAAAGGAGAGGGACCCCAGATACATCGACATTTGTGATGGTCAATCGGCCCTCAGGCTTCTTCGATAGCCCTCTTCCTTGGCGTCTTGATTTTGAAGCGGACGCCTCTGGCGATGGTGTTGAAGAATGCGCGGATGACATTTTGCTCAATTTGTGGGTCTATTAGAATAAGATAAGAAAGTGTCATACCATAAGATAAGAAAGTGCAATATCTATCTATTTCGCTCAATATAGGCGATTACAATACATATATATGTGTATATACATACATACATATACATATATATACCTACATATATACATATATAGAATCAATATCTATCTATTATTACTACAAGGTCTCTAAATAAAGTTCTATGAAGCAAATGACACAAACTAGTGTACCCGGTTCATTGAACAGGGAACAATAGAGTGTGTCATTTGCTTCATGCCCCTTGAAGGTCTATGTGGCATATACTATTACTACAAGGTCTCTAAACAAAGTTCTATGAAGCAAATAACACAAACTAGTGTATCCGGTTCATTGAACAAGATACACTAGAATGTGTTACTTGCTTCATGCCCTTTGAAGGTCTATGTGGCATATATATGAAGCAACAAGCATCAATAATAGAATCAATAACAGTCTAAACATGAATATGTATGACAATGTAAAAGGCATGTATCAATTAAGACTAGCAACAAGCTCAAGTTTTAATTGATTAATTTGTGCTCTCAAATTGTAGCGTTGCACAAGATTAATCTTGGCCGTCCCGCTACTAAATCATATACTCTTCCTTGATTGGTTATGTCAAATAATGAATTCAGTCTTTTGAGCTCTAGATACAAACTCTACAATCTCAAGATCAAGATATATTCAGCATGCATATATTCAGACAGCAGTATTCATACAGATCAAGGCCATACAAGTTATCTTTACCCAATAATTCAGTCTTTTAACTTGTCAAGATTAAATCCTAACAGATCAATTTAATATCTTTGCCCAATAATTCAGTTTATAACCTGAAAACTGCATGAACCGACAGCTATTAGAGCTCAAAGACCGAATGAACCAATCTCAGTATATGAATTTATCATCATCGAGCAACTGTAAATCCCACAGGCAATCTCAGTATATGAATTTATCATCATCGAGCAACTGTAAATCCCACAGGCAATCTCAGTATATGGAAGATTAACAAACTTGCACAGGGGAGGTGGCCGGCGAGGGCTCGGGGAGGCGGCGACGTGGTCGGGGAGGCGACGGCCTCAGGGAGGCGGCGACGCGGTCGGGGGAGGCGACGGGCTCGAGGAGGCGGTGACGCGCTCGGGGAGGCGATGGGCTCGGGGAGGCGGCGACGCGGTCGGGGGAGGCGACGGGCTCGAGGAGGCGGTGACGCGCTCGGGGAGGCGATGGGCTCGAGGAGGCGGCGCCGCGGTCCGGGAGGCGGCGACGGGCTCGAGGAGGCGGCGACGGGCTCGGGGAGGCGACGGAGGAGCGAGGAGGCGGCGAGATTTAGTAAGTGCAGGATACGCGGAAAACCCTAGACAGGGGGTATATGTAGGAGGTTTATTACAGACGGTTCTTACGTTACAACCGTCTGTGATAAGCCTCCCCGGACTGTAGTAATTAAGACAACACCAACCAGCTACTGCGCATTCATACACACAACACAAATTAACCAGCTGCATTCGTATACAACACCAACCAGCATAAATGCAAATTCACATATACACAATGTATTTCTTCACACATTTTCACATATACATAAATGTAAATTCACAAATACATCACACACATGCATTGTTGTATACATAAATATAAATTCACAAATACATCACACACATGCATATTGTTATATACATAAATGTAAATTCAGATATACATCACACACATGCATATTGTTATATATATATATATATATATATATATATATATATATATATATATATATATATATATATATATATGTCGTACATTCTCATTCTACTTGCTTATTTCCTTTAAAAATTAGCCCTTCATGATGATCAATGCGTACATAACTAGTTTCGTCACGTTGTTCGATGTCGTCGACCCTTATGCCTTTTCCAAAAGGAGGTAACTCGTCAAATTGATTGTATTCTTTCTCGTCCACTACATTCTCTACTCCAACAATTCTCCTTTTTCCATGAAGAACTACATGGCGTTTCTTATTTGCCGGGTCGGTTACATAGAAAACTTGAACAACTTGGTTGGCGAGTACGAATGGTTCGTCTTTGTACCCGACACGTTGGAGGTCCACGGTAGTGACACCGTACTTGTCAACCTTCACCTGTGGGAGATGCACCCAACGGCAGCGAAATAAGGGGATCTTGAAAAGCACGTAGTCGAGCTCCCAAATCTCTTCTATGAACCCATAGTATGAGTTTCTCGACCCATCTGTACTGTACGCATCTATGCGAACACCGCTGTTCTGGTTAGTGCTCTTTACATCCTGAGACTGCGTATAGAATGTGTACCCATTTATGTCATATCCTTGCCATATCACAACTGTAAATGTTGGCCCTTTTTCCAACCATGTCAGCATCTCACTTGGCGAGCTCCTAGCAATTTGCTCCTTCAACCATTGGTTGAACCGACTGTTGTGTTGCCTCATGATCCAAACATCCGGCCACTCCGAATTCTGTTGCCAAAGCACATCCTTGTGCTGGTCGACATAAGGCGCCACTTCAGTCATGTGTTGCAACACCGTGAAATGGGCTTGAGTATACGTGTCAATATCTGCAGTGATTGCTTTCCTTCTGATAGTTCCAATACCCTTCAGCCTCCCTTCATGACGAGATTGAGACACACCTATCGGTTGAGTCTGAGCCATATAATCGACACAAAACTCAATGACCTCTTCGCTTGCATAACCTTCGACGATGCTGCCCTTCGGCCGAGATCGATTCCGTACGTAGGACTTGAGAATTCCCATGAACCTCCCAAATGGGTACATGCTACGTAGGAATACGGGCCCGCACATTTTTATCTCCCACACAACGTGAACAATGAGATGGACGATGATATCGAAAAACGAAGGAGGGAAATACATTTCAAGATGACATAGAGTCATCACCACCTCGTCCTGCAGAGCATCTAGTCCTTCGGGATCGATGACCTTCTGAGCAATTGTGTTAAAGAAATAACATAGCCTCATGATTGTCTCTCGGACTTTGATCGGCAAAATATTTCTAATTGCAATAGGGAGCATCTGTGTCATCAGCACATGACAATCATAAGACTTTATGCCATTTAAGTTCAAATCTTGCATCGAAACAAGTTTCTTCACGTTGCCGGAGTAACCAGACGGAACTTTGACACCATGCAAGCACTGGCACAGTTCTGTTTTCTCAGCCTTGGACAGAGTGTAACACGCAGGGGGAAGGTACGTTCGTCCGTTATCAGTGCGTGTCGGTGCTAACTCAGGCCTAATGTCCATATCAGCCAAGTCAAGCCGTGCGTTGACGCCGTCCTTTGTTTTATCACGAATGTTCAGCAAGAGACCAATCAAGCTGTCGCATACATTCTTTTCTACGTGCATTACGTCGATGCAGTGTCGAACATCTAGGTACTCCCAATAAGGTAAGTCCCAAAATATTGATCTCTTCTTCCAGGTGTTCTTCTCATGAGCCCTCAATTTACGTCCCTTTCCGAGGACAACATCTAAATCCTTAACCATATCATAAACCTCGTGTCCCCTTAAATGCCTTGGAGCTGAACCGTCTTCCTTCTCTCCGTCAAATTGTTTCTTCATCTTGCGGTATGGGTGAGCCCTCCGAAGGAACCGGCGGTGACGCATGTAGACGGTTTTGCGTGAGTGTCTCAGCCACACACTCTCAGTACCATCTAAACAGTGAGTACAAGGTTTGGCACCTTTTGTACTATGGCCGGATAGGTTACCAATGGCAGGATAATCATTTATGGTGCAGAACAATAAGGAGCGCAGAGTGAAGTTCTCTCGGTTGTATGCATCCCATACTTGTACCCCTTCGTTCCACAGTACTATTAGATCTTCCACCAATGGTGCTAGGAACACATCGATATCATTTCCAGGTTGTTTTGGCCCTTGGATAAGTATCGACAATAAAATGTACTTTCGCTTCATACACAACCAAGGAGGAAGGTTATAGATGCAGAGAGTCACGGGCCATGTGCTATGTCGGCTGCTCATACTACTGAAAGGATTCATTCCATCTGTACTCAGTCCAAACCTTATATTCCTTGGTTCTGTACCGAAGTCTGCAAAACTCCTATCGATGTTTCTCCACTGCGCGGAATCAGTAAGGTGTCTTAGTATTCCATCCTTCTTGCGCTCCTCCGAGTACCAACACAGCAGTTTTGCCTCCTTTGGATTTGCAAAAAACCTTTTCAAACGGGGAATTATAGGAAAATACCATGCCACCTTAGCAGGAGGTCCTTTCTTCGCCTCTGTTCCCTCGCCATCATCTGATTGATTGTTACGTTTGTATCGGGATGCGTTGCACACCGGACATACATGCATGTTTGCATACTCTTTACGGTAGAGGATACAGTCGTTCGGACATGCATGTATTCTTTCTACTTCCATTCCCAACGGACAAAGAACCTTCTTGGCTTTATACGTGGTTTTAGGCAACTCATTTCCCTCCGGAAGCATGTCCGCTAAAAGACCTAGCAACGCCGTGAAACTCTTGTCGGACCAACCGTTGCTTGCCTTCAATTTCAAGAGTTCAAACACGGCCGACAACCTCGTGTACTTGCAGCATGTGTTCTCCGAGTCCTCCATCAAGCCTCGGAATTTAACATACTCTCTCTCATCATAGTTCTCTTCTACATCGCGAAGCATCTAATCCAGATTATCATCGTGCAACCTATCCGAATCCGAACCACAATCGACATCAGCCCGCGGCATGTCATTCACTTCACCGGCGATGTCATCCGGCGGCATATCATTCACTTCACCGACGATGTCATCCGACGATATTTGATCATTCACTTCGCCATGACTGGTCCAACACGTATAACCCTTTTTGAAACCCCTCCGAATCAAGTGCGCTTCAATTTGCCCTCGGTTCTTAAACATCTTTAAATTCTCGCAGTCAGTTAATGGACATTACATATATTCCACCCCCTTATTCAACATATCCTCCTCGGCAGCTCTTGTAAAAGCAGACACGCCATTAATGTACTCTTCACTCACACGGCTCGCGGCATACATCCAGCTTCGGTCCTACGTTACGTACATATATAACAACTTAGTATTACAAATTAAATTAACTAATTATTACTACATATATATCGGCCACATGTATTATATTGAGGCTTAATTTGCTAGCTCAATTCATATTATAAACACAACAGCTATTATATAACCAACAATTTTGCAAACCATCTTCAATTAATAACACTCACCAATTACTTATATCTAGAGCATGAAATTCATTACTAACCATATCTAGAGCAAATTTGTAATGCATGCAAAGAAAAAAATGAAATTCATTACTAACCATATCTAGAGCAACTAGGAAAATATAAGTAGCTTCAAAGCTTAATATCTGCCTCCTCCCACCAAATTAAGTGGCCTGAAATCGCCAAGCTTGCCTCCAAAGCGAAAGAGTAAAGCAACCAGCTAGATCTGGATTAAAATGAAGACAAATACAGTCTGAGCAGCGCAATAAATACATACTGCCATTATCACAGACGGTTCTTAATAAAAAAACCGTCTGTGAATTATCACAGACGGTTTTTAATTAAGAACCGTCTGTGATAACGAGCTTATCACACCGTCTGTGATAATCTGGGATCATCACAGACGGTTTTTAATACAGACCGTCTGTGATACTAAATTATCACAAACGGTTCATAGTTAAGAACCGTCTGTGATACTCGTTTTCTCCGACGCCGCCAATACAGACGGTGTCCTAATTAAAACCGTCTGTGTTAGTGTTAGTCATAGACGGTTTTGTCAAACCGTCTGTGATTGGTCGTCTACTATTAGGCTTTCTGTAGTAGTGAAGGCTGCTGGGGTTAATTAGCGACGTCGACGACTTCACGCAGTTGAACACGGGCATCTAGTTGTGGCGTTGTCTTGGTTGACCGACTGATGTTTCTTCGGTTGTACATGTGCCTCCGCCATCGTGGACGCGGACGCGGACGCGGACGCGGTCACATACCCATTGGTTCATCGGTGGCGTCACGAGAGGCCGAGGAAGACATCTCGCGCACGAGAGGCACGAGAGGCTCGGAAAAAATCGGTGGCGTCACGTACTGCTTCATCGGTGGCGTCACGAGAGGCCGAGGAGCACGCGACGGCACTGCAATTTACTATACGTACGTGTAGATTTTAAATTTAATCTTTTAATAATAAAATTTCAATTTCAATTTTATTCTATGCTAAAAGTGAAAACATTGAGAAAAAAATGATAAATTTGTTCATTAAGACATGTACAATGAGATAGACGGCGATGATCTGTAATACACCTCCGTGTCATTTACAGGCAGAACTAAAGACAACTTATTCCATAGGTTGTGTATATAGTTGTTTGTGGGCCTGTTCGTTTTTGCTGCGGCTTATGGCTTTTGTCTGTTTACGGTACAGATTACGGAGAGATCGATACTCACTTGCGATTTTGACTGATACAAATGTTGGGCTTTTAACGTGTACTACGTTTAACTTATAGACCCCGTCTTGAAAAAATACTCCGTTTAAAAGTTAGGTACTGTAGCGGCTGAGAGAAGCCGGGCGGCTTCTCACCAACCGAACAGGCCCTGTAATGGCCTAACATAGTTAACATCTATAACATTTTCTCTCTTCTACATCATCTAAAATATTTTATGTTATAGATTTATAGATAGCTAACATATACTTCTTAGTACTTAGTGTTACGTTTGGGGCCAGCCCACTTAACTGTTAACCTAGAAGCCCATCAGACGGCTGGTGTGAAATTTTAGCCCATAATTTGCTCACTTCGTGCTTTTCCGATCCGCAACGGGCCCAAGCGAGTCCGCCTAACTCTCCCCAATCCCCACGAGGCCACCACCTCCTCGCCTGGCAACTGCAGGCGCTCAAACTCCTCACCTCCCTCGCGCCACCGCCACCTTCCTCCGTTCCACCGCTGAGGGAGGCCGCAGCAGCAGCAGCTGCAGAACGTGTGGCTAGAGGGAGAGATGGGAGGCGGTATGAAGCGCGGGCTCACGCAGCGCCGCCACTTCAAGCAGGGGCGAGAGAACGTCTGGAAGCACAACCCCCAGCGCCCTCCCGCCGCCGGCGGCGGCGGCGAAGGCGGCGAGGGCCGCCACGGAACCCCGTCCTGGCAGCCGTTCGCCACCGAGAACCCGGCCTTCGAAGACTACTACAAGGTGCAGCCGCTTGGTTCAGATGTTGCGTAGCTTACTTTTCTTGCATTTTTGGCATGATTTGGCGCGGTTCTAACTTTTGATGATAGTAACACGGAGGTGAGCTAGCCCTGGGCGGTGTCTAGGTGCTAGCTTTGATCGTATGGGCTCGCTCTTCATGTAGATTTCGTTTTAAAAGTGATAACTTGTTGATGTAGTGGCGGGGGATATGTTCATATTAGCTATTATTTTGTAAGGCGCAGCTCTATGTATTGATTGCAGTATTGAGCATTGATCTCTAGACTTGTGCTAATAGCAGCATAGCTGGGCTATGCTGCCTTAGCTTCTGTTGTGATTGCTTATAGCCTCTGTTCTTCAGCTGTATGTAGCATTGCTTAGAAACTGTGGATGTGGTTTCTGCTAAATCCTATTGAATGTGTAAACTTGTGTATGCCTTACAGGAGCAGCGAATTGTTCCTGAGGAAGAGTGGGGTGACTTCATGAGCATGCTCCGCAAGCCATTGCCAGCCATTTTTAGGATTAATGCGAGGTAATGATTCTTTCTCTGTTAATGATTTGTTACCTCAACGGCTTGTATTTTTATTGCTTCTTCAGGTATTGCTTTGCTTAAAGTGGGTAGACGGATGGTTTACTCAACATGATGAATCCTGTTGAAAATGAAGCTGTTATTGCTGAGGTACTTTTTGTTGCTTTATTTTAAGTGTACTTTCTTTCCTTCCCTCTCTGATATTTTTGTGTACTAATGTTTGATTTGGTGAAATCTTCTTCATTTTTCTTTTTCTTTTTGTATTTTCATAGTTTGATTTAATCCTGAAATGATGTTCAGTGCATGGCAAGTGCATTATCACAGAAGTGTATTGAGATTTGACCAGCAAGACATGCTCATTTTCAGCATATTGCTTTTTCTAGTTTCTTATATAGTTCTTGTTTTTCATGTCCTGTGCTTTTTTGAAACATTGACTGTATTTTTCATAACTAAATAGATTCTACGGAGATGTGGTGGTTTGTTGTACTTCTTGATGTTTCTAATGAGCTACCTGAATTGGTCCGCCGTCCTGGACTAGCACCTGGAATGTTAGTGTACATGTCACTAACCATGCATATTTTCTTGGTTGTAATACATTCCAAGTCATTCAGCAGAGCATGCACTGTAATGTGCTGGACCGGTCGTACATGTTGGCCACGTCTTGCTGATAACATGGTGGACCTTTTATTGCATGGTCTAATCAGGCACCTTGCGTACTGACATTAATCAAAGCTTAGTGTTCACTGGATAAAGTGAAGAGTGAACTTGCATTTGCATGTAGCAGTACACAACTATATCTCAAACATTTTCTACTTTACTGTTTTGTTGAATGTTTTCCTTTTGTTTTTGATAGTTGGTTTTTACATGTGACATAAGTAAAGAGGAGAGGGAAGATGTGCCAAATTTGTAGATATTCTACTTAGAAGAATAATTCCTTTTCATCTTACGACACTTGTGACAGGACAATTGGAGTAACAATCGATGTTTCAGTTTGGTCATTTGCAGTTATTTTTTGAAACTAGAATTTGTTTTCATTCTACTCTTTTGGTGTTGGTATTCTGTCACACAGTTATTCTATCCTTGGGGCCTCTATAAATTTGATAATTCTAGGTGGTGAATATTTTATTCTGCTCCCCTCAATGCTTCTTTCTAACTATTACAGGTACGGGTTGGCATGCATGAAGATGTCCCTCGCTACAGGAAGAATGTGATATCACCAAGCATGTTTCCCTCAGGTAAAGGCAGCACAGATAGCCATATGGTGGGCAGCAGTGTTGACGTCAACACAGATGCAGTTGATGCAAGCATGAAGGATTCCGTAGACATGGTAGAGCGAGAACAAGAAACAGTGATAGCAACTGCAGACAGCATTAATGATGGCAATCCCAGTACTGAAGAGACAAGCCAAGTTGATTGTGAGTCTGGCGAAGTTCCAAGTGGCTCTGATAAAAACTCATATTCTACTTCCATCCGTACAGAGCATTCAAATTTCCTGCTGCATCGTTGCATGAGAATTGTTCCTCATGACCAAAACAGTGGAGCATTTTTCATTGCAGTCCTTCAGAAACACTCTCCCCTGAATGGTAATTTTTTGTCCATTTATTCCATCTATTTCATGGATTATTGCATCAAATCTCATATACATAATAATTACTTCTTAGTGCTTAAGTATAAACTATACATTAACATCTAACATATTTTCAGAGAGCCAGGTTGTAGAAGTGATAAAAAGTGAGCATGGTATCCCGAAAGGCATGCAGCGCTGAGAGACTTGAGAAATGTCTAGGATCAGATGAGGTGCCATCTGAAGAAATTCCAGTGCGTCAGCTAGGGGCTGATGATGGCAATGTTCCGGATGGACAAAAAAATATAGACATGGATAATGAAACTTCAAACAATAAAAACTCAGAGGAAGTTAAGGGGATTGTTAATGAGGCAGAAAATGGTCAAGCAGGACCAAGAGAGAGGAGGAAGCCGCAGAACCAAGGCAGGTGGAGAGGGGTTAATCCTGTGATTTTTTTCAAAGATGAACCAACAATCAGAAGTATAGTATCTTTCTATGGACTCAAGGATTCGTTACCACTTGAAGATCATCTTGTGACTAGGAATCCTGATGCTAGTCATGTTAAGAGAATATACTATGTGTCAAAATCAGTGCAAGAAGTTTTAGAGCTCAATTTAAAAGTTGGTGAGCGGCTCAAGATTACCTCACTTGGCCTAAAGATATTTGTAAGTGTCCCATTAATTTCTGTTATTTATTGATTCGAGTTTTTTCACGAGAGACATTGACAATGCTACTCTCTAATATTCTTGCACTCTTTCAGAAAAGACAGTCATCAAAGGATGGCTCACCATGCACTTTTAGGTTATCTTCAGAGGGTTTGCCACTGCTGCTTCCATACATCACCGAACAGATTCTATACGCATCTGCAATTGACTTCCAGCACCTTTTACAGTATAGAACTATTAAATTTCCTGATTTTGTGGATGCAAAATTCAGTAAGGAAGCTTCAGCTTTGTTGCCGGGTTGCTGTGTCGTAGTATTACACGAAGGTAATATTAAATTCCTATTCTAAGCTTTTGTCACAACTTTGATGACAACTAAACATCTTTTTAAATATTTCAGGGCATTCGGATATAGATTCCATAGCCATGGATCCCTCTGCAATCTCCATTGTTTGCTGGAAAGGAAAGACCAATTTGTGTGTCATGGTTTCTCCCTTGGATGGGAAGTCCCCAAAGCGGATGATGGGAAAGCCAACCTGATGGTTGATGGATCAGACGAGCAGCCTGATTGCGGCACCGAGATGGTCGATCCAGAACTTGTGCCCGAAAGCAAAGCATCAGACATGGAGATTTCAGATGTTTTAGGAGGTCGAGTAGCTCCGTTGACGCTATCCAAGGCCGCATATTATAGCTGTGCAACAGTGTCCCGCTAGTTGGCTACCGGTATCAGATGATGATTGCTCTAGTGAGTAGTGAGCTGCCATTTTTTTTGTCCTGGCATTTACACCATTCTTCCTGTACGGATTCTATTCTATTGCTAAAGGAGAGGTGAAGCAACCCAGCCATGAGTGAAGGACCGCACATGGCATGAAACCTACACATGGTAACCGCGCATGTTGTCCCTGATACGTCATGCTAGCTGCTCGCCCTGTAACGTATCAGTTTGTGTTTCTTTGAGATCTGTAATGTAACGAACAATTGTGTTGCATTGAACTCTCTGAACGTGAATTCTGATAATTTGTTGAGAAAAGTATTTGAGAGACATCTTGATCGTATGTGTGGGTGCGTGCTTGTGGCAGTCTTTTCAGTGCAGTGCATGGTTACTGTGCCGTATCCGGCAAGCCCAAGCTCAATGGCCTTCATTATCTCCACTAGTTATCAACCCGTGCGATGCATGGGCTACATATTTAAACAACAATGTTTTGAAAGAGTTGTTATAGAAATTAAATATGATTCAATACTAAATATTTTTAAATCATATGAAATTTTAGGGTATGTTCATATTGTTTTTTGGGTTTGGCTTATAAATAGTAACGGCTTGCAGTGAAATTTGTAGAAAGAGACTTGCATGTGATTTCCGCCGATATAAATAAAGTTACTACAGTGTATACTACAATCGACTAGTTGACCTTGTTTTTTTTTAAAAAATACTCCATTTGAAAACTAAGTACTGTATTTTAAAAGCCAATATGAACAGAGTCTTAAACTGTTCTGAGTTGGATTTGGCCAAAAGGATGTGTGTGTGTATGTTTTACATTTGGTTAATGTGTTAATTTTTCTTAATATTACATTTATTGATGATTTTGGTTGGCTTAGCGTGCTATACAAAAGCTATACATTCCATATGACCATATGTGGATGTGCGATGACATATCTACGGCCAAAAGTGTACGTACGTACGTATGTATATTACATTTGATTAATGTGTTAATTTCTCTTAATATTATATTTATTGATGATTTTGAATGGCTTAGCGTGCTATAC
This sequence comes from Dendrocalamus latiflorus, assembly GCA_017311315.1. NCBI lineage: Eukaryota > Viridiplantae > Streptophyta > Magnoliopsida > Poales > Poaceae > Dendrocalamus > Dendrocalamus latiflorus. Next base: position 33,845,149 of record CM029657.1, read on the forward strand.
GAAAGCTATACATTCCACATGAACATACGCAGATATGCGATAACATATATATAGAGAGAGAGAAAAATTCCTTATTACTCCGGGTGTAGTTACACCTAGGTCATCCACCATTGATGTTGTTTGGAGATTTGTGTTGCAGTCATAGAGTAACAGAGTTGAACGCATACGGGTTTGAGGAGGAATTGATCCACATCCAAGCGTTTTTCAACAGCTTCGGTACCCAATCCAGGAATATCCTGGAGAATGCGCACTGTACCAAAACAGCACGACAATTTTTCCTCCCTGACGATACCAGACCGTTGTTTGCTTGCCGGCGCGTCGTCTTGCCGAGTAGTGAGGAGAAGAATATACAGAAAGGCTTGGTGCGTCGTCTTGCCGAGTTGTGGGAGAAGTCTTCACAGCATTTGGTTGGTATGTCATCCTTTTTTCTAATGCTGATTTCTAATGTTCTGAACTCCTTAGGTTTTGTAGTTCAGTGTCGATGTGCTAGATTTTTCGATAATGGTTCGTTCTTACGTTCTTGGTCAATTGTGAGGAGTTTAATCCCCTGCACATACTACTCATTTCTCTGACCGCTGGGATTCTACCGAGTCGTCCGTCTTGTTTGTCGATTCGTTGGCAGAGGCGTCACAGCTCGAATCAGTGGCTCTGGGATTCTGCGGCTAACCAGTACTACCAATCCTGCCCGTAAGCTGTTTGAGACAATGTCTAGACGAGTCATGTTGATAGCATTCCCGTTGCGGTGTGCCTGCAAGGTGCTCGACAAAATACCCAGGGAATGAGCAACCATGCATCAAAGACGTCTGGCTGCCCAGAGAACGGCAGGCAACTATAGATCAATTTGGCTGGACATTTACGCGGTGTGCTCATTCTCCTGTGCACGGTTGGCAAAGGAAGTTTGGGCGGCCGTGCCCCATGCATGCACCATGGAGCAAACACCTCGTGTGCTTGCAATCCGCTCATGTGCTTGTTCCAAATGTGTTCCTATGCTCAATTCTGTGTGAACGTTTCTAGGAGCTGTTGTTTGAGCCTCATTTTGGTCTTTGCTACCGTCTGCCGGTTGTGTCGCTTGTGCCAGATAGGCAGTGCAGACCGCTCCGCAAGCTGGTATCAGGGAGGTCTGACCGCCAGTATCAGGGAGGTCTGACCGTCGGTATCAGACTGGTCATACCTACAAGCTTCCATTGCATATAATACTCCAATGATTAATGGTTTACATAACTCCATTCAGTTTAAGGTCATTTTTCCTCAGTACAGTTGTCCCACTAATTTTTTGCCTACTTGACAGTACTACATGCTAGTTGTTCAACTCATTTACTTGCAAATAAAAGAATATGATCAAAAATGTTGCTCCCGGTTTCTCAAGCCGGTCATACATCCATTAAGTTTCATGCCATTTTGTTTCAGACTAGTTGTCTCACTCATTATTTGTCTACTTGACAATAATTCATGTTAGTTGTTCAATTCATTTTCTTGCAAAACCTGGTAACTTGACATCAACATTCCCATCATTGAAATGACTTTACAAGCTTCCATTGTAGGACATGGCCAAATCAAAGAATATGATCAAACCACTTGCTGGCAGTAGCTCCAATTCTGCTTTTACCATGGCCCTGTCTCTTGTGCGCTCCAAAAAAATGGGGAACAACAAAAGAGCAGTGGTGCTAAGGGTTTCCAATCAAAGGAAAGAAGTGCTACAAAGTTGAGAAAGGCTTGGCAGAACAAGATATACTTCAGGTGTTCTCCCTCTTTTATTGTTGACTTAATTGAAGATCTAGACAATCATAAGTTGGAATTAGTGAATCAGATGGGCTTTCAGGGATTAGTTAGTTTAAAACTGAGTAAGCTGAACCACCAATTTGGAGCGTGGCTTCTAAGCAAATTTGATCCTCAATCTGGAGTATTGTGTGTTGGCACAAGGTTAGAACTCACGATGACTTGCGATGATATCAAACGTGTAATCGGCATCCCTTGCAAAGGAAAGAAAATACTACCTGCATCCCAAAAAGAGGCATCAGATATAAAAGCCTATTTGTGTTTCATCTTTGGTGAGTCATCTTGGGATGATTTAACTATCCCCTTCCTCGAGCGATTACTGACAAGTAGATCTGATGGACCTATGGATGCTGATGAAGCTATCAAATTCAAGATGACATTTGTAATTTACATTGTCACAAAATTCTTGGCACCGCAGTCATATAACAATTACATATCAACACGGTACCTCAAGGCTGTGGTTGATATTGAAAATGTTCATAATTACAATTGGGCTGATTTTGTTGCTGAAGAATTGAAGAATTCTGCCGCCGTGTTGCAAAGCAAAATTAAGAACAGAAAGAGTCCAGGGTATATCAACGAATGCATCATCTTAATTCAGGTTATATCTGTACTAATTCTTCACTCAGTTTTGTTTTTTTACATATGTCTGTTTGTCCTATACTATTCATTGCAGTACCTGAAGGTTCTACAAACACTGATACTACATTTTTTTCTCAGATTTACTACATAGACAATCTTGATGTTGGAAAGGATAATTTTGTTCATAACATCTTACCTCGCATCGGTGCTTACGATGACAAGAAGTTGGCAGACTTCGTTGAGAGGGACATTATCCTGAAAAACCGACCACCATTCCCTTCATATGGAAAGCTCAAGGTATCATACTACATTTTACATTTTTCAACTGCGTACAGTTCAATGCTCATACCGATTCTATACATACAAACCATTTTTTTAATGTGTACAGCTTCATGATCGTAGCAATGTCTGCTACGGACGCTGCACATATGCTCCAAACTATAAGGTATATCTTGTTTTGCAACGCATTACGTTAAAAACAGCCGCCTATGTTAAACTGCAAGTAAAATGGGCTTATATATATGCAAAAACTGACTGATATCAGGTTGTACACCGTACACATGTGGACAACAATGTCCCAAGCTTTAATTTGGGAATCACGCAAACGCCGTCCAAATAAATTGCACCCGTGTCTACCCCCAACAAAACATATGGCGTCTAATCTAATACAAGAATTCAACAATGTATCACGTTCTGAGGCAATATCAGCCACTTCGGAGGAAAATAATATGGACAACAGTCATTCAGGTCATTCTTTCACATATTTACATAATTTCATAAATGAACTCCTGCTACTGTCACTTAATACTCCTTTGTCCCATATGTACTAATTTCCCATAGACCTCAAACAGAACCACCTGTGCCTACTGAAGATGATTTCCTTAATTATGTTGTCCCAAATACTCCTGAATCAGAGCAAGGACTAGATTCATCCAGTAAACTTCTGACAATTAATTTGATTGTTACGAAATTACCATATTTAGGTTCCCCTGCTAGTTTCATATCTCCACACTCTGCTATGCGGGAGGTTAGTGCAGTTAAGATTGTTCTACGTGAAGAGTATTCATGCACCAAATACCCTTCAAAATCCAAGAGAATGATCATTGGGAAACCTTCAGATTTACTCATGGATAGGCCATGAAGGACCATTAAACCAACAATGAGTGAACGACTAGCGCCTGGGTTTTTCCTTTTGAAAAAATGAAGATGTGCAGTTATTAGAGTGGGATGTCAGTGGGGTGTCCGATGTGGAGCCATCCGTCCGTACGTCCTGATGCGTATCATTACCGATAACATATATATGGTTCAAAAAAAACTTTGTATATTTAACTTTACAGCTACTCCCTCCAGCGAAAGTGTCATCCTAGAACGCACTGGCGGACCCAGGGCCCGGCGACCCTGGGCCCCTGCCCGGGCTCCACTCTCCAGGAGGCCTGAAGTAGGAAGAGGCTATGAGCATGCGCTCCTCCTCGCGTGTGATTGATGTACAGAGCCGGGTCACGCTCTACGCTTCAATTCGTTGCCCTTGGTCACTCACTGCTAGCTGCTACACGGTCGATTTTGGTTGTCAAGAACGCCATTTACGACTGACTAACCGAGTCAGGATTTCGCAACCTGAAGAAGAAACTGGAACCCGACGACAAAACTGAATCGAGTTGGCTTTGGAAGGAGAAAAAAAACACTGAATCGAGCCATCCTGAAATTAAATTACGAGCCTACGTGCATTATTTGATTTGACGGGGGCACTTCACACAGCAGATTTCTATTCGCTACATGAAAACAAATATGTTTGGAGAGGCAGAATTAGCGTACATCGTGAGCCTCTTCTCGGCATGCTTGAATACCTCTCTCAGAGACTTCTTCACGGTGAATCAGGAGCACGCAAAGTTATGAAAGATGGTAGAAGCTAAAAAGTGCGGCAATAAGAAGTACCGCTTGCACCGGCCATCGGCTGCCGTAGCTCCGTGCCGCTGCTATCGCCCAGGCTCGTCAAATTTTCTGGGGCCGCCACTGCTAGAACGCACGCAATCGCGATAATATAGCTCTATATCGTGCAGTATATAATAACAGCTTCCGGCTGGAAGAGAACTGATCTTGTTTCCGGCCGGCAGATTCTGTATGCTGTGATTTGTTTTCCAGTTTGTTTCGGATATGGAAGTCATATGTGTTATGAATATTGTGCATCTATTTATGAGGTCCAAAGGGCAATATATATAGAGGTACAAACACTACTACATAAAAGGTCATCACAGACGGTCCAAAAATGTCATTACAGACGGTTTTATGAACTGTCTGAATTTATGGGTTAGTGATAATACGAGGTCATCACAGACGGTTTTCGAACCGTCTGTGATGCAAATATCACAGACGGTTTTTAACTAAAAACCGTCTGTGATTATAACTATCACCGTTTGTGATATTCCCTTCTACTCCTAAACCTATTTCTGTTTATTGGCTAGCCTCAGGAAATGCTAGCCATGCCCTCTGAAACAAGCAGATCAATATGTACATGTATACATCCAATTCACATCTCAATTCATTTCACAAACATAAAACATCCATTTTTATTAAGATTAGAGCCTACCATTACAATATCCCAAAACAACGAGCAGGTTACACAACAAGAACAGCAGGTTACACAACAAGAACAGAGAAAAAGATTACAATATCCCAAAACAACAAGCAGGTTACACAATAAGAACAGAGAAAAAGCAAAGATCCCCTATGCCTTCTCGCCCCTGATGCAACGTATGAGCTGGATGCCTTCTCACCCCTGCACGGTTGGCACGAGCTAGTTGCTTCTGCGGTGTCTTGCCTCCCGTAGACTTGTGCGTCGTCTACAAGGAGGACGAGAATAGCAAGGAGGTGGACAGCAAGGAAGAGGAGACAGGCTGGGTTTTGATTATATTTATAGGGGAGGGAGAGGGAGGGAGAGGCGTGAGTTCGAAATTTTTGGCGCGGGAACGGAGAGGCGGAGCTACAATCCGTGGGGTGAGGATTGGTGGATTCCTATTGGCTAGGATTGGGTTGAGGAGTATCGACGGGCCCAGCGGTCAGATTATCACAGACGATTCTATATATAGAACCGTCTGTGATGAATGAATATCACAGACGGTTCTATAGAACCGTCTGTGAATTAGAGCACAAAATTTTATATACCGACGCAATATAAGCAACTAGTTTGAAAAGATAAAATAGCAAAGTTTTATATAGCTTATATATACTCATTTGAACGGTTTCGACGAGATCTACAACTTTTCAGTTGAAGCAAAATCCAAATTCCAAAAGGAAGACCAAGAAAAAGGGCAAAAACAGAAACTAAAAACTTGCGACGCAGGTTTAGGTCCAAAGATGGCTGATTTTCGGGATCTTGGAGGGTGACTAGCACAAGCCGGTCATTTTTTCTGGATCGGGCTCATCGTTAGCTTTCCAACGAGTACAAGAACGTCGAAAACGAACATCGTATGCAAAAGTTATGCCCGTTTTACTGAAGGTGTCTCAAAACTGAATCATACTCGGACTTAAGCGGGAAAATATGAAATTTTGAGAGATTGTAAGGCGGGAAACGTATCACAGACGGTTTTTATTATAAAACCGTCTGTGATATTCCAGTACCACAGACGGCTCAGCGGTAAGAACCGTCTGTGATACTCCTTTTTCCCGCCACAAATACCACAGACGGCCTCCAAATTAAAACCGTCTGTAATAGTGTGCATCACAGACGGTTTCACAAAACCGTCTGTGATTTAGCGTCTAGTATTAGGCTTTCTGTAGTAGTGAAAGGGGATATATAGAAGGAATACAAGGCATATTAGGAAACAAATAACAGTCCTAATCTATTTCCTATTCTATCCTTAACACCCCCCTCAAACTCATGGTGGATCACACACACTGAGTTTGGGGAGAAAATACAAATGTTGTGCCCTAGTCTGTGGCTTCGTGAAGAAGTCAGTAATCTGTAACTCTGAGGACACAAACTGAAGAGCAAGCACACCCTCCTGCACTTGGGAGCGAGTGTATGAAGCATCCACACCAATGTGCTTGGTGAGCTCATGCTTCACTGGATCATGGGCAATACTGATAGCTCCTGTACTGTCAGTCATAAGAGTTGTAGATCCCCTCACAGGTACATCAAAATCTGCAAGTAGCCATCTCAACCAAGTAATCTCTGCTGTCACAACTGCCATAGCTCTCAACTCAGCCTCTGCACTCAAACGGGAAACTGCAGTCTACTTCTTTGTCTTCTAGGCAATCAGGGAAGAGCCAAGAAAAACACAGTAAGCAGAAAGAGAACGACGATCAGAAGGATCACTAGCCCAGGTCGCATCAGAGTACGCCTGAAGCTGGAGTGAGGTGGAGCTAGGGAAAAACAAGCGACGAGAGATGGTCCCACGCAAGTAGCGAAGAATACGAAAAAGATGACTGTAGTGAAGATGAGTAGGACAACCCATAAACTGACTCAAGATATGGACAGCATGAGCAATATTAGGACAAGTGCTCACAAGATATACCAAACTGCCAACAAGATGGCGATACCGAGTAGGATCCTCAAGAGGATCACCATTAGTAGCACGAAGCTGAAGAGAGAGCTCCATAGGAGTCTCAGCAGTGCGAGTATCAGTCAGACCAGATCGATCAAGAAGATTCTGGACATACTTCTGTTGGGAGAGGTAGTAACCCTCAGGCGTGACAGAGACCTCAATCCCAAGGAGTATGTAAGCAAGTCAAGATCAGTCATCAGAAACTGCTCACTGAGATGCTTCTTCACATACACGACGAATGAGGGATCGTCACCAGTAATGAGCATATCATCCATATATAGAAGAAGCAGCGTCCTACCTCGAGGTGAGACATGGATAAATAGAGCAGGATCATGGGCACTGAGAGTGAAACCAACAGCAATGATCACTGAAGTAAAACGCGCAAACCAGGCACGAGGGGCCTGTTTTAGACCATAAAGAGCATGACGAAGACGACAGACATGGCCATCTGGAACAGAATACCCAGGTGGTGGCTGCATGTAAACCTCCTCATGCAAGACGCCATTAAGGAAGGTGTTCTTAACATCCAGCTGAGAGATAGATGTAACATCCTGAAAATTTAAATTTGAAGAGTGTGAAGTTTTTGAATTATTTTTGCCAAATGTTTTATTTGAAATTGGAGTTTATGATATTTTTCTGAAAGTTTGGTTAATGTTTCAAAAAGTTGAAAGGATCAAGAAGAAAACAAACATATTTAAATACTAGAGAATTAAAAATTTTAAATGAGAATCTGAAAAGATGATCCAGAAAGGACACGGAGAAAATATGATTTAAAAACCTTAAGACCCATTTTTAAAAATAGTGGCAAGAGTAATAAAGGAGCAAAAATTTAAAAATACCAACATATATGGATATATAAATATATATGCATAGGAATAGCCATATTTGAATTTTGCACCTACAAATATAGTGCCTAAAATTATAAATACAAAATTTGGTGAGAAAAAGGGAAATAAAATAAAAGAAAAGAGAAAAAGGGAAACCAGGCCGGCCATTACCCCGGCCCAGCCCCCTCTCTCCCGCTCCTTCGCTGTGGCCGAACGGCCCAGCCATCCGGCTCGCGCACTCGCCAGCCCGCTCCCCCGCGCGTGCGCCCGTGGCCCAGCTCGCCCCCGCGCTGCTCCCTCTGCCAGGTGGGCCCGCGACCTCCTCCGCCTCCTCCCGCTGGCCGGAGGGCCCCGGTGCACAGCGCCTTCCTTGTCTCCTTCCTCCTCTCCCTCACGCGTGCGCTCGAGCTCTCTCCGCCGTTCGTCCCGGTCAAAAGCCGCAAGACTCGCGCGTGGGACACGGCCGACGTGCGAGCTCCCTCGATCCGCGCGGCCATACCCCGCCGCCCGCTGTCGCCGCTGACACGCCGCCTGCCACCGCCACCCGACCGCGCCGCTTGTCCCCGACGTGCGCGCACGTCGCCGCGCGTGGCTAGCCACGGCCCGCCGCCTATAAAACCCGGAGGCCTCTCCATTCGCTACGCCACGTCCGTCTCTGCTTCCCACTCCAAGCAATTGAGCCCTCACCGCCCGTAGCTCACCGGCGCCCTCATCTTCCTCAAGAACGGCCGCCGGGCAATTCGCCGAATCCCACCGCCAAATTTCAATTCCTTCCTCCCACACCACCTCCAGAGCACCGTGAATCCACTCCCGGTCTTCCCTGAGCTCCCCGTTGACCGTGCTTCGCCGGCACCGTGCGCCTCCTCGCCGCCGCCCCGGGCTCACGCCGCCGAGCCACCTCGGAGTCTCTCCACCCCTGCCGGCCGTTGGGTAAGCTTCCCTGGCCTCCTCTATTGCTTGAGCACTCGCCGGATTCCTTCCCTCCACGCCGGCGCTGCCGTCCCCATTTCCACCCCCACCGCCGGCCGCTCCCATCCCTGCCCGAGCCGCCTCACCGCCATTCCAAGCCGAGGCACCACCCCATTAGCTTCCTCACTTTCCCGGGAATCCATTTCACTGGTTAGCCTAGCCTCCCCGGCCACCTCCTGCCGGCGGCAAGGCCAGCACCGAGCGCCGCCTGGGTGCTCTGCTTTGAGCTCAGCTCCTCGCCTGATTCTTCTAATTTGTTTTCCCCTCCCAACACAGGAGATTGGATGCTCAGTTGGTTGGCTGCGGCGTGCTGAGCTATTCATACAGCAGGTCTTGAGTTCAAATCCGTTCACTGCACAGTTTTTCCTCACATTAGTAGTCCATTTTTGTAACCCATTTTTAATTAATAAAAATCAAGGAAAATTTGAGAATAATTCAGAGAATGTAATGAAAATTAAATAAGGATGTAAATGAGATTATTTAATACTTAAATTTGGGTTAGCTCGTATATGATTAAATAATATGGTTTGAGCAATAATCTAAAAAGACTAAATATTAATTAAGGGCATGGATAAAGAAAAACAATTTGGTTAAATGTTCAAATTATAATTAGCATATATGCCCTAGCATGCCATCATTAAAACAAATTCTCTTGGTAGATTTAATTAGTAGCTATGTTGAAACATGAAACCGTATAGCAAGCCTTACTAGATGGATAAATTTAAATTAAAGTAAAGCTAAGCCTAACAATAGTTGAAGTATAGACAAAATAATAACGTGCCATAAATTAAACTTTAACATAAGATTTAATGGATAATAATATAAAACTTAAAAATGTGGACAGCATATGCCCTGGATATCAACACTTAACAAAGTAATGCTCCGCTAGACTCATACGCTGATTCATGGGTCTAACCTAACTCATAGAACTTCCTTGATAAATAGAAATAATAATAATAATAATAATAATAATAATAATAATAATAAAAGAGATTATAAACAAAAAGAACAAGTCATCGTATACTACCACCAGCCTTGCCTCAAATCATCCAAATCACCCATTAACTCATAATTAAACAAAAGTTGAATTTATTCGGATTTATTTGAATCTTTTGAGTTATTTGCTTTCATTTGGATTTAGTCGTTGTCGCATAATTAGAAATTGGAAGTCGTGAAGATTTAATGGAATCAGCGAGGATAAGCTCGAAGTGGAGATAAAGACCAGAAGCTCAAGAGAAATTATTGTGAGCTCAAGACCGCGGTAAACCGCGCCAGGCGAGTCGATACTTTGATCATGTTGAACCTACATTTTCTGCAAATTATTTTGGTTTAAATTATCAAATTGCATGCTGTTATGTTATATGCAAATACATGTTAATTTAAGATTCTAGTTACATGCCTATGGTTTACCTTGAATAATATTACACCCTCCTTTGGAATGATTGAATGTGAAAACCTTGTCGCCCTAGCAAAAGTATAATACTAAAATTTCGAAAATAAGTCCCTAATGATATGCTATGCTTAGTGTTGCATTAATACTCAGGGGGCGCTGAAATGCCCCATACATCATGATCGCTTTTAATAATGAGAAAATGGTTTGGGCAGTCATGGTGGGAATGACTGGTATATTTGACATGACTATTTTATACCCTCCAAAAATCTCAACATGCTTAAATATCTGGGCGGACTAGTTCGAGTGTGTGAATATGTGGTGCAGTGGAAGCACAAAGTGTGTTATTGGTAGACCGCCCAGATAACCCTAAGGACCGAATCTTGTCATGTCACCCGTGTAAAACAGTACAACCACAAGTCTGTAAAGTACAACTTGGCTAAGTAGATTTATCGAAAACTCTGGACTCATCTCACTAATAGGGGGAGAGAAGTAATTATGCAGGGGCAAGGGAAGGTCTAAAGGGACACCGAGTGGAGGGTGAAGTTTCCCAGTCGTGCTAGCGCAGAGGGGAGTGGAGCCCGTACGCTAGTAGCTGTGGGGAACATCCCGTGCAACATATGGGACCCACCGCAAGTGGGCAGTCTCCCATAGGGGTGAGATGACAAAAGGGTCTAGATACTTTGAAAAGTCACTGTGATGGTCTGCTCAACCACACGTCTAAGGAATCGTGTGGGGCAACGAGTTGATTGTCTCTTGTGGTGAAAGTGTACAAACTCTGCAGAGTCTAAAACTATTCGAATAGCCGTGCCCACGGTCAAGGGCGGACATGGGAACTTAACCAGATATAGTTCTATTTCAAAATGCTTTATGATGGGTTGGAAAAGTGGAAGGGCAATGTAAGGCCCTAGTTTGGAATTGTCCTGGGTGTCGTCCCAGTGGTAAGTTAAGCGGCTATAACGCTGAAGAATTGCTATATGGTGCAGATGCCATGTAACGGTGGATGGAATCTGGATCGCTATTATTATTGCATGTTCTTGAACAATATGTTTTTGTTCAAAATGCTAGGTCTCAGGAATTTTTAAGTAATTGTATTCAAAAGCACTCCTTGCAAAACAAAATAACCCGAGCCTCTCCTTTGTTAAGCCATGCATACTATTTATTTGCATTCTGTGTATTGGCTCGCGGAGCACGGGGTCGGAGTGCTCACGCTCGCTTTTGCGGCAAATTCAGAAGCAGGAATCGGATCACTACGCTTCAATAATACCTTTGGATCATGATGGCGAAGAGGATGAAGATGTCAAGGACTAGGTCGCGAACCTCCAGTTGGCTGCCTGTGGGCATGTCCTGAAGGTCCCACCTGTGTGCTTCGTTCTTCCGCTGCTGCAATTTATTGATTTCGGCCTAATCGGCCCATGAGTAAGTTTATTATTTTAATTATGTTTCCACATGATATGTACGTTGATATTCAGAACTGTAACTGTGTGCACTATCTACTGATCCAGGGAATAGTGCAGTCAACACAGTAGATTCCGGATTGCAAAATCTGGGTTTGACAATAGACCACCGGTGAACAGAAGCAACCGCAATAAGAGTGCAAACAATGGTCATATGAGCAACAGGAGCAAACGTCTCATCGTAATCACGACCATACTCCTGCTAAAAACCACAAGCCACAAGACGAGCCTTGTAGCGCTCAATAGTACCGTCAGACCTAGTCTTAATCTTGTATACCCACTTGCACGTGATAGGACGAGCGTGCATAGGTGTCGGTACAATATCCCAAGTCTCCGTACGACGAAGCGCATCAAGCTTCTCTGCCATAGCAAGCTGCCACTCAGAATGAGAAGCAGCCTCACGATAAGAACTAGGCTCAGTGACAGAGAGAGCATCAGTTGTCGAAGTAAAACCAAGACGAGCAGGAGGCCGAATGGTTGCCCGGTCACGAAGGGCATAACGAGGAGCATCATCAGATGAATCAGACGTCGGTGTCAGCAAGAGACCAGAAGAGAGATCTGGTGAAGGACGAGGACGTCTGGAGTAGTACATCCCAGAGAAACGAGACGGTAGTGCCAAAGGAGCAAGAGGCGGAGCATCATCAGATGAATCAGACGTCGGTGTCGGCAAGAGACCAGAAGAGGGATCTGGTGAAGGACGAGGACGTCTGGAGTAGTGCACCCCAGAGAAACGAGACGGTGGTGCCAAAGGAGCAAGAGGCGGTGCTGTAGGAGGCAACACAGGAGGTGAAGGCCCCGAAGACGGGGAAAGGGGGGAAATGGGTGAGGAGTCAGGGAGAGACAACCAGGAGATCGTCTCGATGGTGGAAGCAGTATGAGGAGCCGAATCTCGATAGAAGAAAGGTCGAGATTCGTCAAAGACAACATCTCGTGAGATCCTAATCTGTCGAGTAGAAGGATCATAGCAGCGATAACCCTTATGCTCAGAACTGTACCCAAGAAACACACACTCGACTGACTGGGCTGTCAGTTTAGTGCGCTCACGAGGCGGCAGCAGGACAAAACAGGTGCAGCCAAAAACACGAAGATGACTGTACTGGGGGGCTCTAGAGTAGAGACGCTCTATAGGACTGACATCCTTAAGAGCAGTAGAAGGCTGCATATTAATGAGATATGTAGCCGTAGAAACAGCCTCAGCCCAGAACTGTGGGGGAACGTGAGAAGCAAGAAGAAGGGTGCGAGCAGTCTCAATCAGATGACGATGCTTGCGTTCAGCAACCCCGTTCTGAGCATGGGCACCAGGACAAGAAGACTGATAAAGAGTGCCCTGCTCAGAAAGAAATTGTCTGAACGCACTAGAACAATACTCGCCAGCAGAATCACAGCGAAAAGTACGAATAGAGGACTCAAACTGAGTACGAACCATCATGGCAAAGCTACGATAGATCACACGAAACTGACAAACTGACCACGATTAGACATAGGGAAAAGCCAAGTAAAACGGGAATAGTCATCAATGAAAATAACATAGAATTTATGTCCGCCTTTGGAGATAATAGGCACAGGTCCTCATACATCTAAATGAATTAAATCAAAAGGACGAGAAGACAATGACTCACTAGAATGATAAGTAAGTTGTAGCTGCTTGCCCAGCTTATAACCTCGACAAAACATGGACGTGTCAACAGTAACACGTCCAAGGACACCCTGACAAAGTAATGACGAAAGACGAGACCCACACAGGTGACCTAAACAGCGATGCCACTGCGCAAAAACTCCAGGGGTGGTGGCAGCAGTGGCAGTGGAGGTAGACGTGGTAGGAGCAACTGAAGCAGACGGAAGATGAAGACGGTCGAGAATGTAGAGACCCTGATGATCCCTACGGCGCCGGCCAGTCCCAAGTATCGTCCCTATCTGTCGATCCTGAACGAAACAGGTGTGAGAGTCAAAACCAACCCTACAACCAAGGTCAGTGAGCTGTCCCACTGAAAGAAGCTGCATGGTTAGTTTGGGAACATGAGAAACAACTGGAACAGAAAAATCAGTGGTCAAAAGAGTGCCCTGACAGCTAACAGACAAGGATGTACCATTCGCAGTCTGTACAGAGATAGGAAGGGCAGGAGGTCCCACTGAAAAGAGAGATGTGGAATCCGGTGTCATGTGGAAAGAGGCACCAGAATCTAGAACCCAAGAGGTACCTGGAGGAGACGTCTATGCTAGACTGGCAGAACCGACTGAGCTGTGAGAGAGCTACTGAAGTAGAGTCTGGCAGAGCTACTGAACAGAGTCACCTCGCTGAGATCCTGATGAGCTGGTATGTCCTCCTGTGAAGGAAGGGCCTCCCTGCCCCCCTTGGATCGTCCACCCCCACGCGCCTTATTCCGCTTTTTTCGCACTGCACAACTCTGGTAGTCATGCCCGAAGTTCTTGCAGTGGTTGCATTGAACTCCAGTTGGTGCAAAGGCAGGAGCGAAAACAGGCACCTGGGAGGGAACCGTAGTCGTAGCAGGAACCATCGGTGTAGTCGAAGAAGGAGCAGCAAGCACAGTCGGAACGGACTGTGCTGCTAACCCGAGACGAAGCTCCTCAGCTCGAAGTGTCGAAAGAGCCTCGGTGACAGTCGAACGTGGCGAGCGGCTCAGCAGTTGAGCTCTGACAGGCTCAAACTCTGGGCGAAGATGGCAAATGAAATCATAAAGACGAAGGCGATCGTGATCCGCCTTCTGAACCTTGTGGCACTCCTGGCACAGTGGAGAAGCCAGCTCATCTGTCGCCAGATACTAGCCAGAGCTCGAAAGAAGTCGTCGACGGAAGAATCTCCCTGGCGAAGCATCTCCAACTCACGCTGAAGAGAAAAGAACTGAGCATCACTGCTCTGTTGGTATCGCTCACGCAAGTACTCCCAGATCTGTCGAGTAGACCACAGACCAACAATATCTGGCTGAATGGAATCGTCGACACTGACCACAAGGATGGCACGAACACGGGCCTCATCAGCACACCAGCGCTCGAAAGCGTCAATGGCATACAGAAAAGCCTCATCAGCAGCGTCAGCATCATCATCATCATCCTCTGCCTTCTTTTTAGCAGCTTCATCTGCCCCAGGAGGTACAGAAGTAGGCTGCCTAGGAGGAGGCTAAACCGGCGGTGGTGGAGAAGGACGAGCACCAGTAACATGTCCCTAAAGGCAGAAACCATCAAGCGTGATCTCCATGAGAGAAGACCATAACCTGTAGTTCGTTCCATGGAGCTTTGTTCCCGAGAATGGGATCGCAGCAGATGGAACAGAAGCCATCGGTAGGCGGCGCTGGATGGCGCAGCGACCAAGGCGACGAAGTCTAACAGGCGGCACTGGACGGCACGGCGGTTAGATCAACGTTTTTTCTTTTTTTCTTTTTTTAACTATAAAAGGTTGGCTGCCTGGGCCTCCTGGCTGAAGTGAAGTGAAATCACTTCAGACCGAAGCGTCGGCCGGCTTCGCAGGCGGCGGCCCGACGCAGCGGTGGCTCGGCAATTGCGGCCGGATCTGGCGGCGGCACGAGGCGGAGGCCGCGTCGGCCGGATCTGGCGGCGGCGTGGGCCGGGAGGCGACCCGGCGGCGACAAGCGGCACGGGGCGGAGGTCTCATCGGCCGGATCTGGCGGCGGCGCGGGCCAGGAGGCGACCCGACGGCGACGAGCGACACAGGGCGGAGGCCGCGTCAGCCGGATCTGGTGGCGGCGCGGGCCGGGAGGTGACCTGGCGGCGACGATGGGGAGCGGCGACGACGGGAAGAATCGGCCGACGAGGCGGCGGATCAATGTAGCCCGGGCGTCGGCGGTGGATCTATGTAGCCCGGGCGTCGGCGGCGACTGCACGGGCAGAGGTGCCCGAGCGGCGGCGGCTGCACGGGCAGAGGTGCCCGAGCGGCGGCGGCTGCACGGGCAGAGGTGCCCGAGCGGCGGCGGCGAGTGCGGAAGTAGATCGAGGTTAGGGTTTTAACCTAAGCTCGATACCATGTTATGAATATTGCGCATCTATTCATGAGGCCCAAAGGGCAATATATATAGAGGTATAAGGGGGATATACAGAAGGAATACAAGGCATATTAGGAAACAAATAACAGTTCTAATCTATTTCCTATTCTATCCTTAACAATATGTAGCAATTTACAAGGGAAACTTGTCTTTCCATTGTATGCATGATGCCCCATAGATAAGATCCAAGCTAGCCGTAATCAACATGTGAAGCAATATGACATGTAGAAGTCCACGAGTAACAAAACGTGTGTAGATCAATGCATGCATGGTGTACGGTACAATGTTTGCATGCTGTGATTTTCTGCTAGTTAATTGGTTTGTATTTGGAAACCAATTATAGGATATATGGCATTCTACGTGATATTTTTCCATTGCAACGGAGAAGGCTTGTGTTCTCACTTTGATTTGTATCTGGATTGGGCAGCTGCACGCTATAGTTGGCCGCCGTTTGCTTTTTTTTCCCCTATGTAGCCGAGTATATATAAATCTAGCCGTATGTTGGATTAGTTAGTGGATTTGGAATGGTGGAGATGTTTTTTCTCTCATTAATGTGAGAATTTCTTGCTATTTTTCTTTTTCTCAATTAACGTGGATCTAGGATTAACGTATGTTTGATTAGTTAGCGGATTTGGATGGTTAAATTGTTTTCATTTTTTCTCTCATTAATATAAGATTTTTTTGTTATTTCTCTTTTTCTTAATTAACATGGATTAATGTGGAGGCTATAGCAGGAGACTCCAACTAGTAAAGATAAAGAAAGACGGTCAATAATAGAAACCTGTGCTTAGAAACCTCGTACATGAGAAACATTGATCTCTGGAAGGAAAACCTTGTGCAAAACCTGAACGATCGGAGGAACTGATCAAAGGATTGGACTTGTGTGGCTGGTCCTAGTAGGAAGACTCCGAGGCTCTGAAGTCTGAGCATGGAGAGGTCACTAGAGCAGTCGTATTCCCAGGATTTGTAGCGCAGAGCTCGGTCTCCTCACCTCTGCCGCCGACCCGGCCAAAAGCGGGCGCGTGCGTCGTGTTTCCCGTCCCGGCAGCGCACGAAACCGGCGCCTACCCGTCCAAGCCCCTGCGATGTTGAATGGAGCAACCAGTAATAAAAATTGACGCATTGAAGCGCGGTTTTTAGACCGCGATGACTCCTGACGATCGAACGTGCGTTGTTGCTACAGGGATGAGGCCGTGCATGCGTCGACCACCGTGGTCCGTGGATACGTGGTGACTTCCGACTCGCAAAAGAGTCTTCTTCTATACTCATAAATTGTAAAAGATAGATGAGATTAAAGTAATATATACTAAGTCATATGAAAATCTATCAGATTTGTTCACTAAATCACTCCCCGCATCTAGCTTTGAAAGGTGAATGATAAGACTTAGGGAAGTACAGAATTTAGGGGGAAATTATCTCAAACCCGTTAGTAAATCTTGATCATGAAGATTAAGTATCCAAAGGAATAAAGTCCTGAAGACTGAATGAAATTGGGTGAATTGTACTATTTTTTTCCCTTGACGAGTTTTCCTGAAGTTTCTCGACCAAGGTTTTTAATGAGGCAATTCGTGCATCGCAGCATCACATGTATCATGTACTCTTTCTCCAAATTTTTTCCACTTGATTTTTATGGAGTTTTAACAAGGCATGAGCGTGTCGGATGAGTGCCCAAGAGGGAGTGTTAAGAAATCTGTGCCTGGGCCGGCAGACCTGGCCCATGCTGGGCACCTCACCGAAGACTATAAATAGGGAGCCGTACCGGTATATTTTGTACACATGCCATCAGAAATTAATAAAGAAAGATCAGGAGTTCTTTCTATCTCTCTGTGTGTTCAATCTATTATACTGTCTTCTGTGATTGATTCGATTTGTTCTAAGCAAAGAAATCGATCGGACTGATCGCCAGCATCGGTTCCTCAACAAACTGATCTTGTTTCCGGCCGGCAGACTGCGTATGCTGTGATTTGTTTTCCAGTTTGTTTCGGATATGGAAGTTATTTGTAGCAAGTTACAGTGGAACCTTGTCTTTCCATTGTATGCATGACGCCACATAGATAAGATCCAAGCTAGCCGTAATCAACACATAGATAAGATCCAAGCTAGCCGTAATCAACATGTGAAGCAATATGACATGTAGAAGTCCACGAGTAACAAAACGTGTGAAGATCAATGCATGCACGGTGTACGGTACAATGTATGCATGCTGTGATTTTCTGCTAGTTGGTTTGTATTTGGAAACCAATTATAGGATATATGGGCATTCTACGTAATTTTTTTTCCATTGCAACGGAGAAGGCTTGTGTTCTCAATTTGATTTGTATCTGGATTGGGCAGCTGCACGCTCTAGTTGGCTGCCGTTTGCTTTTTTCCCCCTATGTAGCCGATCAGTATATATAATCTAGCCTGTATGTTGGATTAGTTACTGGATTTGGAATGGTGGAGATGTTTTCTTTTTCTCTCTCTCATTAATATGAGAATTTCTTGCTATTTTTCTTTTTCTCAATGGGAATTGATAAACATCATCCGAATGTTTTCTTTCTAACTATCATCTAGATTTGTGACCGTTAGATTAGAGATCCAACGGCCACGAATTCTCCCTGCCTCCTCAAAAAAAAATCTCCCCCCCCCCAAAAAAAACAGAGCCATCAGATCTCTAATCCAATGTCCAAAATTTGAATGATTGTTAGAAAAAAAACATCCGAGTGATACCTAGACACACCCTTTCTCAATTAACGTGGATGTAGGATTAACGTATGTTTGATTAGTTAGCGGATTTGGATGGTGAAATTGTTTTCATTTTTTCTCTGATTAATATAATTTTTTTTTCTATTTTTCTTTTTCTTAATTAACATGGATTAATGTGGAGGCTATAGCAGGAGACTCCAACTAGTAAAGATAAAGAAAGACTGTCAATAATAGAAACCTGTGCTTGGAAACCTCTTACATGAGAAACATTGATCTCGATGGAAGAAAAACCTTGTGCAAAACCTGAACGATCGGAGGAACCGATCAAAGGGTTGGACTTGTATGGCTTGACCTAGTAGAAAGACTTGGAGACTCTGAAGTCTGAGCATGGAGAACACTGGAGCAGTCGTATTCCCAGGACTTGTACCGCAGAGCTCGGTCTCCTCTCCTCACCTCTGCCGCCGACCCGGCCAAAAGCGGGCGCGTGCGTCGTCTTTCCCGTCCCGGCAGCGCACGAAACCGGCGCCTACCCGTCCAAGTCCCTGCGAATGTTGAATGGAGCAACCAGTAAGAATGGTGAATGCAGCGCGCGGTTCTTAGACCGCGATGACTCCTGACGATCGAACGTGCGCTGTTGCTACAGGGATGAGGCCGTGCGTGCGCCGTCGACTACCGTGGATACGTGGTGACTTCCGACTCGCTGCGAGAGCAGCTGCAAATGCACGCCGTCGTCGGCCGCAGGTTGTCTACGGCGTGACGTGAAACGGCCGGTGAAACATCGTGGCTGGCCTGGCCTGACGGCGGCTTCGGGAAATGTCCATCGGCGATCGATCGCGAGACGGAGGAGAGAAAAGGTCGTGGAGAGTTAGGCCCCGGTACGTAGCTTTTGCCGCGAAGGTGGCGATACTAGCTTGTTCAACTGTCGTACGTACGTGCTGCAACAAAATTCGCGATGCTGACGTCTGAGAGACCGGTTTCGTAGTGTGATTAGTTGCTGATTAGTTGACATTTGCTAGTGTTTCGATGCCGTGGGAACGTAGGCTTCGCCTGACGCAGTCGTATCACGATCAACAAAATACTGTCATATATTTGTACGTAGAACTACATGTACCCACAGTTACCTAGGACTAGCAAAGCTATATTTTTTTGATAATGGAAGTCTTTATTAATAAACCAAGAACAGTACATCAAGATGATACACAGTCTTGGAAAAGAAAACTCCCAGCCTCTGCCTCACTCAGAGACACACAGCTAAACCAAAGAAAATAAAACAAACTAATGGCTATCAATCCGTAGACTAGATCGCCACCCATGTGCCCGGGAGTAAAAAACCTTGGCCGCACGGTCCAAACGTTGTGAAGCCGCCACAACCAGATCCTGTAAATCCGTTCTGTGAAGGATAGCCCAAGAACGGAGTCGTTGAGAAGCCGCATAAATAACCTGCAAGGGAGAAAAAGTTTGTTTCTTTTCAAAAATAATATCATTTCTATGTAACCAAATTGACCAACAGATAGCTGCTGCCCCAAGCAAAACTAACGGTTTCAAATTTTTAGTTACACCATTTAGCCAACTTCCAAACATGTGTGATACTTTTTGGGGTTTCATTATGTTGAAAGCGATTTGGGGGATACTCCAGACCGCTCTAGCAAAACGACAATCAAAAAACAAATGCCTAATTGTCTCGTCTTCGTGACAAAAGCTATATAGCGAGGCTGCTAAAGTCCTGACTCCTGAGCCAATTTGCTCACATGGCAATGCACGTACAGTTTTTGCAGGTGCAAGGTGGTACATGGAATGATCTGATTGGATTGATAGGATTCAAAAAACAGAATATGATAAGGAGTTTTTTAGAAGATGGGAGTCAATATGATAAGGAGTTGATTTAGTTAGGTTGTCATCGATGACAAAAGTGCCCGGAATAGCCATTTTTTTCAAGATGATGAGTATTTAGCATTATGAGCTCGGTGAGACGATGACGTGCTCGTGCCAGAAATTGTTCAGGGAGATAACTACGACGAGTACTTGGAAATGAGAACGCTGTCAACGTCAATCCATGATCTATAGCTTGACCACACCACGCTGATTTTCTTGAGCCAACCACACCTCTAATTTAATCATGCAGTTCTACTACAATAATCTGAATTGTACCAAGGAATTATTAAACTTCATGACGTCTGTGCCTTCCAACTTAACAAGAAAATTTAGGCCAAGTGTAGAACAGATCTTAGGAAGGTACGTACCATCTGACAAGCACATATATAACATATTATGAGTTCTATAAAAAATGAGTTTCTTGATAATACAGCTAGGAATTTCCAGAGTAAAGAAAGAAAACGTTCTCCTAGACTACGTGTCAAGGAATATATATATATATATATATATATATATATATATATATATATATATATATATATATATATATATATATATATATAGAGAGAGAGAGAGAGAGAGAGAGAGAGAGAGAGCGTGTGAACTCATGACAGCGAGCGGACCCATGCATGTATATGAACTCAAAATAACTCATTTTCTTTGGGGGTAGCTGTGCACACATCTGGTATGGGTAGCTAGGTACATCCGTACATGTAGTGATACAACGTATGAAATAGGGCTCGTACAAAAAATTGAAGTAGTAGTCGATCGATTGCATGTTTCTATATAACTAAGTGCTCGTACTCCATGCATGTCAAAGTTAATGAATGGCGATTGTATGAAAGCGCACTAGCTAGCAGACGCCGCCATGCGTGTATGACACATAGATGCAGAGGTTCTTGAAAAGGAAAATGATACGGGAGTAGTAGATGCAGAAGTCAGGTCGTGTCCAGCTTGTATCATCTTGTACTAACACAGTATTCTAATCCCTAGCTAACCAATTTAATTAGTAGTAGATGCAGAAGTCAGGACAACTCTTGCGTACAAGCTCCACATATATTTTGGCTGGAGAATACAAGCTCCACATATATACTAGTAGTCTATATTAATCTAGCAAGGACACTTAATATAGAATACTAGTACTATTAATCTAGCTATCAACTGTGAGATCGAATTCCCTTTTGATTGAAAGATTCGGTAGCTAGGTACGAGTACAAGCTATGTCATGTTAAACAAATTGTCAAACAAGGGAATTTCGCCTCAAGTCCGCTACGTGTATTTGCAGGCACACGCAAGAGTTTTGATCTATTTCTAGTGACACTTTTCCAAATACATCCAAAGAGTGTTGAGTAGAAAAAGGCACTCCATCGACGTCAGTTTTTCTTACCATCCAAACTTAAACTTTTCCAAGAATTCCTTGGCGATGACCGGAACATCCCAGAACGGTACAAATTTGGGCATATATATATATATATATATATATATATATATATATATATATATATATATATATATATATATATATATATATATATATATATATATATATATATATATATATATATATATATATATATATATATATATATATAAAATATATATATACATATGCGTATACGTATACATATTCCAGTACCATTTTCTCCTATCCCTAGCTACAACCAGCTGCACGTTTACACGTATCCTTTGAAAATTAACAAAACGCACAATTGCATGTTGAAGAGTTGCATAGCGATCGTTCGTACGCTCACCTCCGTTATATAATATTCTACGTACAGTCTATTCAAGATACATAGAATTGAAGGCGCGTTCCTTCCACTTTTGAGTCTTGTCTGTTCGATGATTTGACCCGTGTTTCAGATGTTTAAGAAGGAACGTACTAGACCGTTAATAAAAGTCGAATGTTTGGCCGTGAATCAAATCCATGTACGCTACGTGGATATATACCTTGTGTTCGTCGTTCATTCTTTTGGAAACGTTTCGCGCGTGTTCGCCACAACCATGCATGTTTGGTGCACGTACAGACCATGTGCAAGAGAAAGAACGTAAAGAACACTCCCTAAAATAAATAGGAGCGAAGAGAACAAAACGCATGATAATTTACACGCGAATGCTTTGTTTCACGTTCCAGGAAGATGAGAAAACCGTGGCTTCATTAATCCTCCAGCGTTGAGAGGAACGTACGAACCGAAACCTCGCAGACTCCGCAGTCATTCAAACGAGAGAGAAAAAAACAAAGGCTCCTAAACAAATTCACATCCTTAAACGTACGATTAATTCATCAAAGTTGAATCCGAGGTCTTTAAAAGATTTGACTTGTTTGTAAAGCCATCTTAAAAATCCTGTTTGTGAATCTAGCTTACGTTACCTGCTTGAAAAAAAGCATCGCCCAATAGACATGGAAGGATACAATTCTCCCATCCTTTTCATCATAATGAATTTGCGACTATAGCTTACTCAAGGGGTCTAAAATATTAGGCAACATGACGTAATTATCTGTCCTTGCTAATTAAGTTCTTCTCTGATTCTCTGTCGTCCATCTTGTTATCCATCTTGTGATAGTTATAGCTATGTTAAGTAATCGGTAATCGATCGGTTACGTAAGCCAAGCCATTGCGGGCATACATATATATATAGATCGAGTGCTAGATGCATGCATCGATCTCAGCAACATGTCATGCTTCGACCTAGGATGTGTTCGTTCTCGATGGATCTCCAGTTGCATGCAACAGCTACTTAGACGTCAACTACATGGTGCATGTGCAGATATGTACTACAGTATTACTACTAGTTTTGTGCGTACTATTACATGCTTAAGTTGCATGTTGAACTTAATTAGGAACCAAGTCAAGAATTTGCCCCCAGAAGACCTAGCTAGAAATCATTTCTTTGACACGACCAATCCATAAATACATTCTCCGATTCTCGATATTAATAACTACTCGCAGTATCTAGAGCTAGTCATCGTTATGATCACCACTTACGAATGTATACCATTAATACGCTGACCATGTTGGAAAGTGAACGAATGGTGAACGACTATCAACTTGAAGACGAGCCCAAAACGAAAGAGCAGACAAGCGTAATAATATAGAAGTACTTTTTAGTCATGTTAATGGATGGGTTTTTTTGGATTGTGACTTATGGTTTTTGGTTTAAATGTTTGAATTCTGACCGTTCGCGCGAGAGAGTATGGATAAAGATACTTGCATGCGATTTTAGTCTATATAAATGAAGTCAGAACATTGTCTACTATAATCAACCTGTAGACCCCGCCTTAAAAAGACACTCTGTTTAAATACTAATTCCTGTAGAAAACTAAGTCATAGGCCCAAAAGAACCCACCCGTTATCTTTTGAAGAAGTAATATCATTTTTATATTACAAATATGATATTTTTATGTGTACAAGTGATAAATTCTAAAAGGTAATTGATACAGTGCAGATGTACAAAGCAACCAACCACCCATTCCATCTCTCACTCCATGCCCTCTCTTCTCCTCCCTGCAAATCTCTCATAGATTTCTCATTAGACACCACCATAGCCGAAGCAGTTGAAGACCGCGTGGAGCCCTCCCCTTCCAAGGCCAACGCCTCTCAGTCCTTGCATGCTGATGTCCCATTCAAAGCTACAAAGTAGATCATTAGCGTCTTTTGTGTTTTTGAGAGGCCTCCAGAAGCATCGCAGCCGCTGGGTTCTACCTCCACATGTGCCACCATTGGTCGCGGTGTCACCATTTCGCAACCAAGTGTTGCTTCTGCCCCCTATGGATCTGGGCTCGCTGGTGACAAGGTGATAGTTTTGGCCAGACGTCGTCTCTTCCTTCGTGCTCGTCCGAAATGTTGCAACAAGTCGAATTATTGCACTAGGTCTTTTTTCATGTTGTAATACCTCTTCTAAGTTATTTGCAGTATTCTAATGAGTGTTTTATTTGTTGAAATAATATTTTTTTTGTTGGAGATAGTTTTTTATATTATTGCACAAGTAATTGGAACGTGAGTGCATGGTCAACACCTCAACTTGGTGATGGCCCTCTTAATTAGTGCACAAGCCAGCGGAGAAGCATGCCGATTGTAGAATTGGCCACCTAGTTTTGAATCATTTCTTTTTTCCCTCTTTGGAAATTAACTGGCTAATTACGAATCTTACGATTGAGTTCACTCAAGTACGGCAGATGGGAAGGCTTCCAAGTTGCTACTCTCTTGTGCATGCTTGCATGGTCCGAAGCTGGCATATCATTATCGCCGTTCAACACATCCCATACGTGTTGATGACATCTGAGTTGTCTGATAAGAGATAGACTAAGTCGTCAATCTTACTATGATCTAAACTACACAGAAAGAAACATAATGTCTTTATTGCTCAGAATATGTTAAAGAACGTGCTTAATGATTACGAAGAACAATATATGAATGAACTATAGATCAAATGAGGGATCTTGTGCTGCAGCTCGACTTGATCTTAAATAGCATCGAAGGGATGTTGGTTGTATCCAATGAAGAGGCCCTTGTCACTTCTAGGAATTAACGCACATGGAGAAGGTTCACTAGGACAAAATAAGCTATACTGGACATCTCATCACAAACGGTTCATAGGAATTGTTTATGATGTAATTATCATAGACAATTTTACAAACGTGAGCGTCTGTGTTACTAGCGATGGCTAGAATCATCTGTGATACACAATTATCACATACGGTTCTTGTTAATAACCATCTATAATAGTTCATAGGCGGTTATTAAAAAGAACTATCTGTGATAATTGCAGATGTCATAGATAGTTTTTAATTAGACCCGTTTGTGATATTACCACAGAAGGTTATTAAAAAGAACTTTCTGTGATGTATCTCTGAAAGAATGACGCGCGCTTTGTTTTCCTGATGCATCTCTGATTGCTTCATCTCCCTGATGCGTCTTTTCATCTCACGTGCCAAATATATAAAGATGATCAGCCGCTATGTACCGAATTAAGATTTCCCACATCGCTGATATACATATTATCTACTCTCAAGTACAAACAAATGGCTCTAGCAGCCTCTTCCTTGTCACCAGCATTGATGGCCAGCCTGGCCATCCTATACAAGCACCTCGCCGCTCGTACACTGGCAGATGCTGCAGAAGGATATTGTGCTAATAGTGTCCTCCAACCTATGTCCGAGGATTTGCCAAAGAAGGTGATGGCCACCTTCCACCATCCTGACATCCTACTCCGTCGCATCTTCCGGTTGGTCTCCCACTTTCGACGAGCTAACTTTGCCATCAACATGGTCATTCACAGTGATATTGCATGTCTCCAATAGACTTGCCGTCACTTGGAGTGCTTAGTCTAAATGGCGAACGACCGAGTCAACCTTGCCGAGACCCCTGAAGCAAGGGAAGAGAGCATATGTGCTCAATTCAACTTGATTCGTCAGTCGGAGGGTCTTCGAGAGACACTTGAACAAGCGCGTCAGTGAGTGGATGCATTTCAGGCTTCGTTATGATGATCTCGAACCGTCCGATGCTAACTATGTTGTCTATGAAGCTTTGAAGATGGAGATAGCATGCTACCTTCATCAATAGAAAAACTTTGATCTTTGTAAGAAGTGACTGACCTAAGTTTCTACTTTTTTTTAATCTTTGTAAGAAGCAACTGGCCACGCTGTTTAGCCATATGTAAATACAACAATAAAAATAGATGAATTTGTATTTACTGTCTTCTATATATGTAAACGGTCCCGGTATAATTGCCGGCCTCCTCCTCCTCGAGCATGATGCCGCCTCCTCGTCGCGCCTCCTCCTCCCCGAGTATGCCGCCTTCTCCCCAAGCACTCTACCTCTTCCCTGGTGCACCTTCTCCCCCGAGCCTATCGTCTCGTCGCTAAGCACAGTGCCTCCTCCTCCCCGAGCATGAGCCACTGCCTCCTCCCTGGTGTGCCTCCTCCCCGATCACGCCATATGTAACATTCTTCTTTCTTGTTTATGATATGGCAATAAACAATGTATCATCATGATTATACATCCTAAGGATGAATGCCTAGGCTTAAGTCTCAATTATGCACTTTTGATGTCAATGTCCCAAGATGAATTACTAATGCTCTTAAGCATTGATTCCCAAAATAAAAGATAAGTCATATATAGATCTCAAGTCAATAACTCGCATAATTATAATTAAATAAATTTGCACTTGATTTGCTTTAGCTATGCAAAATATGTTAAGTTTGATATCGCTATCATCTAAGGAATATAGAGTAAAAAAGAGTTATGCCATCACCCACCCGCCCAATTGCCTCCCACTCGCTGAGGTTTACAATTTTAGAATCTTAACAATTTCATATCCCATACTAAATGATTCATGAGTTAAATTAGTACTACTAGCACACTTATGATGGTTCTAATCTATAGTACACTAAGAACTCCAATTTCATCTACAACTATCTTTTTTCAACAAAAATCTCTACGATGTTCCTCGCCCCCAAGGGTGCCTTTATTACCAAGGTAAGAATATCACTTATTAATGCTTTGTACCACTTTGCCTTCACGGTCTGTATGAGAACTGTCTGTGAGTTGATGATATTAGAAGCAGAAAAAATAATTTTACACAACACACACCAAGTATATCTTATAAAATATATAAGAAATGCATTTATTAATTCATTGCTTATTCTGTAAGATATACTTGGTGTGTGCTGTGTAAAATTATTTTTCTACTTCAGATATCACCAACTCGCAGACGGTTGTCATGGACAAACTTTAACCAACCTCCACCTGTTACCATTACTAATCACCATCTTGGTTTTTCATATATTCCCCATACATTGAAAGCAGTACATATATATTTAATGATAACAATAACATATGTAGTCTTGCACACCCCATAACTTAAATGAGCTAGAGTCAAAGTCAGATCCTATATCACACTTGTACTTCAAATGGCATAAAACAAATGACACTGTATCCAATGTGTCATTTGCTTCATACCATTTGAAGCCCAAGGGTGATATGGGGAGCTAGCTAGAGATAAAGTTAGATCTCATACACACTTGGATTTCAAAGAGAATGAAACAAACGACACACTAGATCTAGCGTGTCATTTGTTTCGTGCCCTTTGAGATCTAATGTGTCATTTACTTCATACCCTTTGAAGTATAAGTGTGATATGGGATATGACTTTGTCTCTAACTCATTTAAATTATAAGTTATGCAAGACTACATATGTTAGTGTTACTATAAAATATATACGTGCTGCTTCTAGTAAATGAGGAAGATATAGAAGACCAAAAATGGTGATTATTAATATCACAGACAGTTTTTGAAAAAAATCGTGTGTGATAACACATCACAGACGATTTGTTTTATTAGTCATCTGTGATATGTACATATCACAGATTTTTATATTTTAAAACCGTCTACAATACGTACACATTACAAATGATTATTTTTAAAAACCGTCTATGTTGTTACTTAGCACATACCATTTGAAGCCCAAGGGTGATATGGGGAGCTAGCTAGAGATAAAGTCAGATCTCATACACACTTGGATTTCAAAGAGAATGAAACAAACGACACACTAGATCTAGTGTGTCATTTGTTTCGTGCCCTTTGAGATCTAATGTGTCATTTACTTCATGCCCTTTGAAGTATAAGTGTGATATGGGATATGACTTTGTCTCTAACTCATTTAAATTATAAGTTATGCAAGACTACATATGTTAGTGTTACTATAAAATATATACGTGCTGCTTCTAGTAAATGAGGAAGATATAGAAGACCAAAAATGGTGATTATTAATATCACAGACAGTTTTTGAAAAAAAATCGTGTGTGATAACACATCACAGACGGTTTGTTTTATTAGTCATCTGTGATATGTACATATCACAGATTTTTATATTTTAAAACCGTCTACAATACGTACACATTACAAATGATTATTTTTAAAAACCGTCTATGTTGTTACTTACCACAGACGGTTTGAAACCATCTGTGATAACAACATTTCATTACTGACTTATAAATTCAAATAGCTCACAAAACCATCTGTGATAACATTTTTAAACTGTCTATGATGTCCTTTACTACAGTAGTTGTTGTTGCCAAGATTCACCCTTCCGATATACTTGCAAGATGATTCCTTAGGTGGTTCTTATCAGTGAAACATGAAAGGAGCCAGGCAGTTATGTCAAAGACACAACAATGCACATTTCTCCCATCTTTCGCACATGATAGGCTTATCTATCAGTCAGGTAAGTAGGTCTATATCTTCGTTCTTGAACCCTCAGACTGGTATAGGTGACTAACACCTAGTGTAAAGTACGTATATATTCCTCCAACTGGGGGTATATTTGGAGGCTACCGACTAGACTTTGTTCTATAGCTACGGTAGATAGTAAGCTATTTATTATAAATTATTTAATCCTCGGTCATGATGAAAAGTACCGTGGATCACACTAAATAACTACAGGGTCGTGCATGCAGTTTTGCAATCATTTTAGTTAACAAAGTAAAAATAAGAATAGGTCACATTCTTTAACGTTTAAATCAGAATCAGATGCACACCCATCTCAATTCTCAAAGCTAATCCAAAGGTTAGGAATATCGGCTTAGTTTTTTTTTAAAAAAAATCAAGACACTCAAAATAGCAAAAACGAAATAGATAATGCCCAGACAATGGCAATACAAAACATACCCTTAATTTTAAGTTTTAAATATCTAAGTATTTTTAACACTAGCACCACCGCATTTATTACTGACTGTAGTTTCGCATTTGCATGATCTTATTTATTTGATGAGTTTTTTTTTGCTGCAGATCGAAATGGTACGAGGTGGCAGTTAGTAGTGTAACTCTTGACTACATTTAGGCCCCGTTTAGCACGGCTCCATTTCACAAGTGGAGCTGTTTTTTTTTTTGCTTCAGCTCCACAAACAGCTCCACCGGTGGAGCTGGAGCTGTTTTGGTAGACTGTTTGGCAAAACAGCTCCACCTGTTTTATCATGCATGATTGGGAGATATCAATTGTCCAATATACCGCTGTCTATTTGGCTTGTAGTACAAGGGCAGTGGCAGATCGCGTAAATTCACGAAAGTACAAGGGCAGTGGCATGCGGGCCTGCGGATGGAGCCGGTGGAGCTACTTTTTTCAGCTCCATCTCGTACATATCTTTTGTCTCGGCAGGTTTTAAGGGACTCCTTGGGTGGAGCTATTTTGTTTTACTCCGTTTGGCACAAAACGGCTCCAAACAGCTCCAGGAGTCGGTGGTGGAGCTGTGTCAAACGGGGCCTTACATGGACACCTTCCGGGAAAATAGGAAGTTTTGACTTTAGACAACATGGTAGAAGGAAAGTTACTACTTCACTCTTGACCCACTCCTGCGTTCAATAGTTCACTCTTGACCCGCTCCTCTGTTCAAAAGGCATGCGAAGATAATTCAGTAACAGTAATCAAAATCCACTTTTGAATTGAATTAGGAATAATTAGTTGCACTCAACTACCTCATCTCGCCGGTGCAGAGGCACAGCCCAGCTCAGCCTCTATTTAAGCAGCACAGGCCGCTACCCTTCACACTCGACCACGACGAGCACAGGAACACCTAGCTAGCTAACCACTTGCTAGCTCGTATACGTCCGCTTCCCACAGGCCGGTCAAGCATTCCCACATGGCGTCCGAGCAGCAGCACCCCGCTCCCGCTGTGCCGAGGTGGACGCCGAGCCCGCCGCGGCGGCAAAGCCGACCGGCTGATGCCGCGGACGAGGGGCCATCTGACACGGCCTCCGAGCTCAGCGCCTCCATGCGCAGCACCGACGGCTTCCCCTTCGGCAGCGGGCGCTCGTTCGCGCAGCCGCCGTTCCTGCCGATGCCGATGCCACTGCCGCAGTCCTCGCTGGAGATTAGTGTGGAGAACGGGGGGGTCGGGAGCGGTGCCGCCGTCGTTGTCCGCGAGACGTCCTTGCGCCGGACCGACCAGGGCGTCGTCCTCGCGTGGGAGGACCTCTGGGTGTCCGCGGCCGGCGGCAAGGGCGGCCGCGTCCCCATCCTCTGCGGCCTCAACGGCTACGCGCGCCCCGGCGAGGTCCTCGCCATCATGGGGCCGTCCGGCTGCGGCAAGTCCACTCTTCTAGATGCCTTAGCAGGTACTGTATACATTACATGCACGTGAATCTTACGAAAATCTTTTCTGCACACTCATGACATAAATTATACTCGTGTCTGACCTGACCTTTCGATCAATCTTCATGTTAAGCAAAAGATTTTGTTCATACGCACATCTAATCTAGATTTTTTTTTCTGGGAATGAGGAGCAAGATGAAATTATTACGAGTTGCGTGCTGTGATACTATGTTTCATGTTCGTGGTACAGGAAGGTTAGGTTCTAATGTGAGCCAGAAGGGAGACATTCTGATCAATGGCCGGAGGCAGACGTTGGCGTTTGGAACATCGGTAAGCCTAGCGCATGATACGGACATACGGTGGTTCGGAGAATCTCGATTTCGTTGATAATGATTTGAGTATGTGGAAGTAAATTAATTCATGGCCGTGAACTCAACCCATCGCGTGTGCGTGCACGCACACACATGTGCAGGCGTACGTGACGCAGGACGACGTTCTGATGACGACGCTGACGGTGCGCGAGGCGGTGCACTACTCGGCGCAGCTGCAGCTGCCGACAGCGATGTCGGCGTCGGCGAAGAGGGAGCGCGCGGAGGAGACGCTGCGGCAGATGGGGCTGGAGGGCGCGGCGGACACGCGCATCGGCGGGTGGGCGCACAAGGGGATCAGCGGCGGGCAGCGGCGCCGGGTCAGCATCTGCATGGAGATCCTGACGCGCCCCGCGCTGCTGTTCCTGGACGAGCCCACGAGCGGCCTCGACAGCGCCGCGTCCTACCACGTCGTCAGCCGGATCGCGCGGCTCGCGCGCCGCGAGGGCATGACCGTCGTCGCCGCCGTGCACCAGCCCAGCACCGAGGTGTTCGGCCTCTTCCACGGCCTCTGCCTCCTCGCCTACGGCAAGACCATCTTCTTCGGCCCCGCCGCCGAAACCAGCCAGGTACGTACGTACTACCAGAGCATACGTGTATAGCGTTATTAGTTGTTGTTATTGCTAACTAATTGCACCAGCTCCGTCTAAGTTTGTTTTTAAAAAAAGAATTATAGTAGTAGTTTCGACAGGTAGCCACACTCTGGTCGGGGGATTCACACTTAGGATATATATACTATATTATTGGCAAGGGTGTTTCTATATTTTCTTCAAAGTGATTTGCATAATTTTAAAAGCAGAATTGAATAGTAGGTAGTGATTACTTATCTTTTTATATACTTTAAAATTAGTATCATTCTTGTTAAAATACAAAGTATAGAAGTACTGCTTTATTCTTGGTGGTACGTACTACTAGTCTACTAGCACAAAATGATAGACAAAATTGCATCCAATATTTGCTCATTAAAATTGTCCATTCAAGTCCATATATTCTTGTGACATTAGTCGAGCCTTTGCATTTCATTTTTTGTTAAACGAATCCATGTGCTGAATTTATTTCCGTCACACTTATTATGATGCCTAGTTACTCTAGTGCTACAACATGAGGTTTAAAATTTTCTCTGACGGCAACCATGGCAGTTTTTTTAAGATGGGGTAACATGAGAAATTGAGAATTGCGTAAGATTGGATGTTTTGAATGATTTTCTTTTCTAAAGTTCCCACTACACTTATCACGGACTTGAATAGCAAAACTAGAAGCTCAGAGACTCAAATGAACAACTCAAATGTACTCCTCCGTTCTAAAATGTAAGTCGTTTTTTACTTTTTATGATCTTTAATGTAATACTTTGACTATAATTTATTATTATTATATACTAGAAAAAATAAAAATATGTATTATAAAAGTATTTTATCAAATAAATTTAATGATACTATTTTTATGTAGTTAATTTATATATTTTAACATATATTAATAATTAAATCTTAAAAAATTTGACCACACAAAAACTACAATAACTTATATTTTAGGATAGATATCGAATCAACGACAACCTATTTTAGGACAGTGGATAGAAGTAACGTTCTACTTTAGCCAAATTACAAACTACAGCAGTACGGTACGTCAGAAAACTAGTACCGACGAAGAAATCTGGACACTGTTGGACCCCTGTGTACACAAAATTCTCGTTTTGGCCTCCGAACGAAAAATTTCCGGTTTTGGACCCCTTCTGAGCGCGGGATTACGAGCTGCCGCCACGTCGCCCCGGTTCACCGCGCAACCCCGCCGTCCACCGCGCGAACGCCGCCCCCGCCGCGCCATCTACCGCGCGAGCGCGCGACGACCGTTCCCCGCCGCGCGATCGGCCGCCCGACCGCGGCTCCCCCCGCCCGAGCGCGCGTTTCGTCCGCGGAGCACGCGCGCTGGAGCCAACGATTGCGATCGCGCGGCGGGGGCGGCATTCGCGCGGTGGACGGCGGGGTCGCGCGGTGGACCGGGGCGACGTGGCGGCAGCTCGTAATCCCGCGCTCAGAAGGGGTCCAAAATCGGAAATTTTTTCGTTCGGGGGCCAAAACAGGAATTTTGTGTGCATAGGGGTCCAACAGTGTCCAAAATTCACCGACGAAACGAGAACTTTTCTATTGGTAGGTACTTGGCTAGCTGAAGGCCTGAAAGATGACTACCGTAGAAAAGCTGGAAGACTAGGACTATTTCTCTCGGTTTTTAAAAGCTATTTTTAATATTTTTATAGTAATTAGTTTTTAAATAGAATAGAATATTTTTTACAATGGAGTTTATAAGTTAATTATAATACACACTGTAACAACTTTATTTATATTGGTTAAAATCATACATAAATTTTTATTACTCCATATTCTCCTTCACGAACAGTCTAAAAGATATAAGCCGCAACCAAACGTCATAAGCCAAGCCAAAAAGAACATGTCATTAGTTCTGTTCTTTTAAGCTTTTGACTTTTGGTTTCTCCGAAAATCGAAATAAATAGGATGGTTTTTTGAAATGGATTATCTAAATAATATGAATATATCTATACATTTTATCTCTGCCGGTTGCAGCATCACATCCATACACAGTGATACCGTTGAGCTCGTTTGATAATTTTTTCAGTGCCGAAAGCTGAAAGCTCAGGTTCCAGATAACTCTGCAAAGGTCGTAAAATACTAGTACTAGGTAAACCACTGTGCAAAAGAAGTCCTGACCAGGAAAAACGTTATGTTTTACAAAATTTATCGGAGGTAATTATAATAGAACCGGTAACTATCGGTTACTGGGTTTTTGGATGAAAATTTAAATTAAAATTTAAAGTTTTCAGATGTTAAAAACTTTGAAAAAATTGCAAGTTCCCTTTATATTGATGAAAATTAGATAAATCTAAAATTTTTATTTGATTTGAATTTTTATTGGATCCACTAATAATATCGATAACCAACGGTTTTCCATGAAATTTCCCTGGTTCCGATACAATAAAGTAACACGTGCGATCAAAGACGGAATTAGGAAGTAGTAGGTCAATTTGGGCTTATTTTTGGTGGCTTATGACTGAAAAGCACTGTAGCTAATTGAAAAAACACTGTAACTGACAGAGGCTTATTTAGCATAATTAAATTTAAAAAATCAAAAAATATGTTAGCCCATTACGTATAATACAAGCAAATACGGGAAAAAAGAACCGGCAAAAAAACTCAACAAAAAGCCAAAAGTTCAGAAAAAGACGAAATTTATGAATAGTGAAAAATAAGCCGGAAGCTAAAAGCTGAAACCAAAACGATCACAGTCTTAAGAGGGCATGTTCTTTACAGGTTCTAAAAGTAGCTTTTAACTTTTATTATAATATATAACTTTTAAATAAAATATTTTTTCAAGATATGGTCTACAAGTTAATTGTAGTACATGTTAAAGCCTAACATTTGTACTAGCCAAAATCGTAAGTAAATATCTCTCTCCGTAATCTCTGTCACGAATAATCTAAAATTTAAAATTTTCAACCAAAAACCATTAAACCATAACAGTAAGGGAAAAAAAGAACAGACCCTGTTTCTTTAGCGTATATTGACCACTCGCCAGTCGGTTTGAGGTTGGGAGTATGAAGAAATCATGAGGAAAAACGCGTCTTTTCAATTTGACCACGGCGGTCGCGTACTACGTGCCACGGCGAAAGACATGTCATGATCGGCTCATAAATAACTGAAGACATTGGTATTACTATTACATCGGCCAACATCTGATTCAGACTTGCTCTCTGTTCTTGACTCGTCGCTGGACTTGGACAACATAGCACTGAAGAAATTCTTCAGGTTTGGTTGGACTACATCATCTGAAATTTTACTGTCTACTTCACTTTTCACAGTTTTTCGCTCTGAGCGGGTTCCCTTGTCCGTCACTGATGAACCCTTCTGACCACTTCCTGAGAACCATCA
Organism: Dendrocalamus latiflorus; assembly: GCA_017311315.1. Taxonomy (NCBI): domain Eukaryota; kingdom Viridiplantae; phylum Streptophyta; class Magnoliopsida; order Poales; family Poaceae; genus Dendrocalamus; species Dendrocalamus latiflorus. Next base: position 33,879,656 of record CM029657.1, read on the forward strand.
ACAAGGACTTTGGCAAGGTGAGCACATCACGAGAGCTACCGTACTCTTGCAAGTCGGTGTCACCTTAACTATCTGAAAGCTGCTGAATTGGTTAATTAACTCCTCACCTCCCCTTCCATACGCTCCGTTCATCAGGATATCGAGGAAGGCCTGGACGGCAAGAAAATGACCACTGCTCAGGCAATCGACGCGCTGGTGAGCTCGTACAAATCCTCCGTCCACTTGGAGAAAGTGACGCGGCAGATCGCCGACATACGCCGCACAGTAAGTCGTACATCACATTCTGAATTGTTCCATTACACGTTTGGCATTTCTTGTGCTATGAGAGGTAAGGTTTACCAATTTTATGACCTGTGCAATTTTTGCAGGGAGGGGCAGTGGTGAAGAAGGAAGGGCAGCCAGGCTTCCTGATGCAATCCCTTGTGCTCACCAGGAGGTCCTTTGTGAACATGTACAGAGACTTGGGCTACTACTGGCTGCGGTTCGCCATCTACATCGCGCTGTGCCTCTGCGTCGGCACCATTTACTACGATGTCGGCCACAGCTACGGATCGATCCAGGTGATTAAATGCGTTGCCAGATTGCCATGGCCACCACAGTGTTCCATACTTCACTCAGTTCAGTGTGAACTACAGTACTGTACTGCCTCTGATCATACGTGTACGTGTATGGTATGGTGATCATCTGAAAACTCTGCAGGCTCGTGGATCCATGCTCATGTTCGTCGCCGCCTTCCTCACGTTCATGGCCATCGGAGGCTTCCCCTCTTTCGTCGAGGACATGAAGGTCTGTTCGCTAGTTCCTGAATGTCCAAGAACATTTCTACATCAAGAAATGGATCATTGTTCGCTTCATTCTTACGTATGTATATGACATATGACGATGCAGATATTTGGGAGGGAGAGGCTGAACGGGCACTACGGCGTGTCGTCGTTCGTGATCGCGAACACGGTGTCGGCGACGCCGTACCTGGCGCTCATCTCGGTGGTGCCGGGCGCGATGGCCTACTACCTGGTCGGCCTCCAGAGGAGCTTCGACCACTTCGCCTACTTCGCGTTGGTGCTCTTCATGACCATGATGCTCGTGGAGGGACTCATGATGATCGTGGCCAGCGCCGTCCCCGACTTCCTCATGGGCATCATCACCGGCGCCGGCATCCAGGGCGTCATGATGCTCAACGGCGGCTTCTTCCGCCTGCCCCACGACCTGCCCAAGCCAGTGTGGCGGTACCCCATGTACTACGTCGCCTTCCACAAGTACGCCAACCAGGGGTTCTACAAGAACGAGTTCATGGGCCTCACATTCCCCAACAACCAGGCCGGCGGCGCCGCCACGATCACCGGCAGCGAGATCCTCAGGGACTACTGGCAGGTGGAGATGGGGTACAGCAAGTGGGTCGACTTCGCGATCCTCTGCGGGATGGTCGTGCTGTACAGGGTGTTGTTCCTGGCCATCGTGAAGCTCACCGAGAAGGTGAAGCCCATGGTGAAGGGGCTCAGGTTCAGGAGCACCGCACCGTCGGTGCACGTCGCCGAGTAGGGCTCCGGCAGCCCATGACCATCCAAGCGGAGAGAGCACGGTAGTTTCGCTCGGTAGAGGCAAACGTTAGACAGTAGTAGTACTCCTTCGATCGTCGAGCTACGTATTGAACCGTGTGGTACTATATTTGTAGCGTACTACTGATGCATAGCACTATAGCAGCATGGGTAGCGAATGCAAGTGTGCAATCTTGTCAGATTCGCGTTGACAAGGAGACATCTTGCAACTTTGCAAGGCTTCATTAGTTCGTGGGCCTCGTGGCTGTAAGTTCAGTATGTGTCACGGGCCGATTAAATGGGCCTTTGTAATTGTATAGCACGCAGTGAAGTAGTGCGTATATGTCCGTATGGGTAGAGCATCTCCAACAAATTTTCTAAAGTGTTCATATCCCCTATATTTTAGAAGAAAAGGTAAAAAAAGAGCTCCAACAGATCCCCTAAGTGGTACCTAAAAATATAGAGGACTCCATCCCTGATTTTTCGTCCCCTATATATGGAGGACGCACACCATCCCCTAAATCAGTCCCAACGCTCCTGCGCCGTCCGATCCCCTAAATTATTTGGTTGGTAGTTTTTGTGGACCCAGATTTTAATTTAGAGGACCATATTTAGAGGACTTGTTGGAGGTTACATTTTTTTAGTCTTCTATATTCTAGATTGTGTCCTCTAAAAAGTGATTTAGGGGATAAGATTTAGAGGACATTGTTGGAGATGCTCTTACGTATGCCTCTGTTTCTTTACTTTTCCCAGGAGCGCGTAGTCCATGCGTGTATATGTATACCGCATCAATTTCATCCATTCTGTTCGTCACCGTATCACATTCGCGGTAGATTCTTGACAGGGTTGAAGAATGCTGAAGGTGTAGCTTGATGATATGTACTACAACTTGACCGACATTCGTATTCAAAATCAATAATCTACGAGCTAAGAAAGAATCAGAAAAACGTGAAATTCTAGACAGGGTCGTGTCGTTTCTAACATTTTTCTCACCCCACTTCTCTTGCGACAAGCATCAATGGTTTTTCTTTTGAAAAAAACAACTGTTACTACTACACTTGTGTTTAGCAACATATTTAGAGGAAAGGATATGACAAATTAAACACAGGAAGCAAGTATCCTTGTTTTATTCCATTACTTGAAATAAACCATATACTTATCAACCAGCACAACCATTTGGTCCGCAATAGTAAAACATGTACCCATCCTCTCTTGCACTGAAGAACTCACCAACCTTATCGCAGCTCTCCTTGGCCATGTAAGGAGACACGTGAAGAGCATTTGGTTCATGAGCATTAGCATGGGAATCGAAGAGCATGGGATTCTTGAAGTAAGCTGCCTTTCTGTCACCTTTCGGAAAGTGAACTCTACCCATCGAAGGACCTGGTTCATAGCTTGGGTAAGTCACAAATCCTGCCATGCTACTGTAGACGCATTGCCATTCAACTCCGGACAGAGCTCCTTTGGAAAATGCCCCAAAAATGACGGGCTTCTAAGTCATCCCGGTACAATACCCAATCCCCAGATCTTGGATCCTACAATTTTCAGGAAAAATATGGGAAAAATATGTATATATCATACAGATACTAAACCTGGGGGGATTCCGGCCCCCCAGGGCATCCACGTCGACGCAAGCGCTCGGCCGGCCGGCGCGTGTCGGAGGAAATTCGCGTACGGCCGGCCGAGTGACTTTCCCTGGGTTTTTGAAAAATTACGTATAGGTCCTCCGTTATCGCAAAAATGTCCCTACATTTTTTTGAATAAGCCCCTGCATATTTTATTTGCTGGATTGCGACCCGAGGTTTCCCGTAATTACGAACAGGCCCTTACTTCTTCCAAAAAGGCCCTCGGTTTTTTTACGAAAAAAACTCTATGGTCTCCTTTTATTGCGAAAAAGCCCACGATTTTTTGCGAAAAAACCCCTTCGCTTTCTTTTTTCTGCGAATTTTTTCCTCTTTTACTTCGGTCCACATGGTGGCTAGCGTGGCGTTGCGCCACGCCTATGTGGCTAGTATAATTTAGCCTTCTACTTCCGCGTGAGAAACAAAACAAAACAAAAGAAAAAAATTTAGCTCTGCAGTCTCTTCCATGTACCGGCTAATAAATTTTGGCTAGCTTTTTTTTTCATTTTCAGCCAGCTTATGCTTATACGAACTACAGTAACTAGCTTTTAAACGGTGTATTTTTTTTAAGGTGAGGTCAATAGGAAGATTTTAGTAAAAAGTGTACTGAAATCAGCTGTATCGGTCAAAATGCATGCGACTATTTTTCTTGTGCGTATTACCTCTCGCGAATAGACATAATTCAAATATTTAAACCATAAGCTATCAACTATCAGCCTAAAAGAACCTATCAAAATTGTCTTAGTTGCAGAAATACACACAATATGTAAGCTAAGCCTGATGTAGTGATCAGCTCCGCCATAGCTGGAGGGGGGATCGGTGTAGGATCATATGGCACAATCAGAGGATGTGAATGATTGTTTCCACTTTTTCTCACCTGAAACCAAAACACATCGCAGAGAGACAAAACAGAAACAATCTGTAATACTGAATGTCAATAACGACCGCAGCTGCCAGTTTGTACGTGGTCGAAGAGGCTATGTCGAAACAAAGACTGCAGCTGCCTGCTTGAACGTGGTTGTAACCCTCTGTCGCCTGACTGCTCAGTACAACCACTCGATACGACCACTTGCCCCAACCGTCGCTCTGATCACTAAGTACAATCTTAGATCGACCACCTGATTGTTCTGATCGCTCGGTACGACAATGGATCGACAGTCAGACTGTTCCGATCGCTCGACACGACCACCACGCACGTAGTCATGACCTCCTTCCACCTAACTTCCCAGCCGTTCGACCATTGCCTGGACGAGATGCGCTGAAGACAAAAACAGAGCACGGAAAACAGAGAGAATAGAGCGATGCTCTGAAAGAGGTCGGAGATGAAGGAAACTAGTCTATTATTCCATCATCGAAATCTTGGCTACAAAGCGCCTCACGGCATCCCTGAAAACCTTCTGTTAAAAACCCTAAAACCTCGTGCGCTAATCTACAGCTTTCCCTGCTTTTATAGGCCAGAACACAAAGTTGTGTTACATCCAAACACTTCAAACCATGTCCTGTTCCACCTAGACATGAAATCTATCTCTTCCTCAAACCAAGGGACCCAAAACCCTTCCTAACACATGTTCTAACCAACTCGTATAGATCATGGACTCTATCCACAACTCCATACGACACCCACGACAAAGCCTCCAAGATATCCTCTCCTGTACCTTCATCGTGCATCATCACCGCATGCTCTTGCATGAGCCCGATCATCTCCCGTGACCACCTGACCGCCTGGACCTCAGATTACCCCCTCCTAGTCCCGGTCTTCCTTGTCACCGACTATAACCGTCTCCACGCCTCCATGCAGCATCCACCTTTGACCTCCATGTGCTCCAGCATGAGCTCGACCACCTCACGTGACCTCACGACCGCTTGAACCTCATATTACCCCCTCCTAGTCCCGGTCCTCCTAGTCACCGACCATGGCCACCTCCATGCACGCCTGCACATGCAAAGACCAAAGAAACAATCTCCTGGCAACACACATTAGCAAAACACACCCTTATCTATCCCCAGACAAGATCTGATCATCTACGACCATCTCCCAAGTCGCTTACGATCACACTATTCTATCGCTAACTGAGACAAACCACCTACGACCATGCACCAGATCGGTTACGACCACACAGACCTATCGCTAACTGGAACAGACCCTCAGACCACTCGCACTACTATTGATGACTATCAAGTACGACTACCGAGTATCGCCAGCCATAGCACGTACTCGAAACCTACGAGTACAGACAACATTCCAACACCCGACCACTTATCATGGTCGTGAAACCACTTCTACCGAGTACCGAGTCCTCCGACTATGAGTACCTCAAGCAACGACCATCTACCATCGACCACCACTCACCGACCAGTCAACCACTAGTCCAACACGAGTACTTGACATACTCGAAAGTCACAAGACTGAAGCACTCATATCGACCAGAAGGTCTTACGAGTACCGACCGAGAAGCCAACGGCAACCGATCGCTAAGCCTCTGACGACCGAAGACATATTACCGCTGCTATAGTAGAATCAGGATGAACAGTGATTTCGGCTCTATTTCACGAACGAAAAATCCATATAACTTTTGATCCGTAGATTTAAATGACATGAAACATTATAAGGATCTTCTCTAGAATATCATGAATCTATTTCAATAAACGATCATAAAAATCATTGTCAAAGTTAAGAATTTTTTCAGTTTAAAGATAGATTGCACCAAACTGATAAAAAACTAAAAACAGTGAATACAACTTGCTCATTGGAGAATTATGGCCAAGATTGCTCTAGATGTATTCCCACATATCACAGCAAGTTAGAATACTGAATAAATCAAGCCAAAAACTCTTGAATCATGAAACCACTCGTTGAGGCCAAAATCAAGGAAAACCGGGTTTCTTCATGAATTTGCTATCAAAATGGCTAGATGTGTGGAGATTAATTTCTAGAGATTATCTCCATTTCTTATAAGTCTTGGAACAACAAGATCAAGAAGAAGGAATAGAAGAGATCAAAACCAACCAAATAAAAAGCAAATCAATCAAGATAAGAGATGGCCATGGAGAAGATCAAAGATTGATTCTATTGCAGCTTGAGGAAGAAAGTTTTAAAGCTATTCCACCTGGAGGACATATAGCACACCAAGCACTCAATTCTCTAACCGTAACCCTAAACAAAAGAGTACAAGAGAGTTAGGTTGGATGATTAACTACAAGTCTCTATCCTAACCCCTTAAATAGATGGGTTAGCCAGCCACATCTAACCTTTAGTTGATACTATCCACTTAGCATAATGGAGGAAACTGATAACTCCATACACGGGTTTTACTCACACATGTTCACTCAGGCGTGCTTTTCAAAGCGCATAAGTCTGAATCTGCTAAGCCCTTAGTTTTGATTCATCTTGATCAAACCAACTTCTTCTTGATCTAAACCGCTCTCCCAAGCGCCGCAGCTTTGATCCAATGTAGTTTCCTATATTTTGGCCAAACTACCAAAATACCATTTCTTGACCCGGTCTTCATATTCTATTACAAGCAATCGCTATACTTGCCATGTGTAAGTGCACCACTGACTTGCCACGCATCGCTATGTCTCTTTCGTTCTGGTTTCATCGGACCACGACTCACTTGGACCAACTAAGCTACATGGTGCAGCACCGCCGTTCGAAATTGCATTCACCATTTCCTGCATTTTTCATGCCATGCTTGAGCTCATCACCTCACCCGACATCCTCAATCGTTTTGGGCCTCAGCTCCTCCATGAGCGTAGCCCTAATCCTCGTTGTTGACCGTGGTTAACTCTAAGCGACCCTATACATCCAAAGACAAAAAAATCGTTTTCGAACACAAGTTCTTCACAACTTAACCAACGTTAGTCAAAATATGCTTCGTGCAACATTAACATATTGACCCAAGTCAAACCAACTCAATCCGTAACTTAATTTCCCAAAAACCCCAAATTTCTACCTCCATCGATACTACCACTCCTACAGGTCGATATTACTGCACTTTGCACCTTGCAATTTGATCTCTTTAGAAAAAGCTACCGCCAAGCGGTATGACCGGCACCAAGATGTGATACTACCGCACAGCGGTATGACCTGCTCCATGGTACAGTATGACCGCTCTCATATTTGCAGTATGACCGGTTTCTCTGAAAAAAAATCAGAAAACAATGTAAACAAAATGCAACTTTGCAAAATCAAATAATCACTCCACAAAACTTACAATGGTTCATCACAATATTATCTTGAACCTTTTCACATAATCCTTCACAGTCAAATAAATAATCATATTGCTTGAAAATGAACTAAACCATGCGGTCTTGGACTACATAGGAAGTTCCTAGAAAGAGAAAGAAGGGAAAAAAAGTTGTGTGTTTCAGTTTCGCATTGGAAAAATTGTAGTTTAGATTGAATAATAGAGAGAGATATTACGTAACAGTGTTGTCATCTGCCTTCTTAACAAACTTGAATTGCTCTCTGCAAAACAAAAAAAAACAGTGCGGAAGCGAGGATTATGAGCATGACGAATCAAAGGTTTACATAGCAATTTCGTAAAAACAATGGTATTAACCTCGCAAAAAAAAACTCAAAGGTATTAATTGTCAGTTTGTCACCTTTTCCTTGGTTTGCAGATTGCTATGCTCATCCATTGATCTTGCCAAGGTGAGGTGGAATGATGCGTATAGAAAGCGTTAGCAAGAGAGCTATACCCGTAGACCCCATGCCTGTTTGAAAAGTTACCCCTGCTTGCTGTCTCAAATGCGAACTGCAATGCCTGTGTTTCTAAGCTCATTTCGATTTAAACTTCTGATTTATTTTTTACTATTTTCAAATTTTATTTTTTGGTTTTCTAAACTTTTTTACCGGTTTTTTCCGTATTTATTTACATTGTCCGTAATGAGTTAACCTGTTTTTTTTTAATTTTTAAAATTTAGTTATGTCAAATAAACCATCACCAGTTAAAATGTAATTTTAGCTAGTTACAGTATAATTTTAATAATAAGATAACTTATTGTAGTCCAATCAAATAGCACCTAATTTATAGATCGGAGCTTGGTGATCGATTTTAAGGCTTCAAATTCCGTATCCATTGTCGTGGTTTGGTCATCTTCTTCATTGCATCCTAAGATTATTAATTTATTACTTTTCATTAAATTTCAGGTGCCGTTCAGATTATCTTCATTAATACTTCAAGGTGAAAATTACGAGAGTGTTTATATTGGCTGTGACTAATAGATTTTAGCTGTGGTTGATAACTTTTAATTGAAAATAAATAATAGTGTTGAAAGAATTAGTTTTTAAAAGGAGGGGCAAATGGTAGGAAAAGTGAGAGATATGCGTACGCGAGAGGAGTGGGGTACGAGATGTGTCCATGACTCCCATCTTATTTTCGGAGCGACACATGAGCGAGAGGAGTGGAAAAGCCATTTTAAAAAACGGGTGTTCGTACTAGTGTCTGATTTCTCCAAATAGAAGTCAATACGAACATGCCCTAAGGCATGGCAAATGGGTCGACCTGATTAGTGTGAGAGAAGTTGAATTAGGCCTTTTCTTTTCAACTCCTAGAAGCCGTTTCTCGGCTTTTTATAGGAACTAGCTTTTAGATAGAGTGTCTTTTCAAGACGGGGTTTACAGGTTGATTGTAGTATATCTTATAGTGACTTTATTTATATTGGACAAAACCGTCCACGAGTATCTGTTACTCTATACTTTCTCTCATGAACAGCTCAAAAATTATAAGCTGTAACTATAAGCCATAAACTAAAACAAAAAAGAACAGGCCAAGTTGTTTTTCTACAGTACATAGCTTTTAGACAGAGTCTCTTTTTAAGGCAGTGTCTCTTAGTCCATTTAGTACACACTATAGTGACTTCATTTATATCGACCAAAATCGCACCTCGAATGCCTATATCTACAAGCTCTATGAGGTGTTACTATTCAAAGCCAAAGCATTTCTACAGTAACTAGTTTTTAAATAGAGTGTATTTTCCAGGTGAGGTCTACAAGTTGGTTGTAGCGTACACTGTAGTGACTTTATTTATATCAGCCAAAACCGCACGCGAGTTTCTATTGCAAGAAAGAAATAAACCATAAGCTATAGTCAAGAGTCATAAGCTGAAGCAAAAAAAAAGAACAGAACCCTGATCTCATTTCATTTCTTTTACTGCCTTTTGCATTGCGGAGAGGCACAAACTTTGTTGCTTCTTGCTTGTTAGACCCTGAGTTCCTGAATGACATTGACTTGACTGACATCAATACAATGACTCAAAAGTTTTTTAGTATAACGAGGATGCACTCATGCATACACACAACACCACACACACACTCACGCACCCACGTGGGTGCGTCCAATGCACACAATTTAAGACAAGCGGAGACTTAAAAGTCTCACGGGGTTTAGGCACACGCCTTGACCACTGGAAACACCTACATGCATGTGTGTACCCAGGAGGCACTATTCACATGAATAGTACCCAAAGACACTATTCATATGAACAGTGCCCCTTCCAAAGGTGCGGCACCCAGGATTGATCTCGGGCAGGCTGGCAGCATGCCGATTGCCTTTGCCAACCGAGCACGGCTCGGTTCGCACAATGACTTGAAAGTTGAAACTTTGAACTTAGTTAGGGTTCTGTTCAAAAGCAATGTGGTTTTTAGCTTTTAGCTTTTAGTTAATTATGAGAGATTGAGGGAATAAGCAACACTCACGTTGAGAAGCCACTCTATAAACATCTTATATAAACCACACTGAGAAGCTACTTCGTTTAAAAACTAGCTTCTAAAAGCCAGAAGCTGTTTGAAACAAGGCCTTAAGCTGCTTATATATACAGAACACTAGAAATTTCGTTGGATTTTTAAGTAGGACTAGCTGAATACCCGTGTTTTGCTATAGATAAAAAACATATCATCGTAGCACGTCGAGTCAATATTATTAGGATTGGTCTGCCTGACCCATGCCCTTGGCACTGCCTGCGTGCTTGGTCACGTCGTCAGTGGTGGACCCGGGAATTTCAGGATGGGTATTCGAAATTACAAAATATTGTTCAATAGAAAACATAAAAATCCACAATAGCGAAAATTAAAGTACAATTATTCGTACTAGAGACAACAGCTTAAATAATATAAAGAAATTATAAAATAATTACAAATTAATGTGACAATGCTTCATACCTTGAAAGCGAGATGAGGGTGAGCCTGAGACAAGAGGGGGAGACGCTGGGCGACAGGGTTCTCCTCTTTGTATGTACTAAGATAGACATTATCTATTTAGAAAGTAAGTGTAGAATACTATAATCCATCCTCTGATTACAAGTGACTGAGCAAGAACAAACTATTGAATAGCAGTTTGCCTTAGGTAGTTAGGACTCTTGTATTCTCTTGAAAAAGTTAGTACTCATTCGATGATGACACCATATATATATATGCTGATTGTGTGGGTCAACATCGAGTGAAAAATTATACCATAAAACTAGAACTGGCAAGCCAGCCATGCCATTTCTTCAGAGTTTTTGTATATGAATCAGTACAAGCTTTACTCATAGTCCAGTCTGGATGCTCAAGCAGGTTACGGAATAGTTCAACAAGGAAGTCCATAGCTCTGAAAGGCAAAATTTTGTGTAAATACAAGTCTGGTATTGGCTTAATGGAATGCTGATTAAGCTGCAATAAAAAGTGGCAAATTATGCAAGAGAATTTGAAGCACCTTGTGAGCCACAGAAGTCCATTTGTGCAGCTCGATGAACCTTTTGCAGTCTTGTTTTGAACTTCTTCTTGAACCATGCTATACAAGTGCTCATATTTTGATGGGTCTGAAGAATATTTATTTTCCAGCCTCCGACAAGAGAGGATCAGGTTAGTTATCAACAAAATGAAATAGAAATCGGAGGGCTCCAAAAGGGATAATGATATGCTTTATCATATTAACAACACCAATTATTTACCAACACAAATGAGGAATGGAACATGATTTTTTATTAATAGTGTCTTGCAGAAAGGGATGCTTACCGTGATATTACCACCAATGTCACTCTTCACAAGTGCCATAGCAACTCCAAATTTATTTGGTACGCAAAATCAGGGAACGAAAAGAAAATCAATGAACGCTATGAAGGAATTTCTTGAGTAAACAACACCAATAAGTAAGGCTCAACACAAACGAAATTAGACACACTTTTTAGACTTCACATTAGTTTGAATGCTCAATGATGCAACAACTAACAAGCCAAAGAGCAAACTAAATTTGCAGCGAAATCAAAGACCGAAAAGGCACAAAACAAGAGAGCCATGCGCCTATGCTAAAGTCAAATGCCAAAGGCCCTCAAATCTACTTATCCTTTTGCTTATTTAGACAAATCTGTCTAAATCTGAGCGACGCGGGCGGTTGTCGATGTCGATCGTCGGAGCCTCAGAGGGAGGACGAACCTGCGCCCGTGCCATGCGCAGCCACGGAGAGAGCCAGAGAGAGAGAGGGGTCTGAGAGGCAGTGGCTTGAGAGGAGAGGCCGACGCTGTGTAGCGAGCCCTAGTGTCATTCAATCAGACTAGAGTTGCCACTTGCCAGTGGGCCATGCGGCCACTCGGCCTGGGCCACGTTCGGGCGTCCGACCCAAGTTGGGCTCGGGAAAGAGAAAAAGAACGAATTATGACCAATTACTATTATATATATATATATAGGAAAAATACATTTTACACCCAGGTGTAATCTGCAGATCCACCTAGCAAGCTAACTGAACCTTGTTGCTTTGGCCCTGATCTTTCACGATACGCCTTGTTAGATGCCCTCTCCAAGATAAGCCTTCTCCCACGCACACCGCAACACGTGAACGAAGGGTAGAGAAACCGAAGTTTCAGCGAGTCGAATCCAACACCACAATTAGATTCAACACACCAAGAGCAATTCCTCGATGGAAATCTCAAGGACACGCCAAAAAATAGGGTATTCAGCTAAATACCTATGAATTACTGTAATTCTGCCCCTACGTACCGTGCCCTTGCATCTATCCTATACTCGGTAGAGCTATGTTGTTTTTTCTTATTAGATAATTTTTGGATGGCATAATTTGTTTTTTTTCCGATAGATTGCTTTCTTTAGTTTCCATTAGAGACTTTTAGATAGGTGTGGAAGAAAGAGAGCCGTGAACCAGGGCCACTGACTCTTTTTTGAAGTATTATTAAAGATAAAGTATACGCATGCGTTCAGCTTTCAGCCTGTTACCGTCGATTTTTGGCAGACAATGGGTCGTCGGCCAGAGGTCGTTGCTAGCTGCTGGTGCATAGATTAGACAAAATCGGCGGATGGGATTGGCCGTTGCTGAGAGAGACATGAGGGGATCACGTTCCCGGCGACAACACGTACAGGCATTACAGTTTTTTCAAAGTTGTACGGATGAGTTCGTGGTAACCAAGTGGACCGTATATGATCTCATAACCGCGGGTCTAGATAAAGTAGCCTAGGCTCCTGTTGGTCATACGTAATATTTATGGGTGTAGAGCCTACGTTAATTTTGGGTGCAATTTTTTCTTCCATCCTGGTAGCAGTGACCTTTGGCCTTTGATTGTATGAGATATGACGAAATTCTAAATCCACCCCTGCAACTGCCCTTCACTTTGGCGAGTCAGATAGTGAAGCCGACGTCGCAATGCGTAGCCACAGTAGAGCATGTCTCTTACGGAGAAGAATTCGGTGGTGCTCGGTTGGGTTGTAGCTTATGTCTTCCACGAGAGAAAATTGATCATTTGCAACTTTGAAGAGTGGGCTTCGCAAAATTGTCACTTTCAAAATTGGCTTCGTAAAAATACCATGCAGCACATTTACCTCTTGATTACCATGCCATTTGAGCCATTTAACTCATTTAATATATTTTTTCTAATTTTAGAGGCTGGAAAAAGACCTTTCTACCCCTGCTCTCTCTCTCCTCACGTCCCCGTCCCGTCGTCGCCCATACCCTGCGCGATATACAGCCTTGCCGTGGAGGACGAGAACCGCGCCGCCATCGGCGTACTCGGTGCGATCCCACCGCTGCTGGAGCTGTTCGCGAGCGCCGCGCGGGGCACCGCGCGCGGCGCGAGGCAGGGGTGGCGCTGTACCATGTCTCCCTCTCCGGGATGAATCGGTCCAAGATCGCGCGCACGCCGGGGATTGTGCAGACGCTCCTCGCCGCGGCGGATGTGCGGGACCGCGCGAACGAGACCGACGCCGCTGCGCTGCGGAGGCTGGCCGTGATGATCCTCGCGAACCTGGCCGGGTGCCCGGAAGGGAGGGCCGCCCTAATGGACGGTGGCCGAGCTTACACCTCTCTCGCGGAGAAGATGAAAGAAGGACTTGCAAGTTGCAACGCTACAAGCCGTAACACATCATAGTCACTGCAGACCACAGTGCAATGGCTTCCACGAAGTACATAACAATTAAGAATGCGCAGCCACAGGCGAGCTCGTTTCTCGCAGAGAAGACGAAAGAAGGACTTGGAAGTTGCAACGGTAAAAGCTGTAACACATCGCAGTCGCCACAGACTACAACGCAATGGCTTTCACAAAGTACATGACAAATTAGAATGTGCACCTGCGACCGAGCACGTTTCTCGCGGCGAAGACAAAAGGACTTGCAACACTAAAAGCTGTAACACATCGTAATCCTAGACCATAGTGCAATGGCTTCCACGAAGTACTTGACAATTAAAAATGCGACCGTAGTTTTGTATTTTCCTACGCAACCTTGCTTATAAAATGTGTTCTAGTCCGTGGTAGTTCCATTGCACCTCTCGTAAAACATCTATTACACCCTAGTGTTGAGCACTGAGCAAGGGAAAGTTGTTATGGCGATCGCAATGACGACGCCTAAGGTAACCTCAGTTGTCATGGCGATGGTGGTAGGCCTTGCAATGGTGTCGCTAGTCGCTGGGATTTCAGGGACTGCAACTTTCTACACTCCTCCTTATACACGTTGAGTTACTTATCCCTGTCATAATTTCTTCAACATGCATGCAAAGTAAAGCTGCACAATTACCACATAAGTTCAATTTTATTTGCCAAAGACCAGACATGGATAAAATATGCAACTGTATACACGTCTTCAAAAAATGATGCACTAAATAATCTGACGTACATGCATGCTAAACATTTTTGCTCCATACGTGTACGCATGCATGCAGCGTCGGCGTGCTACGGGAACACGCAGCAGGGGACGATGATCGCGGCTGCCAGCAACGTCTTCTGGAACGGCGGAGCGGTCTGCGGGAAGCGGTATGTGGTCACCTGCACCGGCGCGACAAACCAGGGCGTGCCGCGCCCCTGCACCGGCCGGAGCGTCACCGTCAAGATCGTCGACCACTGCCCCGCAGGGTGCCAAGGCACCATCGACCTCTCCCAGGAGGCATTCGCCGTCATCGCGAACCCCGACGCCGGCAAGATCAAGATCGACTATCGCCAGTAAGTCACATGATCTGACCGATTCCCTTAAATTTACCGTTCATATTTATGCACTACAGACCTGAGTAGGACTGGCTCATTCGTTCGCTGTGTGTATGATGGTTCATCTGCTCATTTGCAGGGTCTAGATTCTACAAGGGCGAAAATGTGCATGTAGTACTTATCAATACCGTTCTGCTCCAGCCGATATAGGTTGATATATACCGTATCGACAAATAAACCGGTATAAAATACCCCTACGTACTGTACCGGCCTCAATACCGGTTGATACCGGCTCGATACCGGTCAATACCGGCTTTAATATCAGCCATACTGGTGGAATTAATAATAATATCGTCTATTGAACTATATGTTATATTTGATAGTTCTACTGTGTATTCGGAATAATATTACGAGTAACATTTGATGCGTATATAATTAAATAAATATATACTTATAAATATATATACTCATATTATTATATTAAATCTAAATCGGTACGTCGGTATCGACGGGTACCGAAATGTATTATATATATAATTAATTAATTCAATACTCCAAGGAGACGTACTCTCACTTGTTATATACCACTTAAATAATGTTATTATATATCTCTATCTTTTTTTAGTATACTCTAATAATGATTTTAAGATACTTCAAAGTGCGTTTTATGGTAAAATTTTATCAAAATCTACTTTTTTTAGCATAATTTATGTATACACTCCTTATATATATAAAATGGTATATAACAAAAATAAAAGACCCTGACACAATTTTTTCAACCAAATCGTATTGGAGTATTTTAGAATTAGTATTTATCTATACCAAAAGTAATAAATAGGATGAGATGTTCAGTTAAGTGGTATATTAGAAGTGAAAGTATGTACTCCCGGGAGTACGAAAAATGGTTTGGTTAAAAAAAATTTATCAGTGTCCTTTATTATTGTTATATACCCTTTCCATATATAAAAAGAGTATATACACAAATTATGCCATAAAAAGTGCACTTTGATGAAAATTTTTATGTAACTCAATCTGGATTATCTTATATCATTATTAGAGTATACTCAAAAGGATAAAAAGGTATAACAACATCATTTAAGCGATATATAACAAGTGAGAGTAGTACTCCTAGGAGTATGGAATCATTTTCCTATATGTATGTGTAGATGAAGCCTTTTTCATATTCTCATGAGTACATACTCCCACTTCTAATATACCACTTAAAATAATGTGTTATACTTGGAATAAGTCTACTTTGAACCCCCCTGAACTCTTGTGTTGGTCTAAGTTGGCTGTCATGTCACTATTTTTGCCATGTGAACGAACATATCACCAAGGCCCCACATGCCATCCTCTACCCCCTCATATATTATCCTTTTCTCTTTCTTTCTCTGCCCAGCCAACAATTAGCCCTCGTGCAGCGAGGCCAAGGTCGACGGTGAGACACAGCGTGCAGCGTGTTGACTTGAAACGACAACATCCACTACTACAAAACTGGCAATACTAGACGCCTCATCACAGACAGTTCATGGAGAACCATCTATGCTGTAATTATTACAAATAGTTTTACAAGCGTGAGCGTCTGTGTTACGAGCGATGGCTAGAACCGTCTATGATAATTGCAAACGTCATAGACAATTTTTAATTAGAACCATCTGTGATATTACCATAGATGGTTATTAAAAAATCGTCTATCTCTGAAAGAATGGTGCACGCTTCATCTCCTTGTTGCATCTCTGATTGCTTTGTCTCTCCGATGTGTCTCTGATCATTTTGGCTCCTCGATGCATCTTTTCATCTCACGCTCCGAAATTATAAAGATGATCAGCCACCATGTACCAAATTAAGATGAATCCTCACATCATTGATACACACATTATCTACTCTCAAGCACAAACAAATGGTTCTGGCAGCCTCCTCCTTGTCACCAGCATTTATGGCCAACCTGGCCATCCTGTACGAACACCTCACCTGCCATACACTGGCGGACGCTACGGAAGGACACTATGCCAATAGTTTCCTCGCTCCTATGTCCGAGGATTTACCAAAGAAGGTGATGGCCACCTTCTGCCGTCTTAACATCCTCCTCTGTCGTGTCTTTCGGTCGATCTCCCACTTCCAGTAAGCTGACCTCGCCATCGACGTGGTCCTCCATAACGACGTTGCATATCTCCAGGAGGCTTGCCATTGCTTGGAGTGCTTAGTTGAGACGATGGGCGACCGAGTCAACCTTGTCGAGACCACTGAATCAAGGGAAGAGAGCCTATAGGCTTAATTCAACTTGATTCGTCAGTTCGAGGGTCTTTGAGAGACACTCCAATGAGTGCGTCAGCAGGTGGACACATTTGGGCCTTGTTCGCTAATGATCCCGAACCGTCCGATGCTAACCACGTTGCCTACGATGCTTTGAAGATAGAGATAGCATGCTACCTCCGTCAGTAGAAAAAGTTTGGTCTTTGTAAGAAATGACTAGCCTAGGTTTCCACTTTTTTAATCTTTGTAAGAAGCGACCAGCCACACTGTTTGGCCATATGTAAATACAAAAATCAAAAAATCAGATGAATTTGTATTTACTATCTTCTATATATGTAAACGGTCTCGGTTTAATTACCGAATCTGTAATGTATATGTACATTTGTATTTATGTATATGAGAATGTGTCATACACACACACACACATATGAATTTGCATTTGTGTTTATGAGAATGTGTCATATATATGTGAATTTGTATTCATGTATATGAGAATGAATTTAGAACCATCTGTGATGTTTATTATTACAGACTGTTCTAATTTAGAAGCGCCTGGGATGTTTATTATCACAGACAGTTCTACTTAAGAATCATCTGTGATATTTATTTATCACATACGGTTGTAAAGTAGAACTGTCTGTGATGTATATTATTATAGCTGGTTATAATTTACAACCATTTGTGTTGTGTCCAACCTATTTATATTCGGATCAATCTAGGGTTTGCCCGCACCCCCACTCAAAGGCTTAATATATCTCTAACTCAAAGGCTTAATTCAAAGCCAAAGTCTTTCTATAGTAACTAGTTTTTAAATAGAGTATATTTTCAAGGTGAGGTCTACAAGTTGATTGTAGCGCACACTTTAGTAACTTTATTTATATCGGCCAAAACCGTACGCGAGTTTCTGTTGCAAGAAAGAAATAAACCATAAGCTATAGTCAAAAGTCATAAGCTGAAGCAAAAAAAGAACAGAACCCTTATCTCATTTCATTTCTTTTACTGCCTATTGCATTGTGGAGAGGCACAAACTCTGTTGCTTCTTGCTTGTTAGACCCTGAGTTCCTGAATGACATCAGAACAATGACTTGACTGACATCAATACAATGACTCAAAAGTTTTTTAGTATAACGAGGATGCACTCATGCATACACACAACACCACAGACACACTCACGCACCCACGTGGGTGCGTCCAATGCACACGATTTAAGACAAGTAGAGACTCAGAAGTCTCACGGGGTTCAGGCACACGCCTTGACCACTGGAAACACCTACGTGCGCGTGTGTACCCAGGAGACACTATTCACATTAATAGTACCCAAAGACAATATAACATCCTGAAAAATTGAATTTAAAAATTTAAAGCTTTTGAATTATTTTTGCGATATATTTTATTTGAATTTGGAGTTTATGGGGCTTTCTGAAAAATTTGGTGAAGGTTCCAAAGGTTAAAAGGAACAAGAAGAAAACAAACATGTTTAAACAATAGAGAATTAAAATTTAAAATAAGAATCTGAAAAGATGATCCACAAAAGGAAGGGAGAAAATTGACTTAAAAATAAAATGTCATCCTTTAGAAATAATGGCCTAAATAGCAATAGTAGCAAGTAAATAAAATACCAACACACACACACACACACACACACACACACACATATATATATATATATATATATATATATAGACATACTCAAATTTTGCACCTACAAAATTTAGTGCAAAAAAATACTTGAATAACAAAGTTAGGTGAGCAAGAGCGAATGAATAAAACATGAACTTTATATATATATGCACACATATTTATATGTGCACACACAAATAATACAATAAATAAATGGGTAAATAAAAAGAAAATAAAAAAAGAGTGAGATGAAGCCAGGCCGGCCGGAACGGCCCGGCCCAGCTCCACCTTCCCCTTTCCACCTCCTCACTGCCAAGCGGGCCCGCGCCCCCGCCCGCGTCTCTCCCGCTGACAGCCGGCCCCGCTCCACTCCACGCCCGCCCGCTCCTTCTTTTCGCCCGTGCGCTCGCGCCTTCTCTGCTGTGCTCAGCTCCTCCCCTCCCCGTGGCCTTCACACTGCGCCGCCCACCGATTCCTCCTCGCCGCCCCCGGTCTTCCCCGCGCCGCCCACCGTTTCTCCATTCCCCCCCCCCCCCCCCCCCCGTGACCATAAGACCCCCTTCCGCGCCACACTCTTTCCTCCCTGCTCCTTCTTCCGCCCAGTGCCGTAAGCCGCCCACCGGTGCCTCCACGCCGTTCTCGACCTTCCGGTGACGCCCCGCCTTGCCAAGCGCGTCCCGGCATGCCCTCTAGAGCCATCTATCTCCCCTCCGGTCCAATTTGAAAAGCGCTGCCCGAGCTCGCCGGAATCACGCTCTTCCCTGTCGCTGGCCATAACCGCTGTCGCCGGCGCCACTCCTCCTCCAGAGCACCTCGGGCCAATTCCTCTTGCGGGTACCATCTACACGCCTCCCTGGAGTGTTTCCCACCGCCGCCGGAGCTCCTCCCCCACTCCAAGTCGCCGGCACCGAGCGCCACCGTCGCCCGACCCTGCCTCACGCCGCCAGCTCGCCATGGCCCCTCTCCGGCTCCGCCAACCCGTCGGTAAGCTTTCCCTCTGCCCCCTCCTGCTTAGGCGCGCTCGAGTTTCCCTCCCCAACCTCCCGGCCACCGGCGCCCCGTTTCTCCCTCACCGCCAGCCGCCTAGCTCCACCGCCCGCCCACCTCGCCGCCTCTCCAGCCAACGCGCCGCCGCCCAAAGATTCCCTACCCCCTTAGGCACCCATTTTAGCAGTCATCGGCACCACCCCGGCCGCCAACCGCCGGCGTCGCCGTTGGCCGAGCTCCGCCCGATGCCTCCTCTGTTCTTCCTCTGCTTAGCCACCGCAAACTCTTACTCCTTCTAATTTGATCTCACCCCCATATCACTAAATGGCCGCAGCCCACTTGGTCACTAGAGCGTGTTGCTTACCATTTGCACCACGAGGTGCTGAGTTCAACTCCCACAAACGGCACCTATTCAAACCATTTTTAATGTCATTTTTGCAACCTTTTTAATAAAGAGAAACCAGGGAAAATTAAAGAATAAGTTAGAGAAGCCAGTAAATTTAATTAGGGTATAAAATAAGGTATTTAAGATTTAATAATTGGCTATTTATTATATGAGCTTAAATATTTATTGAGGTCTAATTACCAATTAAGGACATCAATAAAATATGGTTTTGCTTAATGTCCAAAGTTAATAAAAATCCTAATTAGAATATATATATATATATATATATATATATATATATATATATATATGTATATGTATATGTATATGTGTATATATATATATATATATATATATATATATATGTATGTATGTATGTATATATATACATCCAAGTTAAATTTAAAAAGAATAAAGTTTACAACTATAGAAGCAAGGTTTTAAATTAGAAAGATTACCATGGACCACAATTAAATATATGACATAACATTTAAAATATTGCCATTAATTAAATCTCAATGGTAGGTTTAATTAAATTAGGCCTCTTCATAAAATTCATTGAACGATAGGGCGTGACCATAAACTTTTAAATTAGAAGGCCCTAATAAAATCCTCGCCATCCGCACGTCGTCGATAAATAAATCTACGTTATAATAAAGCTAATCCTAATAATAACCGAAGCATAGACAAAACGATAATGTGCCATTAAATCTTAGCTTTAGGATTAGTTGAGCACGATTAAATGTAGCAAGCTAGGACCCGTACCAATGAATCCTAAATCAAAATCAATTATGTCTAGTGACAACCAAGTGTACATAAAATATCACATCATACAATGCTAAGAACTCGGGCTCTAGTATTAATTTGGCAAGCCAAAAATTTGTATACCCCACATATGGCATATACCCAGAACAATAGCACTCAACAAAATAATGCTCAGTAAACTCGTACACTAATTTATAGGTCTAACCTAGCTCATGGAACTTCCTTGATAAATACAAAAATGATAAAAGAAATTATTAATAAAAGGTCAAGCCTCGCTTTTCCCCAATCGGCCATGTATGGCCACCTTCCTTTCCCAAAAGTAGATAATTCCAGTAGGCACATTCTGACTTTTGATCCCTCGTGTTTCTAAAATTTTCCCTCACGGTAAAGCATTCAGGCAACTCGTCCTCCTGCTCAAAACCCAGCTACCGCTGTGTTTACAACACACTAACCTGAGTCATCCTACTATTCTCAAATCATAATAAATGCATAAATTAAATTAAATCGGGTATTTAAAAGTACTTGGATTTATTTGGATCTCTTGAGTTATTTGTTTTTATTTGGATTCAGTCGCTTATCGCATGGTTAGAAACTGGAGTCCCGAAGAATCAACGGATCAAGTGAGATCAAACTCAAAGTGAAAATAAAGACCAGAAGCTCAAGAGGAAGCATTGTGAGAGCTCAAGACCGCGGTAAACCGCACAAGGCGAGTCAATACTTTGATCATGTTGAACCTACATTTTCTGCAAATTACTTTGGTTTAAATTATCAAATTGCATGCTATTATTTTATATGCAAATACATGATAAATTCAATATTCTAGTTATAGGCCCATTATTGACTCGATTAATATTACACCTCCTTTGGATATTTGATTATGTGAACCTTGTCGCCCTAGCAAAATTATAACGGTAATCTTTCGAAAATAAGTCCGTAAGAATACGCTATGCTTAGTATTGCATTGATACTCGGGGCGCTGAAATACCCCAAACCTCATTATCATTTTTAATCATGAGAAACTGGTTTGGACAGTCCTGGTGGGAATGACTTGTATATTTTGACATGATTATTTTATGCTCCCAAAAATACCAACTTGCTTAAATATCTGGGCGGATTGGTTCGAGGGTATGAGTGTAGTGTAGTGGATGCACAGAGTGTGGTTTGTGGTGGAACCGCCCAGATACCACTAAGGACTGAATCTTGTCATGACCTCCTGTGTAAAACAGTACAACCACAAGTCTGTAAAGTACAACTTGGCTAAGTAAACTTATCGAAACCCCGGACTCATCTCACTGGTAGTGGATACGCACTGGCACAGGGGCCCTAAGGGACACCAGTGGAGGGTGAAGTATCCCAGCTGTCCTAACGTTGCGGGAAGTAGGAGCCCGGCTGCGTCAGTGGCTGTGGGGAACATCCCGCGCATAGATGGGACCCACCGCAAGTGGGCAGTTTCCCATAAGGTGAGATGAGAGAAGGAATTAGATATTTTGAAAAGTCACTGTGATGGTCTGCTCAACCACACTTCTAAGGAATCGTGTGGGGCAACGAGTTGATTGTCTCTTGTGATGAAAGTGTACAAACTCTGCAGAGTCAAAACTATTCGAATAGCCGTGCCCACGGTCAATGGCGGACATGGGAACTTAACCAGATATAGTTCTATTTCAAAAACTTTGTGGGTGGGAATGGAAAAGTGGAAGGGCAGTGGAAAGCCCTGATTTGAATTGTCCTTGGTGTCGTCCCAGTGGTAAGTTAAGCGGCTATAATGCTGAAAGATGCCATATGGTGCAGATGCCATGTAACGGAGGATAGAATCTGGATCGCTATTATTATTGCATTTTCTTGAACATTATGTTTTTGTTCAAAACTGCTAGGTCTCAGGGAATTTTTTATGTATCATAATTCAAAAATAAAATGTTTTCCCTTCTTACAAGATGAAATATATGGAGGAATATATAGAGTCATGAGTAGAGGAGATGTGTGTTTGTGGTAAATATATATAAAGGTATTGATGGATTCATGTCGATCATAAATAGGAGACAATAGTGTGGAATTTAGGAGAAATAAATTGGTGGAGCCCAAATGGATTTATAGACTAGATAGATGGATTATATGATTTTTGGAGTATTAGGAAATGCAAAGGTAATGGTTGGATTACAACACTGATATTTATAATTCTTGGAAGATGTTGACAATATAGGAATTAATAGAATTTGAACAAGTTCTGGATGGATGAATTGATTTTGGGAGTTTGGGGTATGATAGCAATTCCTGGAGTATAAACTTGATCAATGATATTCCTGATGGATGAATACTGGTGAATCGTAGACCTAATCAATAATATACTTGGTGGAAATAAATTAGTGAATCGTATACTTGGTCAATGATATTCTTGGTGGATGTATACTCATGAATTAGTTAGAGATAGATAATGGAAAAATAAGATTGATTATTGAAGAATTATGGTTGTGGATCAATAACGAAAGGATTGTTAAGAATTTAGAATGCAAAGGATACTAGTGGATTAAATAAATGATATTAGATAAATGATGTCGCTAGCTGTTTGGAGTTTTAGGCAGTAATTGATCGGTGGATTATATAAGTTATGATACTCGCTATTTGGGGATTTAGGCAACAATGAAGGTATGATTGGTGGATTGCATTATTGATGATAATTGCTGTTGGGAGTCTTAGACAGCAATCAATAAAGAAAGTGTATTTTGGTGGATTAAGTCAATTATGGTAGTCGCTAGGTGGAGTATAGGCAGTAACAATAACACTAGGATTAAATAATGACAATGCTGCTAAAAGCGATTTTTGGCAAATAAAATAACCCGAGCCTCTCCTTTGTTAAGCCATGCATACTATTTATTTGCATTCTGTGTATTGGCTCGCGGAGCACGGGGTTGGAGTGCTCATACTCGCTTTTGCGACAAAATTCAGAATCAGGAATCAGATCACCTCGCCTCAGCAACACGGTTGAACATGCTGGCGGAGAAGATGCAGATGTCAAGGGCTAGGTCGCGCACCTCCAGTTGGCTGCCTGTGGGCATGTCCTGAAGGTCCCACTTGTGTGCTTCGTTCTTCCGCTGCTGTAATTTACTGATTTCGGCCTAATCGGCCCATGAGTAAGTTTACTATTATATTTACGCTTTCGCATGATATGTACTTTGATATTCAGAACTGTAATCTGTGAGCACTATCTACTGATCCAGGGAATAGTGCGGTGGAATCACAGAAGATTCCAGATTGTAAAATCTGGGTCTGACAGACAATATTCATATGAACAGTGCCCCTTCCAAAGGTGCGGCACCCAGGATCGATCTCGGGCGGGCTGGCAGCACGCCAACTGCCTTTGCCAACCGAGCACGGCTTGGTTTGCACAATGACTTGAAAGTTGAAACTTTGAACTTAGTTAGGGTTCTGTTCAAAAGCAATGTGGTTTTTAGCTTTTGGCTTTTAGTTAATTATGAGAGAGATTGAGGGAATAAGCAACACTCACGTTGAGAAGCCACTCTATAAACAGCTTATATAAACCACCCTGAGAAGCTACTTCATTCAAAAACTAGCTTCTAAAAGCCAGAAGCTGTTTGAAATAGGGCCTTAAGCTGCTTATATATATAGAACACTAGAAATTTCGCTGGATTTTTAAGTAGGACTAGCTGAATACCCGTGTTTTGCTATAGATAAAAAAACATATCATCGTAGCATGTCAAGTCGATATTATTAGGATTGGTCTGCCCGACCCATGCCCTTGGCACTGCCTGCGTGCTTGGCCGCGTCGTCAGTGGTGGACCCGGGAATTTCAGGATGGGTATTCGAAATTACAAAATATTGTTCAATAGAAAACACAAAAATCTATAATAGCGAAAATTAGAGTAGAATTATTCGTGCTAGAGACAACAACTCAAATAATATAAAGAAATTACAAAATAATTAAAAATTAATGCGACGATGCTTCATGCCTTGGGAGCGAGATGAGGGTGAGCCTGAGACAAGAGGGGGAGACGCTGAGCGACAGGGTTCTCCCCTTTGTATGTACTAAGATAGACAAATTATCTATATAGAAAGTAAGTGCAGAATCCTATAATCCATCCTCTGATTACAAGTGATTGAGCAAGAGCAAACTATTGAATAGCAGTTTGCCTTAGGTAGTTAGGACTCTTGTATTCTCTTGAAAAAGTTAGTACTCATTCCATGATGACACCATATATATGATGATTGTGTGGGTCAACATCGCGTGAAAGATTATACCATAAAACTAGAACTGGCAACCCAGCCATGCCATTTCTTCAGAGTTTTTGTATATGAATCAGTGCAAGCTTGACTCATAGTCCAGTCTGGATGCTCAAGCAGATTACGGAATAGTTCAACAAGGAAGTCCATAGCCCTGAAAGGCAAAATTTTGTGTAAATACAAGTCTAGTATTGGCTTAATGGCATGCTGATTAAGCTGCAATAAAAAGTGGCAAATTATGCAAGAGAATTTGAAGCACCTTGTGAGCCACAGAAGTCCATTTGTGCAGCTCGATTAACCTTTTGCAGTCTTGTTTTGAACTTCTTGAACCATGCTATACAAGTGCTCATATTTTGATGGGTCTGAAGAATATTTATTTTCGAGCCTCTGACAGGAGAGGATCAGGTCAGTTATCAACAAAATGAAATTGAAATCGGAGGGCTCCAAAAGGGATAATGATATGCTTTATCATATTAACAACACCAATTATTTACTAACACAAATGAGGGATGGAACATGATTTTTTTTTATTTTAGTGTCTTGCAGAAAGGGATGCTTACCGTGATATTACCACCAATGTCACTCTTCACAAGTGCTATACCAGCTCCAAATTTATTTGGTATGCAAAATCAGGGAACAAAGGGGAAATCAATGAACGCTATGAAGGAATTTCTCATTTAAGCAACACCAATAAGTAAGGCTCAACACAAAGGAAATTAGCCACACTTCTTAGACTTCACATTAGTTTGAATGCTCAATGATGCAACAACTAACAAGCCAAAGAGCAATACTAAATTTGCAGCGAAATCAAAGACCGAAAAGGCACAAAACAAGAGAGCCATGCGCCTATGCTAAAGTCAAATGCCAAAGGCCCTCAAATCTACTTATCCTTTTGCTTATTTAGACAAATCTGTCTAATGAGCGACGCGGGTGGTTGTCGATGTCGGTCGTCGGAGCCTCAGAGGGAGGACGAACCTGCGCCTGTGCCATGCGCAGCCACGGAGAGAGCCAGAGAGAGAGGGGTCTGAGAGGCAGTGGCTTGAGAGGAGAGGCTGACGCTGTGTAGCGAGCCCTAGAGTAATTCAATTAGAGAGTTGCCACTGGCCCAGACGCTGAGCACTACCACTGGGCCATGCGGCCACTCGGCCTGGGCCACGGTCAGTCATTCTGACCTTGAGGCGAGGCGGCGGCGCGGCACACGCGCACGGCGGGATGGCAGCGTGGCCGGGCGGCAGCTTGCATGGCCGGTGGCGGCGGTGGCCAGCGGCCGGCAGTGGTGGTGGCCGGCGACCGGCAGCGGCATGCGGCCAATGTTCAAGGTCGGCACGGTCTGGTGGACTAGGGTACGGCCGAACTCAATTTCGCGCGGGAGTTTTGCCAATTCGTGCAGCGGGACGCTATTCGCTTGGCCGAACGTCGTTCGTTCGGCCAAACGGCGATTCACACAGTGAAATTCCAGCGAACATGTTTCTTTCCAGTCGAACGATTTCTTTCTATCGATCGTTGATTTTTCTTAACCCTCATCTGATTCGCTTCCGTTCCACCATGTAGGTTCGCACGCAACTGTTGAGGAAGTGTCCGGACAGTTGCGCATTCCAGATCTTTTGTGTAGCGGTTCCACTGAGCATGCTCAAGACAAGTACCTCGTGGCCGTGACCTTCCCATTTTCAATATCACGTGTTTCCAGTTTACTTGTCACCTTGTCATTGAGTATAATTATCATATCACTCATACTTGCTTGGCTAATATCATATCATTAAAGTTAACTGTCTGATATCATACCATTAAAGTTACATGGCTGATAACATATTACTAAAGTTATCTGACTATTATCATATCACTAAAGTTTATCTGGTCATTATCATATCACTAATACTTGTCTGGTTATTATTGTATCGCTCATGTTTGCCTGGTTATAGACTTTCAATATTATATTCATACCATAATGTTCTAGGTTATTTTGTTTCACATACTTTTATACTTATTAGGATGCTCAGTTAAAATATTCTAACATTCATGCTTTTAATTAGTGTTTTAAAATTCATGCTTAAATCATTAATGGGGGTAGCATATGAACATGTTTTAATTTAGGTTTAAATTATTAGCACACTTTGACAGTAGGGCTGCTATGTTTTAGTTTCCTAATATTATGATCCATTAATTGTATGATGTTGTTTTGAGCCATGAAGGATGTAAGTATTAAACATGTTAATCTAACTAATAATCACTTATCATGTAATAAAACTTAGTTGATTGTCAACCCTTGTGTGAGATATGTTATAATATCTCTTTTGGAATAATTCCTAGACTATTATCGCCATGTTATCATTTCACATCACCATCTATCAGGATCTAGTGTTTCTCCATTTTAAATCTTTAGCGAATCATTCCACTTATCATAGACTTACCTCCGTCATCTCTTAGTTGCCTTAAATTCATATTTCATAACATGTCTATGATGTAACAGTTACCTTATCACCACGTTATCATTTCACATCGCCCCTATCGAGTATTAGGCCCTTTCATTCCCAACCTTGGCAAATCCTGTCACTTCTCATAACATTATCTTAGCCTTCTCTTAGTTCCCTTAAATTCACATCATATAACATATTAACAATATAACTATTACCTGGCCTGGAGTTATCCATATATAGGGGAGATTTCCACCCACCTGGTAACGTACGGGGGGATGTACACTCTCGTTACTCAGGATATTATACCCCGTCTGCGGTTATACAGTCGAGGACAGCGTTATACCTGACTATTCTCGTATAACCGGGTATGTGGAAGTAATCGCCATTGCCATAACTTGCTAAATGACAATTACCTTGGTTCCACATTTCTGTTATTTCCATCCCCGATAGGTATCAGTGTCCCTGGTAATCTAGTTTCATTGCAATTAATCTGTGTCAATTACTTGCTTGCATTGTTTGTTCTTTACATATATTACTTGCATTGCTTGTTCTTTCCTCATCGTGTTGCGATCGTTGTTGGGTACTTACTGAGATTTCTAAATCTTACGCTTGCTCTTTTCAGTCTCAGGTAAAAGGCCAATGGAGTGATAGCATTAGGATGGGAGCACTCGAGTTTTCACTTTTCAGCACCGTAGTTTGCCACTATTTGGTTATTTTATCTGTTTTTTATTTGGTTACAAGTGGACCGATCCCATGTTTCAAACATTTATTACAACTTCCACTGGTTTTCTAATAAAGTACTTTTAAAGTTTTAATTTTCCTACAATTTCTATTATTGCTTTTATTTATTCTCACTGTAGCGATGACGTTCTATAATAGTATCCTATATAAATAAATATGTAGGATGCTACAGACTTGAAAGCTGCAACACTATAAACTGTAACACATCGCAGTCGCCACAGACTACAGCGCAATGGCTTTCATAAAGTACATGGCAATAACTGTGATCGTTTTGGCTTCAGCTTTTAGCTTCCGGCTTATTTTTCACTATTCATAAATTTCGTATTTTTCTGAACTTTTGGCTTTTTGTTGAGTTTTTTTGCCGGTTCTTTTTTTCCGTATTTGTTTGTATTATATGTAATGGGCTAACATATTTTTTAATTTTTTTAAATTTAATTATGCTAAATAAGCCTCTGTCAGTTACAGTGTTTTTTCAGCCAGCTACAGTGTTTTTCAGCCATAAATCACAAAAAAAATCTAAATGATCACCACCTAAAGAATGTGCAGCTGCGGACCGTGCACGTTTCTCGCGGAAAAGACAAAACGACTTGCAAGTTGCAACACTATACGCCGTCACACATCGTAATCAACTAATCATAGACCATAGTGCCATGGCTTCCACGGAAGTACTTGACAATTAAAAATGCGACCGTCCTTGTGTATTTTCCTACGCAACCTTGCTTATAAAATGTGTTCTAGTCCGTGGTAGTTCCATTGCACCTCTCGTAAAACATCTATTACACCCTAGTGTTGAGCATTGAGCAAGGGAAAGTTGTTATGGCGATCGCAATGACGACGCCTAAGGTAACCTCAGTTGTCATGGCGATGGTGGTAGGCCTTGCAATGGTGTCGCTAGTCGCTGGGATTTCAGGGACTGCAACTTTCTACACTCCTCCTTATACACGTTGAGTTACTTATCCCTGTCATAATTTCTTCAACATGCATGCAAAGTAATTAAAACTGCACAATTAACATATAAGTTCAATTTTATTTGCCAAAGACCAGACATGGATCAAATATGCTAGTCGCTCATTTTGGCTTGAGCTTCTGGTTTCTGGCTTATTTTTCACTATTCAACACTTTCGTCTTTTTCTGGTTTTTTGGCCTTTTTTTGAGCTTTTTTGTCGGTTCTTTTTTTCCGTATTCGTTTGTACTGTCCGTGACGGGTTAACATGTTTTTTCTATTTTTAATTTTTTTAAAATTTAATTACGCCAAATAAGCCACCGTCAACTACAATGTTTTTTCAGAGAGCTATCTTGCTTTTCAGCCATAAGCCACTCAAAATAATCCCATTTGAGCAAGCTGACGTACATGCATGCTAAACATTTTTGCCCCATACGTGTACGCATGCATGCAGCGTCGGCGTGCTACGGGAACACGCAGCAGGGGACGATGATCGCGGCTGCGAGCGACGTCTTCTGGAACGGCGGAGCGGCCTGCGGGAATCGGTATGTGGTCACCTGCACCGGCGCGACCAACCAGGGCGTGCCGCGCCCCTGCACCGGCCGGAGCGTCACCGTCGAGATCGTCGACTACTGCCCCGCAGGGTGCCACGGCACCATCGACCTCTCCCAGGAGGCATTCGCCGTCATCGCGAACCCCGACGCCGGCAAGATCAAGATCGACTATCGCCAGTAAGTCACATGATCTGACCGATTCCCTTAAATTTACCTTTCATATTTATGCACTACATAACTGAGTAGGATGGCTCATTCGTTCGCTGTGTGTATGATGGTTCATCTGCTCATTTGCAGGGTCTAGATTCTACAAGGGCGAAAATGTGCACGTAGTACTGTATCGACACATAAACCGGTATAAAATACCCCTATGTATTGTATTGATCTCAATACCGGTCAATACCGGCTCGATACCAGTCAATACCGGCTTTAATACCAGCCATACGGGTGGAATTAATAATATTGTCTATTGAACTATATGTTATATTTGATAATACTATTGTGTATTTGGAATAATATTATGAGTAACATTTGATGTATATATAATTAAATAAATATATACTTATGAATATATATACTCGTATTATTATATTAAATCTAAAACGGTACGTCGGTATCGACCGGTACTGAAATGTATTATTCTAATAACCAAATCCGTATAGCCTCTGAAATGGTATTGATACTCGTCAGTGAAAAATAAAATTAAAATCTGCTGGATTCTATTCTGGTTGTGCAGGAAGCATACTATGATGGATGAATTACAAATATTCTCCGGGGAGTCGACAAATAAGCATATATGCTCTTGTCGTGCATGCGTCACAAAGATTCTCCTGGTAGAAAGAGAATGCGGTACAGGGGGATCCTTTCAATAATCCAATCCTCTTAATTTCATATGCGAACGGCCCAGCAAAAAATTCTATATGCGAACGCATGTAAAATTTCCATGCTCATCTATTGATCTTGCGGGAAGTAAGGTGGCAGGATGCACATACATACAAAGCATAGCAAGATAGCTACGACTGTAGTGTAGAGCTAGAACACACAGCCACACGAGTATCTCTCAGTTTTAGCTAAATCCGAGTTGTGCGGTGCCATGGATGTGATTCCGGAATGCGGTTGATCCACAAAATTGCCCAAGGTTTAACAGCACGTACGCCCCGTCAATCGATCCAGATAAATCTTACAGGAGTACCGTAGTTTCTGTTCCGGAGCTGCGCCGGCCGCTTGGTAGCTGCGAAGAGCAAGGAAACGGGCAAATGGCAGTGGAGATCGACGGCCCATCCAGACATCCAGTGTCCGCTCGGTGGAACGACGGCAGCTCGCGCCGCTTCTCGTTTCCATTCGTACGTTTAGCTTCGTTTTCCGAGAGGTAGTACGTTCTGTTTGCTTGTTAGCTCATGAATCATGTAATCAAGTGGACCCTTCGCTTTCGCCGAATCAGACAATCTAGCCGGCTGCGCGATAGGTAAGTGAAACCGGGATGCATGCAAGGGCTCCTGCAATAACCACTATTCAGTAATCTAACATCACCAATTCAGAACGGAATTAGTATTAGGAGCATCTGGTTGGCATGTAGAGTGGTCCTTTCTGTCCTATCTGGTTGCATTTCATTGGCTAAATCCATTCCCAATCTTGCATGCGTTGGTGACGTGCTCTTTTCTCAGATTTTATACCGTCTATGCATATCGCCGTTGCCCATGTCGGAATATATATATATATAAACTATAGACTCCCTTGTAATTTTTTTGTGTGGTTCACATTAGACTATCTTATAATTAGCATACGAGTATACCTAAAGTGATAAAGGAGTATTTCAAGTTTGTTTAGGTGGTATCTTAAAGGTGGGTGTAATTACACCTGAGAGTAAAAAGTATTATATATATATATATATATATATATATATATATATATATATATATATATATATATATATATATATATATATAGCTCCACCTATTGCTCACTGTCTCCCTCCTATCCTCTCCCCCGATTGCTCCCCGCCGCCATGAAATCTCCTGGGAAGCGCTCGCTCCAGGCCGCCTCCCTACTCATGGCATTCAATAACATTGACTAACAAAAATATACTATAAAGCTAAGAACGTGCTTTAATAAAAGGCTCTCTGCTGATTTCATGAAAGCATGCAAATTAAAATTTAGTCTTAAGTGAGAAAACATGTTTTCGTGGAAGGCTCCACGCTGATTTGATGACATTCAATAATATTCAATAAAACAAATATGCTAGCCCAAACCTTAGAGAATACAAAGTATTTTTTTCTGGGATAGCGTTGCCATGGATTTGCCTAGTCTGATGGTTCGTGTCATATAGGAATAGCAAATGCATACTTTGGTTGTGCGTAAAGACAAACGTTTATAGCTGATGAAAATATTGCACGTGAAAAAAATCGTGCATTGGCGAGTACAGTTGGAGATTTGAAGTTAATTAAATATGTCAAGATTTAGCAAGAAATGGGATCCATCCTTTGTAAGATGGAAGTCAGAAGCATTTATATAAAATGATCCTTTGTACAGGGGATGGGCTCACCCGAGCAATTGTCATGTCTAATTAGCTTCTCACACCTTAGCAAACATTCCTACAATGCTTAGCATCGATTTTGACCAGATTCTCTCGTCTCTAGGTGGTGCTCAGTTAGGCTGAATTTTAGTAGCTTATGGCTAAATTTTTATTGTAACTGACTAAAATTACACTGTAACTGATAGTGACTTATTTGATATAATTAAATTTAAAAATAAAACATAGGTTAGCCCATCACGTATAATACAAATAAATACGAAAGAACCGGTAAAAAAAAGCTCAAAATAAGCTGAAAAGTCAGGAAAAAAAAAGAAATTTAGGAATAGTAAAAAAATAAACTGAAAATTAAGAAGCCGAAGCCTAACTATGCAGGGGTCTTAGCAGCTAGAGATAGAGATGCTCAAACCCTTGCTATTAGAGTAGGATGATGTATGCCCTACCCAACAATTGGTATTGAATATTCTCAGGGTATTGAATTTTTAAACCCATTTCTTTCATTGCACAAAGTTCAACGGATACGTACATCACCGTTCCTAAATAAACAGCCCGTGCAACTTCGGGGCATGCCAACTAGAGCCTAGAGGTAGACGAGTTAATTTTTCAGGATAAACGGGCAAAGACAACACACAAGTACGTGGGCTTTCACCACCAGATCGGGCTACAAGATCAAAACAGCGACCGAAACTGAATGCTAAAGCTGCGACGAACCGTTGTTGAGCATGCTAAGATGGCCAGAAATTTTCTCCTTGCACGCGGGACAAATGAAGCCAAGAGAATCAGCCTGCTGCTCGGCGACGGTGCCAAAATGCTGGAACTGACTGCTACACCATACGCAAACGGACTGGAGCACACACCCGCCGACCATCTTCGACAAGGACAGGTCCCAACCTAGCTGGACCGGAGGGAGCTGCGGCGGGAGCTGCGACGCATAACCCAACATCAATGTTGGCTCGGGCACAGGTACGGAATTATGTCTGCTCATGGCCCCAAACTGCGGGGCTCCAGCTGAGGCCATCCTGAGCTGCTGCTCAAAACTAGGAAACATCTGCTGCTTCTGGCCACCAAATCCAAGTTGCAAATCGCACTGTTTCAAAACAATCATATTGTCATGTCCATCCCCAGCATGCAATCAGATAAAGAAGTTAGCAAGCAAACGGATATACCTCTACAAAATAGAATATAATGAGTAAACGAGTAGACGCTTAGGAGATTCTTTAAGACAAGTATAAGATAAAAGTATTTCCATTAGTTCAACTACTGCAATAGTTACATGAGCATGCTACATCATGCGATCTCACATTATTATATATGTTTTCCGTTGTCAAGCAGAGAAACATCTTTCTTTCTTCCTTCAAATGTGCCCTATGAACCCACAGAATTCAAAGTGATTATTGATCAAAATTAAATTAACTGCGAAGTAAAAAACAAAATCGTATATCACTTGATGAATGTGAAACCCAACAGAATAATAACCCATTGAAGATTTAAGCAGGCTAGCCTCTACCAGATTCATGTGAGTAAAATTTTCAAACAATTGTTTAGCAGGAATAGCATGGGTGTTGTAGAGTCAGCACATGCTGCAAAAAATACCTGATCTTGAATAATTCTGCTCAGCGGAACATCTTCAACAGCACGAACCAAAGAGGTCAGGCTACCAAAATTGGTTTGCATGGACAAAAAATCATCGATATTCCCACTCGTGCCAGCTGGAGGGAGTGAGTCACAAGCAGGACCCCCACCATTGTACTTATTTTCCAATTCACTGTCAGATTTTTCCAGTGCCTCAAGCATGGAACTGTTGATATTGAAATCCAATGTGGAATGTTCAGTTGGTTCATTGCGACTGGTGGAGCCATTAACAAAAGAACTCCTCATGCCGTGGAAATCAATTTCAGCAGTTGCAGTACCAGCAGTCAGTGTGTTTAGGTCAGATAATGAGTAGCAGCTTGAGAAATCAGTTTTCATATTAATGGCATTATTCAGCTGGGCAAGGCTACTTTCCGTGATAGTACCATTGAAGATATCACTGTTATAAGCTTCAACATCAAATCCTGTCTCATTACTCGATATGTTCCGTGAGTTTACCAACTGTTCCTTGGAATTATCTTCACGTCTGTTGCCATTGTTCTTGATTTCAGAAGTCATCGAACAGGAAGAAGTGAAACAATCCACATTAATTTGAGCAGGAGAGATAGGGTCCATGGTCAAATTAGACTGATACACCATGTCATTTTTCTGGTTGACAAAATTTTCAGCCTTAGAAGCACTGTTCTGGTTGACAAAATTTTCATCCTCACAAGCATTGTCAGCATTAGAGCTAGCACCAAAGCATTGAGCAATGATGGATGATTGATTAGCATCATCAAGGGCATTAGATGTTTCATACTTTGCACCAGAAACAGGAGAAGACATTGTATCTAAACATGAATTGAGGTTGACATTCCTTATTCTAGCATCACTGTTGATCTCATCATCTTTCAAAGCAGTCGACATTCCACAATCAATAATCTTATCTTCAACAGGTTTGTCATTTTGAAAGCATGTGGGATTGATGACATCCCCATACTTACAAGCTATGTTACCATCATCTATCTCCATACCAATTGAATTAAGATCAGGCTCATCCAAGGTTGCAGAAAGTGGATTACTTTCTGCCAGGTTATTAAAATTATTCTCTTCAGGAACATTACCAAATTTGCCATCCAGTTGATCATAGGGCTCAGAAACTTGTTTGGATTGTGTTATATCAGTACACTCCATTGGATCATCTGTGTACTCACTTTCACCTGGTGCGTCTGTAGTCAGAGGAACCTCTTTAGGTATGCTAGAAGTTTCATCAGGCCTGATGAAATTTAGGGAACCATCTGCACTGGAAAGTTCTAAATCTTTTGAGCTGTCATTCTCATGAACATTTACGTCGTTACAAGTACTAAATTTCCTTGCAGCGTCAACAGCAAGAGACTCTTCAGCATTGTAACATGCTCCATCATGGGTTTTATGGTCATCAGAATTGTTAACAGGGTCCTTGTGATGCCCAGAGACAGGTTCGCCAGCAATATGTCCTTTTTCCACTTCAGGAAAGCCAGTCATCTCCTGAAGAGGATCCTGATGATGCCCAGAGTCAGGTTCTCCAGCAGAAGGTTCTTTTTCCTGTTCAGGCAAGGCAGTCACCTGAAATCCACTTGGCACTCCGGCCAAGGATGGTTGACCACCTAACTCTCCCGAAATAGCCCCATCGAACAGTTTTGCTGGACTCTGACCTTGAGACCTAACATCAGCTACACCATGGCCAAACTTACCAGGTCTATCTTCAGAGGTCTTTTGACATTCCTGAGCCTCACACTTTCCATCTTTGCTGACTCCAAGTTCGCCAGATTTACTAACCCTGCGCCTTTTAGCTTTCCTTTGGTGAAAGGACAATTGATGTTGCACATAGGCACCCTGGTCATGAAAAGTCAAATTGCACTTCCGGCACTCTTTTGCATTTGCTTCTACCCGAATTTCATTCTTATCAGGTTTTTGTTGCTGAGAATCACCAGAGTGACTGGACAATGTAGCCGAAGTAACGGGCATTGCACTTTGTTTTTCCTCAGTTGAATCAGTTTGCTGGTGAAGACCTATAGACTAATCAAACATTCTATTGGGTTAAACCACGAAAGCTCAAGTGCAAGGACTATATACTTAAAAAACTTACATTAACAGCATTCAAGTCATGCACTCCTGCATCGTTTCTCCGAACGGCGGTTGGCTTTGCCTCCGGATATCCAAGAAGAGACATGAGATAGGAAGAGACTTCTTTGCAAGTAGCGAACTGATGTCCTTTGGGGCTGGAAAGTATGTTGT
The DNA here is from genome assembly GCA_017311315.1 of Dendrocalamus latiflorus. Classification (NCBI taxonomy): domain Eukaryota; kingdom Viridiplantae; phylum Streptophyta; class Magnoliopsida; order Poales; family Poaceae; genus Dendrocalamus; species Dendrocalamus latiflorus. The sequence continues at coordinate 33,915,481 of CM029657.1, forward strand.
GCACAATTAGCTAGGGCAAACAATGGAAGTTGCAAAATAACATGAATAATGCAATCTTCTACTAAAAGAGATGAGACAAATATTCACAAACTATGCATGCCGAGGCGGCAAGAAGAATAAACACCACACAGACAAAGTTACAGACCCACAGTGCTATACAGCCTATACTGTCCTAACAAACATTATCTCAGTTAGGTGCTTCATTCAACTAGAAATTAACATGATTGACAATTCCAAAAGGAAATACATGGATGTTTTTTTTGTTATGAATATTGTGCATATATTGAAGAGACCCAATGGGCAATATATATAGAGAGTACAAAAGGATATTACAGGGGAATATGCCGATTCCTATTCTATCTCTAATACCCTTAACACCCCCCCTCAAATACAAGGCGTATGCAATAGCATTGCATATGAAAAAGGGTGAACACTTAAACAAGAAAAAATTTGAAGTCCGAGTCTTGATAATGTCGTCATTGCGTGCAGTTTTTGAATAAATTGTCAAATCAAGCCGAAGAGGAATAGATAGAAGCATGACGGCGCAGATCGAAGCCCAAGACGGCGACGGCGCAGTGCACAAGGTGCAAAAGACACGCAGCGGCCTTAAAACTCGGGGCGGCGGCTAGAGAAGCGGCGGCATCATGACGACTTCTACGATCTACACGCGGCTCAGAGAGTAGAGCGGCGGTTGCTGCCATACAAAAGAAAATTCCTACACTTCTATGACTGACAATAAATTTGTGGACTCGCACGGCTTGAACGAACTAAAAATTAGAAACTACGAACTTTTGGATGGACGCAACGGAAGACTCACGAAAAATAATTTGACTGACACAGAAAAACAGAGCAGCATAATAACCCATGGCCATCGCCATCTCTCCTCTCTCTCTCTCTCTCTCTCTTCTCAATCTCACGGCCGCTCTACTCTCCCCTCACTCTCCTCGCACCTGGCGTCCGCGCTCCCTCCCTCACTCAGAGAGAAGGGGAGCGGCGGGCTCCAGCGAGAGGCGGCGGCCTGGAGAAGGCGGCCGAATCCAGCGGAGGCGGAGGCGGCCGAAGACACCGGATATGGCGCAAGGAAACGGCGGCGGCGGCCCAAAGAGCGCGGAAGGAGACCCGACTGGACTTGCCCGCAGACCGAGCTGTCGTCATTTGCACCTGGGACGCCGGCGCTGGCGAGCGGCCCCCTGGCCCCGGCGCGGAGGCAGAGGAGGCGGAGCGCAAGAACCACGGCGGCGGCGGCCGGAATAGCCAAGTGGTGGGATTCGGCACGGGGAGCCCGGATCCGGTGGCGAAGAAGAGCTCGACGGCGGGAAGCCCGGATCCGACGGCGTCGCATGGGAAGCGAGGAGCCAGCGCCGCCGTGAGATCCCGCGCCCGAGCCGCAATGGGAGGCGGCGATGAAGTCAACGAGGCAATGGGATTCGGCACGGGGAGCCCGGATCCGGTGGCGATGAAGCCCGGATCTGGCTGGACGAGGGCGCCGGCGGCTCGGATGGACGCCTCCACGCCGGATCCGACAGCCTAGGCGGCGGCGACGCGGACACGTGAGCACGGACACGGTCGACGGCGGCACGTGAGCACAGGCGGGCGTGGGCGACGACGGCCGCGTGCAAGATGGCGCCGGCGGCCGGGAAGAGGTGGCCACCCCCGGGAGCGAAGATCGCTCCTCCCGGGGGCAGCAGATGCGGAAGTCGAGCGGAGGCTAGGTGGCGACGACGATGGGTACAGTAAACTCTAACCCTGGCTCTGATACTATGTTATGAATATTGTGCATATATTGAAGAGGCCCAATGGGCAATATATATATGGAGTACAAAGGGATATTACAGGGGAATATGCCGATTCCTATTCTATCTCTAATACCCTTAACATTTTTCACAGCACAGATATACCTTTCTTATGCAAAGAACAATGAGAGTAAGAATATATATTAGGAAAGTGAGAAATGGGTACCAACACAGTGATATACATTAAATCACTATCTGTTGATTGGCACAAATATAATGACAAAGCGCACAAAGAAAGGTTTGCCAAAAATATGAAATGACACCATTCAAGAAAAATGTAGAATTATTTAAGACGATTACAATAATCAAGTGCTTCCAACTTCCGAGTATCAAGAACTCTTTCCCACAGTGGTTAGCTGCTATACAGAAGATCTGGAAAGGAAGTCTAAGCACATAATACATAAAACATTAAGTGAAGATGGTCAGATATATTCAGCTTGCAGCTGTTATCGCATATGTTTGTGCGTGCGCACACCAGGACATGGATCTGAGGGTGTACACTTAGGTGCATGTACCACACACAAGTCCTATGTTCCTAACCTCAGTAACTCAGTTTGATGTTTCCTTCAGGTTACTGATTTATTGATATCATTGACTCAGAAGACATCTCCCTCTTAAGGAGACAATCTTTCTACAATATAAGAATTAGAAGGGCACCACAATCCTTATGAAAACCATTGCGTACAGTCACATCGCATCATGTTTGGAACACAAAAATCTGAATCGTCCAAACCAAGAACGCAAACTAACTGGCATCCACTACAATGAAAACAAACATGCTTGGGTAGAAGAACAAACCTCACAAAACGGCGGCAATTGATCCAGGCGACACGCTCCTTCCGCTTAAGCCCGAGCAGCAGCTTCCACCCACGGGGCAGGTGGTCACCGAACATGGCGGCATCCACAAACTTCCTCCGCCGCCTCCTGCTTCCCCACTGCCCCTCCAGCCCATTCATGAATCCCAACAGCTCGGACTCAGGACCCAGCCCTGCCGTCCGCTTCCGTATCTCTTCCATGTATGGGTCGTCCAGCTCCGCGAGCCTCGCCAGATCAACCGCCACCCCATTGGAATTCATCACCTCCCGGTCGGGGTCGGGGAGCGGCTGCGTCAGAGGCAGTGAGGACGCGGGGAGCGCCGGTGCGGTTATCGTGGGTACGATTAGGGTTTGTGGTTGGGGTGGAATCGGGGGTGGTGATGGGCAGGAGGGGTCGTCGCGCGCGAAGAGGCGCTGGAGGTGGAACACGATGAGGCGGTTCCCGGAGTCCTCCTCGGTGGGGGCGGCGGCGGAGGCAGTGGGTGGGGTCAGGTTGTGGGAGAGATTGGTGGCAACGCGGTGGCGGGAGAAGGTCTGCTTCCGGGAGCCGGCGCTCTCATTGAAGACGGCGCGATCGATCTTAGGGGGCGGGAGGACGTCGGCGTCGCGGCCTCGCCGGGGGTCGACGCCGTAGGGCGACGCGGCAGCGAGCGCCACGAGATCCGACTGGGACAGCGACCGGAGGTCCACCACGGGAGCCACCTCCGTCACCATGGCGGGCGGCGGCAGCGTCTTGCGGCGGACGGGGAATTTGGAACGTGGGGTTTGGTTCAGGAGGAAGGAGACGCAAAAGGGGGATGGATGCGAGGATGGAAACGGGAGAAGTGGGGGTGGGAAGTGGAGTGGGCTTCCGGATCGGACGGTTGCAGTGGCTTTATCTTCGTGCGAGCGATCGACCAAAATAGAACTGAACACTCCAGGTACTCTGATACTCTCACCCACGCGACCGTGGCGCGCCGCCTCTTCTGCGCCACGAGCGCGCTCCTCCTGCCCGCCCCAACTCCCGCGCCAGCGCCGATGCCGGCGACCTCTCCCGCCTCGTCTGCCGCGGCCGCGGCCGCGGCGGCCTCGCTCCTGCCGCTGCTCCCCTGCAAGCGGCGCGAGAAGCTCCTGAAGAAGCTCAACAGCCCGCGCGCCGCGCCCATCGAGCCAGAGGCCGCTCGCCGCGTGCCGGCCCTCGACGCCGCCTTCCGCTTCCTCACCCGCGCGCGGTCGTTCCTAGCCTCCCTCCCGTCTCCGCACCGGCATCCCCCTTCCCGAGGCCGGCAAGCTGTACCGCGAGCTCGGCTTCCCCCGAGGCCGCAGCGTATCCCGCGCCGCCGCCCGTCACCCGCTGCTCTTCCACCTCACCACCGTGGACTCCGTCCCCCACCTCGCGCTCACGCCGTTCATGTGCTCGCTCCTCGAGGAGGAGCGCCGCCTCCACGACGAGCTCCTCCCCACGCGGGTGCGGGCCGTCCGGAAGCTCCTCATGCTGACCGCCCACCGCCGCGTGCCCCTCGCGAAGCTCCACCACTGCCGCGTGGTCCTAGGCCTCCCGGACGACTTCCGCGACCGGGTCCGCGACTTCGGGGAGGACTTCCGCGTCGCCGTCGACCCCGACGGCCGCCACGTCCTCGAGCTGGCGCGCTGGGATCCCGCGCTCGCCGTCAGCGCGCTGGAGGGCGACTTCGTCGTGGACGAACGCCGCGTCCGGCGCACGTTCCGCTTCGCCGTCCCCCCACCGCCGGTCGATGCCGCTCCACCCCGAGGACGCCGATCGGCTCGATGCGGCGACCACGTTCCCGCTGGTGTCCCCCTACACTAACGGCGCGCTGCTCAGGCCGTGGACGCCGGAGGCGGAGAAATACCGCCTGAGCCTGACGCTCGAGAAGAGCGCGCGCTGATACACCACATCCTCGAGTTCAAAGAGGAGCTCGGGCTCACGCGGCACATGTACGAGTCGCTGCGGAAGCAGAACCGCGCCTTCTACCTCGCCGGCACGGAGATGAACTGGGCCGTGTTCCTCAGGGACGCGTACGACGACCATGGCGCCCTCAAGGAGAAGGATCCCCTCGTGCTGTTCAACGAGAAGCTGCAGCGCCACGCGTGCACGACCGAGGTGGATTCCAGAGAGCGTTGCTGATGAGCGATTCTACAGAAGCAGCTTCGACTGCTGTTCTCTTGCTACGGCCGATAGTTTTTTCTATAATCAATAACTTTTTTGCTACCAGTGATAGTTTTTTCTATAATTAATAATTGTTATCTCTTTTTTTTTAGACAGCTCATTAGATTCTTGTGGCTTTTGCGGCAAGCACCAACCCATCCCTCTAGCAAAAATGTTATCTTTTTTCCCAAACAAGCGAAAATCCATTATCTCTCGTTGTGTTATGTGTGCCATCTTTTTAAAAGAAAATTATGTGTGCCATCTTCTTTGCCTTATTTGCTAAAACAGGCATTTTGAGATATAACTGATGCACCAGGTATCCTATGCAGGAAGATTGCGTGCACGGAGCATTGCTACAGTAGGAGGAGACGCGTTTGGGAAGAAAGCTAGAGGGAAGCAGCCACTGAAAACCGTAAAAAGACAACAAAAAAAAAGGAGGAAACATCCGACCTGCCGGAATCGAACCAGCGACCTAAGGATTAACCTGCATCAAACTACAGTCCTCCGCTCTACCAACTGAGCTAAGGTCGGATTTTGAGCGTTGACGAAACGGATAATTTAAAGATCGTAGGTCCGGCAGACAGCACGACAAACTATCCACAATGACGACAAGGTTTTTCCTCTTATGAGTACACGGTCTAGCGGGTGAGATCGTGAAGTATGCTGTTGCTCGAGGTAATCCATCTTGATATTCGCTAACAAAAGATCGATGAACTGCCGTCGGTGGAACCTCATCCTAACAATTGCTCCTAGCTCGGTAATCCGATCGGGGTAGCTACTGCCATCCTCTGAAAATGACCAGGGAACCAAGCCCTGTGCCTTTACGCTGAGCAGCGTGTAACTGCGACAGCGTCTGACCTTGCTGATTCCCTGACACAACGCATGGACCTCCTCGCTGCTGCGTTTGGCCGGCCGGAAGAGCCTTGTATGTAGCTATTTTTATTCAAATTTGATCCGAATAACCGATGTTGTAAATCATGATCATGTTTAGTTCATGATCAGAAATTGCCTAGCCACAAGTTAGGTGTGCCACAGTTTTTAGGTAGCTATTTGGTTCACTGACGTAACTGTGGCATGCCACACTTTCTTAGCACCCGGCCCCACACGTCATAGACTCAGTTTCTTGCCAAACTTTGCCACAAATGTGGCTTCGATTTTGTTAGCCACACTTTCTATGGCAGCCACATATTGCCTAAGTTTAGGCATGGCAAGGTGAAGCACCAACCAAACAGGCCACTAGTCTTCTTTATAAATCTATCGAGCTTGCCTTCTCTATGAACCTATCGGGCTGGCACAGTACGACAGCAAGCAATGCATGATCATGCACTAATTAAATACTACTTAAGCTAATTAGCTCATGATCGGTGCTAATTAAATCACTAACAAAACCGGCACGGTGAACCTTAATTAAGCTTATGGTTAGCGCTAATTAATTATATTTGCAATAATTAAATATGATTAGCACTAATTAAATTGCTAATTAAGCATACAAAGTGGACCTACGAGTAATGGATAATTTTTTATGATTGACACATTGACTACTTGTGATATGACTATGCACTTCCTTTATACGACTATATCGAGGAATCAGATATATCTCTCCCGTTATATACGAGGGGCAAATCCCATCTGACCAATCACCCTCCTCTACATGCTTTATAGGATATGTTCATATTAGTTTCTGCTGATGGTTTTGGCTGCGACTGATGAATAGCAGTGGCTGGTAGAAGTGGCTAATGGAATTGGCTGATGAATAGTAGTGGCTAATAAATAGTAGTATGTTATGTAAGAAAAATGATGCAACGAAAGGCATTACAACATTTGAACTGTCATGTGACTTACGGAATTATGACATAATAAAATACAAATTACGTTACAATATGTGAAAGATGAATTGTAGTAGCTAATAGAAGCTGAGGTATTCGTATTGGCTTCTGCTTCTGGAAGCAGAAGTGGCTTATAAAAGCTAATATGAACAGGCAGTATACCCAAAAACTACCTTTATAACTACCTAGTTACGGAGTAGTGTTTGGCAACCTCTAAGTATATTATTACACACGTAGAAACCTATACTGATTTCAAGTCTAAGGATTATACAACATCATTGCTTGAGACCAATCGATAACACATAGAAACATAGCAATCTCAACAGTATTTTAAAATGGGTTAATCCAATACTATGTTCCTTAACATATGTATACATTATTGATTTGATATCTTCATATCTAAGACCGGTGAAACGTGGTCATCAATCAATATATATCTTCGCATCTATGACCGCCTGCAAGAAGCGCTAATCATGATCTAATTAGCTTACTTAGCATTTAATTAGTGTAGGCACTTGCCGAGCTTGGTAGGTCCGTGGAGGGGACTAGATTTATAAAAATGAACGTTCGGTGGCCAAATTTGAAAAAAAAAATAGTTACAATGCTATTTATATGAACAATTCGAGCCTTGCATCCCACATGTCAACCAGGCCCGGCCCTGAGGGGGGGGGGCGAGCGGGGCGGCCGCACTGGGCCCCCAAATTTCAGGAGCCCCCAATCCCCATATACATTAATACATAGTATATATACCCCTGGTAGGTACACCTGAATTGGCCCCAAACTATTCGTCTTCGGTCTTCCGAATTCCCGGCGGCCGGCCAACTTCTCGTGATCTCGTCTTCGGTCTTCAGGCTTCAGCGGCGACAGCGTGAGCCCAGGCTCTCTGCCTCTCCACGGCAAGCCGCCGCCTTCGGCCTTTCCTATTGAGGCCGACTGCATGTACGTAGATCGATCGATCGATTTAGGCAAGTAATTACTAGCTAGTAGTACTCTCTGTTCTGTCCTGTTCAGTAGTTGAGTTCATCCCTGCAGGTTTTGCGTGCGTTATTCCCATTCCCAGCTTATCGATTGATCCGAGTTTTGTTGTTGAGATGAGAACGCCGCGTGCGAGATCGAGACTTTTGCAATGGAAAATTTTCTAATCCATTTTACTGTTTTAGGTAAGCAAACATCTGGTGCATTGATTGATCGGGCACGCATGCATTTGTGATCTGTGTACGGTAGGTTGGTTGTTATCCTAATATTTCTATTGCTTATCAGATTTTATTTACTATGCATGTGACTGTGGCATCAGCTGAAAGAAGCTTTTCAAAGTTGAAATTGTTGAAGAATCATTTAAGGTCAACAATGTCTCAAGAGAGGTTAAACGGTTTGGCAACTTTATGTATTGAGAAGAAATTATTGGATGAGATTGATATCAATAACATCATCAATGATTTCGCATCTAGAAATGTTAGAAGAAATTTTTAAAGTAATATCTATAAACTCTTTGATATGAATTTTTCTTTAATACATAACGTATTTTAAGTGTTTGTTGGTAAAATTTTATATATATATATATATATATATATATATATATATATATATATATATATATATATATATATATATATATATATATATATATATATATATATATATATATGTGTGTGTGTGTGTAGATTTATATTTAGATATTTATACTAGAGTCCGTATTTCTAATTTCACCTCGGACCCTTAAAATCCCAGGACCGGCCCTGATGTCAACAAGCGGCACCGCCCGTGAAAAGCCACACCATTTCTATTCTACCAGCCCAACAAGGGCCAACGCATGGACGCCTTGGCAGTTGGCACCATGCAACAACAGGCCTCTGCTCTGACGAGTAGTACATCGGGGCAATGTGGTTTTGCAGGGCAACCATCAAAGGTTTAGTACTCCATCTCTTCCGCTCTAGACTTTGGAACTGTTTACGTACTTGGCCCTGTGGCAATTGTTTTCCAATTTTGACCTCTGAGCACCCTTTTTGCAAAAATAGACCCCTCCGCGAGCTCGGAAGGTGCGACGGGTGACACATGTCACTTGTTGTGCCCTCCTTACTCGATAGCCGGGTGGCGTACGGCAGGGTGCTGGTGAGCGACAAGACAAGGGGCAGGATGCTACCGAGCCAACGCTGCTCGGTAGGCAACTGCCGCATGCCGACACCTGGGCAGCAACTAGGCAGGCGCGCAAGCAGAGGGCCGGGGAGGCTAGTAAAAATGTGTGTTTTTTGTAACTAGATGAATACCCATGGAAATTAGTAAAAATGTGTGCTTTGATTTAGGATTGCTAAAAACATGTGCTTTTTGTACTATGACAAATTATATTTAGGACTGCTACAATGGGTACAAATCATTAACAAGTACATAATTAAGTTCAACCCGTTAGGACTGAAGAGCTAGCATCAAACACAGTATCAGGTTAAGGGTTGCCTGTTGTCCTCTTCCTCTAGTGGCGAAGTTGGTCCTGATGGAAAGTCAACCTATCCGAAGAACGTCGTACGTCGCGTAAGTCATATTGCGATGATGGCCGAGTGGGAACCGGTGCACCAGACAATTAACTAGGCCCAATCTCTTAAGTGATGAACATTTGCTACACCCAATCCTCTACGTAATTGCTGGCATCATGTGGAGAGAAACACATTTTGTTAGGCCAATGTAAGACAGAACCGCAATTAAACCCATAATTGTAAGCACCGCTGTTGTGTGTTGCGCAGACAATAAACCTTTTGGGTACTTCGGTCCATGGTAATCGGCTACAACGAAGCCTGTTGCAGCGTAGTCCACACCGTATTGGTAGACCGTGTAGCTGTCGTATATATGATCATACCACTAATCATGCTATCATAGATGTGAGTGATCCATAGGTGCGTATATGTTGTATTACCTCGCAGTCTCGGATAGGGGAGACAATGTCGGTGTGTGGAGTGTCCTGTCTGTCGGGTTGTCTCCATGACGAGGATGGAAGTAGAGTACTCTCTCGTCCTGCAGTGTCGGGCTACCTCTATGATGAAGACAAGAGTGGAGTAGTGCCAGCGCGAATGTTCTGCACGAAGATGGCATGTATAAAGAACAATAGGACAAAGGTATCTTATTGCAGCAGAATATGAAATTATCAAACCTGAGCAGTGTGCTGCAGAGACTGGGAACAAACGAGACTAAGGGTTGAGCCGACAATCTAGGATGTGCGGACAAAATTACTAATAGATGATACTGTGGATCGTCGCCCCCTAGGATAAACATGTTGCTAGCACAGCTGCAGCTGATGGCCCCAATGTGCATTTGGCGTCCTCGTACATGTTACGGACGGACCTCAGCAGTTATTCGATTGTGCTCAATCGTTTGCGGTGCAGTGCGGCTCCACTCTCAGACATGATGTAGCCATCCTAGGATGGGTCCAGCAATGTGCCACCCCCAAGACCGCCACCAACAGCCATTCCCTGCGATACATAAAATAATATGTTGGTGTCAAAACGGTGCTAAATATAACTAACCACAACCGAGAATAATCACGCCGCATACGTACGTACATATTTCTTACATTGCATTTTTCTTCTTGCACTAGCTTGTGTTGTGATTAAATACACACTAATACTAATTTATTACAATTAGTACTAATTACTTATGATTAGCGCTAATTTAATACAATTAGCATCAATTACAACACAAATAGACATGCAAAGTGCATACCAGCTCATCATTTTTCTACAGCTTTCTGTAATCGCTCGAGACTAATAAATATATACGTGTGGACATACATAAAACTTTTTTTAACTATTTTTTGGCCCGTATTTTTGTAGCTATTTACAATAAATAAACATGACTACTTACAAAAATACATCCGTCAACAAATCATGGCTACCTAGCATATTCCATATTATAAAACTACAGTTACGCTAATAAAAATGCTAATGATATATTAAGCGCGTTGGTCGTATTCGAATGGAGCATATATTTTTTAAGGTATTTGCCCGCTCCATAATGCTTCCAATTTCTGCAGCTATTACAATAAATATACATGACTACTTAGAAAAATACATCCGTCAACAAAGCATGGCTACCTAGCGTATTCCACATTATAAAACTGCAGTTACGCTAATAAAAATGCCAACGATAGATTAAGCATGTTGCTCGTATATGAATGAAACATATATTTTTCCGAAGGTATTCACCCGCTCTACTATGCTTCCAATTGTGAGGATTGCAGCTGTGCTATCGCTCGATAGAAAATCTCTCTTTTCTTCCCTTCCCCTCCCTCGCCGCGCTCTTGCTCAGTAACAAATCAATTGCGGTTCGCGTAATATGCGCACGTGAGAAGGCAGCGCAATTAATGTACAAATAAAACATGAATCTAGCGTCATATCATGCCATGTCATTACCCACAGGATTCTTCGTGTGAGAGGTCAAATGCACGCGCCTGTGAATCCTCGATCCCTCTGGCCCTGCCTACATGCTACCCACGCTTGCTCATGATTCTCGGGCGCCTACCGAGCTGCAACGCGCAGCAGCTACCTACCAAGCAGCGCTACCATGCCTGCCCGTCTCCTCCCGTGCGTTAGCACCCTACCGCGCGCCACCCAGCTTGTCGAGCAAGAGAGGCGCGATAGGTGACATGTGTCTGCCTGTCACGCTTTTCGAGCACGTGGAGGGGCATTTTTGCATAAACAAGTGCTCGGTGGCCAAATTTGAAAATAGCTATAAGGATAAATACAAGAACTTTGTTTTCGAATGCACGTTGTCGCTCTTTAAAACTATGATGTTAATATACGTAAAAAACTATTTGAATTTGTCATGCAGAAATGATATGAATATACTTCATAAAAAAACTTCTTATCATTATATTTTCAATAAATTTTACTAACATATAATAAAAAAAAGTTACGGTCCAAATATATTAATGTCTAAACCGATAAGTAACAACGGAGATAGTAGTTATTATCGTAGTGTCACCGTAGGCTCGGACTGGAAAAATAAAGACAACAGCAAAAAGAAAACAGTGAGCAATTGCAGCTGATTAGACTGCTGAATCCGATGAGTGAGATCTTGTAGACCAGCAGCCCTCAAATCCATTACGACGGATTGAGCGGAAAACCGGGGCTCGTGCTCCGTTCACCAAGCCAAGCTCGAGTTTCAGGCCTCCATGCTGGTTGGATCGTGACCAGGAACGGTGAAAACATACCTAGTTCAGACTCCAAACTTTCGAAGTGATCTTGATCTACAGGTTACTTGAAGTTTTGCTCTTCTTTGCTCGAGAATCACACCGTTCCTCACGTGGAATTCGTACTATCGAGGCAGCTCCCGACGAGACGACCAACCAAACAAGCGGATCTGCAGGGTCATGGCCAGCCGATTTCCCTGTCCCCTACATAGACTTTTTATTGGCCTTCGTACGCGACCCAGCTGGGATCATGCATACGGCGAGCCTGAACGGCAAAGGTACTGTTACAAAATACTCTGATCCTTTCTTTTAACTGAAATGATATCGTAATAATATTGTAACGTGGATAGTTTTTATAAGATATTTAATTAAAAAGAAAATATCTTTATATCTTTACAAATAATGTAAAGAAAAAAGTTCACGATAAAAAAAACCAGCATGTAACATGTTTCGAATAGGCTTTAGCTTAAATCACTGTTATTTGAAATGGGACCAAACTGGTTGTTGAGCTAGTAACCAAGCATGCACGTGGTGAGGGTGAACAGGACGAGTCCATGGCGTTTCGCGACGGGCAAACGCTGACTGAAGCACAGCAAGAGGCATCTCCCGCATGCAGCATTACAGCCTTCCAGGAGTAGCATTACTGCAGGGCGTTCGTACTAATTTATACTGATGACTTTTGGTTTAAAATAAATAATTAAAATAAAAAAATAATTTTTAGAAAAAAGGACAAGTAGTAAAAAAGTGATAGAGAGATACGTGTACGAGATAGGGGTAAGAGAAATAGGGTACGCTCGTGTTTGGAAGCGAGAGAAATGAGGTACACCATACATCCTTGATTCTCTGATTTATCCTTAGAGTAAGGGCTTGTTTGGGAGAGCTCCACCACTGAAAACGTGGATCTGGAGCAGCAGCTCCACCGTGGATCTGGGATCCCACCATGGAGTGTTTGGCTTGTACAGCAGCTCCAGATCCACGAAATTGAGGTTTTGGTGGAAATGACCACTTTTGGTGGGATGGGGTGTGTAACCAGTGGCATTGGTGGGTAATTACCACCCAACTCCACGGTGGAGCACCCCTTGAGGAGCTCCATGAAATCCATGGATCTGACCCTCAGATCCAGAATTTTGGTGGATCCAGATTTCGCGGAACTGGAGCGTTTGGGTAAAATTTCGTGGAGTGGAGCTGTTTTTCGTGGATCTGAAGCTGGTGGAGCTCTTCCAAACAGACCCTAAGATGAGAATGAAAGGAGTAGAGAACTCACTTTAAAAAATTATATATTCATATTAATTTATAGCTCTTGTAAACAGAAACCACTAACAGGCTCGATCAACTTCTTTTCAACATCTCATCATACTGTACACCGGTCAAGTTTTGGAGCCGGGAACAGAGGAAAGCTCAGGGTACTGACGTAAACAGGCGGTCACTAGCAGCCATTCATTCCGGAACATTTTACGCGCAAGACAAATGATAGGACGTCAAAGATAGTAGCACATAGAAAGCATGTTGTTGGTTTACCAGTCGGAGGAACAAGATGCAACATAACAAGGTTCAGTATTCACATGAGCAAGAACATTTTACGCACAAGACAAATGATAGGACGTCAAAGATAGTAGCACATAGAAAGCATGTTGTTGGTTTACCAGTCGGAGAAACAAGATGCAACATAACAAGGTTCAGTATTCACATGAGCAAGAACATTTTACGCACAAGACAAATGATAGGACGTCAAAGATTGTAGCACATAGAAAGCATGTTGCTGGTTTACCAGTCGGAGGAACAAGATGCAACATTACAAGGTTCAGTATTCACATGAGCAACAGACAACGAAGCAAAGGAAACAACTTGGTCTCAGCGTTTCTTACAAGGACCGCGAGCTAAGCTCTGGCCTCCCGAAGCCTTTTTCTCCCTGAAAGCTTCAGGAACAAGTCAAGCTTGTTCTTTTCTCCACCTTGGAGGAAAGGATGCCACGTGCATGCTCGAAAGACCTTAAACTTCTATCTTATAGCTTTTGTTATTGGTTTTTAAGCTAAGATTTGCACTGTATCGATTGTTAGTTTGTTATCATTCAATTAAAAAATAAAAAAATCATTATATCATCACGGACGATGCAAAGAAATAAAGTGGAAAAAGAAAAGAAAAAAGCCAAAAAAAATTAAAATAAGCTAAAAATTAGAAACAGACGTGTTACAAGTGGCTTTTATTTTAAATAAGCCAAAAGGCAGAAATCGAAGCCGCTTGGAGCGGGCATACGCTGATCTAAATGGCAAACAACCAGTACAGCACAGCAGGGTAAACAGATGAAACCATTTTAATCAATCAGATTTCACATATCCACTCTATACATTGCAACATCTCTGGAATTGGTCGTTGTCTACACGCACATACTACGCAAACAAAAGACGTTCTCCTGGTCATGCAATTGAAGGGAAACATGTCATAAACAAGTTAAGTGTTACAGTCTCTACGACTATGCCTAAGATCTCATGATTATATTTTGACCGCTATGATCATCTCCTGTAGCCGTACAACCACGTTGTAGTGACTACGACCACCTCCTGTATCGCTACGACCACTCTATTTGGTCCTTTAACTACACAGACAGTGGTTACGACCACACTATGATCTCTCCGATCACGTCTCGCTGCTCCGATCATGTAGTCGTAAACTTCAGCAAAAGTTACGACCACGTTCACCGCCTCTCGCTGCACCTCCTTCGACTACGGCCGATCACCGTAGTCGTAGCTCCTTACGACCACGCAGTGATTCTATCGACCATGCCGAAGGCTATGTCACCGCTGCAATCGTAACGTCTTACGACCATAGCTTCAGCTCCACGACCGTGGTCGTAACTCCTTACGACTAATTCTACCTGCGGACACCTCCGCTCGTCACCGTGGTCGTAACTCCTTACGACCACGTATGCTGCTCCTGCATACGCTGCCGCTCGATCGCCGTAATCGTAACTCCTTTACAACCACGCCTGCGATCCTCGGCTCATCGTGGTCGTAAGTCGTTTACGATCACGTCTGAGAACACAATGAACTCGATAGATTTTCAAAGCCAAACCGCTATTCTCCTCTTTATTTCTTTCTCTCGATCATACAAATCTCTACGATCACCCTGATCGTCCTCTCTCTCTCTTGCCTCTTCGATCACACCGATCGCCTTGGCCTCTCTCGCCCTTCTCGCCTTGCTCTCTCGGTTACATGGCTCTGCCTTTTATACCCTACTCTACAACTCTGACTCGGTTACGACCATGACTACTATTCGAACTCGGCTACAGCTATGAAACGGACTCGAACTTGACTATGACTATGGAGCGGACTCGTATACGACTACGACTACGACCCGAACTCGTATACGACAACGACTTAGACTCATATACGACCACGGCCAAACTCGTACACGACTCCTACCACTCATACACGACTAGAACTACGACCACGACGGAAAAAAAAACAAGAATACAACTCTAACATTAAGCATTTGCATGACAGAGACACAGCAGCGACAAGAAACCTTTTGAGCTATGCCAGCCTCATGGCCTAACCCAAGCAGGTGTCTCTTTCTCTCTCTCCAGGCCTCTCCCAGGCCCCTACCATGAGGTGAGAAGCTAAGGCCACATGGACTACAGATGGAAATACCTGTAACGCTGCAATGGAAGCAAATGTTTTCTTCTTGGCTTTGCTGACGAGAGAGTACAGAAAATGGTTGAGAAAGTTATGAGCAACAGTTAGAAGGATAGGCTGTCTTTCCCATTTAAAGGCGCTGCCATCCTTTCTGCAGTCCCTTGACACACTTCTACACGCAGACACAAGCATACACAAACAGTCACACCCTTGGCCCTCATGCAATCCAACCCTTCCACTGCATTCCCTGTCCTGTGAAGATAGCTGGGTGTTGGGGGCTTCAGTGCTCTTCTCAGGTTGTAGGTGTTCGAAAAGCACAAACAAGAACAATGCCTTCTTCAGTGCTTTATCGTTAAGAATTTTAGATTTTAGAAGAAGCATTAGAGTGGGTGTTCCTAGAATTCTATCAACCTCATTCTCCCTTGTTTTCGCCCTTTGTTTTTCATCTCTCTCCCATCTCCTGTTATGGAATCCTCCCAGCTCACTGGGGATGATGGTGAAGAGTGCAACAGTAATGAATCCGGGTGGACAATGTACCTGGCCTCCCCCATGCGTAGTGATGATGCCAAAGCAAATGGCAGTGAAGGAAGTAATGTTGAAGGTGGCAGTGGTTACATCAATGAGAGGAGCATTGGGAAAGAAGAGAAAGACAATGCAGATGATGATGATGATGATGATGATGATGATGATGATGATGATGGATGTTATGATTCGTTG
This sequence comes from Dendrocalamus latiflorus, assembly GCA_017311315.1. NCBI lineage: Eukaryota > Viridiplantae > Streptophyta > Magnoliopsida > Poales > Poaceae > Dendrocalamus > Dendrocalamus latiflorus. Next base: position 33,931,583 of record CM029657.1, read on the forward strand.
GCTTCTGATGCTTCCACAGGACCAGCTCAAGTAAAGGTGCTTGAAAGCAAAAGAGAGAAAGGTCATCAACTAACTGGCGGTTGCAGAGATGAACATGGTAAGGATGAACAATATGGGATACGTACCAAGGTCTCGACCAGCTGCAACAAAAAGGCTGGAAAGATGAAGAAGGGAGACGAGAAGACTGCTAGAAAAGGTCACAAGAAGAGACGTAGCTCGTCAAGAACAAGCTTCTTCTGGTAAATGTTGTAAAACCCTTATAGGATGTTTCTCACCTATTTCTTTTCTTGTCACGCTAAAAAAATCCTTGTTAGAGGCATGGGGAATGGAAGGCCTTGTGAGGGTCCTTGATATTGCCTTCCATTGTTTTGTCCATTTGTTAACCACCTCATAGGTTAACTCTTACTATGCAAATATATCATCCTTTGGTTATATTTCAATGCCCAACTCTTCATATTGCATTCAAAAGTTGCATGCGCGCCTATGTTTCTATAGATATTAATAAACACCGCTCTAACCCAGAGAGCTACGCTTTGTCCATATACACCTCGCCAAGGTATGTACTATTCAAGTCACCAAAAAGACAGGTTCTGTTTTAACGGCTTCCTGCTTTCCCAGTATTTGTAGAGTTTGGAATGTCTGCATGTGGTTACAATTTTACTCAGAAAAATAGATGGAAACCTGCTTTCTACTGTTTCTATGGATAATTTGTCCATACTTAGTAACTAATCTAATCTAGTGTTGGCTATCAGATAAGTAAACATAATATGAACATAAACAAAAAAATTAAAAGGATTTACAGGTGAGTTTAGCTATTACTTGTTTTCTTTCCCTGGAGTAGAGCAAATCCTATATAATAACAGAGCAATCTAACTACAGCTGATGCACCATTTTCACATGAAACCTATTCCCGCAAGGAATATCTAGCCCTTCCATATAAGAATTAGACAATGTACACAATATTTATAAGATGTAAAAGATTCAACGTTGCTAAAGAAGACTAATTAGAAACTTTACAACACAAACAGCTACAGAACAGCATAAGGAAACATAACATGTGGTACAAGAGCCTCCAGCTACCACCTGATATGTGCGATTCACTACTCTTTGCATCTACATTAAGTGCCTAAGTGCAGCTCTGGCATCAAATGAAGCACCTTCTGCTGTGCAAATCATGTGGAAGAAGGTATACCCCAACAACAACTTCATTCCTGGAATAAACGAAAGAAAAACCTTGTGAAGGGGAATTGCAATCAATTAGTACTCGGCAGAGCTTAAATGAACTAATAGAGACAAGGTACACCAAAAGGGGTAATTGAGTTATTTCAGATGAAGATGGAAACCAAAGTCAATATTTAGTGGGGTTTACAGCAAACCTGCGATGTTAAATATCATGATAGGCTAGTTCATGAATCAGGACCATTCTGCTAATAGCATGTCCTTTGTACATGCAGTTAAAAGGAAAACCTTCACATAGCGAAGTTGCCCATCGGAAATGACCATGTTCTTTTCAGCTTATGATTTATAGCTTCCTCTGAATAAATAAACAAGATAATTTCTCAGTCGTATTTTTGAAGCTGCTTATCAGGACAGTTTTATCAAAGCAATTTATTGGCATTCGGTCCGTTCACACAAACGCTTACACGAGAGTCAAAAACCGTCAGCCGAAAAAACACACCCATTGCAATTATCCGAAGAAGGCACGAACTTTAGGTCATCTCACCGAGCGGTAGCTTATTCATTTGATAGCAAAACCAAATGTACCCGGGCGAGATACGCAAGACCAACCCTGGAAAGGTCCAAAGCCAACCTCTGAGAGGTTCGAAGCCAACCCCAGACAAAGTCCAGAGTCAGCCATGAACCAACGCCAGGTCCCAGGTGCAGCGGGATCCACGCAAAACAAATGACATAGATACCCTTAAGAGTAAGCTAACCCTCAAGAGTAAATTTGTAATTTCACCGGTTTTCTTTTTCCCCCTCTATAAATAAGATCTCTTGTAATGGGAGAAGAGAGGTCATTTGGTAACCCTAGACACTTATATTGAATACATTTATATCTGTGTGCTTCTCCTTGAGTCACTCTATATCCTCAACGGTCTCCGCATCCAACTGAGAGTGCTTCTAAATTTACCGTCCGAATTCGCGCCGACAACACATAGTTTTCTTGTGTTCTCTCCTGGCCAACACAAAAATGCCCACTCCATTAAAATTCAAAACGCAGAATGAAACAGTTCAAAAGCCCGAAAAAAGGAGCCTTCAGCGCCCACATTAGGGTGATCGTGCTTAACATCCGTGGCTCATTCCATGGCTTGCAAGTGCGGCGACGACGTATTCGGTATTCCTACTTCACCAAACCGTCGTCCATACCCATCTATATAGGTCAGGAAGAGGCGCGAGCAGATTATTTGTTCAATTCCACCCAAAATTCACCAACGATAGTGTCAAGGCAAACCGATTCCAACGCCCACCAATCCAGTATTCCTCACCGACGGCACGGCCATGAAGTGAATTGAAATAACCCGAGGAAATTCGCTTGTGTGATTAGGCATGTACCGAGGGGTTGTGGGCTTGTGGTGGTGGTGGTCGGCAGTTCGTGGCTAGGACGCGACGGGCTTGGAGTGGTGGAGGAAGGCGGCGGAGCAGAGCACGGTGGTGGCGACAGAGAAGAGGCCGAGCGCGACCATCAGCGACAGCCCGGCCACCGCCAGATCCGGCATCAGCTGCGCGCCGTGGAACACCACCCCCAGCGCCATCGTCCTCCTCCCTTCCGACCCCTCGTCTCGTCGTCTACAATCCGCACTTCTCGGGGAAGCTCGTGCCTGTATCAATGGGGATGGGGGGCGGTGTGACACGCGGCGCGGCGAGGGCGGCGAGCCGACCACTGGACGAACGCTTACGTCATTTGTGAACCGTGACGCAATAAGCTGTTTGGTTTGCTAACCTTGCAAATCAAACCCAATATTAGTAACAACATCAAAAATTATCTGTTGTCTGTTTTGCTATCAAAATTTAGTAACATCGATGAAAATCTGATAACACCAATAAAATCTAATATCACATGTTGTAATCTAAGAGCGAAGAAATCGTCCATCAAAATTTGCCTTTCCCACAATCCAAACCACGTTCTTTTTGTTAGTATTTGGCTTTATCCAAATTTTAGGTGCGCCTAAATTAAATTTGGCTTAGCACATTTCGGCCATCAACAAAAACACTAGCCGCTGGGTTAAAACGGAATTGAACTGTTTCTAAATTCTTGCATAATTACTTAAAATTCCTGTGTTACAAATATAGCCTAAAATGTGAGAATTTAGAAGTGGCAACTTTAACGTGTCGAACGAAATTCCTGTCAAACTACTAACAGTCCCTAGAACTCGGCACCTCAAGTATTCATCTCTCGTAAAGAAATCGAAATTCGACAAATTACACTCGTAACAATAGAGCCTTCTTTTCTTTGAGAAAAATGCAGAGTCAATCAAATAACAAACCTATTCTTTTCAGCTTCTAAAAGCTATTTTTTAACTTTTTTACAGTAACTAGCTTTTAAGCAGAGTATCTTTTTAAAATAGAGTCTATTAGTTAATTATAGTACATATTGTACCGACTTCATTTATATCAGTAAAAACCGCACGTAGGTTTCTATTACTTTATAATATCTCGCACGAACAGCCCAAAAACCACAAATCACTACCAAAAACCACAAGTTGCAGCTAAAAAGAACATGCCCAACTTCTGTTTAGCAGGATTGCCTTATGAGCAACCCACACAACAGGGGTGCAAAAACCGAAAACCCTTTTATTGGAGAGCGCACTATAAACTATTATCTATGGTGACAGCACACTGAACGATGCAAGGTTTGTTAGGGCAGCCTACTGAAGTGATCAAAACTGTCGTCAGGAGACGATTACTTGTGAAGTACATGATACAACACCGCTGACTGTACAAAGGCCAGTGTGAGATAAATAGTCAGTGAATAATGCTTCATACTTCTCCAGCCTACCTCCCAGTCTACCTTCGTCATGCTAAGTTTTATGACAACATGTATCAAAACTCACAGGTTAAAGCGTCCTTCAGAATGAACAAGCAACAGGTGTTTAAGGTATAAGAAAGCAGCTCTCAGCTCTTGTAAGTTGTAACACCTCGTAGTCTTCTTGTCACCAAATATTAGAACAATCTGCTGCTGCTATGCAGTTCAATCTTTTCGTCACCATCAACAGAGTTCCTACAAATTTACTGCAGCTGATGTTCCTGACAACTGACATTACCAGAACCAGTTAGGGCTGGGACAATTGCAAGCGAGCTGCTAGCCCATTAAATTGATGTGAAGAATGGCATTACCAAGCTATTGGCCTCAGGAGCGTTTTAACGTGCAACAGGCCAGCAGACAGATCATGTCGAAAGGAACTGGTGAAATTTAGGATGTTCATGCACAAACTTTACCACATGTGGTCTCTTGTTAGCATCAAAAGAGGATGCCAGCCTCTTTGCCCAGGGACTGTCCTCAGGTGACCAAGATATGGTGGAACCCATTATTGCACACCATCTCAGGTTCAGAAAGGCTGTCGCAAGATATTCTTCAGTTGCTTCAAATGTCTTCATGATCCTTAATTCAGCATCTAGCTCTTCACTAAGGATTAGATCTTCTAAACTTACTCCTTTTTCCTTAAGAATGCTGTCATCCTCTGATATCATTCTCAGACTGAGGACTTGCAATGCCTCAATTGCAGTATTGTACAATTCATGATCCACATAAGCACAAAATGTGTACCAAAGTGTTGACTGATCGGGCTGAACTTTTCTTCGGCGAATAAACTCAACAATATATTCAACAACATGAATCTGACCCTGTGAAGAATGTTCAGACATGAGTTTAACTTCAACATTATTTTGGGGAAGAAGAGTAGATCGATTTTATCAAAGACGTACTTTTTCATTTGCCTTTTTGAGTATTGTATTGAAAAGCTCAATGTCAGGCTGGATTCCTTCAATTATGCATATGTCCAACAGATCCAATGCCCCTTCAAAATCCTCTTCTGCTAATACAACCTGTCGTGGAAAAACTAGACATGAGACTCAAATAAATGGACCCCCAAAACTCGAATCAACTCAAACAAAGGAATCAGCGGTGTATTAATTAAAACAAATGCATAGTGAGCAGTGACAGCTCTGCACTTAACCAGACTTACCTTTAGGAGAGATGTAAAAGTCAAAACGCTACGATAGAAGCCATCTCGGAGCATCAGGGACAGCAAAGCACTAGCTGATTTGAAACAAGGCAACAATCTGCAGCACTCTATCATGATATTATAAATTGCAGTATTGGCTGGAAGACTGCATGATCTCATGATCTTGAAGGTTCTTATTGCTTTGTGAGTCTGCAAACCAGAAAAAGGTCTTATCAAATTCAAAAGAGAAAATGTTCCATTAAAAAACAGACCAAGCATCAATAACAGCCTCTAAAACCTGATTTATACTCTCCAATAAAGAGGATAATAGACCAAATTCATCATTTCATCACAACAAAAGAAACAGTAAAAGACAGTAGATACATACTTCCTTGGCATTAACTAGAGAATGCAACACAAAGCCGTAGAGATCACTCTTCTGATAACAATTCATATTCCATAAGACATTCTCAGCTACATTCAAGTACCTCAGCATTTCCTCTATCATCCCCTCAGCTCCAAAAGCTTGTATCTGAAATAGCATAAATTAAACGGCAAGATTTCAAAGCATTCATCACTGTAAGAAGCATTAAAGAACATACTGACAAATATTCTTAGAAATCAAAACCAGAAATTTTTACAAAAAACATGATGATATTTCATATTTCAATCAGCAAACTGCTTGTGAGGACCAGCTGGTGAGGCCTTGGGATATGATATCCAAGACTTTCACTAAAACACCAGTGATATGCTAGTTTGAACAGATAGCAGCACAGGCCATGGTCCATATTGATGATAGCAGCACAGGCCATGGTCCATATTGTCCTTAGATCATCACACGCAAGGAATATTCTGGAATGCCATTCATATCATAACCAAGTGCTTCCTACTCCCCTAGTCCTGGCCCAGCACACCCATATTAGCAAGTACATTCCAGCCTTTTTTTTTCTCGAACGCGCAGGAGAACTGCGCATCATTATATTAAGAAGAGCAAAAGGAGTCTAAGAAGACTCGTACAAAAACCTCACCAATTAGGCGAGGCTAAAAACAAAAACAACAAGGACAAAACGCCCAAAAAACAAACACAACACCTAAGGCCAAATGGAACAAAGGCCCTTGGCCCCCGCCATACACCACAGCTTGGCCTCATCTCTAATGGCTTGCAAAACAATGTTGATATTGGGTGAGGCGCCGTCGAAAATGCAACCATTCCTATGCTTCCAAATCCGCCAGGCCACCAACACGACCAAAGAATTAAAGCCCTTGCGCCGCTGCTTAGGAACTTGGTGCAAAGCTTGACGCCACCATGAGGTGAAAACCAAATCATTAGGACCTGGAGATAATTGCTGTAGACCCACCAGAGTAAGCACTGAGAACCAAACACTTCTTGTGAACACGCAAGAAGTGAGCAAGTGCTGAATAGATTCATCCACTTGGTCACACAGTGGGCAGCACTCAGGGTGAACAAGACCATGCCGTGCCAAACGATCAGCGGTCCAGCAGCGATTAAGCGAGGCTAACCACACAAAGTATTTGCAATGAGGAGGAGCCCAGGTTCGCCAAATCTCCTTCCAAGGTTCAAACTCCACCGCCCCCACAAAAAAACGGCGATACGCTGATTTAGTTGAGAAACTGCCCGAGGGGGATGGCTTCCACACATGCTGATCATCCACGCCAGGAGTGAGCCTCACGCGGGCGAGAACATCCCAAAGGCCAAGGAACTCCTCCAAAACTGAAGAAGATATACTGCCTCTAATATCATGAACCCAGGAATTATCTGTTAGAGCTTCTTGAACTGTCCTACGACTGATAGTTCTAGCCTTACATGCAAACAATTGAGATAGCCTGTTCAGAACTTCAGATCATACTTACCATGAATTATAGCGGATTAAAACTTGAACTAATAGTGGGTTTAGTGCCTTAAAGCAATCAAGATATTAAGGGAATATTGTAAAGAAAATAGAGAAGGTTAAGACAAGCATAAATCAGCTCCTTTGTTGGAGAAGCCAACATGAACAATCAACAAACCATTTACAAATTGTGACCAGCTTAGAGCATGATGTGGGCACAGTGATAAAGCCATAAAAATGGTATCTTTCTTAACAGAATGGTTAGACACTTGGTGTTGTGTCCCTACTCCTTACTAGCGCCCTATGTAGCACGGACACGTGTCTAAACCGCCGTATCCGTGTCCGACACCGTGTCCGACACGGATACGACACGGACACGGCTCGGACACGTGTCGGCGACGTATCGAGCAATTTTGGAATTAATTTTAATTGCTAAAATTCTCGACACGTGTCGGACACGGTAATTACACGAGTCGGACACGGCCCAGGACACAGCCGGCCCATCCCGTGCGCCATCCTAATCCTAACCCTACCTGAGACCCGCATTCGGCCATTCCCCGCCACCCGTGTCTTCTTGCTCGCACTGCCGCCTGCCTGTGCGCCGCCGCCTTCCTCCCTGCGCGCCTCCGCTGCTTCGCCAGCCTCCACCCCGCGCGCTGTCAGCCTCCACCCCGCGCACCGCTAGCCTCCGCCTCGCAGTCGGCATAGCCGCACAGGTATGCAGTAAGCAATATCGTTTAGATGCAGTCGGCACTGTTTGCTTGATTGCTTGTTTGCAATAACATTTATGCAGGATGCAATAACATTTGCTTGATTGCTTGTTTGCAATAACATTTAGATGCAGTATGCATTAACATTTATACTTGATTGCTTGTTTAACATTTATGCTTGATTGTTTGTTTCATCATTCTAGAAAAATGGAAGCCTCTAATTCTAATGTTAGAGAGGAGGAAAACACAAGCAACAATAGGTCAAAACTTCCATTGTGGAAACTTAGAAAATAATACATACATACATACATACATACATACATATATATATATATATATATATATATATATATATATATATATATATATATATATATATATATATATATATATATATATATATATATATATATATATAATTTATTTATTATTTAAATATATATAGCCGTGTTGCCGTATCGGTATTTTTGGGAAAACGGTGAATTCCCGTGTCGTGTCTGTCGACATATCCGTGTCCGTGCTTGTCACGAACCGGGATAAACACCACCAAGGAGATAGCCGGATGGCGTCGGCGTAGAACGAGAGGGAGAGAGACTAGGGATTTAGACGGGGAAGACTTGTTATTACTCTGCTTGCTTACAATAGCATGCGGTAGCCCTCTTATATAGATGGCTCCCCCTAACAGATAGAACTAATCCCAATCATATCTCTAACAGATATAGTAACTAATATTATATCTCTAACTATATCTCTAACATAAGGAAACCAATCTCTAATTCAGATAGAATCTAATCTCTAACTTCTAATAATAGACTGACTAGGCCTTGGCCCCAAGGCCCACACCCCTGACAGTGCTACATAGCTAGCGCCAAGTGACAACACTCTCAATAGACCACTTTACTTAAGAAAAAAAGGGTAAGGAGAAAACAACAAAATGTAAAGACCCTGTCCCCAATGACCATAACCAAAGCCACAGCAATAGCATATTAAATTTATCACTGCCACAGAAGTATCAAGAATTCAACATAGCGATGGGTGTGTTTTTTAAAACTTGCAAGAATAGTACAAGTGATACTTTCTGTGTCCTCTAAACTGCACACAAAAACAAGAGGAAGATATATACAGTAGATGGGAAGTAAACATACCAAGTTCTTCATAGACATAAAACTGTGTTGGATTTCATTGTTTAACATGTCCATCTCGATTAAGCTTATCCTTTTGGAAACATCAACATGCGAGAGCACATTTCCTTCTTCATAAGGGACATTGACATTACCAAACAGAGAAAACAGAAGCTCATAAGTCCTGAGATTTAGCTTCATGTTCAGATGTTTCATTTTAGCTAGTATGCGGACAGCTCTTTCTGGTTCATTCTACAAAAAAAAAAAAAAGAAGAGGGGATTTAGTCTGTACTTCCTATTACCAACAAGCAAACTTCAACATATTTTTGCTAAAGAAAGGTGCGCTGACAGCTAAAGAAAAATTATTACTGTGGATATGACACATAGCATCAAGTATTAAGGACAGGGAAATGACAAAGATTATGATAGACCATACAGCAGCAGATCAGTACTGACAGCATAAATGACCAGGCTGAAATTAAGGTGACATGAAGGTAGGGACAGAAACACAACATATCAGAAAATCTCTTTCCAGAGTCGATGCATTACCATAATTTGACAACCAGAAAGCAAAGCATTAAAAGCATGTATATACTTCGGTTGTATCTCTGAAATTCTTTCCAAAATGTCCTCAGCGAGATCCAACTGTAAACTTTTGCTATGGCCAACTGAGAGCGCAGCGAGGGTATCATTGTAAGGTTCAAAACCCCTTCTCTCCATTGCTTCAATCTGGAAAACATGAGAATATAACATCTGTGCTAAAATAATAATAATAGAACAGGTACAGTTCAATTTTTCATAGTAGCTTTCATAGAGAGTAAGTAAACAATGATTAATATTACAGTATCTCTTCACAAAAATCAGAGAGTACAACATCTTTACTTTTATGCACATCAGATATAGCATAACTATGCCTACCCCAACTTGTTTGGGATAAAAGGCTTTATTGTTGTTGTTGTAGATATAGCATAACTATATTCAGGTTTTCACAAAATAATTGGTGTGCATAATCATCAATTTACCACGATATGCTTTCATGTAACTGGATATATCGTAAGTGACAGCAAGCTATCAGTAGCATACCACTTTGATGGCATGTGCAACTCCTTTCCCAGCAATCACAGTCTTGATAAAACCATCATATGTAAATTTTGACGGTCGCAATCCAATCATGTGCATCTGGGAAAAGTTAACATTTGACATAAACATCAGAGTTCTCTGGTGTGAAATATACCTCAAGAAATTTCTGGTCTTCAAATTACCAACGCAGTTTGTACACATGAAAAGTTTTGGTTTAAATGTTTTCACCATTAAAAAAGGGAAAATTGCAAATTTCCCACATGTCATTACCTTTTCCACTAATTATAGCAGAAAACATTAAACAAATCAAGAAATAGTTGCTAGAACGCAGGCCCACATGTTGGTGACAATAATTTTAAATGAAATTTCTTTGCAGACCCACAAATGTTTATGGAACAATAGTATAATACTTCATGTAGAAATGGACTTCATTATCTGCGTTTGTGACTATCTTATGAAGGTGAAATCAAAAGCACAAAATTACAAAAAACAATGGCCCAGTAAACTTGACTGAGATCTTCTGTTCATAAAATGATGCCCCTCCTATGCTAAGATCAAACAGGTACAGCAGATGAAACAAAGCAGTAAGCAAATGAAAAGTTAGCATACTGGGCTTCAACCATCCAGAAGAAAGAAATGGTCAACATATTAATGAAATAATAGAAATGGCCATAATATAGATTAGCCAATAAAACCGTATTTATTTGTTACCTCTAGAAATAACTTCTCAGCTAACTGGCCATTCTTAGGTTGCACACACGCATGTATAATATCATTGAAAGACCATCGCAAAAAATTCCTTACTGCAATTGGTGCAAATCTCAATGTCTTTGTCATCCTCCCACTGTCTAGTTCAAACTTGTCAGCAAGATTGTCGCCTGGAACAACACTGATAGTAAATAAGTTTTATATATCTCAATGCCATTGAGCATATAGTGGGTGGCTTATGAAATTGGAATGAAGAACAGACCAGCAGCGATGAATTCCAGATCACCATTCAATTGCTCATGCTTCAATGACTGATTTTCCACATGGAACAGCTCAGGCTGAGCATCAATCAAATATTCTCCAGTTGCCACCTTCCCTTGAAATGATGATGGCAGGTCACAGTCCAATAAAAGTTTGAGATCTTCTAATTCGTTTAACGCAGGTACAGGAATGTCTAATCTTGATGGTTGGTATCTTCTTTTAGATGAAACCCTCAGATGGTCAGTGCTTTCACTGCTTTGTCCAGCAAGGACTACCATATGCTGCAAGATATGATATGCAGATTGAAGGTCACCTAGTGTAGTTAAAGCCCTCACAAATTTCCTCTGTGTAATAATGCTTGGGCTATAATACCTAGTGCAGTCCTTCCATATATCATGAACTGCAGACAAATTTCTCTGCAGAACTGCAAGCTAAAAAGATATAACAAACAAATAAGCAAGCTGTCACGATATTATATCTAAAACCATGTGAGAATGAGCATTTAACGTATTCCAATCAGCACCATATGTAAAATATGCGGTAAGAGCTGCTGTATCCCAACAAACACATGAGAAGACCAAAGCATAAAATATAGAAAAGGAAAGGGCATAACACTTTTCACAAGACCAAAGCAAAAGAAACTAAATTCAATATGCAAGATTTGCCAGCAAAAAGGAAAGAAACTAATCAATAAGGATTCATGGTCATATATGATCATGTATTCAGCAAGAGGTCAACTGAAATAAGAGACAGTCACATAGATACAATGATGCACCAAAGGGAACTAAAAATCAAGGCACTCAAATGTTAATAAAAAAATAAAGGGTTAAAGGACCAAACAGTCAACAATATAATAGACAATTGTGTCTTCTCATGGTTGCAGCCACAATAGGGAAGTTTGATGAACTAATACTTCTTGTCCATATGAAAAAGAACTTCTGAAGATCATAAATAGGCATATTGAACATCTGTTGATACAGACCTTCAGAAGCTCACAGTATGTAATTTCAGACTTCCCAAGAAGATGAGTTTCCATTTTCTCTAGACAGCATCCAACATCATTCAGATTTCCAGTACTTCCGCAAGCACTTAAAAAGATGTTAAAAATAGGCAAAGTGCTGTGAGAGCTTTCTTTTTCCCCTAGAAGAGTCAGCCAATGAAGTGCCTACATTGGAAAGATGATTGTGATCAACTTGTAGACTGCAAGGAGCTAAAACAAATCTCCTGTAAAAACTGATAGTCTATAAGGCATTATTCAAATAAGCTGGTAAACATATAACACATGAGCATAAATCAAAGAAAATTCAAATTGCAAAGAATTGCAGACTGCATCTATAAGAAAAAGAAAGATAAGATTAACTGAATAACCAGTTTTTGATCAAAAGAATTCATTAAAAAAGAGTAAAGAAATAATTGAATGTGCACCATGAAAATGGGCCTTACCTACAGTGTCAAAGCTTCAGTTTCATACAAAGGATGGACATATTGGTATTGACAATTCAACATTTTGACTCATTATTATCACTAAGAAACAAAAACTTTACACAGAAGATAGTGTGTATCGGATGGTGCATGTGTATGTCGCTGATAGTGTGTATCAGATGGTGCATGTGTATGTTGCTACTAACAATGCTATTTAGAGCAGTTAGGCAACGGTACAGGTGTATATATATGATTAAACAGATTAAACCCTGAACCTTCTAAAGTTACAAGATCAAAAAATTTGCTTGAGAAATGAGAAGTATGGCATACCTCCTTCAAATACCCTCCTTTGCTGAGGGCTCGAGTGGCAGATCTGTAGATGTTTTTACTCATATCTACGTCCTTCTCCTCCATCAGTTCCAAAGTCTCCATAACAAACTACAAACATTGGAAAAGCTCCAAAAAGAGTTCTAATCAAAATGACTGTACCAAACTTCATGCTTTGGGGAAAAAATGCATTGAGCTGTACATTTACCAAAGGATCAGGTGCTTCTGCACAATACTCCAAAATATAAGAAAAATCTTCTGAAGTCAATGCTCCGTTAGTGTGCTGAAGATTCGAAAGCATAATAGATGCTCGTTGCCGATCACCTCTACGAAGAGCATTCACAATATTTGCTTGCATGGATCTCCTAGCCAAACTAGTCCTCCGTGTAAAATCATCATACTCTGCAATCATCACAACATTGATCATACACTGATGTGCAACCACTTGCCTTACAATAACTAATTATAGGTACTATTCAAACCAGAGCGTCTCATCTAAGTCAGCAGATGTATACTATCAAAGTCACACACACACATACATATACATATACATACACTGCAAATGGAGGAAAATCACAATCGTGCCAGGCAGTGAGACAAGACTCAAAGTAGTTAATACACATACATTAAGAAGGGAACTACAGGTTGTCACAAAAATAAACCGTCTAATGCCCCGCACTAGCACAATTCTGATCTGACTTTTGCATTGTTTCCAGTTTATTATTCATACCAACAAAGCGAAACAAATTGCAAACATGGGGACAGATCACTAGCCTAGAAACAACCGTTACAGCATTGCATAAGAAAAAAAAATTAGCAAAAACAAACGAAAAGGGTGAAATGACCCGTACCGTTTGAACAAGTTGCGGCCTCTCCAGAGTGAACTCCACTAATCGCATTCACCTGCGCCTGCGCCTGAAAAACTTCCGCGACGTTAGCATCCAAGATACAGGCACACAAAAACACGAACAGTATAGGGTAGAAACTTCGCAGTACTATGTGAGGGGTCTTGAACGCCGCGGAGGAGTTGGCGCACCGGCGAGCAGCTCTCGATCTGAATGGTACATGACAAAGCGACAACAAAGAGAAATGTGAGATCACAGGGATCCCCTAACCCGCGGGAATCATTCCACGGGTAGTTCACTTACAGTAACCTCTGCATCGCAGGAGGTGACGGACTCCTAAGCGCTTTTCGGCCAGAGGGCGGCGTCGGGCGGGACGATAACTCTTGGTAAGGATTGACCACCGCACCGCACGGATCGAGGTGGGGCGGGGGAAGCGTGGGGGATGGAGCCGGTGGATACCGCGCGGCCGAGAGGTGGAGGTGGACGGCCGGAGGCGGGAGGGGGCGGGAGGTTTGGAGGTGGAGCTGGCAGTGTTCCTGATGCGGCGGAGTAGAGGGTTTCGGGAGGAGGCAGCGGCTCGCGGCGGCGCGGCCTCAGCGGTCGGATGCGAAAGAGAGAACAGAGGGAGGGGAGCAAGTGTGTTGGGGCTCATATGGATCTGATCCACCCGTCCATTATGGATCTGATGGCTCATATGGAGCCGGAGCAACGGAGCACCAGAGCTGCCGTAGCAGACACGGCCTAGGCCTGTTAGCTACAGCCCATTTAGCCCGCCAGCTAGAACGGGTCATGTCGTAGCTGTCCGTGGGCTGAGACGCCAGTCTAGACACGGCTCAGAGGAGGTTTACGCTGTGCCGACTGCCGAGCCGACACATGGCACAATTAGCCTGTCGGGCCTCGGTGGCGCGGCGCACCCATTTAGCCTGTGTAGCTCATTCGGTCTAAATTTTTTTGAAAAAACTGAATAGTTCGGAAAAAAGTGTAGAATTCAAAAATGACACAATAAAATTGTAGAAATTATACAAAAAAGCATTAAATTATAGAAATTATACAAAAAGGCATTAAATTATAGAAAAAGACACAATAAATTACAAAAATGTAATAATGAGTTTTTATTGATGTTAAAATGGCTGCCTCGTTAAAAGCTTTGCTAAGTAAAAACTCAACTCGAGAAAAATTTGGCAAAGAAAAAATACAGCATGTAGCTTAGTATTATAGATGGAAAAGTATAAAGTACAATGTACACATGGATTCTCTAAAAATCGTCGGCGGTGTCGTCAACGTTCTAACTGCCTTCCCCGCCATCTACGTACAGATTGTTGTACGTGTGTCCCAACTTTGTATCCACCACGCAGTGTTGGACTCACGCATCAGCTTGTTCCTAGTCTTTCACTATAAGAAGTACTTCTATCATCTCACTCATGAGTCTTGTTCTTCTCTCCTCCAATATCCCTTCAGAAAGACTAAAAGCAGACTTAAAAGAAATGGCGATGAATTGCTCTACGTTTACTGCTTGACGATGTAGAGCTTGATCTTCTACAGGATCTTCTAGAGAAAAAGATGGTTCCCCATATGTTTGTCTTCTTACCTGTAGTGGGTGTTGGTGCAGGTCGTTGCAAGCAAGCTCCCTGAAACTTATGCCCGTTCTTCTGGTAAACTTCAGACAGCTGTGAACGAATAACTGTAAAATAGTTAGAATAAGTTATCCCTACGGAATCACCTATAATTAAAAAATATTAGTGAATTCTTTAATTTTAGCTATTGAATATAAAATAATGCAAATGCGTATAAGTATGGAATCCCATTCCAATATTTTAAATACTTAGTTTTCATCACACACACAACCTCTCATAACACTACGTCATTTTTAAAATTTTCAAGTGAACGACAATCGTAATAATATGATGGACAATTACCGTAGATGTTAGATAGTACACTTTGGATAAAGCAATATTGGATTCATAAAAGAGTTAAAAAATGCTAGTAACTTCTCGGCAACATACCAATGCTGCTCAGTCAGCAGCGTGTTGCCAGTATGGCTATGATAGTACACGCGGATGAAAACAGAAAATGTGGGTTTATAGGGTAAAAGATTTTGTAGCATAAGATAAGTTGAATTCCACCTTACTGGCATGTCCACAGTGAACTTTCGTGGATATATACTCATCGCAATACGATAGGTCTTATATGCTGCAATATGTTGGTTAGAATTATTTACAAAAGAAATTGCAGAGTGGAAAACTTGAAGATATAGATCCAACCTTTTTAAACTAGTTTTAATTATAGAATTAATAATATGGTAGACGCATCGCTGATGTAGTAAGAAGAATTTGGCGTATGTACCAAATAAGAGAGTGAGAATATCCATTACATTGGAGTTTGCTGCAGAATTGTCCAGAGTAATTGTAAAATTTTTGTTTGTAATACCAAAATCTTCTACGACTTTGATAATATATTATAATATATTATCACCTGTATATGCTACGTCAATTAATTTAAAGCTTATGATTCTCTTTTCCAATACCCAGTCATCATTTATGTAATGAGCGATCATACTAAAATAATCCTCCCTAGAATGACCACTCCATATGTCCGAGGTTAAGGCCACAAAAAATGTGCAGGTTCTAAAGAGTTATTTGATTTTCTCATGGCCATTATTGTAATATTTAACTAAATCTCTAGTGGTTGTTTGTCTAGAAACGTGAGTAAATATAGCATTATGAGCAGTTCTAATGTACTTTTGAAATGCATCTAACACTCCAAAGTTCAAAGGAAGATCTCACAAAGTAATTAAATGGGTTAAAGATTCTTAATCTACATCGGGATTGTAATCCCAGTTACGTACCGTATCGTTAGAGTTGTACATCAGCTATGTCTGTGTTAATGGCGATGCCTTGTTTTTCTTTACATCTCTGGGCATATCTGTGCAAGTGCTCGGTTTCACCTGTAGACTTTGTAAATAATTCATGATGACATATTTTGTAAACAACGACTCTTACCTAATCTCCAAATGGCAATTGCTTAATGATCTTGTTGAAATCTTCCCACACGTTCGATATACTGGGCCTAGACCTCTTTGCTCTAGTGCTTGCTAACGTAGAGGCACTGGTAAAGCTTGACGATGGTGGCCTCGTCCATTTGAGGTGGAGGTGAAGCTGTCTCGAACAATGCAAGATCTTTCGGATCAATTTCGTACTCACTCGCAGGAATTTCGTCAAAACGTTCCATGAGGAAATTTCAAAATGCGGAAAACTACAAAATACAAATACAAAATTAAACTATCACCTATGTTATATCACAATAAGGAGGAATAAGAATAACATAAGAACATAAAAATTAGTATTCTTATCTCTTTACTTGACTGCACGTCGGATTTTGAATTTTTGGAATTTTGGCAAAAATATTATGAATTTTGCTAAATTACCACAAAGAGCTTCATTAATTTCGCAAGAGAGTGAGGAGAGGAGAATGCTAGGTTGGGTGTGGGTTGATGGGGTGGATTATGTTGCCTATTTATAGAAAAAATTTAAGATTTTTTTTATTTTTTTATAATATTTTTAACTCACAAAACGACTATAATTTATTTTTAAAAAATGACATTTGTCGTGCTAAATGGGCCAAATGGGTCATGCCCATCATGCCGTACCCATGCCTAACGTTCGACCATCGTGCCTAACGTTGGCTACCGTGCCGAATGGACCATACCGCATGGGCTATACGTGCCATATAGGCCTCATCATGCCGATGAGCTACGCATGCTAGATGGGCCATGCTGTGCCGGACATGACACTGTTGGTGTCATGCCGTGCCAACACGTTGGGCTGAGGCACGGCCCACCACTTCGTGCCGTGCCGGCTCAGCTCGTTGGAGTAGGGCCTTTACCACACAAGGTGATAATATTGATAGAGTTGTTACATGCGGAAGAAAGTGAAATAAGGAAAGATTATGTTTCTAAGCGCTGAATTGAATTAAAGGGAAATTTATGTTGTCTACGTACTGGTCAATGTTTTCAGTCTCACCTGTGCTTATTACTTTAGAAAAATTATGAAAATGAATTTTGCTTTCATGTGTCTATTCAAATAGGAAAGAAAAGATTATTTGACTTGGACATCATCTATCTAAGATTGGAGGCAATAGCCCCTTGATATCCATCTAAGAATAATTTCTTATCATCCACATCCTTGAGATTCAAACTATATCACCACTTGCATTGACTACTTTCAGTGACATCATCATCTTTACTTTGCTCGTAAAACTTCTGAAAGGCTATTGTCAACCACATTACAACCTACTCCAAATGAAAACATCCTTTTACCCATAAAAGTTCGAACAAACATGGTTGTTTGTGATTTTAGAAGTTCTAAAGAGAAACACTTTTGGTGATCATTTGGGCTTTTTTTTGGTGGCTTATGGCTGAAAAGCACTGTAGCTAGCTGAAAAAACACTGTAACCGACAGAGGCTTATTTAACATAATTAAATTTAAAAAAATTAAAAATATAAAAAATATGTTAGCCCATTACGTATATACAAACAAATACGAGAAAAAAAAGAACCGGCAAAAAAGCTCAACAAAAAGCCAAAAGTTCAGAAAAGGACGAAATTTATGAATAGTGAAAAATAAGCCGGAAGCTAAAAGCTGAAACCAAAACGATCACAACCACATATAGGGTTTATTCTTTTTCAACTTTTAGCTTTTTTACAGTAACTAGTTTTTAAACGGAATGTCTTTTCAAAATAAGGCTTACTAGTTAATTATAGTACATACTATACTAACTTCATTTATATTGGTAAAAACTGCATGTGAGTTTTTGTTACTCTGTAATCTCTCACATGAACAGCTCAAAAGCCACAAGGCGCACCTAAAACCCGTAAGCCCCGGCCAAAAAGAACAGGTCCATAATCAATTCCCCTACATGACAGTTTTCACAGCAGCAAATTTGAGGTAACTTTGCAACATGCAACCAAACCCAATTTGCATTCAAAATCCAGTTTCGGCTGTAGGCAGGCACTCCGCACTCCCATCAGGATGTGCGCCCAAAATAAAACCGGCAGGCACCCCTCGCACTCTTCCGGTCTGCGCCGATTCACCAAAATACTCGAGCAGATTACTCAACGTCGGCCGCACGGCTCCCACACCGCCGCAGCCGCCGATGTCCTCCTCTCCGTGGCCGCCCACCGCCGGTGCCGCCCCCGCGCAGCCCCCGGAAGCAGCTGCTGCCGCCACCCCCTCCTCCGCCCCGACGTCGGAGCTGCACCCGGTCAAGGTTCCCCCGTCTTCCCATCTCTCTGTCGCTCTTCAGCTCTGCCCGCCGCTTGTGCAGTCCACTGAGCTCGTGTTAGGCTCGCGCAGGAGGGAGGAGACGCTGCCGCCGCGGCCGTCGTGCGGGAGGAGGAGGAGGAGGAGGCCAAGCCCCAGTTGGCGCGGGACGATGACTCGTAATTGCGATCTCCCTCTCTCATTTGTCTGCTTGTTGTTTCCGCAATGCATGCTTTGTGTTTGCGTAATTGCCGATACGGACGCTGCTTCACTTATGGTTTACTTACATGAGGTAGAAACTGTGAACGCACTGTCGTGTAGTCGCTAGCCTTTGTACTGCTGTGAGCTGTGGTACATGGCCGATATGAGTACATCGATGAGGTGAGGCTGTTTGCCTGTTACCGGTACACTGGTAGCAATGTGTAGTGTCCATTGTGCACATGAGGACGCAGGAGTACCTCATCACTTTTGTGGCTTGCACAGGCGAGTATCACCTCATGTGTGGCAGTGTGAGAGTATGTTGAGAGAATATAATTATCATAAATGATCCTATCGTCGATAATTGTGTGCAACTAGTGAGCAACAAGGAGGGAAAGCAGGTTTCTGTTTTCTTCAAAAAAACTGTGTCAAGGACTCAAGGATATCATTTGTCTGCATATTCTCCAAATATGCTGGTTCCTCACTAGCATTGGGGTTTTCCAAAATAAAAAAAGGATAACACTTGTCCTCTAGTGAATGACACAAAAAGTTAGATTGCGTGCCTATACACTCTTTTTTTCGTTTGCTTTTGGTCCTTCACATCTGTAATGCCAACTATTCTACCTTGTAGAGTTTAGGTGTCAAAATCACCTTATCTACCAGAATCCTATGCCTGGGAAGTTGATTTGTACGACTTTTACTATGGAAGTTATGCAGTGAATCGTTTTACTATCCATAAAGGTTGGTGCAGATTTTTTCCAATAGGAGTGAGAGAAGGCTGGAGTTCGACATATCTAGTACTTTGAAACTAAAATTAGCAAAAGTAGAGTTGTGAAATTGAATTCGACATTATGAAAATTGAAGGAGTAACTTGCATCTTCGCTCGCTGATATTGCTCTGTAGGTTGCAACAGGTGCTACAATGATAAACTTCATTTTGATTCATTTAACATATATCACTTTACTATCTTTCGAAGTGGCATATCACTTTACTAGACCTAGAGCTAGAATAATAAGGTAAAAACAATGAAGGTAAAAAAGCTTAAGAAATGAAGAAATCTTTAGTTATGTTTCTTACTGTCATGCGCTTTGTTTATTTCAAAGCTACTAACAATCTCAACCTAAGCTCACCCCCTATATATGATGTACATTCCTTTCTTCATGGTAAAATATTTTAACTTATTCGTTGAGAATCTCAAACCAAAGTTTTACCTAACAAATTAAATACATATGAACTTCGAAAAAGACCAATTTGGCCCTTCCACATTACCTCAAGGTTAAATTGTGCTTATAATTTAGAACATTTTAGCCCTCAGAGGCTCATACTTGACATTTGACAGATCACAGTTACTCCTTTGTTGTGGATCTTAGCTTCTGCTTGTTGTCACTGTAAGAAATCATCAATCTTGACAAGTTTTTTTGTATTGAGCTATCATGTGCAGAGAAGTAGAAATCCAAGAGCATGAACAGAAGATAAACAAATACCAAGCTATACTCGCAGCCCGTTTGAAGGCCAAATACTTCTCTAATAAGGCTTTTGATGGAGGTACTTATACAGTTTTCAGCATCATGCAGTAACTAGAACCACCTAGTATTCTGGTGTATATCATACTCACTTGTTTTATCTCATAGAAGCAGGTCCTTTTGTCTGATGATAGCAGCTTTGCCATTGATTCACAATGCATCATGTTGCTCTCAAATAATATTTGGATGAAATAAGCAAAAGGAACTAAACTTAGGGTGTTAGTCTTCATGTTTCTTTTTTCAATGGAGGTCAGGACAAAAACTCTCTGACATATTAATCATTATATGTTGTACGATTAAGTCAAGGACAGAATTCTGTTACAAATTGTACACTTCTTGAAGCCAGTTATCATTATTTATATAACGGAGAGCGGGCCATTATGCAGTACATGTTAAATTGAAAAATCTAAGTACATTACTTCCATGCTGTATTGCTGTTTGTGTGGAAGTGGGACCTATCCTGAACAAAAAAAGAGAGTGTCAAATACAAAACTATCATCTAATTCAAACCACAATTATGGATTCAGGACGTGAAACAGAACATAGCCTCTAATCATAATCTTGACCAGATTCCAAAATACCTCTAGCCTAGTGGGACCAGAACTCCATATGAAGAAGCATACAATCTCTGCACCATGCTCGGTATTTTGATAGGTTATCTCGAAATTTAACACTCTTCTTTTTTCTATTGTAAGACATGTAAGTACATAGGGGTAGTCTTGATTTGAGCTGAGCTGAGTTCTGGTGAGCTAATTTAGGATCAGCTCAGCTCGGTTCAGATAATAAACTAGAAAAACCACCTTGTTTTGTTGTTTTGCTGCCTACTAAAAAGAAACTAACTTAGGGCCTGTTCTTTTTGGCTGTGGCTTGTGATTTTTGGGATGTTCGTGCAAGAGATTACAGAGTAACAGAAACTCACGTGCGGTTTGTGCCGATATAAATGAAGTCGGTACAGTATGTACTACAATTAACTATTAGACCCTATTTTAAAAAGATACTCCCTTTAAAAACTAGTTACTATATAAAAGCCGAAAAGCAGCTTTTAGAAGCTGAAAAGAACAGGGCCTAACTAATGCACCTTCATGCACAAGTGAGCCAATTACCAATAACTGAAGTTTAAACATCTCTATCAAAGATCACATCTTCATTGGCCAAATTGATCACATCTTCATTGGCCAAATTAGCTAACTTAATGCCAATAATCCAAACTTTCGAGCAAGATATCTCCCACATGATTTCACACATATACAATATGAACATTTAATTTAATTTTATTTATACATACATACAACTGTCCTTAAAAAATTGTTACTTCTGAAGTATATGTTATACTTGATATTTATGCCTAGTTTGTGACTCCATATTGACAATTATCCATTTGTTTCTTCGTATGGGGCCATGTGACTTATTTATTAGTCAGCATTGAGTAGACATGGTATATGGCTACCCTTTGTGAATGGACCTTTTATGTTAACAAGTCATATGATCAACATCCCAAAGCACTACGAATTTATGGTTATGGAAGCGTACCTATTGAAAATTATTAACAACAAACATGTACTTTATGTTAACATTTATCTAATAAGCTGCCATTTTCTTTTTGAATTTACATTTACTTTGCTAGCTTCCACTAGCAAGCTCCTATATAAATGGATTTTCAGGGGGAAAAAGGAGAAAAAAAAGTGATTTATGGAGTGGGACGACTCATTACTAGGATCGTCTTTTAGCTCAATTTGCATATTAGCCTTTTTCAGAAGTCAATAGTCAATGCTTGCACAGCTATTCTAGAAACTTCTGCAAATGACTGAAAACTGTGCTTGTTTCAAATTCAACTTGGTCCATTGTTCCATCTAAAAAAACTTGGTCTTTTGTTGAATATTTTCATTTATTGTTTTTCTGCTATAGTTTACTTTAAAAATAGTTATTCCTCTTCTTGATTTTTTCCCATGTTTTTTCTAGTGGGATTCTATCCTCTGCACTTGAATGTAAAATTTTAGTTTCATTTTCTGATTAATGTGTCTGCATCAAGCCATCAACTGCTGATCCTTTTATGTTATTTGGCCTTATATGTCAATATTTTTGTTCATTATCTTCGTTTTGTTAACAGGGCACATCTTTGAAGCAGAAACCATTGTTGAAGGCGAAACTATTCAGTCAAGCAGGTGTGTTTCCTGTGAGCTTTTCAGTTCCTATCTCAAATTTTAATAAAGTAACCATCTCGATTTTTTGTTCTTAGGTGGCCATGTACAAGTTCATTTGCAAACCCAGTAAACTTTTTTCGAGACAAGAACAGCCATGAGAGGAGTGAATCCCCATCTTTGGTAGCAGATTCCTCTGCCAAGAACAATTCTTCATCTGTAGCAGCTGAAGCCTCACCAAAGAATAATTCAAGTGCTTTGGCAACAGAGAACAATCTAACACCTGGCAAGAGACAGCCATCCAAGAAGACCTGATGGGATAGCTGTTGGCTACTCGGGTTGTTATATGTTCCTCTGAAGTCTGGAGATATGCAACCTGAAGTATGTAAGTTGTCATGAAAGGAAAATTCACTCCACAGATGTTTGTAGCCAACGCTAGATTCATTTCACTGAACCTGTTCCAGCAGCATCTGTAGCGAGGAACATTGTTGTATTCTTGGTATTTAAATTGATGTATTATAGACCATTCATGGTGAAGCATTTCATTAGTTGTTCAAATCTGAATCTCATACTTCGATGCTACAGTGTCACTATGCAATTTACTTTCTTTTGTCATAACATACTCTGTGATTCCCAAATAGATCAAAACATGTAGTTACTTTTTTCACATTATGATTGGTAGCTCTGGAAACTATGCTGATGGTACTTCTGTTCACAATTCATGGTAATGTTTTCTATTATTCATCTCATGTTAATGTCCATAATCTCGATATTTGCATTTTTTCCTATTCCCTTATTGCCCTGTGCTAACAATTGTAGGGCAGTGTCATCTTGTTCCCAATACTCTTCGAAGTTCAACGTTTACACTCACTGTCAATGATTTCGCAATAACCTTGAGATCTACATATTCAGAAATGCTTCTGCAATCATCTATGGGAGGGTAAACTATTCTTATCTACACAAGCATGTACGGAACTGTAAGCTAGTCCTATCTGCATGCAGCACAAAATACATAGGTAATATCTGAATGCTGGCTCCTGTAACAGCTTGTTGAAGTGCTGTAGTACTTTATAGTTCCTGTCGTGTTGTATGGAAAGCTCCATCACCACCACTGCAAAGACATCTATGTTGTGCTTGCTCGGGCTGCCCGCCTGTGTAGGTATGTATCAGAGCATGTACACCATTATATTGTGCTTGCCCCAGGCTGTCCCTCTGTGTAGGTATGTATAAGAGCATGGGCTGTCCGCCCTGTGTAGGCGGAGGCCGAATAGAGGGTGTAAATAGGTGATTTAAAAAAAATAGCTTAAACCGATTTTATAAGTAGAAACGTAAACACGACGTTTTACATAATTAAAGTCTAAATGACTAGTCTCAAATATGTGTATCAACAAACTAAGTCTATGATAAGGTTGACAATCCTAAGGTGATAATTTAGGAATGTAAATTGCACCAAGTAAATAAGCACAAAAGAGAGCGAACTATAAAGATACATAATCTTTTTACCATGGTGTTTGGAGATTTACCGGCCTCCTCTAATCCACGTTGAGGTAAGAATAAACGAATTGGATCAGCTCTATAAATTAAGCCAACACCTCAAATCTATTATATTGCTCTTTCTCCACTCTGAATATGACGAGCACCAAACCACTAATAACAACAGGGTTTTCTCACAAGTTTCTTTGAGAAGATCATCGGCACAACTCCTCCAAACCTAGGAGATGACAACCTCCAAGAGTAACAAATTGGATATGCTCACTTGAACAAATTAAGTGCCGAAACTCGATGGATACACAATCCATCACCAAGTGCAACATATGCACAAAGATTTGCCTATAAGTGTTAGACATGCATTATGGGCTTATAGCCTTAGGCCCAGTTGTGCTTACTATGGTTGGTTAGATATCTATTATAGGCAAGGATCTCTCTGTTTTGGCCCATGCTTCTATTAGCCATAATCCTAGACATCCTTGCCTATATATAGTTACCCTGTACTGCTACCCATAATCAATCTACGTTTCATTGCACTCTTGTTGTTTTCATGGTATCAGATTGGGAATTCCTTCCCCTGTTCTCGCTTCCGCCCTAGCGCGCATGTTCTCTTCACGCCGCGTCTCTCTTCTTTTTCTCCGCACCGGCCGTCTCTGGCCGTCGCTGCGTCTCGCGGGCGAATCCCTCGCCTCACGCCCCCTTCTCATGGCTGGCCTACCTCCCGCCGCCCCTCCTTCCCCCAGCGCTGCCGCTACTGGCGCTGCTGCCGCGCACGACGACTACCCGAAGAAGGACTTCGAGTCGCCCGCCGCCACCGCGCAAATCAACCGGATTCGCGCCGCCGCGCGGGAAAAAGCCCTCGCGATCGCCGCGGAGGCTGAACGTGAGGCCGCTACGGCGACCCAGGAGCGAGATGCGGCTGCGGCTCGTGTTCGCGATGCGCTCGAGCGCGCTGCGCACGCCTGTGCTGATGCTGCCGCCGATCCCCTGCAGGAGGCCGCCGCCGACACCGCATCTCCTGTCTCCAGCAACCACACCGTCCAAGACGCCATGCTGCTTCATGAGGCTGCTGCTATCCTCAATCTCCACGCCCAGGCAGTCGCGGTCCAGAACGTTCGTTCTCTGGTCCCCATCGTCCTCGACATGACCTCCTGTAATTATACCCAGTGGCGCGAACTCTTTCTCCTCGCTGTGGGCAAATTTTCTCTGGAGGATCACATTCTTCACGACGCCGCTGCCCCAACCTCCCCTGATTGGCTGCGCATGGACTGCGTGGTTCGGTCTTGGATCTTCGGTACCACATCCGCTGACCTCACCAGGATTGTCATGGAGCGCGGCTCCACCGCTCAAGCTACCTGGCTTGCCATCGAGACCCAATTTCTCGGCAACCGGGAGGCACAAGCTCTTCTCCTGGAGGCCCGGTTCTGCAACTTCCTTCAGGGAGACCTGTCGATCACCAACTACTGAAGCGCATGGCTGATGACCTTGGCGACCTCGGCCAGCACATCTCCAAACGCACTCTTGTGCTCCATGTCATCCGTGGTCTCAACGAGAACTTCTCTGCCATTGGTCTCCATCTTCAGCGCAGTCGACCCTTCCCCACCTTCCTGGAGGCCCGCGCCGACCTTCTCCTGGAGGAACTCAACCTGGCGCATCGCACGCAGGCGCCCTCTATCGCCCTTGTCACCACCACCGGCGGCTCTGCGTCCTCGCCCGGTTCCAATCACCAGACGTACGTCGGTTCCAGTGGGGCCTCCAAACCTGCTTCCCGCGGCAAACGTGGCAAACGCCGCGGGCTCTCTGGCAGCAGTTCCACCACTGGCGAAGGCTCTGCCAGTGGGACTTCTCAGCAGCCACGGCCGGCCGGACAGGGCGCCGCCGCAGGGTCTTGGCCCTCTCTTCACCATCCCTGGTCCGGCTCCATCTATATGTGGCCGGGTCAGCGACCACCACTGGCGCCTCTTCCACAACAGCGTGCCGTGGGTGGTCCGCCGCAGCAGGCTCTTCTGACTCACCATCAGCCGGCGTTGCTTGCCCACAGCGCATGCTCTCTTCGCCGGTGGCCAGGGCCAGTGGACCATCCCTCCGCCGTTGCCCTACAATGCCACCGGTGGTTTGCCTTCCTGGGACCAACAGTCTCTGGCGTCCACATTCAACACTATGACTCTCCAGCCGCCTCAGCAAATCGACTGGTATTTTGACTCCGGTGCCACATCCCACATGACATCCGATGCTGGTAATCTCTCTCACATTTTCTCCTCGCGGAATTCAGTTCCTTCTTCCATTGTTGTCGGTAACGGGTCTTTACTTCCTATCACCACCACGGGCGCTGCCCACCTTTCGGGTTCACTTCGACTTAACAATGTTCTTGTTTCCCCAAGTCTTATTAAGAACCTGATTTCCGTTTGCCAGTTCACCACTGACAACAATTGCTCTGTTGAATTTGATCCCGCTGGTTGTTCTGTGAAGGATCTTCCGTCCCAGAGGGTGATCGTCAGATGCAATAGCACCGGTCCACTCTACCCTCTTCGCCTGCCTGCCGACGCCCCCTGCCCAGCGCCTTCCTCGCCGAATCCTCCTCCCTTTGGCATCGTCGACTCGGCCACCCTGGTCAGGAGGCACTCAACACCCTCATGCATACTTCCTCCATTCCGCCATGTAATAAAGAAGTTAGCACCTCTTTGTGTCATGCTTGTCAATTGAGTCGCCACACTCGCCTTCTGTTTCCTATGTCCACCTCGCGTGCTACTCATAAATTTGACCTCATACATTGTGACCTTTGGACATCACCTATTGTCAGTGTTTCGGGATATAAATACTATTTGGTCATTCTGGATGATTGCTCGCATTTTCCTTTGGACATTCCCTCTGCGCCTCAAATCCGACACATTCACCACACTTGCTAATTTTTTTCTCTTACGTAGCTACTCAGTTTGGAGCCACCATTAAGGTTGTTCAGTGCGACAATGGGCGCAAATTTGATAATTCCAGCGCGCGCACTTTCTTCCTCGCTCGTGGTGTCCATCTTCGCATGTCCTATCCATATACCTCTCCTCAGAACGGTAGAGCTGAGCGCATTATTCGTTCCATTAATAACATTGTGCGCTCCTTACTATTTCAGGCGAGCTGTCCTCCATCTTTTTGGGTAGAGGCTCTCAATACCGCCACCTATCTCATCAACCTCCTGCCGACCAAGACCCTTGGTTCCTCCACACCATACTCTGCCCTCCACGGCAAACCACCCTCATACCATCATCTCCGTGTCTTCGGCTGCGCTTGCTACCCCAATTTATCCGCCACAGCAATTCACAAACTTGCTCCGCGCTCCGCGTTGTGCGTCTTCCTTGGATATTCTCCTCACCACAAAGGATATCGCTGTCTTGACGTTGCTTCCAATCAGCTCATCATTTCTCGCCATGTCGTCTTTGATGAGACCTCGTTTCCCCTCGCCAAGCAGCACCAGCAATCCCATGCGGATCTTGCTTTCTTGGAGGATTTCACTAACATTCTACCATCCCCCATCGGCCAAGGTTCTTTTCTCCCTGCAGGTCCAACCGCCGCATCCGTGCCCACTGCAGCTTCGGCACTCCGCGTGCCCCCTGATGCTGCGACCATGCTGGAGACAACACCTGCACAGCCACGTGCGGCCCCGACGCCCCTCAGCCGGCTACGCCTTGCGCAGTTTTTCCTGCAGCTGCTCTGGCACCCGTCCAGCCATGCGCAGTCCCGGCACTTCCTCAGCCGGATCAGCACTGCGCCCCTACGGCTATTTCGGCACCGGCTGCACCACTGCCACCACCGCCCGCTGTTCTTCCTGCTGAAGGTAGGGACTTCCGGTTCGTCTACTCCAGGCGGTCATCTTCTGCGTCAGCAAACTCGTCCACACCTGCCGCGCCTGCCAATGCCCATGCGCTTGCTGGACCTCCATTGCTCCCGCAGGGCGCGGTTCCTGTTCAGCCAGTGACAAACAGCCACGCTATGACCACTCGGGCCAAGAGTGGTTTCCGCGTACCTGCCCTCTTCGTCGCCGCTCCGCTTTTGCCCCTCCCGAAGACCTACCGTAGCGCCCTTGCCGATCCTAATTGGCGAGCTACTATGGAGGAGGAGTACCGCGCTCTTCTACAAAACAATACACGGGATTTGGTTCCTTGACCACACAAGGCTAATGTCGTAACTAGTAAATGGATCTTCAAGCACAAACTTCAGGCAGATGGTTCTCGCGAGCGCTACAAAGCGCGTTGGGTACTGTGTGGTTTTACACAACGCCCGCGAGTGGATTTCCCCGAAACATTCAGTCCTGTTGTGAAGCCAGCGACCGTGCGAACAGTGCTGTCTCTTGCTCTCTCCAGATAGTGGCCGATTCATCAGCTTGATGTGAAGAACGCTTTTCTCCATGGGACCTTATCTGAGACAGTTTATTGTTCACGGCCATCTGGGTTCGAGGATTCTACTCATCCGGAGTTTGTCTGCCGCCTGAACAAATCACTCTATGGTCTCAAACAGGCTCCCCGTGCATGGTACAACAGATTTGCTACCTATCTGCTCTCTCTTGGGTTCACTGAGACCAAGTTTGACACATTGCTATTTGTTTACCACCGCGGCACTGAGATTGTCTACCTGCTTCTTTACGTTGATGACATCGTTCTCATCGCCTCCTCTGCCGAGCTCCTCCGCCGCATCATCACTGCCTTACAGCGGGAGTTCTCTATGAAGGATCTTGGTGAGCTTCATTATTTTTTGGGGGTGCATGTGCAGAAGTCTCATGGTGGTCTCCTCCTCTCACAGCATCAGTACATGATGGACATCCTGGACCGAGTAGGCATGGCAGACTGCAAGCCATGCTCCACCCCTGTTGACACCAATCCGAAGATGTCTGCCTCAACTGGTGACCCTGTCAGTGATCCCAGCGACTTTCGGAGTTTAGCAGGGGCCCTTCAGTATCTCACCTTCACCAGACCGAACATCTCTTATGCAGTTCAGCAGGTGTGTCTTCATATGCATGACCCTCGCGAGCCCCGGCCATCTTGCTGCTGTCAAGCGGATTCTTCGGTATATTCGTGGTACTCTCCATCTGGGACTCCTGCTTCAGCCTTCCTCGTAGACTGACCTCGTAGTTTACTCTGATGCTGACTGAGCCGGTTGCCCGGACACGCGCAAGTCCACCTCGGGCTATGCCGTGTTTCTCAGAGATAACCTAGTTTCCTGGTCCTCCAAGCGTCAGAACACGGTGTCCCGATCCAGTGCAGAGGCTGAGTATTGTGATGTGGCCAATGCTGTTGCCGAGGCCTCCTGGCTGCGTCACCTCCTGTTGGAACTGCATACCCCTCTTCAGCAGGCTACCTTGGTATATTGTGACAACATCAGTTCAGTCTATATGTCCTCCAATCCAGTCCAGCATCAGCGTACCAAGCACATCGATATTGACCTTCACTTTGTTCGCGAGAAAGTGGCACTTGGCGATGTCCGCGTTCTGCATGTTCCCACCACTTCACAGTATGCCGATATTTTCACCAAAGGCCTCCCGTCATCGGTCTTCAGTGAATTCAGGTCCAGTCTCAACGTCCGAGGTGCAGACGCTTTGACTGCGGGGGGATGTTAGACAGGCATTATGAACTTATAGCCTTAGGCCCAGTTGTGCTTACTATGGTTGGTTAGATATCTATTATAGGCAAGGATCTCTCTGTTTTAGCTCATGCTTCTATTAGCCATAACCATAGACATCCTTGCCTATATATGGTTACACTGTACTGCTACCCATAATCAATCTACGATTCATTGCACTCTTGTTGCTTTCACTCTTGTTGCTTTCAATAAGCTCACTAAATGCAACACATGCACATAAGAGGTGAAAGAGCTTGCTATTAACTCAAGGGAATGAGTGGTACTAGTTGGTGGCGGTATCTAGAGGTGAATTTTGTGTCCACTTGAGTTTGTATATTCGTTGCACTTAGTGAGAGTCAAACAAGTGGCTTAACTTATTATTCTTGGAGATTGTCGACTCCTAGACAACGTTGGAGGCATCATATCCGGTGATCTTTTCAAAGAAGATTGTGAAGAGCCCCGATGTGTTGTGAAAGTTGGAGCTCACCTACTCGGAGGGGAAAGAGCTATCACTAGTAGAATTTAGGTGTTTGGCTTAATTTGTATAGCCGGTCCAATTTGTTTGGGTAGACTTCAATGTGGATTAGGGAAAATCGATAAGTTTTCAAACACCACAGTAAAACATCGTATGTTAATTGCGGTATGACAAAATGAAGAGCCGCTTGCATCATGTGCTCATACTGCACAGTCGATCCGACTATTCACACAGAGTCAGTCGTGCCGCCGCTGTCATACTGCCACACTAAGTGTGGTCATACCACATTGCATTTTCTAGTAGAGTTAAGAGTGCATATATTTCAACAAATTTGCAAAACACATTCGCAACTTATAGTAACATGCACAAAAGGATCAAGGCATAATTCACAAAAAGTTGCAAAACACATTTACACACTTTAGAATCATGACACGATGATTAGAGATATGGACTCACACCGTTTGTAAAATACATTCGCAAACTTAAGTCACATGTTACAAGAATCATGCATGGTCTTTAACTATTTCCAAATCTAAGTATTATGCCACAAGGAATAGACACATAAACTTCAATCATTTGCAAAATACATTTGCAAACTCTAGTCACATACTATAAGAATTATGTATGCACTACAACTATTTTCAAAATATATTCACAAATACAAGCATCATGCTACGAAGAGGTAGAGCAAGTAAAATTTAAGCTATCAACACATAATAAGATAATCTAGTAGATATGTCACTTCTTAATAGTACAATAACCTATACTGGCAATCCGATCTTTTAACCAAATACCAAGACAGATAAAAAGACTAGGAGCACATTCTTAACTTATGCTAGTTATACATTTATCTTGCGTATCATCTTGAAACTTAATGGCGAACATCTTCAATTTAAGTCCAAGTCCTTGTTTTGATGTGCATCAACACATGTTATAACCTCCACTTGCTCTCTATCAACACATGATGATCTTTACTTTACTTTATGATCAATTTATGATTATCTTTTCTTCGGGATCTTGACTTGATACCAATCAACATATGATGCTATCCTTCATCCCGAATTTTGACTTGATGACAATTAATTCATGACACCATCCAAAGTCTTCATCATCATGGGACATAACATATTCATCCAACTCATTGAAAATATTTGTCTAGATTCTTCAACCGCCCTTGCATGGCATAGAGGAACAGAGAAGCAACTCACTTGGAAAATTGCAACCATTGTCTAACAAAGCGATCAGACTGGCCAACCAATGGTAGTCAGACCACGCTGAATCTTCCAGCAGGGACAGAGATGCATGTACTTCAATAAATTTCACAAATCATAGTACCATGCAATCAAGGATTAAAAACATGACTCACAATAAGTTGCAAAACACATTCACAAACTTTTTGAGTCGTGCTACAAAGATTATGGACATGGACTTGAACCGTTTGTGAAACATATTCGCAAATTTTAGTTACATGCTAAACAGATAAATGCATGAGCCACAACTATTTATAAAATGCATTCACAAATACTAACGTCATGCCAAGAAACGTTTAGAGCATACACAATTAGCTATCAATACATGATGTACTCAAACTATTAGTCAAGACTTCTCTTAATAATACGACTATCTATACTAGCAATTTGGTTTCCCAACCAACTCCGAGATCAGTAAAATACTAGGAACACACCCTTAGCTTAAGTAGTTATATCTTTGCCTCGTATATCCACTTAAATTTGATGATAAATATCTTCACTTTAAGTCTAGGATTGACTCCATCAACATATGACGTTGATAACTTAACTTAATAGTGGTCAATATATAAAGTCATCTATCACTATAGAATATACCATATTTCACTAAATATAGAAAATATTAGCCTCATAAATCGATTAACATGGATCACCAAAAACTCACCGTTAAATCGGAAACGACGGGTCATTCTTCAGCATGTACGACGCTACAGCGTGGCCGCGTGCCCCGAGCCGCCGCGTCGGCGCAGGCGTGCCAGCTCGGTCGGTGCGGTCGTTTGCAGACCGTCAGAGAAGCTTGCAGTTGCAGAAGACACGGGTGCTTCCCTGACAGGGGCGGCGAGGCGATAGCCGAACTTTGCGTCGTGGGAGGCGTGCCAGCTCCATGGCGCGAGCTTGCTCGGGGCCACGGCGGGCCGCCCCATCGCGCGGCGCCTACACATACCGCGAGTGCCCCCGCCCCCGCCGCCGCTCAATTCGATCTCCTCCAGCCTTCTCCCGCCGAGCCGAAGGCACCAAGATGCGCTCGCGCCCGCCTGATCCACCCCTCGCTGTGAAGCGATTTCGTCACCGGCGTCCATGGCTTCCGCGGCGCCAAACCCTTGGTGATTCCTCGGTCTCCATCCATCGTCTTCTTCCTCTTCCCGGTGATTCATCCCCCCCCCCCCCCCATCTCTAGCTTCCCGAAATCGACTGTTTCTCCTCGTTGCGATGGATTTTCATCCCCCCTGGTGGTTTTCTTAACTTTCTCCAAGATCCGAACTTTGCCGCAAATTTCCCCTTTCCACCACCACCGCGTCCTCCACATCCAACCCCAGCAATTTCCTTTCCCATTATCCTCAGTTCTCGATCCAGACGCCAGCACCCCCCACCCTCAACCCCTCCCCGTCGATCTCTAATTCTGGGACCCCTAGTCCGGCGTCCGGCCGGCGACACCCAGTCACAGTCCAAGTGGAAGCAGATGATGACTTGAGACAGGATGTACCATACACATGAAGAGGACCTCAGGATGTACTATATTTCTCAACCATCAAACAACCACGCATTGGAAGGGTGGCCGCGGAGATGGTGTTCGTAGGTCCCATTTGAAGCTACCATGCATTGGAAGGATAGAAGCTTGGATGGTTTCTCACCATGCATTGTGTATGCCCTCAGAGTTCTTTCTTTCTGAAGCAGTTCTGATCACTTTTGATTTGTCCCTGTGACCTGAGCGCTACACCGGCCTATGCCTTTCTATTTTGTGTTCACATGCTCACGCAAGCTTGGCAGCGTTGATTTGATGGCACCCTTGTGGGCTTGCCAACTGCAAATTTGAAATGCACGCTTATACCTTGCAATTTTCTTTGCTGCTGTGTTTATTGACAATTTGACACCCACATATCTGGAAAACCGAAGAGTCCGGTTTACCATTGACATGCTACTGCATTATTTTCATGCAAAATCTTTGCAATTACATTTAATGTTGAGTTTCCGCTTTTGTGACTGAGATACTGCGCATTAATCTTTAGGAATTTGTAATTTTGGACTCGCCATTGAAAGAGTGCATAATCATCCAAAATTGTTTCATATCCTGATTTGAGATGGTTGAATCTGTAGTAGGCTCAGCGAATTTGATATGTAAGCCCACTGCCAACACTTCTCTTTCACAGTTTCTTGATTTTCCTCTTCCAGTATGTAAGTAGGTAGAGATGTGATCAAGGTATCATTTTCTTCATGCTTATCTGTTCCATTTGAATCTAAACAGCATGTATTTGCACGCGAGATCATTTAGCTTTCTTTCAGACAACATCTTCATGTTTATGTTTATCGATTCTCTGTCTGGTGAAGTTAAAACAAGGATTTGGCTTGTCTCGAGCACGAGTTTACTACATTTTTGCGTAGAATTCAAGAGAGTTCATGACGATTTAATGCACCCCCCCCCCCCCCCCCAAACCACCACCAAAAAAAAGCCATGCAAATACAGTTTCTGGGCAAGTACTGAAGAGACGCAGAAGAGGCCAAGTCTGCAGCAATAACATGTGCAACCCCACTCATCACATCATTTTCAGTGGAAAGCATCATTTGTTTGGAAGAAACCAAGGGTAAGGCTTTTCATTCCTTATTGGTTTGCAGCAGTTTCTTGTTTTCTCTTCTATCTGTTGTTGTTACTGTACTATTGATGGCAACTCGTCAGTACACCCAGTCCATATTTATCTTAGCCACCTTGACAAAAAATATTTCAATAATGGATAGTTAGAATACTCCCAAAGACATGGAAGAAAAAAGGAAGCCGAAGAAACCACCTCAGATCATGTCTTATTTGAGTATACTGGTAACAATCCTCCAAGTTAAAACGAGAAGATCAACATGATTTATTCAGTAGTACTATTTTTGCATGGCTCTGAGGAGCTCGACGACGTGTTCGTCTTTGCTTGCATGAGGTGCTCGAGCTTGGTCTCGAGCTCGGCCCTCTCGTTCTTGAGCCGCGCGTTCTCGCAGTGGACGTCGCTGCAGCCCCTCATTGCGCGGTTGAGCTCGTCAAGGAGGCGGCGGTTGGCGTCGCGCAGGTGGACGACCTGCGCCCACAGCTCGCTGAGCTGCCGCTGCTTGCGCATGCGCGACCGCCTCGCCGACTCCCGGTTGGAGATCATCCTCCGCCGCCTCCGCTCCTCCTCTGCCGCCACCCGGACGTAGGCGTCATCGGCACCACCGGAGACGGCCGAGCTATTGCCGACAACAGCCGGTGCTTCCTGGATAGGTTCGTAGGGAGCTGCTGAGAAGTGGAAGGCAGGGGGCGCCATGGCGATCATGTTGCTGTGGTAGTGAGTGTGGAATGGCGGGTTGGGAGGTGAGAGGCAGTGCAGGCTGGCCACTTCGCCATGGTAATGGTGCAGCATGGCTGTTTCACCTGTTTGCGTAGTGGAGAGTGGAGACCTTTGCTTAGAGAGCCAGGAGTAGATGTGGTTATATCTGGTTTTGGTTCAGCTTCCTGATGGTTTTGCTCTCGGTGAGCAGAGGAGGCACTGGGTTGGTAGAGGCCTTTTATAGTGTGGCAAAGGCGCCTTTGCTCAGGGGCGAAGCCCAATAGAGGCCCGTGGGTGCCCAGGCACCCCCCTCACTTCCAGAATTTCTTAAGGATTGGAAAAATTCGGCCCTATAGGCACCCCGCATGGCCCAAGACGAGGCACCCCCCACCAGGCCGGCAGCCCAACAAGCCCACTGTGCACCCCTCACCCATTTGCTCTAGCTTCGCCACTGCCTTTGCTTGCCTATGACCAGAGAGAAGCCACCTTCTTTCTCTCCTCTCTATCTCTATCCCTCTTTGTTTTTATAGAATTTGCTAGCTTTACTTTTGTCGATTTGGTACATGGCCATTAGAGTGAGCTTTCGCCTTTGGTGTATGGCCCATTTTTTAGGCTTGTTTATGGTT
The DNA here is from genome assembly GCA_017311315.1 of Dendrocalamus latiflorus. NCBI lineage: Eukaryota > Viridiplantae > Streptophyta > Magnoliopsida > Poales > Poaceae > Dendrocalamus > Dendrocalamus latiflorus. The sequence goes on from CM029657.1 coordinate 33,966,904, forward strand.
TATAGTTTTCTATAAATAAATAGACAAGGTTATTTTTTTGTTATCTTTTCGAAACGGCTTATCAGCTTATCGGCATTTAATTCGTTCGTACAAATACTTATATTAGAACTAAAAGTCATCAGCCACGCAACAAAGAACGCACACGTCCAAATAATATGCCTGCTATAGATGTTTGCTTTTTCAAAGAGAACATTTCAGTTTTCTTGTCCCTCTTGTTTGCATCCATGACTTGACTTGCGTGAGTAGTCTTGTCTGAGGTAAATTTTATTCCAGTTCATCCGTGCCAAACCTTGCTTTTTTACATGTATTCTCCCCCTAGATGCTCGGCCTTTGGCTAGCTTTTTCTCGTCACTCACATTAGTTTACAGATAAAAATTCTTGTACTGGGTTAGAGTGGCATGAAGTCCACCAGCGGATAGCCGCTTGATGGATGGATGGATAGATAGCTTTACCTACTGTAGCCACCGTGGGAATAAACGAACAAAATTTTTAGGCCACTAGAGAATGAAGTAGATCGGCTCTGGGCATTAACAATCAAAATTTTTTACATGTACCAGTATGCACTGTGCAAGTCCGACACCTAAGAGTTTGCTCACAAGTGTAGGATTGGTATCTCCTACCTTTTGATTTCTGAAAGGAAAAGCATGGTGCTATAGTTTAGAGATCTTTCGAGGATACTGTAGCAATTTAGTGTGTGTATTGTGATGCATTGTTATAGCAATTTGGATGCTAGTTTTGTAGCAATTAATCTAAATTAGACACCAAGATTAAGCATCACACACTCACAACCTGAATTTCTTTCTTTTGAAGATTGGTGGGAAAGTTTTTCAAATGGAGTTAGCAATCAGCTGAAGAAATGGGTGAATTCTCTTGTAATCCTAGGAGCCTGGACCTTATGTTTTGAAAAATTGCTCACAAGTGATTTCATTAGTAACCAACATTGGATCACTAGCATGCACCCCGCCCCAATGGTTCAAGCTAACCTTCACCAAGGATTAGTGCCTAGTTAGCATGAGCCCCGACCAATAAACATATGTGCAGCATGGATGAAGCTAAAATACCTAGGAATTAATTTAAGATCCATGAACTCATTTTATTATAATCAGATTCTATCGTTATTCAATATTACAAGATAAAACCTAGTATAATTTGCAACTATTCACGGTTAGTACACTTATGCACGATGTTTCATCTCTTTATGTGTTTAGGGTGTCAAGCACTTGCTCCTTGCATTTGGTTTTCGGTAGTGCTGCGGGGCGACCCATCGAAAATCATATGAATCATATTCCATTGTTCTACTCTTTAGTACAGTCCAAGCTACAAGCATTTTATGATATGAAGATTTTTGTAGCGGCTTGGACAACAGACTGATGGCAAATTAGCAAAGCCAGTATAAGGGTGTTGTATTAGTAGATGTCATAGCCCACTATGTAAATGTTGTATTAGTAGATGCCATAGCCCACTATGTAAAAGACAATACTTTTACTACTATGGCTTCTTCATGAAGGGATCAACGGGAAAACATGATTTGGACAATTAAACCATGCAACCTCACGATTCGTACACGGAGGTCCATCAAAGTTTGAAAAATAGCTTCTTTTTCAAAACATCAATCAAAAATTTGTACTTTTATCAACACTATAGATCATTGTAAACTCATGTCTCTTGTTGGCCCCATATTGTTTAATCCTGGCTCCACCCCTGCTAGTATGGATGTACAAGTATGACACGTTAGTGGATGGATTGGTATCTCCTGCCTTTTGATTTCTGAAAGGAAAAGCATGGTGCTATAATTTAGAGATCTTTCGAGGATACTGTAGCAATTTAGTGTGTGTATTGTGATGCATTGTTATAGCAATTTGGATGCTAGTTTTGTAGCAATTAATCTAAATTAGACACCAAGATTAAGCATCGCACACTCACAACCTGAATTTCTTTCTTTTGAAGATTGGTGGGAAAGTTTTTCAAATGGAGTTAGCAATCAGCTGAAGAAATGGGTGAATTCTCTTGTAATCCTAGGAGCCTGGACCTTATGGAAACATCGTAATAGATGTGTGTTTGTTGGTGCTTCTCCAAGTTTAGCTAGAGCTTTGTTGCTCACTAGTGAGGAGCTGCACTTATGGGGAATGGCTGGAGCAAGAGGTATTTCTTACCTCTTTGCTCTACAGCCGGTAGACAACTGATGTTCAGTGGTGATCGGGGTCGTTTTTCTCTTCTGTATTAGGCGCTTTTGTCTGCCTAGTTTCTTAGTGGTTTGGGGGTGTGTTTTTGTAAGGGTTCTTATCCCTTTTTCTTCTTAATATAATGATACGCAGCTCTCCTGCGTGTTCGAGAAAAAAAAACATGGTGCTATACGCCTATAAGGCTATAACCCATGCCTTTTCTTATCAAAGGTAACAAGAGGTACCATTCCAAAGGCATGCTCTACTGAATACTAACAAAAGTTACTTACATTGTCTTAGTAGCTAATACACCACTTATTACAGTTGTTGTAGAGTGGCACAGTGCAAAAGCCATAGCAAATTGGCCATTCAACCATTTAAAGGATTTTTCCTTACCATAAACAAGTACATGACCCCATGTGGCCACACTGGTGGATGAGGTGCAATATACATGCCTTTCAGCTCTGATCCTCTTTGGTTTTTTTTTTGGAAAAAATGAAACAGGAGAAGGGCCCCCTACAAACCTTTATTTGACAACTAAGACAAATAAAAAAATCAAATGAAACAGGAGAGGAGGGCTCTATCAAACCTTTATTGAACAACTAAAAATAATTCCGAGAGGAGGAGAAGGGGGAAATAACAAACAATCAACTCACGATCTTTCGTGACGGTTTTCAAATTTTCTGACGGTCCTGCAGTTAACCGTCAAGAATAATAGCATCCTTGACGGGAATATAAATCCGCCAGGACAATGTGTAATTTTTGTGACGGTTTTAACAGCAACCGCTAGGAAAATACATGTCCCTGACGTTTTCCACCCCCAACTGGCTAGCCCACACCCTCCAAACCCACCTCCTGCTCCCTAATCCCGCCGCCTCCACCTCCTCCTCATTGTCTCCGGCCACCTCCTCCTCTCCCCATCCTCTTAGGCTGCCCACCGGCCCCCACCGCCACCTTTCTCCATCCCCCCAATCGCCAGATCCGGCCACCGCAACCATCTCCCTTCTCATTCCCTTCTCTCTCTCCCCGAGCGAAATTGCTGCCACCGAGTCAGATCCGGTCATGGTCGCTCATATCCAGTCGCGGGCGTCGGTGTCCCTTGTGGCGTAGCTACTGAGCAGCGCCTGGACGGTTAGGATGGTGAAAAGATGAGATTTTTATGGGGGTTTTGGTGTTTTTTTTTGTTTCTCTTGGTTGCAGACTAATGGTGAGGGACTGAGGGTGGAGGGGAAAGGCGAGATCTGCAGCTGCTGAACTAGCACCAGATCCGGTCGCCTACTTCGTCACCGATTCTGTAAGGCATCAGATCGGCCGCCCCGTTCTCATCTGGTGATGGCAGCATCGGACTGGTACTCCCTCCCATGCCTGTCATGCCATCAAGGTGTTTGTTCATACGTCCCTGTAGAAAAACCCCTTCCCTTGCCGGCAACGAGGCCGACAACTACTGCTCGGGGCTATTTAGAAGCATTCTCTTATGTCGAGGATTTGGTGCTGCTAGTCTGAAATTTATGTATTATCTTTCCACAACAGATTTGCCAGCAAAGTATGCTAACAGATTTTTCTGTAACTCACGATTTTTTGCATACTAGTTGTCCATAGCATATATATCATTTGATGCCTACTGTTTTTTTTATAAAAAAGATTCATGAGAATTGTACTAGTCTAAGCAGAACCCTCGAGTTGGCACTGGCACTCTCTTTATCTCATAGTTGTTTCCTTTTTAGTACAAAATTCTAACATATAGGCACCGTTCTTTTGACCTTTTTGGGTGCCTTTTGTCTTTGGCTTCTCTGGAAGCCGAAACAAACGGAGTAGCTTCTTGAGCCTACCGCCCGTGCGCCATCCACGTCAGCGTCTCTACCATCTCAAAAAGTGTAGCTAAAAGCCATTAGCCGTTGCCTAAAAGAACAGCCTCATAGGCTACCTGCTTTTCTTAAGTAGTCTGTACTCGATTGTTAACTATGAAAACTGAACCAAAACAGACAGTAACTTACTAATTTCAGTCTTTAAGGTTGATAATGATTAATACTAGTATAACTTTAACATGATCTACCATGAACACACAAGTTATATTGTAAATGAACCTGTCATGCCACTGTTCCTATTGTTCCAAGGTGAATCTTCGTGGGAGTTTCTACATGCAGCGCTATGTTCTACAAGGAAGTCAGTACTCTATTCATTTCCTTCCATTATGCTTCACTACTTTTCAGTCTATGAATTTAGAAGCACAAAAGGTTCTATATCACCATCACCAAGTTTAATCACAGAAGCTAGGGTAGTTTATCAAAAATAACTGATTTCAATGGTATGTGTAAAATGTAAAATTTTCTAGCAGAATCTTCTAGATGCAGTCACTAATTGCTGTACTAGATGCAACCAATTAACTTCTAGAGGTTCCGAAGCCCCAAGCTGGACTCCACAACATTTAGTACTATTAGCACAGGGGCATGCTGTCATGAAAGAAAAAATACACGCACAAGTTCTTTATTTTTCACTGCAATTTATGATCTTTCAGGGAAATTTTGATACAGAGGGTCTGATCATCTTGGCAATTACACACGAGTTCTTTCATCTAGTAATTATGCAAGTTCAGGTGCTTGAAGTTTCAAAAAACTCTTGTGCATCAGGAAGAGTAATACCTAGGCTCTTTTACATTGATGTATCCTAGAGAGATCTACTCGAAAGTTATCATTTCTGTATTTCTAAGACACGGGATACTATATATACTTCAAGACAACAATTTGTTTGTTTTATTTCGATAGATAAAATGATACTTATTGCTCTAAGCCAGGAGTTTTACAGTCCAATGCCTTTCTTATCATGAACACTGTCAGTTATCATATTAGTGTTGTTCTTAGTTCATTTTCAGATCAAGTGAAGACAATCCAAAATTGGAACTAAAAGCTGCAGCCTGCATGTACATATTCTATTTAATGTTTTGCAATCCCTCACGAAACTTTGTTAGAATCTGTCATTCTCAAAATATTTTAACCCTTCACTAGGAAATTGTTCTTTTGTTTCTTGGTGAGTTGCAGCATCTTACCTTCTTGTATGTCATGTTCTTGGTGGTTACTGGAGCTCAGTAAGTTCAAAATTATTTGGCCAACTTCTTTGTACAGAAGACAAGCAAGAAATAGCAAGTGCTCAAAGATATCCTAATTAGTGTATGAATTCTATGCTAATAATTGTATTATAACAAGGTCCATGAACATATTAGCTCCTTGTAAGTTCACAGATGCAACTAGTTATTCTCCAAACTTGCTATACTACATCTGCAAGAATGTTCTTAAGACTATTCTTTTCAGAAGTAAGAAGTTCCCATGTTTCTAATGCAGTTGTGTATATGTTCACATCTGTGTGCCTAATTGTCAGTTTGATCTGAAAATGCCTTGCTTGCAATATCATGTATGGAGAAAGGTGTGTGTGTGTGTGAGAAATGGCTGTAAATTGTGATGCATGTACTCAATGTTTTACAAGTCATTTGATTTGAAGAAATTATGACTATGGATGTACAAGCTGTTGGTTAAAAATAAGTATGTGGGTTCGAATATGCAGGAAAATGGACAGATTATGTGAGCAAACCTGTGCATTTAGATTTTTTTTGTTAACTAGACAAATTTTCTTGACGGTGACTATCAGGAAAATAATACCTGACAGTCTTTGCTGATATCTAGCCGACAGGGATTAGGGTATCCAAAGCCTTTTGGGGATACGTATGTGGTAGTGAATGAAATGGCAACAAAATTAAGTGTGTCTACTTTAATTGATTTCCTTTAAACATCACTGTAATTTTCGAAGTGATTCAAATGCAGACACGCCTCGCGGACAGCGACGAAAACCACATTTGCTGCATGGGCGGGCAGATGGGCACATGGTCATGTACGCAAAGCAATAAGCTCTGCAGATGACATGCATGGAGCTGCAGCTCTGCATTGCCCAGAAAGCCGGAATACTGTTGCTCAATTTGCAGCGGCGGCTGCCAACTGGGTCGGAAAGGTGACGGCATCGCAGCTGCTCGCTTTGCGAAAGCAGGGGCACCATCGATTTTGGATGATCGAAGCCACCATCCACTCCACTGTGCCCCAACCTTGCAGCGGCAGAGCCGTGGGGGCCTGCCTTACTGGCTGAAATGGATAGCCGGGTCTTTTTTTTTTGTTTCGGCTTATTACTTTTGCTGTAGATTATATTTTTTAGGTTGTTTATGATAGAGTATAGAGTATCAGAAATTCCTGTATGATTTTGATCATATAAATGAAACCACTATAATGTATACTATAATTAATTTGTAGATTTTATCTTAAATATTATTTTATTTAAAAATTAGCTACTGTAGAAAAATCGATAAGAAACTTTTAGAATATAAAAGGGCCGTTGCCTAGTTGTGCTCCCGTTCTATCAGTGTGGCAGCACCGAGAGAGAGGACCAGTGATAAGACACTTCACCACAATCAACCACGAATAATAATCTATAAAGCGGTTGTTAGCCTCCTTTATTAGCTTGTTTTTGCCTCTTGTGACGCCCTTGTCGAATGCGTCGTTTTCGTTTTTTTTTAGTATATATTCTCGTGTATATACGTTTACGTGCCTGAAAGATCTGGCTTTTGTATGTTTCAAAATAAAAAGATCTAGCTTTTGTGAACCAGAACAGTGACTTTGTTTGTGGGTGCTAGTGATGGAGGAGTGGGTATCCCAACAGCCAGTGTATACTGTATAGTTCAGCCGGTGGATACTGTTGAAGTATAAGTGAACTTTTAGATGAATTGACTGGTACATGAAATTTAATATGGTATCAAAGCTAAGATGTTTCGAGTTTAAGACATAGCTGACGTAATAAAAAATTTAATTGCAGTCTACTTCTATTCCACGTATTAGACCTAAGAGAGCCTACACGGGAGGGGGAGTGTTGAAGTATAAGTGAATTGCTCATCTTTCCTCATTAGTTTAAGCTTTTGAATGAATTGGCTGGCGCATAAAACTCAATAGATACTTCTCTTTTTCGGGAATACACAACGAAGGTGCGTATCTTCGCATTAAGAAGGAAAGGATTGCAGAGTCCGTATGCGTGCCAACATAACTGAATTACAAAGTGAATGCCTAACTTCATTTCCCAGGAAGCTTCAGGTCTTGTTGGTGTGTCAACATAACTGATTTACTAAGTGAAGATAGTTTTTTTTTTAAAAGGAAGAGGCAAAGATAGTTATGAGGATTGAGATTCTACGCATTCTGCGAATTAACTTTTGTTAAAGTAAAAAAAAAACATGAAAGAGCCACTTGGTCAGTTCTTCTTAACTTCATCTGATCGGCACCGCTTTATTCCATTTGATGATGTACTCTCACAGTGTCACGCTAGCACCGAATAAATCAGCCATGCGTGAGGCACGAAAACGTTTCTTCGATGTTTCTGGCTTTGCTTGGTTGGAGGCTTGTCTCCTTCGATTATTCTCGTCGACTTCTTCTCTTTAACCCCAGATATATTCTTAGAACAGCTGTGCATTTGCCATTCATGCAACAAGGTCATGTCATGAGGCGGTGAAAGAATATATGCAAGTGTCAGTGTGAGACAGAAACACCTGAGGTGTTCCGTTATGTTTTTGTTTGCCAAATATGGTCTATCGCCTAGCATTTTTGGGAAGCCCAATGAGAAAAGCATAGAAGCACTGTTCTACTAACTCTGCAAAAAAAAAAATCAAGAACTAATGGATGTCCCATAATCAGAAAGTGATCTTTCTTAGTGTACCTACCACATTCTTTTCACAGCTTCTCTGAAATGCAGAAACTATAGTTTATCTGCATTTCATGGTTCATCTGCTTCCGAAGTCCAATCACATGAGCTTTTATCCACATCACAACATCCAATTTGTACAGGAGCAATGCTTTTGTGTTTTCCTTTCTAATAGAAGTAACACTAATCTCAAAGCAAATAAAGAGATAAGTAATTCATCATGATTTAAAAATTATGCAAATCACTATTAAGGAAAATATAGAAGCACATCCAACATAAAAAAAAAGAGAGCGTTGGCCTAGCTGGAGGTAGCATTTAAGATAGTATTTTAGAGACAATGAGAACGAGTGTATCATGTTCAGGATTAAGTGCATTTAACCATTCTTGTTCCAACTCTTTATTCATTTTTTAGATCTGCATAATAAAGGTGAGATTAATGACATCCACAAAAACTGGTGGATGTACATATCTGGCTTTGAGGAGGCACCAATGCACCATCTCCTTCAAGGCAAAGTTGCAGAGACCATGAGTAAATGAAAGAAAAAGAGAGCTCCCCATCAGCTCGAGATGATATGCTGGGGGGTCCAGATTCCAATTGCGGTGCATTATGCATTCATGTTGCCACATTTTTTGTTCCATAAACTACCTTGTCTACCACTGTTACGGCTACATTGAAAATAATGTCGTATCATACGGTCTCTTATCTTTCTGCTTTTGTTCCTCTCTCTTTGAGAAGAAAAAGACTTCAGAAGTTCAACTGACGGCATATATAGGCAGTGTTTGGTTCGAGGGACAGGGACATCCCAGGTAGGATATCCCACTTTGAGGTGGTGTTTGCTTCTGGGACAAGCAGAGTCAAGGATATCCCACTAGGAATATTCCTTGTAGATCCAGGACCAGGCAATCCTCTTTTTTTCATGGGACAGAGTCATCCCACGTGGGATAGAGTCATCCCACCTCTTTGTTTTTTAAGTACTATTTTGTTTAATTTTTTTTTAAAAAAAACTCAAAGGCTTATGTGTACAAACATATCAACAATAGCCTTCAATTTTTTTTAAAAAAAAACTCAAAGGCCACACATGTCCCACCTTCATCCTTCCATCCAAACAAAGGATGAGACCATTCCATCCCACTTTATCCTTCCAACTAAACAAAAAACAGGGATGACTCTATCCCCTAACCAAACAAAAAATGGGATCATCTCATCCCAAAACCAGGGACAGGACCATCCCATCCCACCTTGTCTCTAAACCAAACACAAGTCCGAAGCAAGAATCAGAGAACTTAAAAAATCAGGGACTTGTATTTAATTCTGAAAACTTGTGTGGGCAAAATGTATATATAGTCCTTAAAATATCATATAGGATAGCAATAGCATGTTTGATGTCCTTTTCTATACTAGTACTACAAGGACTGGATTTCATAAAGGTGGATGAAAAATTGCGGAATGCAATACTATCCAGATTCTTTCTGTCATCTTCCTCTGATCATCTCGATCACTCCATTAGTTTCATCTGAATGGCATGGCAGCACCGCAGGAGATTTGAATGGATGCAATTTTCAACCCACCAGTGGAAAAGATGCAAGCTAATCCCATGATATCTCCTCTGTTCCTAAACAATGTTCTCCGTACTCCATAGTGATCCGAATGGATTGGATGCACATGCAACATGCTTGTTCTTGGCTGCTCGCAGGAAATAGTTCCCCGGCGGCCGCGTTCTATCCACTAAGGCTAGAATCAGCTCGATCGTGCTACAATGTATAATACTTGTTATCAATGCGATTGGGATTAGGGATGAACACAAGTTCCCTTTTGCTAAATCCTATATTCAATCTACATGCCTTTTGCCAAATCCTGTATTCAATCTACATGTGTCAATTCTGCATTGCACTATAACAGACTTACCTAAGTTCAAGCACACATGCAAAACCAAACAACAGTTGATTACACAGCAAAGGCATTGGTGGCTGGACTTTTTATGATCTGGAAGAAAAGAATTACTTTTAGTGGATGCATACGCTGGATTAGTAGGAACGATTGAACACAAGATCCCAACGGAAAGGCAAAGAGATGCATGATATGTGACCTAAAATGTGCAACAGAGAGGAGAAAGCGAAGGAACAGGTTGGGGTGGTCAAATCAGAGGAACAAGCTAAAGAAGAAGTTCCAAGAAGATGGACAAAATTCATCAGAAGATCGAACAGCTCGCTTGCTAGCGTCGGTTGCTTTCATGTGCGGTAGTGTTATGATTCCAAGGATTTCTTCCTTCTCTGAATAAGGGTTTCAGATATATTTAGTGGGCAACAAGAATCCGGTGTTGGCTGCACCAAATCTGTACCACCTACTAGTATCATGGTATATTTTATGAAATTTTGATACGCATACTAACAAGTTCATCATGCTTCTATAATCTTAGATATTGAACAATATTTTATCCTTGGCATATCTATATAAATAAAAACAACTGGTAAGATTCAAGACATCTCTTTCATTTTGATGGCAAGAAAATCCTATAATAATTCTAAAAAGAAAAATCCTAAAAATTCTTACATTATTCGGAAAAAAAAGATAAGCATCTCCCCCACTTATTTTAGTGAGGTCAGATTATAACGGGACAGATTAATCATATATGTATATTAGAGTTGTATAGCAAATACAATTATATTTTAATTGTAGGTAATATATTTGTATGCCAAAGATAACTATATCATAATATCTAGCTGCGCAATTACGTAGTTTTTCTAAAATTCCATGTTTATCTCATTAATCTCTGTAGTGCTTATTGATCTAACTACCGGCTTGAACAAGCATGGAATCTACTTTCCATCCTGCTTTTATTTTCTTTGTTTAAAGTAAAAAAAATCATATTCCCTTTTTTAAAAAACTGTTATGTTCTGCCAACTTTGGATAATAAAAACACCCACCCGCAATACTATTGGCACACCAATTGCTAAGATCTTAAGGCTCTGTTTGGTACTGCGATGACTCCTGAAAAGCATTTTTGTTTGTTCTTTTTTTACATCATAATTATGTAAAAGCACATCTTTGGATATACCACAGCAAAATCTCAACAGAATTGATAAATATTTCCATAACCAACTAGATTCCACGTTGCAACGCAGCGTAAACTGGTCTAATTGTCTGCAATGCTTAAATAATTTTTTCCAATCATGTTCACTAGATACTAGCTGGGGATAGTACATATTCCAGATAGGACTTGAACAGCCTGCAGAGTCTATACAAAAAATCATGCTTGCAAACACCGAATTCTACATCCAAGTCAATGAAGTCATTGGTTTGTAGTTGTGCCAGTGGCACACCGAGCAAAGGTTATCCATGCATGTATGGCACAATCCGGCCAACCCGTCCCGTCCGATCACGGAAAGCGCACGTCGCCTGAGATCCGACGGGAGTCCGGCCGCCCGGTGCCTCGCGAGAGGGAGTGGCGGAGCCCTTGCCGGCCACGGAGGAGGGTGCTTGCACCGGACACCGGGCGGCCCACCCCGACGAGGCGCCGGCCAACCACAGCGCGAAACGTCGCGGCGCCGTGCGCCTCGCCCATGCACCCACCCGGCCAATGGCGACGCGGCCGGTCACTTCCTTCCCTGGCCTGCCTACCTTTCCAAGACCCAATTCGACCACTCGAGTAGTAATAGTAGTAAACAGCGGTTTTCTTTACTCGTTAAATCACACGCGTGCAGGGGTTAATTAATCCACCTTGAGATTCTTGATGTCAGTGTATCACATTATATTACTGCCCCCCCCCCCCCAAGCAAGATGCTAGTACTGTGGCAGCGTACACATATGTCTGAAAATAAAATACACGTGTGTTGTGTATCCCATACTTGTATGCTGTTGATATATATACAAGTCGTACATATGGATTGGTAGCTAGGCTTATGCACAAAATGGAAGGTTTTGCGAATGTAATGGCCATAACAAAGTCAACGGTTTGTTTGTCTTTACAGTTGCTCTTGTTGCAAAGATTTGTTTCTCCGGTTTGGCTGTTTCTATTGTGATACTAGGTGATTCATCCATTTCCTATGCAGTGAAATGGAATCCCATTACATGTATTTCAGTGCAGCGATACGGGCAGCCAAGCTATAAAAATAACGGTCTGTTCTTTTTGTTAAAGTTTAAGGTTTTTAACTGTGGCTTGTGATTTTTAAGCTGTTTATGCGAGAGATTATAGAGTAACAGAAAGTCACGTACGATTTTTGTCGATATAAATAAAGTCAGTACAATATGTACTACAATTAACTAATTGACCCTATCTTAAAAAGATACTCTGTTTAAAAGTTAGTTATTATAAAAAACAAAAAAATAGCTTTTAAAAAGTGAAAAGAACATACCCTAATCCAACCAGCCGGCTTCAGCTTCTAGCCCGAAGAAGCTGAAGATCAAAGCTAGGTTAAACAAGCTCAAACTCATTGTCCTATCGAACTTTTCTGGGTAAGTTTCACCTTATTTGTGCGTACTCGTTCGTGCAAGCTGTGGTCACCAGCCTTTTCTCTCGCTGGTGCGCACAACGATCTCTTTCTTGGCATAAAGCATAGCTCTTCACATCTCCTTAAACTATTCCCAGTTTAGTTGCGTCTGATTGCGTTGCATAGTTGCCTCCAAAAAACGGCCCTCTCATTGGACTGATGTGGATAAGCCCTGATCTCTCTCGCCCTGATACGCATCTCTATTAGCAATACCCTCCTCTAGCAAATCTCTCTCAGTGTTCGATTAAATCTAACAACTATGTTTGATGTACTTGCAGATTGCCCCACATTAAACTTTAAGCAGAAAATTACAAAATACAAAAAAAAAATCCGACGTAGAGTACTGTAATGCTTTGCTGCCATTTAAATGTTACAATTAGCTAGTTACTAGAACAAAAAAAATCAAAAATAGTTACACAAGGTGACGACAAAACCTGATGATTCTGAGTTAACAAAATCTTAATGGTTAAGATTAAGCAAGAGCAAGTAAATAATGGCAAGCAAGTTGGTCACCCATGGTGATGCAAACAACCTTTGGCACGAAAGCAACGCTTCTTCAAGCTACGGTTAACTCTCCAACCTTTAACCAAAGGAGATCCATCTTATCCTCCCACTGCTCTGGATTGTCGACAAATACATAGCAGATGGTAGAGCCATAGTCAGATCAGAGCAAATCAAAGTGCAGAAGCCATAAGATGGAGACTGCAGCTTCTTCCACTTCTATGACGTTGTTTTCAGCTGCTCAAAGGACTGTGAAGTAATTTTATATTTTATTTTAGTCCTTTTTCTTTAAAGCCAGAGGCTGATCTGTAATATTTTATCTTCACAGGGAACTTTATGTAATATTCAGGGTGGTTATACTGTCACTCTCATATATTAATCCAGAGCTAATGACCCTATGGTCATGTTCGCCTAATAACACTTTGGCGCGCACGTTAAACTTCGCTTACGTACCTGCTTTTAATTAAGTACTCAACAAATTAAACTAAGGTCGTCACGCCCTAGCAGCAATGTGGATATATGATGGGGATAATGAAGGCCATTAGGGCAATTAGGGGGGCCCTTATACTGATCAAGGGGCAACCACGTTGCACTCTCGTCGATTATAATATTAATCGCGGCATCACCATCAAACCATTCTCTCGCTCCGGTACGGGGTAAGTAATATCATAGTACCACGGAACACGAAATGTTGTATATAGCCTTTGTTTTTTTTCCTGTAGCCAATGATTTTTAGCTGTTGCTGATAACTTTTGGCTATATTTTTGAGACGATTGTGGACAGTGGAGACGTCGATATGGATAGTGTATACGGTTTTAAGTTTGAAAACTGTTTGAATAAACAGTTTTGAGAAGTTTAGAGAAACCGTGTCGTTTATTTCGGTTTTTGAAGAAATCAAAATTAAAGGTTATTCTAAAAGCTCTGAAGAACAGGAGGATAACCGTGAGAGTGGTAGGGATCTGTCCTCGGGTCAGCATCGTTGTCGAGGTAGCTTTGCATTTTGCTGCCACGTGACAATCGCGCACGGTGCTTTCAGGTATCGTGCAACGAGTCGAGTCCGAGACGCTTCTTATTTCACCGCCTTTTTTCGCGTGGTCTTGGCCTATAATGTTCCCTTTTATGCGAGCCTAGCTGTAGATTTAATCGTCTTCGTGGCCAAACTCTCTGGTTTGTCGTAAAGAATAGTGGCGAAACATTAGGGCATGACAGAAAAGCAAACGAACAAAGGCGCATCCAATCCGATATAAGTTCCAAAGAAACTCGACGAGAAAAGGCGCCTAGTAGTCCAACTTAAAAGTTGATGGCTTAATTAAGCTTTGTCATAAGCGCAAGCAAAATACTGGAATGTCATGTTAGTGATATACCCTAGAGGCAATCATGAAAAATAATTATATCACTTCTATATTTATGATCTTTTGAATAATATGTTATTTTGTCCCTTGAATAAATATCTTTCATATCGATCAACAAGTATGTGGTTTGTTCGTAGAACTCTTTATTCATATTTTGATGTTATTCTAAACTATCTCTGATCTTATATTATTACGTAGGACAATTATGATTTATAGATCAGCACATGTATTGATTAATAATCATGTTTCACGAATTATGGATATAGGATATCAAATCAATAATGTAGACATATGTTAGAGAACATGATATTGGATTGACCCACTATGAAATATTGTGGAAATTGTTATATTCTTAAGTGTCATCAGTTGATCTCATATATAGTGTATGTATGATTCTTAAACCTGATATCGTCATTATTTCCTACATGTGTAATAATTTACTTAGGGGTTGTCAAATAATATTTCGTGACTAGGTGGTCATAAAGGTAGCTTTCGGGTTTACTATGAAACATACGGAGGAATATGAGCGATCAAAATAGAATTTGCCCCTCCTATATAACAGGAGAGATATCTCTGGCCCCTCGATGTTGTTGGATTAAGAAAGTGCATGGCCATACCGAATGTGGTTGAAGAGTTAATCACAACTGACTAATCCCTACAGGTTCGAATGAATAATCAAGCTTTCATATGATGGCACGCTTCTCGTCTTGAGTTCGATCTGATATCATGAAGCAAATAGATCAGAACATAAGCACTATTTAGATTTGTCCGATATGATCTTTATGTATGTTTGGGAGTCATTATGTCCTACTAAGGACCGCTATCGACTTATAGACCGAAAAGGGGTTTTTGACCTATGTCCAAATATACATGAATCTACAGGGTCACACACTTAATAGGCTGGAACGATAAGGGTCCGGATGATAACCTTTAAGTGGGATACGATCTCTACTAATATTGGGTAAAGATCCAACCTGAGGCTTTCCGAGTTGATATGATATCTGATCGTATCGGATAAGAATCCACTTGGAAGCTATATAAAGAGAGGTGCGAGGGCTGAGGGAGGCATCCCAAGACACACCCATCGAAACTCTAGCTGCCACCTCTCATAACCCTTGTTGTGTGTATTGGTTCTAACACATCGACGCACGATGATCCATCTCTGGACATGTGGACGTTGGTAGAGGTGCCGCTGCGACTACGGTGTTGATCGGGATGATCGCGAGGAGGAAACGATTGGCTAGAGGACGACCAACTACATCCACTAGACCAACGCGCAATTCGTTGAACCGGCTGCTTCAACTCTACTTCCGCTGCACTGTGTGTCTAATGGTAATGATCTATAGTCTCTTACTCATATGGCTTCCTGATTTACGTAGTAGAAAATTTTAATATGAGCTAGTGTAGCCTACCCGTGTCCCAACAGTCCATAGCTCCTCTTAGCTTCTTGCAACACTGTGGTGCCTCTTTGGTCCTAATAGGAAGTGTCTACTATTGGAATCATGTGACAACTCATTTATTGTCTAGACATCACGTTATGATTATCGGCACCTAATGCACTTCTCAACGGGTGCTTAGGCTCATTTGGATTAACTACTCTATAGTTAAGAGTGTAAAATGCACACATCATCGTCCTATGTGTTTTGTCTGGAGCTTTGTCGTATTAGCTTCTACTTCAATATAAATATATGGTTTCTCGAAGCAGTTTCTCTACTGCTGTTGCTCCTGTCTCGCTCCGAGAATAAGTCAGGGGGTCACGGACGCATCACATACCCCATCCTGTCACTCTTGTCTCGCACACTCATCTCTCCGTCACTTTTTGCATCATTTGTCCCTCCTTCTAAAAGTCACTTCTTTTAACTGCTATTATTTATTTTCAGCCAAAAACCATCAAGAGAAATCAATACGAACACTTCCTAAAGCATGCTAGCCTATATGGAAGAACTACGTATTCTACAATTAGCTAGTCACCCAATACACAATGGACACAGCTACGTGGCCCTATACCATTTAAGGTCATTCCAACGAGATAGGATCTAGCCGTCAGATCCCTATCTCATTGGATGAACCTGATATACACGCGCAAGTCCTCGTCACTCTCGTCCTCCGTCTCGCACGTGGGAGCACACGTCACTGCCTTCCCTCGCTCCCTTCCTTTGCTGTGAAACTTGGCCACTGCCTCCTCCTCACGTGAAACCCTACGTCGCCATCCTCCATACGTGCCTGAAGGTCGTCCTTATCCTCTACACATGAAGCTTCACCACCAGTGAGCATGAATATTGTCAACGTGGACCTCGCCACCACCTCCGTGGGGAGGTCCTCGAGACCTCGAGGCCTCCTTCCACATGCACCAGGTGGAACCTCACTGTCCTTCCCCATGATTGATGACACTTTGAGGCTTTTTTTCATAGAAAAAGCTTTTCTTAGGCTGTGTACAAGTTTCAGAATGGTTGCATATAAGTTGTTCGACAAAATGTCTGACTAGCTTTTGTTGTTAGTTTCAAGTTTTGATTTAAAAGGATTTCTTTGCTATATATGATGCAGTTAAAAAAGCTTGTTTAATTTCCGTACTAGCTTTGCAACAAAAATTTAGATTTATTGCATTCTTGCCATCCAATCTATAAGAAAAATACTCAGTTTCTTCATGTTTTTCTTTATAAGAATATTTTGGCCATGGGCACAACTAGCAAGAAGATTTCATAGGAGTTGACTCCTCAACAAAAAGACCAGTAAAAGGAAGTGTTGTTTGATCCTGTTACTAGGGCACATAATGGTCAGAAAGAGGAATATGCACATTTTACTCGATGTAGATGCATATATTAAGTTTCCAAAGTTTCATGCTTCTCTTTCTTGTGCTATATCTACGTTTTTTTTTGTGTCAGCTGAGTTTCTCAGTTCAAGACAATCATAGTGTTGTGTTCTCACGGTTTAGAATGAGTTTTAGCAACTTT
The DNA here is from genome assembly GCA_017311315.1 of Dendrocalamus latiflorus. Classification (NCBI taxonomy): domain Eukaryota; kingdom Viridiplantae; phylum Streptophyta; class Magnoliopsida; order Poales; family Poaceae; genus Dendrocalamus; species Dendrocalamus latiflorus. The sequence continues at coordinate 33,984,079 of CM029657.1, forward strand.
TAAAAGTTCTAGCTATGTTTCAGCAAATTTTAGAAAATATTCAATGTGTATTATGAGTTTCAGCAAAGTTTCAACGTGTTTCAAATGTTTCATGCAAAAAAAAGTGTAGTGTAAGTTTCAGGAATGCATCAGGCAAGTTTTGCGTAAGTTTCACAAATGTTTTAGCAAGTGTAAGAAAAGTTTCAACATATTTCACAACTTTTGGGTAAGTTTCAGCAAGTTTAAATCAAGTTTTGGGCAAGTTTCACTGTATTTCAAAAGGTTCACCATCATTTCAAGCATGTTTGAAGAAAATTTTAGTGTATTTCACAAGCTTCTAGAACAACAAAATGCTATCCCATTGTATGGTAGGGTAACGAGTTGTTTAGAGTTTTATTAAGTTTCAAACAAGTTTTGGGCAAGTTTCAAGTTTCATATTCATTTCAAGTTTAGTTTCAAGAAAGTTTCAACTGGGGTTTCAGCAAGTTTCAAATGTTTTGAGCTAGTTTCAACAAGTTTCATTAGGTTTTAGTAAGTATTAAAAGTTTCAACAAATTTTATGGGATTTTCAACAAGTTTCAAATGTTTCAGCCCAGTTTTAATAAGTTTCATCACATTTCAACAAGTTTGAACAAGTTTTATTGGGGGCATCAATAAGTTTCAAAAAGTTTTAGGATACACATGCCCCACCTCCATGATGTTCTTCTCTAAGCTTGCGTATGACGTGTGAAACTTACTATGCTACCGGATGAAACTTGCTCTCAAGATATGTGTATGACTTATTGACTTATTGAATCTTCGATGGAACTTGTATAAAACTCTTTCAAACTTGTATGAAACTATTAGAACTTAGTTAACCTATGATGAAACAATATGAAACTGTTATGAATTTACATGAAACTGCTTTGAATGCATGTAACTTAATGAAACTCTTATATGTAACTTAATGCATCTGCTGCGGCATTGATTGGTCGCAACCACCGATGATACACAACACCACTCTGCTCCTTCGCCTACGGTCAATGTCGCCGCGCAGGGAGATTCACTAGCGGCGGTGTGAAATACCCATCGGATTTGCGCGAGGAGACCTCCGAGAGGGGGAGGCACCGAGGGCTGGACGTGGAGGGAGAGACGATGGAGGTGGCGTAGCATTAGCGACAAGTCATCGTCGGAGTCAAAGCGGAAGGTAGCGGCCATGGCGAGGTTTCAGAGAGAGGGAGAGGAGCCAGTGTGTCTATGGATATTGTTTGGTTGGCCCAGGGAAGGAGTCGTTGAATGGTGGTAACCATTTGACGGTTGTGAGCTATACCATCATATCGGTAGAAAATGCTATACCCTCTATTGTATTTCACATGCACAATATGACACGAGTTTAGTGACGGAATTCATTACATTACGGCGGGCCCGTCCGCGGCATTTGTCAGTGTTACTCTGGCCACTCTGTATCGACTACAGGGATAGCCCAACACGCGACATCTCAAGCTGCTGTTGGGCCTAGTACAATTAGGCCCAGTTTTGCCTCGAAAAGTTTACGTCCACGTGAGAGCACCTGATCCACGGCGGCGGCGCGACGCACCCGTCGCGGCACCGGTGTGCGCAAGGGCTCGGCGGCCTCTCCTTGTGTCGTGCGCTCCCCGGCCGGCCGCGCGCTTCTGCCACGCCCGTCTCCGCGCTTGCCGCCGCTAGTAATGCCTCCTTCCACTGTGCCCTTGTTCCTCACCTCCACCACGCTCGCCACGGCTACGAAGCCGCAACGGCAACAGCTACCGCTGCCATGCGACGCCCAAGCGCAAGCGACTTCCCTTGCCGCGTCGTACACCGCGCGCATGCGGCTCAACCCCCACCTCGCGCTCCGCCTGTTCGACCACCTGCTCCGCTCGGGCGCCGATCCCGACCCCCTGGCGTACGCGCTCGCGCTGGGGCGCTGCGCGCGCGAGCGGGGCTACGCCGCCGCTGCGCAGCTCCACGCGCACGCCGCTAAGCGCGGGGTCGCCTCCCACCGCCGTGTGCGCAACGGGCTCATCCACGCCTACGCCGTCTGCGGGATGCTCTTCGACGCGCGCAAGGTGTTCGACGGCGGGCCCGAGGGCGACATGGTCGCCTGGAACTGCCTGCTGCGCGGGTACGCGGAGGGTGGGGACGCGGACGCGCTTCTTGAGTTCTTCGCGCGGATGCCAGCCCGGGACTCAGTCTCTTGGAACACAGTCATTGCGTGGTGCGTTGTGAACGGGGAGTATGAAGAGGCAATTGCGGTGTTCCGGGAGATGTTGGTGAGCCGGGAGTGCCAGCCTGATAGGGTGACATTCGTAAGCGTCATCTCGGCAATTGCGTACTTGGGAGCACTTGCGCAGGGGCTCTGGGCACATGCATATGTTCGCAGGAAAGGGATCGAGTTCGAGGAGAAGTTGAGCTCAGCTCTGATAAATATGTACTCGAAGTGTGGTTTCATTGAGGGTGCAGTTTATGTGTTTGAGAATTCGTGTGCAATGAGGAGCGTGGATGCTTGGAATGCAATGTTAGCTGGTTTCATAGCAAATGGCTGCAGTGAGAGAGCTCTGGAGCTTTTCACTATAATAGAGTCAACAGGGTTAGTGCCTAACAAGATTACTTTTAACAGTGTGCTGAATGCTTGTAGCCACGGGGGGTTTGTCGAGGAAGGTATAGGGTGTTTCGAGAGAATGACCGATGTTTATGGTATTGAGCCCGACATTGCCCATTATGGCTGCATGGTGGATCTATTTTGTCGCGCGGGGCTGTTTGCGAAGGCTGAGGAGATGATCCAGATGATGCCAATGGAGCCAGATGCTGCCGTGTGGAAGGCCCTAGTGGGTGCTTGCAGAACTCACAAAAACTTTGAGTTGGGAAAGAAGGCAGGCCATAGGCTTATTGAGGCTGCACCAAATGATCATGCAGGGTATGTGTTGCTATCCAACATATATGCGCTAGATGGCAACTGGAAAGGAGTACATAAGGCGAGGAAGTTGATGTTGGATCGTGGAGTGCAGAAGGTACCTGGGAGCAGCTCAATAGAACTTGATGGTGTCATTCATGAGTTCATATCTGGAGATAAAAGTCATTCAAGGAAGAAGGATGTATATGATATGCTAAGTGAAATGTGTCAGCAGTTGAAAATTGCAGGATATACTCCGGACACTTCACAAGTGCTGCTAGATATTGATGATGAGGATGTGAAAGAGAGCTCACTTGCTCTTCACAGCGAAAAGCTTGCAATTGCCTTTGGGCTGATTAGCACTGTGCCTGGCACACCTATTAGGGTATTTAAGAACCTCCGGGTTTGCGGAGATTGTCATAATGCCATAAAACTTCTAAGCAAGATTTATGGGAGGTGCATAATTGTTAGGGATGCAAATCGATTTCATTGTTTCAGAGAAGGGTCTTGTTCTTGCGGGGATTACTGGTAAAATTTTCCGTTTATCTGCCATTCTGTTGCTTTTCTTTTTACTTGTTACACAAAAATGTATAGCATGTTATAAAAGTTTTGGCAATGGTTATACTTGTCCATTCGAGAAGAGTTCTAAATATGCCATGAGGCTCATGACTTCATTTCATGTCTATTAAATGCTAAGGTACCCGTAAACCAACAGCATGATTACCATCCTCTTGTGTCTCAGCAACTTGAAACCTAATTATTGCCCTTTTCAGCCTCCATGATTCAAAACTGAACATGAATCTGAGATGTATGTCCTACGCAAATGTGCCATTAAATTCGGATAGGTTTAGCTCCTTTCATATGGTAGGGACTAGGAATCATCAATAATCTGATACGTACTTAATGCTGTTTTTTCCTAGTGTCCTTACTGTTATCATACAGTTGAGGATGACAGCTTTACATGAACTTACATTTGAAAGAGAAATAGCATAGGTGATAGGGCCAACTAGGACTTCTGCTTTCCTTGTGAAGAAGTAGGGTTCATTTTAGTTTGCGCCCATCAATGGAGATCTTGTTTGTACATCTATATCTTCACACAATCCATTAACCTTTATGCTATTTTTCTCTGTATAAGTTAGATTCATCTAGCTGAACATGTTATTGAAGTTTGAATTATATAACAGGTTAATGGTATCACAAAAAGGTCTTGCAAGTTACAACATTGTACTTGAAAGACATCTAGTAATAGAGCACTGTAAAGCACAATAGCAATTAGCAATGTAAGATTAGCTGCCCCATGGGCTTCAGCTTTCACATTCTTTTGCAAAGGCCCAATTGATAAATTTAACCTGCTATTGTGTTCTTCCTTGTCTGTGCTTTAGGGCCTCATAAATTCATGTACTAGAAATGCTATACTCCTGGGAGAGCAATTACCCACTAGCACTGCTAGTATTGTTGTTTCCCTTGCTGCCTGTTGTTGATTTCGAAAGAGACATGAAGTGTTCTGCACAAGAAATGATAGTAATTATTAAATCCATGAACAAAGTAAAGAGTAAGATTGGTGATAAGGACAAAGATCAACACTGTTGGGGAGGAGTAATCACTTCCACCGCGCTGTTATTACTGCCTGGTGGTCTGCTGGATGTAGGGGCCTTTGAACATAAAGACAAGCGACACCTTTGATGTAAATGCACGCGTATTGGGCATTTGCAAACTTATAGCGTAAGTGTTGTCTGATGTCAAATTCTTGAAGACGAGTTGTAATTGCTAGTGAAACGGTTGCATCAAACCCAGTAAATGGAAAATCTTAAATCTTACAGAAGTCAAATTTGAATGTTTGTGTTGGATCTTTATATGACATCCGGTAAGGACATCATGGTAAAGAGGAAAGATGTAAAGCATCATGCGCAATCTTCACATAATGTGATGTTTGCTACTGCTTTAGTGATAGCACCAGACTAGAGAGACTGAGAGACCGCACAAAATTTAAATCTAAGAAACCTTTCCCATGTAAAAGGGAAAGTTGATCATATACCCTCCTTTTATTTTGGGAATTCAGGATTTACCCTCCCACCTCAATGTCATGTGAGGTTATCATAAGTCACTGACATGTGGGCCAGGAGGGTAAATCCTGAATTTCCATCTAAGGGGAGGGTATATGATGAATAAATCCCATGTAAAACAGAATGTTATAACAGTAGTAAGAGCCTGTCTTCTTAACTTTTTAGAGGTACATTGAATTAGGCACCAGAAATGCAGAGGCGGCACTAGTAAGTGACCAGATCTGGTAAATTATGACTACAAATTGGTTGCTTTTTTTTTCTTCGCACACAAGGCAACGCGTGCACACACGCATACGCATATGCACACGCACAAAATGTTATGTGATATATAGTAGAAATGCCCTCGCTCCATGCCGATCATTAAAAGGTTGGCCTTGACAAAATAAGCTGCCTGCTGCCCTTATCAACTCTATTAGTTTATTTTCCCTCTTGGGGGAAGTTCTTTAGTGCTCCCCAGATATGTATTTTGCAGCCTAGGCCCTAGTTTACAGCTCCAATCACTGCTCTAGTAGTATAATAAGACCATTAGTGTACGGAATAATGCATAATTAGGGTTTAGAATAATCGTTAATATCAGATGCTTGGTTTGGTTGATCATCATAGCCCGCAAGAAGGTTTCACCCAACATAGACCTTTACCAAAAATATACTCACTTGCATCTCGCGTGCAGCTGGCTTTGCCAGACTCTGCTTTGTTTATTGTTTACAGAAAGGTGTAACATACGCTTTCCTAAGCACAATTAGAGATCCTGTACCCTAGCACATGGGAACCGAATGCTGAATTAACACATAGGTGTAGTCACAATGCGGAGATACTATGTGCCAACTTGTACTGTAATCGAATAATCCGTGTTCGACTCTAATAATTCATTGTTGGCAATGATCCCATTAAGACTGCTTTTGTGCTCTTTGCTTCTCGATACATCTTTCTACTAACTGTTTGCACAAACTTTTTTAGCATGTAGTACAAATTATGATATGCATGATGGATTTGGTTTGATCATTCTTTTACTTGAGGAAGGCTAGCATGTTCAGACCAAAACAATTTATATTCTGTTCTGGATCTTAAATCATTTTTTTCCTTCTGAATCAAAACCTTAGATCATTTGCTGGACGCCCTTCCAATGATTTCCAAGTTTTAAAGGACAGATGTGCAATTATATTGTAGTGAAGAAATGTAAGTTCGCTCTGAACCTGTTAAGCAGGACAGTCTATATAGGGAGCAGGGTCTGAGAGATGGACGAATCCGGTGTCAAAAATCTTATCTTCATTATAACATGGATGTGTTTTTTAGCTTTAGACTTACCCCAAAAGAGACGATTGCCAGCTAATATCACGCAGACAATGTTCCTTTTGTTTACTTTGAGTTCTTTGGCTGCTATTTCTTGGAGCTGTTTTGTTTGCAGGAATCAATCCTCTGCCGTCACTCACACCGGATGGCCCGCTGCCGACAGGTAGGACCTAAACATCCATACCAATACTGCATTTCCTCTCATTTTGTCGAGCCTCGAATCTGAAAATCCAAACTCTTCCTATGTGATCTACACTAGTCCAGAATCAAGCTAGTGTATACAGTACAAACATAGATAAAATATCAACTATAATCATAATTAATTAAGAAAAACACAAATGTTATTAATTATTATAGTAACAACCTTATGATCAAGCTTATAATTAATAGCCTAAAGGGATTAATAAAAACTAGCAGTAAAAAAATAAAGATAAACACAGTGGTCATTCAACATGCTCACAAGCAATCGATTGGAGAGCGAAGTACTAATCCATGAAGACATCGAAGCACTCCTATATTACCTTTGGCTGAAATGTTCTATTTCAATAGCTGAGCAATAAAGAATATAGTTGTGAATACATAGAATACTCGGCAAATCGTTTGTAACAATAAGTAATATATAATAATGTAAGGCTTACTAAACGGTGGTTGATTGGTTATTTTGTAGAAAATAATAATTTAAAATAAATACAATAAATAGATTAAAAGCAACTTTGAAAATGAGTAATAAGGCAAAGGAATTGAATAAATCACAAGTGGATTGACCATTTACTCCAATGAATCATCCGTGAATTAATCATTCACTTTTCAAACTTAACCTAATCAGGTTATTATAAAATCTCTACCACTCATGTGAAATTATCGAGTATTGTCTATAACCGAGAACACGATTATTCAAATAGTTTTACACTCTGCAAAAGTCGTACAACTTTACCCATATGAGATAATGCACTTATCATGTCGGCCAATACATGCTTCCTTAGGTGTGCGACAAAATGATTATCACTAGGCCTTTATAATGGTCAACCTCAATCCAATTCCGCCCGCTAATGTTTCACCGCTGAATAGGGTAAATCCCCCAAGTCAAAAGCCCCCTTTTGCTCCCCGTGGAATGTCTAACCGGCTCCCACTAACATCTCAATGATGTAATTAAAGTTGAAATATCACAAGTTAGTTAGTTAGGTCCATCCATACTAGATATGTGATTGCATAATAAGATTCAGTTCGAAGTCCTTAAATATTACTTAGGTGAGATATCTACATACCAATATACTACTATACTCTCTTTGCTGCACGATCACTCGGCAAAGTGAAAATTATTATATATAACCAATACCAAAGACACTTATGTCATGGTACACAAATTTTATAGCTGTAGCTGACCATCACCGTTTAATATCTTATTAAGCCAAAATTTGTTAGCTAATCAACATATGATGATGAGCCTAACGTATTACAAGTATGGCTAAACATATTAGATGTACAACCCAAGTGAATACTAGTATTGTATCACTAGATATTTATCTATCCTATGTTGGCAATGAAATCATATCATTCAAATTATCAAATGAGGAATTAATCAATTTGGTTAATAACTACCGGGTACAAGTATTTTGTAATAAATCACCAATGCATGATAATTTAAAACAAAGTAATAAATAATAGATTTAAATGATAGGTTCAACATGATCAAAAGTCACGACTTGTCTTAGTTTTGCTCAGTTACCACTTCTTGATCTTTAGTTCGTACTTCTGCTA